>CP124710.1:49790000-51040000 GCA_031232105.1 Capsicum rhomboideum | reverse complement strand
CATATCTACTTTAAAAAATTAGTTAAATATAACATTCATCATACTTTGGGCCAAATATACCCTCGATGTTAAGAAACTTTTCACTTGTACCCTTCCTTTAACAGAAAAGCTCAAATCAACATTAAATGCCCAATTTTTAAAAAATACAACACGCCCTAATCTAACCTGCCCCATCCAATCAGACCCACAAAAAAGACACAAACACACATACCCCTCACTCAATTCTGTTGGCCTAATTTTCCCAACGAGCAAATATACTTCTCTTTCAATGTGCAACGCTAGTAAGTTGTTTACAAATGAACAAAAAGTAAAATGGAATGAGATAAGGCAGAAACATGGAACTAGAGAAAATATCTAGTATAGACTCTGCTCCTGTTTCAGTTATGTTAAAATTTCAAAATTTGGTATGTAATTCTATGTGCATCTAGATTCTAGAACCAATAGATAAGTTTTCTGAGCAAATGATATGATGAAAAATTTGTGTAGATTCAAATTGTATATAGAGACATAAGAATGAACAAATGTCACGATTGGAACATAAGGAGACCTCTAAACTCATTCTTCCAGAGAAATATACAGCGAGCCTAATCTGTTGCATTTGACCGTTAAATGCCATTTTTCATGAGATCTATACTAATGCAGATCCATAAAGTAAGGGAGGGGTATATTTGTTTGTGTCTGCACTAATGCAGATTCATTTTTCATGAGCGATGCACTGATAAATATCTTGTGGCCTAATCTCGTTGGAAAAATTCGACCAACAGAACTGAGGGAGGGGTATATTTGTTTGTGTATTTTTTGTGGTTCGGGTCGGGTTAGACGGGTTAAATTAGGGTGTATTTATTTTTAAAAAATGAGGCATTTAACATTGATTTGGGCTTTTCTGTTAAAGGAAGGGTACATGTGAAAAGTTTCTTAACAACGAGGGTAAATTTGACCCCAAAGTATGACATCGAGGATAAATTTGACCCCAAAGTATGATGAAAGATATATTTAGTGAATTTTTCAAAGTAAAGGGGTAAATTTGACCTTTTCCATAAATAAATATACTCCCTCCGTTCTTTTTACAAGCCATAGTTCTTTTTTTTTAGTCAAACAATATGAATTTTGACCAATATTTTGAGATGTATTTTTTCATCATATTGATATGAGAAAAACTGCAACTTATAGTACTTTTCATATAATTTTTGAATATTTAAATTTAAATTTTAAAATATTGAATTAATCTGCTCTAATTTAGCTTAAAAATTAATCATGTCTCATGTTATTAAGTTGGATTTAATAAATCAAAGAATTAATTAAAGAATATTGATTAAAATTTATGGTGTAATTTTTAAGACAATTAAATAACATCTCATTTTAATGGAAAGTGAAGAATTAAATGACTATTTAAAGGAGAGAAATCAACTAAAGAGAAGGAGATAAATCATTATCATGGAATATTAGAAGTGTTAGTAGGGGTCGTTTGGAAAGTAGACTAAATTATCCCAGGATTATAATCCCTGAACTATTTTATACCATATGAGAGGTGGTATAAAATAGTCTCATGGTTGATGGGGTGTACCAAAACTAACTTTGGTATATTAGTTTTATACCATGTTTGGTTGATGGTGTAAATTAGTCTCGAGATAAATTTATTGCATCAACCAAACATGATATAAATTTTATCCATGGGGTAACTTAAACTTCTCCATGGGATATCCCACCTTATACCTCCTACCAAATGACCCTAAGTGCATTTGAAAGGCTTAAAACCTTAAAAGATCAACATAACATTACTCTCATTAGTCTTCAAGAATCCTTTGTCAATACCAAATAGGTTACTATATGAAAATGCTAGACATGCAAGATTCTTATGCTAATGTCAATAACAAGATTTGGTTATTCTGGACCAATGATTTCAATATTAGCATTATTCATGATACTGAACAACATATCTCCTACAAAAATTTTCATTCTATCTCAGACACTAACTTCCATATGTCTTTTGTCTATGCTAAATGTAGGACCTGTTGGGTTCTAGTGCAAAGTGTGAATGAAAAATGGAGGGAACAAATGGAGAAAAAAAGTGAATTGTGGTTTCACTTTGAAGAAGTAAAGTTCTCCCACATTGGTGGGAGAAAGAAACTTTGTTATGCATATATTGAGATGCATTCCTTCATGTGGATAGTGAGGCAAGAACAATACAAGCCTTGCGCCATCGTCGTCATCGTTCGCTTGGCTTCGGCTTCGAATTTGGATTTGGATTTGGCAAATGATCGATCGAGAGACTATTTTTTTGGAAAAAATTCATTTGAAACTTGAGAATTAGTGAAGCTTTTAATCCAAAAAATCCGATACAAAAATATTCTCTGTTTGTGGATGCACATGGCATGTGCGAACGCATGTCACAACGCACCTCGAAGGGATGTCACCTTCGAGGAAATATTTCAAAGACAGAACGTGACCTGCGCGTGTAGGTCGGCATCTGCGGACGCAGATGACCCAACGTAGGTCAAGAAGAGCATTCTATTTTGCGCTATTTAAGGCACCTGCTGGCGCAGGTCGACTACCTGCTCGCACAGATGGTCACGACTGTACAAAATAGTGCATCCGTTTGAGAACCATTGCTTCTTTTCTGAAGCACCACTTTTTGGCTATAAATACCTAAATTGTTTCTCTGTTATAGTGACGAATTTAGTGAAAGAAAAAAACTTTCTTCTTCTTGAAAAGCTCAAGTGTGATCATCATATCATTGAGTGAGTTCGTTGTTCGGTAGAATTTGAGGTACCAGTATTCTACTAAAGTGAATCATTTTATCTTGGGAGGAAAGATTCCATAACCTTGAGTACTTGAGGGGAATAAATTCGTTAAGGTAGGGGAATAAATTCCTTAAGGACAGACGGTGAATACGGTGGACTTGATTCTCCATTTATGTCTTCATCTTTTTCTTATGGTTTTGCTATTTTCCAGAAAATAGTAAAAACTTCATTTTGATAGTTCATAGTTTTTGAACTTGTGTTTGAAGTTGTTAAACTTCTTTGTTGTTATTGAACTTGTTCTTGAACTTAAAGTTGAAGTTCTTGATGTTCAAATATAAAGTTACAACTTTATGTGATTGTTCTTATTTTATTTTGAACATGTGATTGAAGTTATTGTTGAAAAGTACAGATTTTACTAAACCTGGAAAACAACAGGACCATCTTAAGAAGAACTCTGTGGAATAAGCTAGTTTCCTTCTCAAGCGATGCCAATGGAGTGTCATGGGTGATTTTAAAGTAATTGCCGAAGTAGAAGAGAAAGTTGGAGGCACTCCAATCTCCATATAGATTGGACAAAAATTTTGACTTCGTAAACTTCATGGAGGATGAAAACATTCAAGATGCAAGTTTTGTTGGGAGTATTTTTACATGGTGTAATAATAGAGATGCCCCAAATACAACAGAGACTAGATAGAGTGCTATACAACTCTGAATGGTTTGACCTCTTTAACAAGACCTATGTGAGTTATATGGCTAGGACCTCTTCTGATCATGCTCCTCTCCTGGTGGACTCCTCTCCCGGTAGACTTCACTAATAGAGTAGATGATTTTCAGAAATACTTTAAGTTTCTCAATACTTAGACAGACTATCCAAAATTCCATGAAGTAGTCACAAAGGTTTGGACAGAAGAGTGTCATGACAATTCCATATGGAATCTACCTCAGAAACTGAAAAAGACTGCTACTGTTCTTAGTAGATGTTCTAAAGTTACATATGGGGACATCTACAGTGAACCCAAGAGACTAGAAAAAGAGATAATCTCCTTGGAACAAAGCCTCCAAATCAACAATATTCCTATTACTAGAACTGCACTCAGTAAAGTTAAAGCTGAGTATGTACGTTATCTGAAGATCCAAGAAAGCATCTTGAAGCAAAAGGCTAGAGTGAGATGGCTAAAGAGAAGGAGAGAAATCATTTTAAGTGAAGAATTAATGCAAATTAAAGGAGAGAAATCAGCTTCCCCTGAGTTCAATCATTTCTCTAAAGATAATTCAAGAAAATGTCATGGATCCAAGAATATTTTCTTGATTAATATAATGTTAAATAATATTTTTTTGGAAGTCATTAAGTTCCACGATCCTAAAGTCATGTCGAGATTCACTACAAGAAATATAACTTATATTGACCACTTCTTGTCACGACCCAAAAATTTGGTTAATGACGACACCTACTATGACCAACCAGTAGGTAAGCCGAACCCATAGTCTGAAACGACAAGTAACGGGCTAATTAGAGAAAGGACAAAACTATAAAGTAAACGAGCCAATTACGTAATCAACACAGATAGCCAAGGCCCACACACATATATATATGGAATGAAAGAACATAATATACAAAACCAAACTCCAAGACCTGGTATCAGTAAGTACATGAGCTACTAAATACTAGAGGAGTGCTAAATAAATAAAAATATACAGAACTGTCTCCAAGAGTACAAAATACAGACAAGTCCAAAACAAGAGGGAGATGCTACAACTCTGAACGTCAAGAGCTTACTCCAAGTTTCCGATCAAAATAGCTCCGCACATGAAGAAAGTCAGTGGCAATGACTCGTACTAGGATCTTTATCAGAGAAAAGATGCAGAAGTATAATATGAGTATCAAAACACATGGTATTTAGTAGACATCATAGGCTAACTGAGCTCAGATGAAATATATATATAATAAAATGCATATACAATTTAATGCTAAATGTAGTAAGACTAGACAGAGAACTAACAGGGCATATCTAAACAAACCGGCTAGTATATAAGTAAATGATGTATCAACAGTGTATATAAGTAAATAAGTGAGAAAGTACAATCATTCAATTACAGTATAAAATGAATGACATGACCACCATTATCGTATACTCCTCTTCCAACATCTGTGGCTCACAAAGGAAGGACCCATGGTGGACTCGCAATATTCGCATACATTGGTCGAACTCGAACCGGGGCTTTTATAGTCAATAGTACTCATAATCTAACCCGGACTCAAACCAAGAATAAAATGGTACATTTCTTTCTCACATTCCCTTTTTGAAAACCAAAGTCCAAATAAAACCTTATAGAGTTTCTTTTAAATCCGAAAGAAGTGTTTTCATCCCGAATTAGCCATTTACCATGAATTTGGAAGAACAACATGTGTAAGCTAATACAAGAGTCAAACCAATCAATCAATAACCAGCTGGGATATCAAGTAATATACTAAACCAGAGCTATCTCACTAAAAAGGGCATTATTGCAAAAGTGGGACCTCATACGAACACCTAGGCCCCCATCATCACACTACCTAGGGGTAAGCTACCTAAGGAATCAACACTATAGTGGAAATTCCCATAAGAATCTGACCTAAAGCAAGAGATCTACTCAAACCTAGGCTAAGGATTTCAATAATAATCCTAACACTATCAAGCATCCTAGACTAAGGGGCAAGCGAGAAGTAACTACCTAACTAAGGTCTGATAGTGAAATCCTACCCCAAGGCCTTATAAGTAAGCTAAAAGTACCAAAAATACCACAATAATGCACCTTAACACCATAACGTCCCGCTACCAATAAGCAATTTATGATACATATTCCTCAACCAAGCTAAGTCTAAAAGAAGGTAAGTCGTAACCTACCTGGAGGTCGTACGATGCACTCACGATCAATCACACCTAGACCTTTCTTTCTAAGTAGCCTCCAATTGCTACCGCACTATCAAAATAGTGATCAACTTGTTAAGATGAGAAAATTAATACCTATACTGACATATTATACTTTAAACTAAAAATTTGGGTCAATAATTGGCCTATTGGGGCCCAATAATGGAATTCAAAAATCAAACCCGCAATTACCTTCCTCGTAGGAAGGGAAATGCATGCTAAAAAATTGAGCAAGAATGGAGCCTAAAATGGGGTTCAAAATAGCCCTTTAAGCTCCAAGAATTAAGAACCTAAAACTTAGAATTTAACGCAATTTAGGACGGAATTCAACATAAAATTTGAAGGAAAAATGATCATGGGAGGTATAATTTACTTACTTAAGGTCAATTAGGTGGTTTCCCCTCAATCCCAACTCCTCCATAACACCTCATATTTTACGTGTACTTGTTCTATTTATATGGAACTTGATATTGCCTTGTGGTATAGGTAATGGACTAGACTTCTTATGCGAGTATTGATGGTAAATATAGGTTTGGACAGTACTATGATACTCATGTATTTTAGCATGTGCATGGACAATTTAACCCCAACGAAAGTATTTAAATGCGATATAGTATGGTGGTATTCTATCTTAGGGCTTAAAGTGTCCAAGTGTATATAAGTGTTAAAGTAAAGAGATCATGACTTAGACTATGGAACAAAATAAGTGAGCTGCTTGCTTGACTTAAATTAAGCTAGTAGATGACAAGTAGGTGCATCACCTACTTTGACTTATTGACCAACCTAAGAATTAAGTAGGTGCATCACCTACTAAGACTCTTTTGACAAGCTTATTGGGCCAAGTACACTACCACCTACTTGAATTAATACTGGCCCAAACTAAATGAAAGAATATGAGAAGAATGATCAGCCAAGGCCTAAGAAGTTTAAGTACAACAAGGCCCAAGTTAAATGGCCAAGTAGGTGCATCACCTACTTGGTATTTTATGGCAAAAAATGGGCAATAAAGTCGGCCAAGAGCTGGTCCCTTTAACAACTCATTTTATTCATTTTAACTTAGGCAAAAAATCAGCTTTCTAGGATTTTCTCTCTTTCTCTCTAATAGCTTCTACAACAGCCCTATAATTCCATTAGGGTTCTTGGGATTTATTTTCCTTCCAAGCTAAAGGAATCAAGATATTAAAGAGCTACAAGTAAAGAGAATAAACCATCATAGAAACTAAGGTAAGGCTACTGTCCATTTTTCCCCCTTTCTATATACATGTTTTAGGTGAGAATTGTGTATATATTATTGTTAAGAACTCAAGGGATGATGAGTTCAATATTGGGTTGCTATAATAAAGGAATTTGGGACTATTTTAGGGGCTGTTTTATGTGTATATGTTGGGGACAACTTGGTTGATCTTAAAAAGGGATGTGAGTTGTTGGTATTGACTTATAAAAGGAGGGTGTAATGATACACAACTTAATTAGATGTTGTATAAGCTTGATGCCTATCATACTTTGGAATTGTTTTTTACATATTATAAAGCCAAAAGAGTCTCCGGGGATCTTATATGAATTTGTGTGTTGTACAAATATAATTAGAGGAGAGGGGTTGAAAGAACACCCTTCATGAGTTCTCCTTTTAGTCAAATAAGATCCATATGTTATTTCAGCTCCTAGGCATTTCATTTGTGTACAAACTGCTCCCTACCTCATTGTTACTGCATCAAGTGTTTATTTATGCATCTCTTACTAGTGGACTATTGTCCCAAAGCTCAATAATGTCATGACCACCAAAGTAACAATCTCAAAGGTAATAAACTAAGAAATGCAAATCTGGTTATTTATGGGTGGCAACTTGCGGGAAAAATCCTAGCAAGGGCCGATCTCGATCTTTTTACATGTGGGTGGCAGCTCAGGGGCGTAAGCCTAGCATAGGCCGATCCCAACTTAGGTATTTACCGCTGATCAGTTGGTCATTTGTATCACATGGCTTACAAGATTATAAAGTAAAGAAAGGTAAAGTTAAGAAAGGAATGTAATGTACACAATTCCACAAGTATATGTAAAGGTGGTCTATTAGCACTATCTATACACTTGTACCTGATTTCATTTGAGCTCTTGCGTTATGTATAGTTACTTTTA
This sequence comes from Capsicum rhomboideum, assembly GCA_031232105.1. Taxonomy (NCBI): domain Eukaryota; kingdom Viridiplantae; phylum Streptophyta; class Magnoliopsida; order Solanales; family Solanaceae; genus Capsicum; species Capsicum rhomboideum. Next base: position 51,032,220 of record CP124710.1, on the reverse strand, counting down.
GCCTTACATATTTAGTATATTCTTTCGTACAGAAGTCCCTTATGGTTGACCTATATTTCATGCTGCACACGTACTTCAGCTAGTAGACCCCTCTAGTAGAAGCACAAGACATCCAGCAGCTATTGGTGAGCTCAACGTTGATTTGTGGCTTTTCGAGTTTGTTATATATGTTTTGGTATTGTATAGTAGTTAAGTGTAAGGCGGGAGATTTTACCGACCTTAACTAAGTTTATATCTCTTTTAGAGGCTTTGTAGACGGTAAAGTAAAGTGTGGTTGTGCCTTGTCTTCTAGTCATTGTGTCCCTAACGGCTAATTCAAGTATATATAGTTTTAGGCTTGTCCACGTGGTTTATTTTCATCGATGCATTGTATCCATACTTGGAACAACCTTTGATAATCATAGTTACATGCATGAGAAGTACAAGATTATGGGTTAATGCTCTCGGGTCTTTATGGCTACGGGTGCCTGTCCGCCCCAATAGGGTTTGAGGTTTGACAAAAGTGGTATCAGAGTAGGTCATCGTACGGAGTATACAAAGCTGTATCGATGTAGAGTCTTGTTTATGGGTGTATTGTGCACCACATCTATAAACAGGAGGCTATGGGACATTTAGGAGTTGTCTCTTTTTCTTCATATCTTAGATCGTGCAATAGAGCCAAAGTTGTAGGTGAAGGCATATTTAACCATTGAATTTGTTTTTTTCTCTCATTATAGTAGAGATGCCGATTACAAGAAGGAGTAAGAATAAAAGTAATCAAGTAGATATGGCTGCTGGAGAAGGGACCAACAAGTCACCAACTTGATAAGCTAATTAAAGTGAGGCTTAAAATGAGTTTGCATCATGGACTTCTTCTACTCCTCCATCTCCAAAAGATCTAAGTAAGAGAGGAGTACCCTCAGAATCACCTATTAATGCTACTGAGCAAGATTTAAGGAATACGGTACAATTGTTGACTCGTATAGTTGCTGGACAAGGTTAAGGACAAGCTAGTTTAATTACAGGTACTAGTGGTGCAGATAGAGCAGCTAGTATATGGACACAGAATTTCCTTAAATTGGATCCTTCCATATTTATTGGGTCAGATCTGAATGAAAACCTATAAGACTTTATTGATCAAATACAAAGGGCTTTGGATATCATGCATGTATCTGATAAAGAAATGGTTGAGATAGCATCATATAGATTAAAATGGGAGGCTATATTATGGTATGAAGACTGGAAATGATCTAGGAGTATAGGTGCACCTTCAGCTAATTGGGAAGAGTTCAAAGCAATATTTCTTGATCATTACCTTTCATTTGAAATTCGGGAGGCCCGTGCAGATCCTCCCACATTTATCGGGTCAGATCTGAATGAAAACCTATAAGACTTTATTGATCAAATACAAAGGGCTTTGGATATCATGCATGTATCTGATAAAGAAATGGTTGAGATAGCAGCCTATAGATTAAAATGGGAGGCTATATTATGGTATGAAGACTGGAAATGATCTAGGGGTATAGGTGCACCTTCAGCTAATTGGGAAGAGTTCAAAGCAATATTTCTTGATCATTACCTTTCATTTGAAATTCGGGAGGCCCGTGCAGATCAGTTTTTAAATCATCATCAAGAGAATATGAGCGTGAGGGAGTATACTCTTCGATTTAACTCTTTGGATAGGTATGCTCCTAATGTAATAGCTACTATGGATGATAGAGTTCATCGATATATGGATAGATTGGATCCATATCTGGTTAGAGACTGTACTATTGCTGCTTTGAATAAACACATGGATATAGCACAGATACAAGCTTTTGCACAAAAAAAAGAGGATCAAAGGCAAAGAAGAAGGATACAAGAGCCGAAAAGAGGGTATTCCAAGAGGGCTAGATCTATGGGGCAGTTTATGCCATCCCAAAGTTAGTTCAAACCTCAGTTTCCTAACAGACCACCTAGGCCATCCTTTTCCTACTCTGCAGCTAGTGCTCCACCTAGATTCCAAGGGTTTAGGGGCAATCAACTTGGGCAAAGAAGTGAGAGCCAAGGTTCACGGACAGCAAGGTATCAAGTGTAAGGGAGTATGATCCAATTAAGACCTCCTAGACAGCCATGTAGGCAATATGGAAAGCTTCATTAGGTGCATGCCGGTTTGGGATAGATGCTTACCTTTAGTGTGGTATGTCGGGGCATATGATGAGAGAGTTCCCACAAAGGGGCATAAGTGGTATGGCATGACCTGCTAGATTAGCCGTTGCATCGTCATTATCGGTGCTTTTTTTAGGTAGGGGTATATAACCTACAGGTCGTGGTAGAGGTATTAAAGGAGTAGATAGTTCTAGCAGAGAATCTTACATATGCTCTAGTGGATTGATAAAATTTGGAGGCTTCTCCTAATGTGGTTACAGGTACATTGTCCATATTTTCACATAATGTATATGCATTAATTGATCCAGGCTCTACGCTAGCATATGTCACTCCATTGATTGTTGAAAAGTTCAAAAGAACACCGCAATCACTAGTTATGCCATTTGATGTGTTTACACCAGTTGGTGAATCTATTATAACTAGAAGAGTTTATCGTAATTGTATAGTAACTGTTTGTGATTATGACACATTGGCTGACCTTGTTGAGCTAGAAATGGTAGATTTTGATGTCATAAGAGGTATGGACTAGTTGGCTTCTTGTTATGCCACAGTAGCTTGTCGAGCTAAGAGGGTGCATTTTCATTTTCCAAAAGAGATAGTCCTTGAATAGAGGGGTAATATTGGGGCACCAAGGGGTAAGTTTATTTCTTATGTTAAGGCAAAGAAGATGATGTCCAAAAGCTACATCTGTCATCTAGTGACGGTGAAAGACATAGATGCAGAGCCACCAACTCTTCAATCTATTCTAGTGGTAAATGAATTTTCTGATGTGTTTCCTGAAAAGCTTCCTTGTTTACCTCCAGAACGAGAAGTAGAGTTTGGTATTGATATGATCCTAGATACGCAACCTATTTCTATTCCTCCATATAGAATGGCCCCGACAGAATTACGTGAATTGAAGGAGCAATTAAAAGACTTGTTAGAAAAGGGATTCATAAGGCCTAGTATGTCCCCTTGGGGGCGCACCTATGTTATTTGTTCGTAAGAAAGCTATCATGTTGAGAATGTGTATTGATTACCGACAACTGAATAAGGTAACAATTAAGCACAAATATCCCCTTTATAGAATTGATGATTTGTTTGATCAGTTACAAGGTGCTAAGTGTTTCTCAAAAATTGACTTGAGGTCAGGTTATCACCAAGTGAGAGTGAAGGAGAAAGATATACCCAAAATAGCTTTTCGAACACGGTATAGTCATTTTAAGTTCTTAGTTATTCGTTCGGGCTAACAAATGCACCAGCAGTTTTCATGAATCTGATGAATAAAATGTTTAAGCCATTCTTGGATGTGTTTGTGATAGTATTTATAGATGATATTTTGGTTTATTCAAGATCAAAGGAGGACCATGATAGCCACTTAATGCAAATGTTACAGATTCTTCGTGATTGTAAGTTATATGCAAAGTTCTCTAAATGTGAGTTTTGGTTAAAATCAGTGGCATTCTTGGGGCCTATTATATCCGATGAAAGGATAAGGGTTGATTCTCAAAAGATAAAAGCCATGAAGAACTGGCCAAGACCCACAACGCCTATGGAGGTTCGTAACTTTCTAGGCTTGGTAGGTTATTATAGAAGGTTTGTTGAGGGATTTTCTTCCATTTCCGCACCAATAACCAAATTAACACACAAAGCAGCCAAGTTTCAATGGAATGATGCCTGTGAAAGAAGCTTCCATGAGTTGAAGAATAAGTTAACTTCCACACCTGTATTGGTACTTACAGAAGGTACAGAGGGGTATGCAGTGTATTGTGATGCTTTGGGAGAGGGTATAGGATGTGTAATGATGCAGCATGGTAAGGGAATAGCCTATGCCTCAAGACAGTTGCGTTCACATAAAAAGAATATCCAACACATGATCTTGATCTAGCAAAGGTTATATTTGCTTTAAAGATATGGCGCCATTACTTATATGGAGTCCATGTTGATATATATATACTGACCGTAAGAGTTTACAATATATCTTTAAGCAGAAGGAGTTGAATTTAAGGTAGCGAAGATGGCTTGAGCTATTAAAGGACTATGATGTTGATATCTTGTATCATCCAGGGAAAACAAATGTGGCAGCCGATGCTTTAAGTCGTAAGACAATGGCAAGTACTTATGAGCAGTCCATAGAAAGACAAGGGATAACTAAAGATCTATACCAACTAGCCAGCTTGGGGGTTCGCCTTCTTGAATCTCCAGACGAAGGAGTTATTGTGCAAAATACGATAGAATCCTCATTGGTAGCGGAAGTGAAAGAAAAACATTATGCGGATCCTATTCTATTAAAGCTTAAGGAAAATGTACAACAAAGTATGACAAAGGCATTTGAGCTTACGCAAGAGGGAGTACTTCGGTGCCAAAACAAATTGTGTATACCTAATGTAGATGGATTAAGAAAGAGGATTATGATGGAGGCACACCATTCAAGCTATTCTGTCCATCCGGGGTCAACCAAAATGTATCATTACTTGAAAGAAGTGTATTGGTGGGGAGACATGAAGAAGAATATTGCAGAATTTATGGCTCAATGTCTAAATTGCCAACAAATTAAAGTAGAGCACCAAAAGTCGGGAGGTTATATGTAGTGTATGTAGCTCCCGATTTGGTAGTGGGACATAATCAACATGGATTTTGTCACTGGTTTGCCTCAATGCTCTCAAAAGTATAATTCCATGTGGGTAATAGTTGATACACTCACCAAATCAACACACTTCCTACCAGTTAAGACCACTTACACGACTGAAGAGTATGCAAAATTGTATATTAAAGAGATAGTTCGCCTATATGGAGTCCCAATCTCTATTATATCTGATAAGGGAGATCAATTTACCACAAACTTTGGAGGTCATTTCAGAAGAGTTTGGGAATGCAAGTGAGTTTAAGTACAACTTTTCACCCTAAAACAGATGGTCAGGTAGAACGTACAATCCAATCACTTGAGGGTATGCTACGAGCTTGTGTATTGGACTTTAAAGGTAGTTGAGATGATAATTTGTCAGTTATTGAGTTTTTATACAACAATAACTACCACTCTAGTATTAAAATGGCACCTTATGAAGCTTTATATGGGAGAAAGTGTAGATCACCAATTGGAGGGTTTGAAGTGGGTGAAACTACGTTATTTGGGCCAGATCTTGTTCATCAAGCTATGGAAAAAGTTAGGGTGACACAACAACGGCTAGAAACAGCTCAAAGTCGACATAAATCATATGCCGATGTTAGAAGAAGAGGGATAGAGTTTGCTATAGAAGATTGGGTATTCTTGAAGGTGTCACCAATGAAAGAGGTAATTAGGTTTGGTAAAAAGGGAAAATTAAGTCCACGCTATATAGGGCCATAAAAGATTATTTAAAAATTTGGCCAAGTTGCATATGAGTTAGAGTTGTAAATCCCTATAAGTCCCTGACTCTCAACCGAAAGTGTTAGAATTAGAACTGAAGTGAGCAAGGACTTGAGCTTCAGAATGCTCACCTCATACTCATCGAACCACTAGAATAGGACTTCCTTCCTAGTCAATCTAGTTAATAGCACTATAATGGAAGAAAATTCCTTTACAAGTCGACTATAATAACCTACTAACCCGATAAAATTATAAACCTCAATAGGAGATGTGGGCCTAGCCCAATCAAGAACTACCTCAATCTTCATCGGGTCCACCATAATCCCATTCCTAGACACCATGTACCCCAAGAGTGATACAGACTCGAGCAAAAACTCACACTTTTAGAATGTGGCATAAAAGCCGACAATCTTTCAAAGTCTAGAGCATAATCCTCAAATACTACTAGTGCTTCTTCCTGCTCCATGAATAGACTACGATATCATCGATGAATACAATCATAAAGAAGTCCAAATATGGATTGAACAAGCGGTTTATCAAGTCTATGAATGCACTGGGGCATTAGTCAAACCAAAAGACATAATCAAGAACTGGTAATGGCCATAACGAGTCCTACAGGCTGTCTTAGGTATGTACGCTACCCTAATCCTCAACTGATGGTAGCCCAATCTCAAATCAATCTTAGAAAATATGGCTTCACCCTAAAGCTGGTCAAATAGATCATCAATACGCGATATTGGATACGTGTTCTTAGTAGTTAACTTGTTCAGCTACCTATAGTCAATAGACATATGCATAGAACCGTATTTCTTCTTCACAAACAGGACAGGAGTACCCTATGAAGAAATACTAGCCAAATAAACCCCTTACTCAGAAGTTCCTGGAGCTGCTCTTTGAAATCCTTCAACTCTGCTAGTGCCAAACGATAAAGTGCAATAAAAATGAGTTGGGTGCTAGACTCAACGCTAATACCAAAGACAATATCAGGCTCAGGAGGAAGTCCAAGTAAATCTGTAAAAAAATACCCTAAATACGAGACTTTAAGATAAAGTCAGGCCAAATATATATAAACAACTCTGAAACTGAAATAAATACAACTCTAATCCCAAAATATAGTGTCATGAGTAAAGAGCACTAATAATATTGACATAGAATCTGGAAATATATAACTCTATCTCTGAAAAGTAAAATAAAGACAAGATGATAAAATTGAGGGAGGATGGAACAGTGATCAGAGAGCTCACCAGTACTCTGAACCCCCTCAACACAGCATGATCTCACACTCCATGAGTCTTACTCAAACTAGAATCTGCACCGAAAGGGTATAGAAAGTAGAAGTGAGTACGGTCCACTTGTACTCGGTAGGCATCATAGGCCGACCAAGCAAAACAGAAAACAAAACATATTAAGGATATTATAAGCATACTTCTACCAGCATAAAGAAAAGTTCCCAATGATGCCTCAAACTATATCTCCTAACAGTACAAATACTACAAGTATAATAATAGTATAAGAATAACTACACACAAATATATAAAGGAAGACTAAATTATACAACTAGCACAAAACATAAGAAAAATGCAAATGATGCAATGCAATGGTATGATAAGGATGTAATATATCAATATCACCTCGTATACACCTTTTGAGCATAAGATTCCAGGATAGGATCCATGGGGAGTTTGCAACCCATATACTATCACAATTTCATAACTTAATCAACCTTGCTGACATATTCCTCAATCAAGGGGTTTTATAAAGTGTTCATTTTCTTTCAAACTCAGTGTTTCTCTCTGGTACCAATTTCATGAATATGGATGGATGAAATAAGAATGCATGCCCATAACTAAAATAATATCATGTAATGAATCAGCTCAATAATGGTATAAATGAGCTTAAATCTCGTCAAATCTTAGTAGATTATAATATAAGCCATCGCATGGCACCACGTTAATAAATAGTCATATAAGACATTAATAATATCAATTCAAGCCCCCTACTCTAGCATCACAATAATAATAAAATTAAATAATGCGCAAACAAGACCAATACCAGCCCCCGCACGGGCATCAAAATTAATTCAATAATAATATTCACATAAAACCCCACATGGGCAATATGATAAAATAATAATTTCAAAAGGTAAATTTCACAATAAAATCCCCAACCCATAGCATACTTTACATGAATGATAAACTACCCAACCTATTCTGAAGAAAGTTAAGCCATAACCTACTTTAAAAAGCCAAAACCCGAGCAGGGACTCTTCAACAAGAAGCTTTTCCTTTTTGTGTGATCTTGGAATGAACCAAATCCAAGGAATATTGAAGATGAATCCTCTTAAAATCACCAAATACCAAGGTCTCAAGGTCAAACAATTGGGATAACTAGTGCAGAACGCGAAAAAAGGCTTAAATACTGTTCTGGGTGAGCAGTGCCTTCATCACAAAGTCAGACCCTCGCATTCATGAAGGATACTGACCCAGACCTACTATGATCATGGTGGCTTGGTCATAAATGTGATGAACAATAGACCCAACCCGATCCCAACATCTTTTCGCGAATACGTCTACTACCTTGCATTTGTGATGACTAGAGAATTTCCTTCTCTATGAACATAAAGGTGCTTCTAGGAACGTGAAGAAGGATTTGTTACTGCACCAGATACATGTAACGACCTAAACTATCATTACGTGTAAAAACATTTCAAAAATAATTTATGATAAATAATAAGCTTAAAATGGACCCAAGAAAAATTAAATCGAGAAGGAAAAATAAGGCCCAAAAGAATTAGGCCAAAAAGCCCAGTAACAGACTGAGCTAGACTATCGGTAACCACTACAGGGGTTGGGTAACTACTGTAGCAGTAAGAGATAGTAGCCCAGCCGAGTGATTTTTAAAAATCATCTTTCTCTTAATTTCCCTAGGTTGCCCCTTTCCTTAAAAAAATACTCTAAAAAATCCTCTCTCCAACCATGAGATTTCAAAGGCCAGTGTTTATGAGAGTGGTTTTAAAGCACACTTGAAGAGAACCCAACATGGGAATACATTTTGCATGCGTGGACAACTCACTCCTCTCCACAGCAGTATGTTTCGCCTAAGAGGTAATCTATGGTTTACTTTGTAGCAACTAGACTTAGGCTAGATGCATCTAACGTTGGTAGTAATGTTGGGGGTATCATGCATTAGGCCTTTGGGCACGGAGTTGAATGGATGGACACGTTAAAAATTTGGTTAGGTTCAAATATGAATGTATAACCGTACATTATGTTGATATGTTAATTATGATGAGAGACTGATAGAATGAAAGAGCAGATGTGCTTAGTTTTATACCTTTCAGGGCTTGAATATAGTGGAAAGTTGATAACATGGAATATTAAAAAGGGAAATTAAGGGAACTTGATCAATTCTAATGTCTTAATGATTAGATTTCATAAAAAAAGTAGCTAAGAGGTGAGGTATGGTAAGTTGGCGGTTAGTAATTAGCATAACTGAGTCCCGTAACTGATGAGTGAACATAAAAGAGCAATACTGTAAGGTAAGGAATAGAGTTTCCCATTATAAGTAATTAGGAAAGATTAGAGGATAACGAGGAAAATGTAAGGTTGGGATATGGACAGAGAGGAAGTGTATGATAGCGTGAACTTATTCTATGGCAGCCCGTAAGGATGCATGTCACACGATGGTTGTGGATACATATATATGTATAGACTAAGGTCACCGATCAAATGAGTTAGACGGTTGTAGTAGCACTTAGATTCTCTTGGGTTTGTGCTTGTTGTGAACCTGACATCTATGATTGCCTTCTAGCTTGACTTGTGATTTGATGACTGCATTTCATTTCATTTGTATTTTGATGATTTATTGAGATAATCGGTTGGGTTCCATGCCGGTACAAATTTGACATGGGTTGGCTCTTCAGAAAGTTGTGTATATTTGGATTTCTAGACAGTCTATATTATAGTCGCTCTTGTACTTGTGACTTCTGAGTCTTGGAATTTTGAATTATTTGTTCAGTCTCTGTGAGGATGTTTTGAGTTGTTATCATTATACATATATTTTTATGGATCTTATTCTATTGCCTTTATTTTTGTTAGTTTGAGTTGTTGAGTTAGGCTTACCTACCATGAACGGATTGGGGTAGGTTCCATCACAACCCTTAAAATTTTGGGTCGTGATAATGAAGCAAGAATTCTTGGCATTGTTAATCTCAATGTAATTCCCATATTATCATCTTATCTAACTCCTAGCATTCCATTTCCGGTATTCTTTTGTTTTCTCCTTCATGGAGTGAGTTTTGATTTCCTTTAGGTTTAGTTCAAAAAGTTCTATTTTTCTTTTATTTGATTTAAAAAATTGAAGTCTTAGAGGGATAAAGCACATTGCATGAATATTTGGCGTGATTCTGATGGTGAAAGCTTAACTGTAATTTACATTTTATTGGGTGCTATGGTATAAAAGGTACATCTAATGAGCTTCAGTTATCTCTTTGATGTTGGAGGTTTTGCTTTACTGATTATTATGTTTCCAATTCACAATTTATTAGAACAAATCATCTTTATCATCAAAGATGATTTGTTATGCTTTATTTAATTTGCACAATCTCTTTTAAAGATTGGTGTTCAGTTTTTATGAAAAAGGTGACATCTTATAGGTTATTTCTTCCAGGAATGTGATTATTCATCTTTCTTGTTGTATGCGTGCAATTTAAAGTTAAATAGATAGCTTTATTCTATATAATATTGGAGTTAAACATAAAATGTGCATTTAACTTTTGCTCTATGAGATATTTACATAACCTAAGAACCATGAGAACTTTAATTAAAATGTATTTGCCTTTGCAGCCATAAAAGAGGCCTTAGTTTTGGCAGATTGTAAAAAAAGTGGAGAAGTTTGAATCATTAATCGCCCATGACAGAACTCTGAATTTTGTTTAGAAGCCAATGTTTCAAGATCACAAGAAAGGGCTGTTGGGTTCTAGTGATGAAATGTGAATGAAAAATAGAGGGAACAAATGGAGGAAAAATGTGAATTGTGTTTTCACTTTAAAGAAGAGTGGAAAACACAGATTTTAACTAAACCCGGAAAACAACAAGGGCGTCATCATTGGATCCAAAAGCTTGTCCCTATACATCAAAAAGCTTCATTACGTAAAAATATTTCATGAATTTTGATGATGAAATCTAAGTTCACTTGAATTTTCTGGATTATCTTACTTTTGTAGTTTTACCAAGTCTCTATGCTATTAAACTGCTTTTGATTACATATTGTTGTATATCTCTACTATGTCATTAAGTGAATGAGAATTATTATATTGTAATTGTGCATTAAGATGATTTATTTTATATGAATGGTACATAAAGTGTGATGATCATTATATCTTGAATGTAAGTGTCATCTGTGAGGCTTGATTTGCCTTTTATAAATTTGCATGATATGTACAAAAAGTATGATCATCAAATTTTGGATGCAGATGTCATCTGTACGGCTAGGTTAAGCTGAATGGAATAAATTCTATACTTTTTTTAAGTAGCATGTTATATACTTCTTAAGTCAAGAAATCATTGCTAATAAATATAAAGTGTCTTGCTTGCATTGCACAATTGTCCTAATATATTTGGCAACCTTTAATATCGCAAGCATAATGCTACTTGCTTAAGATTCCTCAAAATGTATTGTCTGCTGGCTGTTTTAAGTGATTTTTGAGTCGACTATAAGGTTTATGATTTTTGAATATGTAGTTTGTTGATGCTTGGCACCTACACAACTATGCTCGTGAATGTTAGTGACATTCTTAATACCTCATGTAAAATGTAGACATGTCATTTCTTACCCCTCTTTTGTCTTTTCTTATTTGTATCTATTAACTGAATAAGTGCTAGACGGTGCTTCTAAATATAAAAACTAACTACGTTTATAAAAATTAATAAAAAATGTTGATTTAGAGGAACTAATTGTTTAACATTGAATTTACTTAGTACTCAATATCTCCGTCTGCCAAAGATTTGAATGAATAGATTATTAGTGATTATCTTAGATATTTTACATATTTGAGAATGGTTGAAATTAACACAGAACACATAATATAGAGGTTGTTCGCATGGTTTCAGAATTAATAAAGTTCCTTCTGAGAGGACTAACAGTTTAGAGGCGTCGAGTATAGTTAGTTTTGTAATTTTCCTTTCTTCTGTAAGTTTATTTACATTGTTGTAGTAAGAGTCTTGCTTCAAATTTAAATTTTTTTAACTATACCAAATATCTCCATTAGTGTTATTAAGAGCGACCACTTCACCATGTGAAGCGATGAAAAGCGACGCGACCATCTGACACTTTATTATTTGTGACAATGTTGCATCAATAAAGCAATCACTTCTTGAACAGATGTGTGAAGTGAGGCATCATGAAGTGATCACTTTCTCTCTCTCTTCTTTAAAACACATATTTTAAAAAGAAGAAGGAAAAACAAGAAGTGTTACTGCATTTTTCGTCAAACTTCAGGTATTCCTCCTCTTCCTCCTTCTTCTCCTTCTCCTTCTCCTTCTCCTTCTCCTCTGCTATTATTGCAACTTCTCTTTTTCTTTCTTCATATTTTCCTCGGTTTCATTTTTTATTTTCTTTCTTTTCAGTTCTCTCTATTTCGTATTTTCTCTCAAATTTATTCAAATTTTTTTTCAAATGTCAAAATTTTTTGTTCTACATTTTACATGACATTCTCAATAGAAATTATGACTAAATGTTGTATGTGCGCTTTGTGATTTGTACTTGGGATTTATGTTTTGCCTTTCTATAGTAGGTACTCAAAGAAAGGTTCTTGCATGAATGCCATGCTGAAGAAGAGAGTCATCTTAAAATAGCATCAACTGAACTAGTTCAGCTAAGTAACATAGCACTGCTCAGAACTGAGGTATATAATATAGTTAATCTTGTCTTATGGCCTAATTATTTTTGAATATTTAGATTTTTTTTTCTTTTAAAATCATGTTCTGCTGATTAATTGGACTTCATCTTCAAACATTGTTGGTGTGAATAATACTGTGGTAGGTGTGTTTTATGTTGTTATGTAGTTAATTGATATTCATTGCAAAAATATTAAAAGATCAGTCTCTTCCTTGGATGCTATATCGTATCTCTTGTAACTCAAATACTAAATAACTAAACAAAATCTTCTCATAAACATCTCTCACTTGTTTGTGAAAAAAATCTTCTCATAAGCTACTCTTTGTTATGAATGGGCCTGGATCAGTGTTGGTAAAGCAGCCCAACACCGAATTAAGTGGCTATATTTGGGATCCGGGTTGATAAATAGTGACTTGTGAGAGCAAAATAGATTATGCAAATTGTGATTATGCTTAGGCAAAAGACTATGCTTCCCATCCCCAATTCTCTCTAAGTCCTCTCATCCCCTTCTACTACTATAGTTGTTCTTCATATTGTAATTTCTCCTTTCTGTATTAATCAAAGTTTATTAGTTTCGTTCACTTGTGTATTGATTGTTGAGTTGAGAATTCAGGTTCGCTACATTGGTGCTTTCATCGATTTGGACTCCATGGATCTATACACGTCTACCATCATCCAATCTCACCTCAACGTCATTCAAGATTTGCTAATGGCAATGATGGACAATAATTCTTGTATGCTTCGACACCTCGACAACATGGAGAACACACTGTCTGCTACCTCCAAAACGAACTCAGATGCTCCAGAGCACTCGGACGTGGTTGTGTCATGCCATGCTAAGTGTGAATCAGAGAAGGTCACAACACCTCTTGTTCTTGCAGATTCAGAGTTTGATTTTGATTTGGATAAAGGACTCCCCAGCCCTATGGACAATTTGGAGGAAGACAACTCAAGAAGCTATGTCTGCAAGGTGTTCGCTGAAATACCTGATAGGGAAATTGACATGGAAGTTGCAAATTCCGTGAAAAACAATTCAGTAAATCCTGAAACCCAGGTATTCGATGAACTGTTTCAGCTAGTCTCATCATGTATGATTACCTTTTCCAGTCACGATCAACCTATAGGTGGTGATGTATTTGATTGCTTCAACGAACTCTATCATGCTAAACTTAAATTGTCCTTGCATCGATTTCCCCGTGAACAATACAAATTATACTTTCCCTTTGATCCGGGTTCAAGTTTTCTCACCACATATCTTGGAGCTCCGCAAAATTGTGTATTTTGGGATGTGTTGGGTGCACTTTTCTCTGTTTGTTTTGGTCCTATGCAACAACTGCACGTAGTTATATTTGGTTGCACGTCCAATGACCAATATATTTTGCATCAATTCCCATATGATTCCGGTGCGAATCTATTCATTATAACCCTTGGTGGACTCCTCCAAGTTTCTACACTGCAACCTAAGGCATCTCAACACACTGTTTCACTTGTGAAGTGGAACACATTTTTGATTTTTAGGTCACTGTCCTACATTCATCGCACTGTTGGACTATGTCACAGAGGCACTAAACATCATCACACTCTTTTGGTGAATACTCATACTCCTCCAGCTTATCTAATCGATTGGCAACATGCTAAAGCTCCGGTTAAATGAGAACCAACTAATTGGGATCCAGGAAACTGTTCCAAGTCTATGGCTCGAATAGAGTTGACAACAAGGGTGATTGTATTACCTTGGAGAAAGATACTTCCTGTTTTGCTCTTCGCATTGCTTGATGAACATAAGGTGCATCACTTGGATGTGGATGCTTTGGAAAAATGTGTGCTGCAGGTTATAACAGAGCCACTTGGAAGCTATTTGACAGATTATTATTTTAGTGGCATGTCAATTGCAAGGTATTATGATGGCGGTCTTTGGACATCATTTGATAGTGAAGGCTAAACGTTTTCTTGTTTTGGTTTGCACTACTCACCAGAAAATGACTTTGCTTTGGCACTAACACTAGAAAGGTATGTTTCAGACGCGTTGCAGTCTCAATGCCTTATATCACTCTCTTTTGGACCAATTAGCGAGGTATCTGTGATTTCTTCATGTTATTCAGTCTCTAGCCTGGTCATGTCAGAGGCAGAACTTGGTAATTGTGGACTGCCTTGTTTCAGTTTGTTGCTCTTGGCTGTAGTAAAAAGAGTGTTTCAACAGCAACTCGATTTTGCAGTGCTCACAACATGTTCTCCTAAGATTGTTGAATTTGTTAAATTTGAAGTGCTTAATGATTATTGGACTGGATATTTTACAAATCCAACCATTGGCGTCTTTGATGATGCACTAGTCGTCGCTCTACATCATGATGTTGTTCTAGATGCTGTTGGCCAAATTCACAGAGAAGGAATTACACAAATCCTACATTGGACGAACATCATGGACTATATTTTAAGGCCGCCCAAATTGGTGGTATCAATTAATTACACTTGGAATTTGGATACATTGTTGGGGTCTCAAAATGAGAACAATTCAAGAAATAGTGTCGCTTGGGTCTTTGACATATCTCTTCTTAGGGATAAAACAAGCTTTCTGGTTTCTTTAGCTAGCAAGGAGTACATAGATACAAAGTTGCTAGTGAGTGTTATATCACATATCTACAGTGTTGAGATTGTGTTCTTTGAGTCACTTTTATCTCCTAAAGGCTGAAGGTTGGAGTCTCACTGCTATAAGTAGAACTTGGAGCATTGTAATGCTCATTGGTAAAGTTGCAAGGAAATTGCCTACTCCTGGTTCTAACCTACTGTTGATATTTGGTATAGCTTCCTTCATAGCTCCAATGAGAATCTTCACTGTGATATCAATTTTGTACTACTCGAACCTTGAGGGCAAGGTTCTTATTGGGGTCGGAGGTATTGTTATGAATGGGCCTGGATCAGTGTTAGTAAAGCAGCCCAACACCAAATTAAGTGGCTATGTTTGGGATCCGGGTTGATAAATAGTGACTTGTGAGAGCAAAATAGATTATGCAAATTGTGATTATGCTTAGGCAAAAGACTATGCTTCCCATCCCCAATTCTCTCTAAGTCCTCTCATCCCCTTCTACTACTATTGTTGTTCTTCATATTGTAATTTCTCCTTTCCGTATTAATCAAAGTTTATTAGTTTCGTTCACTTGTGTATTGATTGTTGAGTTGAGAATTCAGGTTCGCTACACTCTTTCTCTCTCTAAGTTGTGTGAAGCTCTTCTGATTTACTAAAATCCCCTTACTATAAAGAGTTCATAGTAGAAATGATAGTGAAAACTTTGATCTGCTGAAATGAATGTGAAAACTAGTAAGTCTATTTGATATCATAAATGTAACGTTATGAAGCTACACTGAAGACTTCTAATCCATTGAGGCTTCTTCATACCTGTGCTATTGTTGGACAAGTGAAGCTTCTCGTCAATTTTCTGTCTTGTAAACTGAATCTATTACTATTAGCATGTAAAATATCATTTGAATATCTACAACTGATGTGAGATCATGCTAAGTTTAATCTGATAACTAGTTGGTGTCATTTTGTGTATCAAAGTTAGTAGTAAACGATATAAAAAATTACTTCTTTGAAGAATCACTTTTGCAGTTCTCTATAAAGGTGCTGTCAAATTGGTTTCTGTGGTCTATTTTTTTTTTCTTTTTATAATTTTTTGATATCTGCATGTTATTTGCTACTTTTTTCTTTTTCATTATGATTATCTGACACCACGAAGCTATTTGATTTTGTTAAGCCATAAACTTAATTGTTCACTTTAGTTAATACGGTAAAAAAAGATATAAAGCAATAGAGACTGGTCCTAATAAATGTCCATTTTCTTGAAAATCTGGTTCTTTATGTTCTTTAGTCACTTCTTCTGGCCAAGAATTTTCTGACCCAAGGTCAATCTGGACATCAAGTTGAATAAGTGAGTAATGAGATTAGAGTTGTTTTCTCAATGTAAAGCATTTTCCCTCCTTTTTTCTTGTGTAGCAATAACATATATTTAATTGATGAAATCACACATTAAAAACACCTGATATGTGTTAATATTTGTAAACTAAGTAAAGATATTTATATTAACGAAAGTTTCTAAAAGAATAAAATTGAATAAAAGATATGTAGCTTATAACATTGCGCTTAAGTTAGTTCGGACACCAAGAAAGAAAAAGTAGCTTCTATCCTTCCACTCTTATCAAACTAACTTTAGGGGGACTTTAAAATGTCTTATGGTCTTAACATACATGTAAGACAATGTTGTCTTGATTATACTTATGTTTAGTTATAATAATTATGATTATTATTGGTATTGTTGGTGTTGTTTTTAATGCTAGTGGTGAGGCTTGTATAGTTGCCTTGTTGCACCTTTGTACATATTTAATTAGCAGATCTGGAAAACAGTAAATGCTTAGTGAAAATTAGCCTCTAAATAAGTATGTGAAGCATAATTGTTCTGTTTCACATACAAGCTGTTTCATCTTTAGTTAAATCTTGTTCTGTTTCACATACAAGCTGTTTCATCTTTAGTTAAATCTTTGTATGAAATATTTTTTGTGCTCATTGGTGATATTCAATTCCTAGTCCTAACGAGAGATTGTTTCTTACATCTTTCTCCTTTTTAATCAAATATTGGCCATGCAGCCCTTTTCAGATATATAAAACAAAAGCTCTTACTTCTTTCTTAACTCGTTCATGTAACAAATTTTGATATTCAACTCTTTACTCAGTTGAAAAATGATAATATTTGTCATTTTAATTCATGAGTTGGTGATATTTTATGTAACGACCCGAAATGTCATTCCGTTGAAAAACGTTCTGAATTTTTTTTATGGCGAATAAAATACTCCTACTAGACTTGATGAAATTTAATTCATGGGGAAAAGAGGGACCCAACATAATTGGACCGAGAATTTAAACGAAATGGGCCAGCCTGCTGCCTACCGCTGCAGCGATAAACTAACCGTTGTAGCGGTACCGCTGCAGCGGTGTCAAAATTCGAGACTACCCCTAGCCTTAACATGGTGCTTAGAGTCACAAATGACCCCAAGCTAACCCATGGTCTGACATGACACTAAGAGTACTATATAAAACTGATAAATACTGAGCGGAAGCTGAAGGTCTGAATAATAAAAAATGGTCAAATGAAAACCAATAATGAGTTAATACGAAAAACATCTAGCAAAATAACAAGCTGAAAACACTAGTCTATCTGTCTGAAAACCTCTACTACGATGAGTTGCTAGGACAAGCTCCCAACTAACTCTAACTGTCTGAAACTAAAATAATAATAAAATAAAATACTAATAAACTAGTCCTCGGATGATGAGGACTCACCCAAACTCTGTTGTTGAGGTGATGCAGAGATCGTGCTAACCGCGAGCTGGATGCTGAACGTCTGTACCTATATTATAAAATAGTATAGCGTAAAAGAAAGTATGCGGTTAGTACTTTGAGTGTAATTAGCATGTGAGATATGCATCTACACTGTATAAACTGAATATGCTGAAGATGACATGATAAACTGAACATGAAACTGAAGGATGTAAACTGATGCTATGACCAAGTAATAAGCATGTAACTGAATAATAATGTGCTGAATAAACTAAATACAAGGTCATACAATTTCCGAATCTAAACTGTGAGAGCTACTGTTAACCGACATACCCCAATCTGAGCTAACTGAGGCCCAACCTGTAACCCCAGCTGGAAGGGTTTTCTATACCTTGCCAATGGTACGAATACAGACTGACATGGATCCACTAAACTAGTGTCCAAAAAGACTAAGGTGTCAAGCCTGATCTGACGGGTGACCCTATAGAACCTACGGTGGCTCCGTAGTTTTGGAACTTAGAGACTTCTACTAAAGGTCTCAGCCTAGCTGACGGGTGAGCCTTCAACCCTGCGTCCGCTCGGTGCTAAGTGCTACTCCCAACTGAATATAAACTGATATACTGAATAGCTCAATAATACTGATGTTCTGAGGCTGAAAGCTAAGTTGTTTATATGAAAGCATTCTGAATCATATGAATCTGAAGGGCTAAGTATTCAACTGACTATGCTGGAGATCTTAAGTCATCAGATGTTCATAACCCCCCCATCTCTTAAGAATGCAACTATTCATGACAATTTTATAGTCTAAATAGGATAGGGAATTTCTTAACTGGAAGTTCAAAATCATGAATTATACAATATATTGAGGGTTTATGGAGTACAAGTACACAATGATGCTAAACTTCATGGAAAACATGTATTCAAGGCTCATTTATGATAAGAAACTGAAGCACAAAGGAATTTATAATCCTATGAAACCCTAGGCTCTGAAGATCGAACTAAACCGAGGAATTGAGTTTACTTAGGGACTCAATGGGTGAAAGAGAACCCATTGATGAAATCCCACATACTTGAAGGTGAAAACCTTGGTGAAACCTTTGGATCTAGAGCCTGAAGTTGAAAAACCCTAATTTTTGCCATGGAGAAACAAATCTCTTTTTTTCTCTATATTTGCTAAGTATCGCTTGAATGATTATCGAATGAGAGATTTGGGTTAATTTAGGCTTATTAATAATCCTTAAATAGTTTAAACAACATAGTTTAGGAGTTTAAATAATAGAAAAAGACTGAAATACCCCTCATAAAACATAACTGAAAAATTTGTGTATCATGACGGACGAACCCTCCAATGATTATTGGATCTACCAATGATTGTTGGTTGGATCATTGGTTGAGGGATGGTTTGATGGATTGTAGGACTCCATCAGACGAGCCAAGGGACGACTCGTTGTACCCTCCAACGATCGTTCCTTGGTTGGTCGTTGGATATCCAAGCCAAACCAACCTTGAAACTACAATTACCACCAACGATCATTGGTTCAACTAATGGTCATTGATTCCATTCATGCCTAGGGGGTATTTTTATCAACTTGTAGGATTTTGGGGCTGTTTAATACAGATGAAGGCATAGGACAATCGTTCTATCTACCAACGGTCGTTGGTTTGTTCATCATATCTCACTGCTGGACAGTGCTTTACTAAAATGACCATATCTCTTAACTTCGAAACCAGATTAATGAGAAATCAGTTGCATTGGAAAGGAAACTCAAAGAACATTCATTCAGTTTGTCTTGAGATCCAAAACTCTTAAAAATCCAGAAGTTATACTCATTTGAATGTGACCCTAGTAAGATCTTATACAAGAATTCGATCGGTAAGAGAGCTTTCAACTTAACTATGAGCTAGGAGTTACATGTGGCCTTAATTCATGTCTAAAGCACTTCTCATTCTACCAAATCATTAAGCTTGGTTCTATATGTACTTGAAATATGGTTCTTGTCTTAGCTCAGATTTTTGGGGTGTTACAATATCTTTCCCCCCCCCCCCCCCCCTTTTTTTTTTTTTGAATTAAAATCTGGCTGGAAGTCCTTTTATTAAAAAATCAAAATATTTACACCAAGGAAAAAAAGTGACCCAGTACATTAAAGCCCACAACAAAATCTGTCTCTTGATAACAAATCAAGATAGATAAGATATATGAGAAAGATAGTAACAATATCTCTCCCTTGGGATCATTCGTCCCTGAATGAAAACTAACCGAGCTGAAAGAATAGGTGCAATCCCATTACTGAGTTCTAAGAGCTGAATAGTGACATGATAACTGTATCTATAACTGAAAGATAAACTGAACCAAACTCATGAATGTATGCTATGACATGGGAGTAACTGAGTGACATGCGACTGAGAGGATTAATTAAGGGGAAACTATTACCTCAAGCTGGAACTGATTTTAAAGGGAAAAGATGTGGGTACTTGGTCATCATATCTGCTTCTGTTTCCCAAGTAGCTCCATCAACAAGCTCATTCCTCCAATAAACTTTCACTGAAGCAACTTACTTATTTCTCAACCTACAAACCTGATGGTCAAGAATCTCGACTGGGACCTCCTCATAAAAGAGACTAACTTTAACACCCACACTCTCTAAAGATACAACTAAGGCTGGATCAACAATGCATTTTTTCAAAAAATATACATGAAAAATCGGATGCACTGGTGCTAAGTCTGCGGGCAAGTCTGACTCATAAGCCACATTGCCAATACATCTCAAGATTTTATAAAGACCAACATAGCGGGGACTTAATTTCCCTTTCTTTCTAAACCTCTTCACTCTTTTCATGGGCAAAACTTTCAAGTAAACCAAGTCACCAATTGCGAACTCAAGTTTCCTCCTCCTCACATCCGTATAGGATTTCTTACGACTCTAAGCTATTTTTAACCTCTCTAGTTCACTTCATGAACTGAATCAGGCCCTATCAAAGTAGCTTTACCTACCTTAAACCAACCAATAGGAGATCTACACCTCTTACCATAAAGTGCTTCAAATTAGGCCATCTGAATACTGGAGTGATAACTGTTATTATAGGCAAACTCAATCAATGGCAAGTGATCTGTCATGCCCCGAATCCCAACGAGGCGTGATTGGCACCCAAGCCGATATGGTCCGAGAGAACCAACCTTTGCTCATGAACATTCGTATGCATGTCATCGTGTAAATCTCATTATTTCTCATGCAACTATGCGGAAGTCATGGAACATGATATATATATATATATATACATATGCGAAACTTGGCCGTTGAGGCCACCAAGTCAAGAACGACATGTACCTTCACATTTATACACCCACATCCCTCTACAAAAGCCTCTAACAAATGCATTGACCAAAATGAACTAAAATTCGGGACAAGTCCCCACTTTATACAACATGTACAACACCAAAACATATGAACAACTGTGACTCGGAGAAGCCCCGAACTAACTGGAGCTCACTAATGATCCGCACACAACTTGCAATCTACTGGGGAGGCCTACTAGTACCTGCTCCTGCAGCAAGTAAAGTAAATTCCCCAAGAGGGGTCAGTACGAAGAAAGTACTGAGTATGTAAGGCCATATGAAACTTGTGTGATAAGTAAATATGTCAATGAACTCAAATACAATAAATGATCAATATGGATAAGTCACTTTACTGAACTTTGGAAACCATGTACATTATGTTCTTTCTTTCTCTTGCCTTTACTTTACTCTTACATCACTCATATACTGTCTGGGCCCTCATCATGCAGGTGTTCTTTTCACCCCATGGATAAAATATCATCATCATGCAGGTATTCTTCTCACCTCATGGATAAGATCATATCGTCATGCGGGTGTCCTTTGCACCCCATGGATAAAGTAACATCATCATGTGGGTGTTCTTGCACCCCATTGATAGAATAACATCATCATGCAGGTGTTTGCACCCCATGGATAACACCCATGAACACAACCAATATGCATTACTTTATTCTTACTTCATTTCTTTACTTTGATGTTGATATCTTTACTTGTGAGAGATTGATACTTTTGCTTATGAGAGATCGATACAATGATAGTCACAACTTTATTTGAAGCTTTGGATCAATAATCAATGAGTGAGAGACATATGCATAACTTGGCAGTATAACATTCTTGGAAACATAGCCTTCATGGAAACATAACACTATTGGAACCATTGGACAATAATCAATGAACAAGATACATGAGTACAACCACTGTTGGAACTTTGGAACACAACCTTATTTGTGCTTTTGGAACATTAACCATGAATATGAGACATGAGATTCACCAATGATCAATGAGTAGGAAATATATGACAATGACCATGGATAACCGAATATGGGATACCTTAGCACATTTCGGGATGGAACAAGTGTAATGTCAATGTGACTACTATTTGCCGCAAAAAGATACGGACAGAGTAACCTTACATACCTTGTACTCTCAATACGGATGTACAATATTAGATGTGCATACAATAGTCCCGCTCCTTCTTTATGTGTCACTCTACAACACAAATATATAACAGGATTCACATTAACCATCAACTACTTTACAAATGCATATAACATCAATGAGTTACATGTTTGCCTTTAAACATGCCATTTCCCCTTGACAAAACCATTGATGAAATTATTATTCCAAAAATCCCCCAATATTCCATACATTGACCAATACATGATAATCAATATATTTCACCACAACACTTCTACTTTACACTTTCTTATCCATATCACATCACAAATAATCCATCAAATTACCTTAATACACCTCATAGCACATATCGACCAAAATACCACAATTTACACTTTTAGAAAAATAACAAGTTTAATAACAAAATCACACCATACATGTTCATATTTTATCCATACCATTCCCTTTCATTAATACATCAAGTCTCTTTTCAAATTCAATTCACAAAGATGGCACATCTTTCACCAAAAGCACAAATACACTATTCACCACCTTGCCAACATAACTATCATGATATACATAATCTCCCATGCATATAATATGTTAATCCATGAGAATAAATACTTACCAAGGCTTGGAATAGGATGATCTTGCTCCAAAATTTGGCTTTGAGCTATTAGGGTTTGAAGTTGAAAGAAAAGGGCTTTTGGGAAATTTCTAGATTGAAATGAGATTTTTTATGTGATAAAATCTGATTTTGGCCCCTTTATATAAGCCTTAGGGGTCATCCTTATCCACTCTTGGCATTTAATACTAAGTGTGGCTTAGTCAATGGAAGAATGGGTCATCTTGACCCATGATTCCTTCTCATTTTGGGCCCTATTTTGAGCCCAATTCACTTAACCCACTAAAATCCATAATTCCTCATGTTTAATTCATTTCATACGCGTTACGACAATATTCCCACTCATGAAATTCATACTCATAGCCTTAATTCCAAAAACAAGCAATTCTAGCCACGTATGACTTATTTTGGCTACAAGGGTAAAATCGTCATTTTGATGCCAAATTCGTTCTCGAGTAATTTTACCATCCCAATATAATATTTCATTCATTTCATGTATATACTCGTGGTTGTAGAATAAACGAGACAAAAATCGGCTCGATATGTCCCCGGGCACCCTTGGGACTTAGAAAATTTCCAACTTTTGAAAAACTGAAAAATCCATCCTGGCACGCCCTGGGGCGTGCCAACTTGCTTCCTATGGGCTAAAAAATTTGGCCCATAGTGGCCTGGAACTCTCCCTAGCGCGCCCCACCCTTAGATTTTTCAAAAATTTCATTTTTCGACTTTTCTTTGCGGGTTTGGTTAGATACTTCAAGTCCTATTCTTTAACTTACTTCTTAACCTTAATATACTTTGTTTGGAGGTCCTCTTAGACTAGTTTTGAACACCACAAATGCTCCACAAAAATCACAAAACACCTCCTATGCAAGTTTAATCACATGTACAAGGCCAAATTTCAATTTTCTCATCATTAACACTCCCAAATACATACTCATGGCATCTCGATACCTAAGTAACCATTGTTCAACGTCATCACATAGGGTTGGGAAGGTACGGGGTGCTACATGATCATCCCAACTACCATTGAAATTTATCACACAAGCTCTGAATATATCCTCTAAGGTCTGAATGGTCCACTCTGCCTGACCATCTGTCTGTGGATAAAAAGCTGTGCTGAGGTGAACTTGGGTACCAAGTCTCTTTTGAAATGTCTTCTAGAACTGAGAAGTAAACTAAATACCCCTATCTGAGATGATAATCAAAGGGAATCCATGCAATTTCACCAACTCTCTCATGTAGAGTCTAGCATAATCCTTGACTGAATCTGAAGTGTTAATTGACAAAAAATATGCTGACTTAGTCATTCTTTCTATAATAACCCAAATAGAATCATGTTGTCGGCGAGTATGAGGCAACCCTACAATGAAGTCCATATTTACCAATTCCCACTTCCAAGTGAGAGTTTTGATATCCTGGATCATACCACAAGATCTCTGGTGCTCAACCTTAACCTGCTGGCAATTTGGACACTTAGCCACAAATTCCGCGATATCTTTCTTCATGCCATTCCACCAAAAGTCTTCCCATAGATCCCATATTAGAGACTCATGGGTGAATAGAATATCAAGAACTGTGAGCTTCTGTTAGCATCCGCTGTCTTAAGTCATCCACATCTGGAGCACAAAGTCTGCCCTAACAATGAAGAACACCATCTCCCCCTTGGGATAAAATCTCAACTTTCTGACTTTAGACAATTTTTTCCAACTTAAGCAAAATAGAATTACTATCTTTCTTTTCTTTCACCTCTGCTATCAAATATGATTCTGAACCATTCTATACCAAGATACTACCTTCGGCTGAATCAACCAACCAAACTCCCAAGCAAGCCTGTGAACTTCTCTAACTAACTCTTTCTTCTCATCCTCTACATGAGCAATGCTTCCCATAGACAACCTGCTAAGAGCGTCAACCAGAACATTGGAATTACCCGAATGGTACAAGACATTCATATCATAATCCTTTAAGAACTTCATATCATAATCCTTTAATAACTCTAGCCATCTTCGCTGGATCATGCAGGCACCTACTCTAATCCACCTTGATAGGAGAACCCTTACCTCCCATTTGAAAATATATACAGAAGTCAATAGGAAAAAGAAAATACTTTATTTATAACAACCAATTTTATGAATCTTCATTTACAACTGAAAAAATTTCCCAATGAACTAGTCTAAACAGGTACAAGAGCTACTAAGAGGAAATACAAGACAACAAACACAACTTCTACAGTAGGAACAATAACAAAAATTGCTGGAGATCTTTACTGTGTCAATCATGAAACACCTATGGATCTTGAAACAAGACTATACCCTTTTAGCAAGAGTAGTATAAGTACAAAACCATATATACTGGTAAGCATCATCGATCGATCCAAATTAAATCACATAAACATCACATAAATATCCAGAAAGAAACGTACAACATGAGAGTTATTTAAATCAGAATTTTCATTAAACTGCTCACTTGTCACTTTGGATATTACCAGCCCTAGACACCAAGTATCCATTACTTTGCCAAGTCAAATCTCATTTCATAAATATCTATGAGTTCTACGATACCCGACCCTTAAGGTTTCTTACCCTTAACCCTGTTCCACTAATCTTGTCATACCTTGACACTCTAGTATCTTTATGTTCATTTAAGTCTATAAGGTGCAATTAACAAAATGATAACACCCGCCTTCCCGGTTTGAATGCAATAATATCTAGACTCCAATCATACCATGATATGGGCATGACACAACACCTATCGGGTAACCTTAATCTAATTCATAGCATACCACCATAACAAAGCATAACAAGACAACCTTGAACCCTATTATGCAACTCTATTTCAAGTTCATAACACGTAACCTTTTAAATAATTACAACAAAATTTAGCCTATATAAGTCAACAAGGATATCAAGTCAAGTTCACTATGACCACCAATACGGCTCCACTATGAAATACCTTCCCTTGCCTCATGCTCCTAAGAAGGTAGACAATATAGCATATGATCTCTTCTTTTATTAGCCTTACCCTGGACTTCCCATGGATCCCTCCCAACAAATGGAAAACATTCATAAGTCCCAATTCATAGAAAGTCCAATACACCAACCATCACATAGCTCGGTTCACGCAAAAAACCAATATACCAGATAAACCAATAATCCAGTCCACTCAAGTAACCAATATACACCATGTAGTCACTTAAGCAAGTAACCCGAACCACTCAATGAACCAATATAACACAGTGTATGCCAACTAAGTAAGTAGCCCGGTCTGCTCAAGGAACCAAAATAACATAGAAATGACAAATATCATGCATCCTGATTTACGTAAAGAAACTATATTTAGAAATTAAGAACATAACCCAGTTTACTCTAGAAACCCACATATAATGACAACAAGTAAGCCCAATTCACTCAAGGAACCAATATAATTAAGAAACACATAATCCCCGGTTCACCCAAGAAACCATCAGACTAACCTGCACTTTGTATATACATGCTAAGGGTGTTATGTATGCGCTCACTAGTCATGACCTGCAGGGGACGAGCTCTTGCCTATGTACCAAATCCCAGATATCAAGTGTCTTCCAACCTTATATCAACTAATCCCAAGGAGATGTCCAAATACTGGTACATTCCACAATAATGACAGATATCACAACAATCACAACCACAATGACAACAGAACAACACTTGTAACATATAACAAGCTTTAATAGGAGTTCATTGCATCTGATTTACACTTTGGATATCAAACATCCATTCACTTTCCCTGAACATGCATTGTACACGTAATTACTAAGAATTAGTTATCATGCACACATAACACAAATTGGGTTTCAACTACATTAAAACCATCATCTACAAGCTATACCTATAACATAAGGGTTGTAACCCACCCCAACCATTTATCCTAATAGTTTGATACATTACCAATTTTTCATTCCTCTAGTTACAACCGTTGATTCTTTTGAATCCACCAACACTAACCACCCTTTATGAATAAGCATTTAATTAGGTTAACCCTAAAATTTTAGGTAGTGCACTATTATTAATCATGAAAGGATGAGCAACAACAAGATAAACACATAAATTCATGAACAAATTCAATATCACAACATAACAACAATTTCTATAACACCCCATACATTTCTGAACTCACGTGACTACCCTAATGTTCATGAAATTAATTAAGTTGTGATAAATGGTATATTATTTATGAGGGTTATTGGGCTGAATTGTAGTCATGTGTTAGTGGGCTCAATAAAGGCCCAATAATTGGCCAAAAGATATGGCCCAAAATGGGTAAATGACCCATTCTTCCTTTTGACCAAGTAAACCATCAATTATTGATTAATTGGTTGGATAAGGATGAACATGAGTACTATAAAAGGGCAAAAATCATATTTTTATTCATTGAAACACACATGTCTCATTCTAGAATTTTCCACAACATTTTCTCTTTAACCAAACCCTAAGGCAACCACACTTGTTTGGGCAAGATCACCTATTTGTAAGTATTGGTAAGTGTTAAATCTTATGGTTAAATATATTATATGCTTAATATGGTGTATAAATCATGTTGGTTATGTTGGCAAAGTGTTGGACAGTTCACTATGTGTCAAACAGTGTACTTTTGCTTAATCGGTAAAGGGTTTTGCTTTGTAAACTTGGAAGTGGAATTGTGGTCTTGAAGGAAGTGAATTTGATGGATTAAATATAAACATGTAATATGTGTCTATTTCCTTAACTTTCTTTGTCTTTGTGTGTAACATTTGGAATTGTTGTAGTGAAATTGTACATGGAACCGGTGGCGTATTGAAAGGAAAGTGTAGTTTTGGTGATGTTTATGTGCATTGTGAAACCATGGCTGTTTTTTGGTATCTAAGATGATCTAAAATATGTTAATAGAATCTAAGTTATGATCATGGATCATTCATTGCAAAAAAGGACTCTAAAATGGCCCTCTGAGGCTGAAACGGGCATCCTCCCTCGCGGGTGGGGTACCTGCGGGCGCATATGCCAATGGAGGTGACTCTAGACACTACCAAGAGGCACCTTCGGATTCACCTCAATTACCTTCGGGCACAGGTGGCTTTGCAGGTCAGTCCAGAAGATCGTTTTGCATGTTTTTGCATCTCTTTGACCCCCCAAAGCCCCTATAGCCTTTATGGATGCAATTATCAACTTATGGTACCTTTTAAGTGAATTTAAAGGAGTATTACAGAGGTATTTTTAATGGTATTAATTATGTATTATCCTTAATGTGTTGCTGGGAAAGGTATTTACGTGACGTAGTGAGGTAAATACGACATTGTATTGAAGGGAAAGTGTAAAGTATAAACTTGGTGTAAAATGCTATTGGTTTATGATGTCTTGGTGCATGTGTGGAATGTTGTGGTATTGTTGGTATGGTAATACAGTAAATTGCATTGTTAAAGGTGAAATGACGTTATACGGTAGTCACGTACTTTAGTGTCGTCTTATGCACTTGTAATGTAGTTAGTTGTTAACGTGAGCTCTGTGATGTACTTGTGTTGTAGAGTAACACGTAAGGAAGGATATGGATTGTTGTATTCACATATAGGATTGTGTATTCATACTGGGAAGATAAGGTATGTAAGGTTACTTTTTTCGTATCCTTCTGCAGCATATATTGTTCACATTGACATGGTACTTGTTCCATTCCAAAATGTCCAAGGTATCTCATTTCAGGTTGTCATATAGTGTTACTCACATGACCAATTGTGATTCACATGTCCCATATTCATTGACTAAGGTTCCAAAGTTCCAATAATGTTCATTCACATGTCTCTATTCTTTGATTATTTTTCCAAAGCTTCCAATAATGTTATCACAAGTAAATGTATCAATCTCTCATAAGTAAATGTATCAATCTCTCACAAGTAAAGGTATCAATCTCTCAAAAGTAAAGGAATAAAGTAATGCATATATGGGTTATTGTTTGAGAACCGGGATGACTCAAAGGGGCACATAAGCCTAGCTCGAGCGTACCCTAATACTATATATTGACCCACTGATAAAGTGGATGACTACCCACCGATAAGATGGATGACTACCCACCGATAAGGTGGAAGACTACCTACCGATAAGGTGGATGACTACCCACTGATAAAGTGGAAGACTACCCACCGATAAGGTGGATGACTATATTATGACCCACCGATAAGGTGGATGACTAATAATGATGATGAACATAACAACAAAGAAAGTATCACTCGAAAGAAGTGTATATGAATGATAATGATAAGAACGGATGATCGAATAATGAAATAACGGAAGTGATGTACATGGTTCCACACATATACAGAATGGAGGTTTATCCATATTGATTACCCACTTGTTGGGTTCTATTAAAGTACTTATCTATCATACAGTTTCTTATGACCTTACATACTTAGTACATTCTTTGTACAGACGTCCCTTGGGGGACTTACCTTACTTGCTGCAGGCACAAGTACTAGTAGACCTCCTCAGTAGGTTGCAGATCATTTGCAGGCCTTTGGTGAGCTCCAGTTGGTTCGGGGATTTTCGAGTCGCTATGTACATTTGTTTTGGTATTATATATGTGTATAGAGAGGGGTTTTGTCCTGACTCTAGGTTGGTTATTGTTATGTATCTGTTAGTGGCTTTGTAGACGTATATGGGAAAATGAACGTAAGAGACGTATGTCCATGTTGACTTGATGGCCCTAACGGCCAAGTTTCATATATAGCATATGTTTTCCATGACTTCCGCCATTGGTATTTTATAGTTACATGAGATAGAATGATATTCATACAAAAACATGCATATGAGTGTATAGGAATGAAGATTGGTTCTCTCGGGCCTTAACGGCTTCGGGTGCCAGTCCGCCCCGTGGGAATTCGAGGCGTTACAAAAGTGGTATCAGAGCAGGTCTTTCTAAGGGTGTCTACAAAGCCATGTCTGAGTAGAGTCTTGCTTATGGACGTGTTGCGTGCCACATTGATAAGTAGAAGGATACAATACATTTAGTAGTTGTTTCTTTTCTTCATTTTTAGATCGTGCAATAGATCCAATGTTGTAGTTGGAATCATATCTGACTAGTGTACTTGGTTTTCTTTGTTATAGTAAAATGTCGATGACAAGACGAGGTAGGGGAAAAGGTAAGCTGGTAGATACGCTTGCCGGAGAAGGAACGAGTAGATCACCACCTGACCAAGATAGTCAGGGTGGGGCTGACACTGAAATTGCATCACGGGTTTCTCCTACTCTTCCATTTATAGAAGGGCCAAGAAGGAGAAGAGTATCTTCGGAACTGCCCGTTAATACTATTGAGCAGGATTTAATGAGTGCGGTGCAAATATTGACCCGTGTAGTTGTTGGACAAGTTCAAAGACAAGCTTGTGCGCAGCAGATAGAGGACCGAAGGCAAAGAAGAACGGCCCAAGAATTTGAAAGAGGGCCGTCAAAGAGGGCTAGACCTATGGGACAGTTCATGGCGTCCCAAGAAGAACTTAGGTCTCGGGTGTTTAACAGACCGCCTAGACTATTATTTTCTCATTCTACAGTAAATGCTCTACCTCGATCCCAAGGGTTTAGAGGCAACCAGTTTCGACAAAGAGGTGAGATTCAGGATTCACGGACAGTGGGGTATCAAGCACAAGGAAGTAGGAGACAAATGAAATCTCCTCGCCAGCCATGTCAGCGCTGTGGAAGGTTTCATCTAGGTGAATACCGGCGCGGGACAAATCTTTGCTTTTGGTGTGGTACAACGGGGCACATAATGAGAGAGTGTCCACAGAAGGGCATGAGTAGTACGGTACGACCTAAGGGATTAGACGTGGCATCCTCCTCATTAAGTGTACAGCCTATGGGGCATGACAGAGGTTCTAGAGGAGCAGCTAGCTCTAGCGGAGCCTCGAATTGCACCAATGCTCCAGTAGACCGGCAAAATTTAGAGGCTTCTCCTGATGTAGTGACAGGTACATTATCTGTCTTTCCGCATAATGTATATGCATTGATTGATTCAGGCTCTATCCTATCATATGTTACTCAATTAATTGCTGAACACCAGAATTACTAGTTATGCCATTTGAAGTCTATACACCAGTTGGTGACTTTATTATAGCTAAAATAGTATATCATAATTGTATAGTAAATATTTGTGATCATGTTACATTGGCTGATCTTATTGAGCTGGAAATGGTAGACTTTGATGTTATAATGGGCATGGATTAGTTGGCTTCTTGTTATGCCATAGTAGGTTGCCGAGCTAATAAGTTATATTTTCATTTTCCACAAAAGAACGTTCCTTGAATGGAAGGGTAATGTGGGGGCACCAAGAGGAAAATTTATCCCCTATCTTAAAGCAAGGGAAATGATACCCAAAGGGGTACATATGACACTTAGTACAAGTGAAAGATAATGATGTGAAGCCACTAATTCTTCAATCGGTTGCAGTAGTAAATGAACTCCTTGAGGTAGTTCCTGAAGATCTTCCGGGTTTGCCTCTAGAACAGGAAGTAGTGTTGATATTGAGGTGATGCCAGTCTATCTCTATTCCTCCATATAAAATGGTCCCATCAGAATTACGGGAAGTAACAGAGTAATTAAAAGATTTACTGGAAAGGGATTCATAAGGCCTAGTATATCCCTTTGGGGTGCACCAGTGTTCATTGTACGAAAAACAAAAGATGGCACATTGAGAATGTGTATTGACTATCGGCAATTGAATAAAGTGAAAATTAAGAATAAGTATCTCCTCCCTAGAATTGATGATTTATTTAACCAATTACAGGGTGCTAAATATTTTCAAAGATTGACTTGAGATCGGGATATCACTAGGTAAGGGTTGGAAAAAAAAAGATATACCCGAGACAGCTTTCTGAACACGGTATGGTTACTATGAATTTCTAGTTATGCCCTTTGGGCTAACCAATACACCAGCAGTTGTTAGGGATTTGATGAATAGGGTGTTCAAGCCATTTCTAAATGTGTACGTGACCATGTTTGGAAATGATATTTAAGATCACAAGAGGACCATGCTAATCACTTGTAGCAGGTGTTACAGAAGTTTTCTAAATGTGAATTTTGGTTACAATCCGTAGCGTTCTTGGGTCACATTGTATATGATGAAGGAATGAGGGTTGATACACAAAAGATAGAAGCGATGAAAAATTTGCTGAGGCCTACGATGCTTACAGAGATTCATCATTTTCTTGGATTGGTTGGTTATTATAGGAGATTTGTTGAAGGATTTTCTTCTATCCCTGTACCCTTAACAAAGCTAAAACACAAGGCAATCAACTTTAAGTAAAATGACGCATGTGAGAAGAGTTTCCAAGAGCTGAAAGATAAATTGACTTCTACACCTGTGTTGGTACTTCTAGAAGGTACAGAGGGGTATGCAGTACATTGTGATTCTTCAAGAGTCGGCCTAGGATGTGTATTGATGCAACACGGTAATGTAATAGCCTATGCCTCATGACAGTTGCGACCACATGGGAGAAATTACCCCACACATGATCTTGAATTAGCAGTATGAAATTTGCTTTAATATATATATATATATGGCGCCACTACTTGTATGGGGTTCACATTGATATATATACCGATCATAAAAGTTTGTAGTATATTTTTAAGCAGAAAGACCTAAATTTGAGGCAGCGAAGGTGGCTGGAACTATTAAAGATCATGATATTGATATCCTATCAGGGAAAGCAAGTGTGATAGCCGATGCGTTAAGTCGTAAAACAATAGGAACCACTACTGGTCAGTTGACGGAAAAGCAATGTATAGTCAAGGATCTACATCAACTAGCCAGCTTGGGAGTTTGTCTTCTTGAAACTCCAGATGAAAGAATTATAGCGCAAAAGGCGGCTGAGTCTTCATTTGTAGCTGAGGTAAAGGAAAGCAATATGCGAATCTTATTGTATTTCAGCTGAAATAGAATGTACAACAAAGTTCAACAAAGGTATTTGAACTTACATAAGGGGGGAGTACTTTAATACCACGGTAGATTTTGTGTACCGGATATATATGAGCTAAGGAAATGAATTATGACAAAAGCACATCATTCACGGTATTCTATTCATCCGGGAGCAACTAAAATGTACCATGGTTTGGAAGAAATGTATTGGTGAGTATATATAAAGAAGAAGAACATTGGAGAATTTGTAGCTCATTGTCCGAATTGTCAACAGGTAATAGTAGAGCATCAGAAACCTGGAGGTTATATGTCATGTATAAATTTTCCAGTTTGAAATGAGCCATGGTTAACATGGATTTTTTCACAAGTTTGCCTTATACACTTTGTAAATTTGATTCCAAATGAGTGATAGTTGACAGGCTTACCAAATCAGCACACTTTTGGAAGTCTTTTCAGCAGAGCTTGGGGACCCAAATGAATTTAAGTACAACTTTTCATCCCTAAACAGATGGACAAGTAGAATATACTATCCAAACACTTGAAGATATGCTACGAGCTGCACATCAAACTTAAAAAGTAAGTTGGGATGATCATTTACCTCTTATTGAATTTACCTACAATAATAGCTATCATACAAGTATCACAATGGCACCTTATGAAGCCTTATGCGGGAAAAAGTGTAGATCACCAATTGAATGGACGTTATAGAGGAAGTTAAGGTGATACAACAGAGGCTACAAATGACCCAAAGTCAACACAAATCATATATCAATGTTAGAAGAAGAGAGTTAGAATTTTCCATAAATGATTGAGTATTCTTGGAAGTGTCACCAATGAAAGGGGTAATGCGATTCGGAAAGAAATGGAAGTTGGCTCTATATAACGTGCCATATGAAATTGTTCAAAGATTTGGGCAAATTGTGTATGAATTGAACCTACCCCAAGAACTCTTCATAGTTCATCCAGTGTTTCATATTTCGATGCTTCGAAAGTACATAAGAAATCCATCTCGTATGGCTCCTATGGAAGAGGTACAAGTTACGGAGGATCTCACCTGTGAAAGAGACACCTATTGCCATTCTGGATCGACAAGTGAAGAGGTTAAGGAATAAAGAAATATCTTCCGTGAAAGTACTTTGAAGAAATCAATAAGTAGAAGAAATCACATGGGAAATTGATGAGATGATAAAGTCGAAGTACCCGTATTTGTTTCAAATGGAAGAGAAAGTTCAAGATGAGGGATAGGGAAATAACAAGTAAGTATCTATAAAGAATTATGTATATATATGATAACAATAAGAATGATCCTAGACTTGACTTTGTTTACATTGGATAAACATTCGAGGACGAATGTTTCTAAGGGGGGAAGGATGTAACACCCCGTACATTTCTGAACTCACGTGACTACCCTAATGTTCATGAAATTAATTAAGTTGTGATAAATGGTATATTATTTATGAGGGTTATTGGGCTGAATTGTAGTCATGTGTTAGTGGGCTCAATAAAGGCCCAATAATTGGCCAAAAGATATGGCCCAAAATGGGTAAATGACCCATTCTTCCTTTTGACCAAGTAAACCATCAATTATTGATTAATTGGTTGGATAAGGATGAACATGAGTACTATAAAAGGGCAAAAATCATATTTTTATTCATTGAAACACACATGTCTCATTCTAGAATTTTCCACAACATTTTCTCTTTAACCAAACCCTAAGGCAACCACACTTGTTTGGGCAAGATCACCTATTTGTAAGTATTGGTAAGTGTTAAATCTTATGGTTAAATATATTATATGCTTAATATGGTGTATAAATCATGTTGGTTATGTTGGCAAAGTGTTGGACAGTTCACTATGTGTCAAACAGTGTACTTTTGCTTAATCGGTAAAGGGTTTTGCTTTGTAAACTTGGAAGTGGAATTGTGGTCTTGAAGGAAGTGAATTTGATAGATTAAATATCAACATGTAATATATGGCTATTTACTTAACTTTCTTTCTCTTTGTGTGTAACATTTGGAATTGTTGTAGTGAAATTGTACATGGAACCGGTGGCGTATTGAAAGGAAAGTGTAGTTTTGGTGATGTTTATGTGCATTGTGAAACCATGGCTGTTTTTTGGTATCTAAGATGATCTAAAATATGTTAAGAGAATCTAAGTTATGATCATGGATCATTCATTGCAAAAAAGGACCCTAAAATGGCCCTCTGAGGCTGAAACGGGCATCCTCCCTCGCGGGTGGGGTACCTGCGGGCGCAGATGCCAATGGAGGTGACTCTAGAGACTACCAAGAGGCACCTACGGATGCACCTCAATCACCTGCGGGCACATGTGGCTTTGCAGGTCAGTCCAGAATATTGTTTTGCATGTTTTTGCATCTCTTTGACCCCCCAAAGCCCCTATAGCCTTTATGGATGCAATTATCAACTTATCAATAATATCTAGACTCCAATCATACCATGATATGGGCATGAAACAACACCTATCGGTTAACCTTAATCTAATTCATAGCATACCACAATAATAAAGCATAGCAAGACAACCTTGAACCCTATTATGCAACTCTATTTCAAGTTCATAACACGTAACCTTTTAAATAAGTACCACAAAATTTAGCCTATATAAGTCAACAAGGATATCAAGTCAAGTTCACTATGACCACCAATACGGCTCCACTATGAAATACCTTCCCTTGCCTTATGCTCCTAAGAAGGTAGAAAATATAGCATATGATCTCTTCTTTTATTAGCCTTACCCTGGACTTCTCATGGATCCCTCCCAACAAATGGAAAACATTCATAAGTCCCAATTCATAGAAAGTCCAATACACCAACCATCACATAGCTCGGTTCACGCAAAAAACCAATATACCAGATAAACCAATAATCCAGTCCACTCAAGTAACCAATATACACCATGTAGTCACTTAAGCAAGTAACCCGGACCACTCAATGAACCAATATAACACAGTGTATGCCAACTAAGTAAGTAGCCCGGTCTGCTCAAGGAACCAAAATAACATAGAAATGACAAATATCATGCATCCTGATTTACGTAAAGAAACTATATTTAGAAATTAAGAACATAACCCAGTTTACTCTAGAAACCCACATATAATTACAACAAGTAAGCCCAATTCACTCAAGGAACCAATATAATTAAGAAACACATAATCCCCGGTTCACCCAAGAAACCATCAGACTAACCTGTACTTTGTATATACATGCTAAGGGTGTTATGTATGCGCTCACTAGTCATGACCTGCAGGGGACGAGCTCTTGCCTATGTACCAAATCCCAGATATCAAGTGTCTTCCAACCTTATATCAACTAATCCCAAGGAGATGTCCAAATACTGGTACATTCCACAATAATGACAGATATCACAACAATCACAACCACAATGACAACAGAACAACACTTGTAACATATAACAAGCTTTAATAGGAGTTCATTGCATCTGATTTACACTTTGGATATCAAACATCCATTCACTTTCCCTGAACATGCATTGTACACGTAATTACTAAGAATTAGTTATCATGCACACATAACACAAATTGGGTTTCAACTACATTAAAACCATCATCTACAAGCTATACCTATAACATAAGGGTTGTAACCCACCCCAACCATTTATCCTAATAGTTTGATACATTACCAATTTTTCATTCCTCTAGTTACAACGGTAGATTCTTTTGAATCCACCAACACTAACCACCCTTTATGAATAAGCATTTAATTAGGTTAACCCTAAAATTTTAGGTAGTGCACTATTATTAATCATGAAAGGATGAGCAACAACAAGATAAACACATAAATTCATGAACAAATTCAATATCACAACATAACAACAATTTCTATAACACCCCATACATTTCTGAACTCACGTGACTACCCTAATGTTCATGGAATTAATTAAGTTGTGATAAATGGTATATTATTTATGAGGGTTATTGGGCTGAATTGTAGTCATGTGTTAGTGGGCTCAATAAAGGCTCAATAATTGGCCAAAAGACATGGCCCAAAATGGGTAAATGACCCATTCTTCCTTTTGACCAAGTAAACCATCAATTATTGATTAATTGGTTGGATAAGGATGAACATGAGGACTATAAAAGGGCAAAAATCAGATTTTTATTCATTGAAACACACATGTCTCATTCTAGAATTTTCCACAACATTTTCTCTTTAACCAAACCCTAAGGCAACCACACTTGTTTGGGAAAGATCACCTATTTGTAAGTATTGGTAAGTGTTAAATCTTATGGTTAAATATATTATATGCTTAATATGGTGTATAAATCATGTTGGTTATGTTGGCAAAGTGTTGGACAGTTCACTATGTGTCAAACAGTGTACTTTTGCTTAATCGGTAAAGGGTTTTGCTTTGTAAACTTGGAAGTGGAATTGTGGTCTTGAAGGAAGTAAATTTGATGGATTAAATATGAACATGTAATATGTGGCTATTTACTTAACTTTCTTTCTCTTTGTGTGTAACATTTGGAATTGTTGTAGTGAAATTGTACATGGAACAGGTGGCGTATTGAAAGGAAAATGTAGTTTTGGTGATGTTTATGTGCATTGTGAAACCATGGCTGTTTTTTGGTATCTAAGATGATCTAAAATATGTTAAGAGAAGCTAAGTTATGATCATGGATCATTCATTGCAAAAAAGGACCCTAAAATGACCATCTGAGGCTGAAACGGGCATCCGCCCTCGCGGGTGGGGTACCTGCAGGCGCAGATGCCAATGGAGGTGACTCTAGACACTACCAAGAGGCACCTGCAGATGTACTTCAACCACCTGTGGGCACAGGTGTCTTTGCAGGTCAGTCCAGAATATCGTTTTGCATGGTTTTGCATCTCTTTGACCCCCCAAAGCCCCTATAGCCTTTATGGATGCAATTATCAACTTATGGTACCTTTTAAATAAATTTAAAGGAGTATACCGGAGGTATTTTTAATGGTATCAATTATGTATTGTCCTTAATGTGTTGTTCTAAAGGCTGTTTACGTGACTTAGTGAGGTAAATGCGACATTGTATTGAAGGGGAAGTGTGAAGTATAAACTTGGTGTAAAATGCCATTGGTTTATGATGTCTTGGTCCATGTGTGGAATGTTGTGGTATTTTTGGTATGTTAATACAGTGAATTGCATTGTTAAAGGGTAAATGACGTTATACGTCAGTCACATACTTTATTGTCATCTTATGCACTTGTAATGTAGTTAGTTGTTAACGTGAGATCTGTGATGTACTTGTGTTGTAGAGCAACACGTAAGGAAGGAGATGGATTGTTGTATTCACATATAGGATTGTGTATTCATACTGGAAAGATAAGGTATGTAAGGTTACTCTTTCCGTATCCTTCTGCAACATATATTGCTCACATTGACATGGTACTTGTTCCATTCCGAAATGTCCAAGGTATCTCATTTCAGGTTGTCATATAGTGTTACTCACATGACCAATTGTGATTCACATGTCCCATATTCATTGACTAAGGTTCCAAAGTTCCAATAATGTTCATTCGTATGTGTCTATTCATTGATTATTGTTCCAAAGCTTTCAATAATGTTATCACAAGTAAATGTATCAATCTCTCACAAGTAAATGTATCAATCTCTCACAAGTAAAGGTATCAATATCTCAAAAGTAAAGGAATAAAGTAATGCATATATGGGTTATTGTTTGAGAACCGGGACGACCCAAAGGGGCACATAAGCCTAGCTCGAGCGTACCCTAATACTATATGTTGACCCACTGATAAATTGGATGACTACCCACCGATAAGGTGGATGACTACATATTGACCCACTGATAAAGTGGATGACTACCCACCGATAAGGTGGATGACTACCCACCGACAAGGTTGATGACTACCCACTTATAAATTGGATGACTACCCACTGATAAGGTGGATGACTATATTATAACCCACCGATAAGTTGGATGACTAATAGTGATGATGAACATAACAACAAAGAAAGTATCACTCGAATGAAGGTATATATGAATTATATTATATGAATGATAATGATAAGAATGAATGATCGAATAATGAAATAATGTAAGTGATGTACGTGGTTCCACACATATACAGAATGAAAGTTTATCCATATTGATTACCCACTTGTTGGATTCCATTAAAGTACTTATCTATCATACAGTTTCTTATGACCTTACATACTCAGTACATTCTTTGTACTGACGTCCCTTGGGGGACTTACCTTACTTGCTGCAGGCACAGGTGCTAGTAGACCTCCTTAGTAGGTTGCGGATTATTTGCAGGACTTTGGTGAGCTCCAGGTGGTTTGGGGCTTTTCGAGTCGCTATGTATATTTATTTTGGTATTGTATATGTGTATAGTTTGTCCCGACTCTAGGTTGGTTATGGTTATGTATCTGTTAAAGGCTTTGTAGAAGTATGTGGGAAGATGAACGTAAGAGACGTATGTCCATGTTGACTTGATGGCCCTAATGGCCAAGTTTCATATATAGCATATGTTTTCCATGACTTCCGCCATTGGTATTTTATAGTTACATGAGATAGAATGATATTCATACAAAAACATGCATATGAGTGTATAGGAATGAAGATTGGTTCTCTCGGGCCTTAACGACTTTGGGTGCCAGTCCTCCCTGTGGGAATTCGAGGCGTGACAATTTCCATCCCAATTATCCAGGTTATGATCAATTTTATCCATTCAAACACTATGCCTAAAGGCCTAAGCATGCCATCTTCTATCAATCTACGTCATGCTTATGCTTTCTAACCCAGGTCTAAACTACTCTATTAAACCTAGTCTACCTGGATGACAAACAGCTGCTATGGAGGCATAAACGCGAGCTTTTGACTCCGTGAAGGTGAATTCTGGTGTGAGATCAGTGGAAAAAGCCTGTGTTTTACACTATTAATGCAAAAATCCCTCCTGTCCATTACTCTCAGTCCATGAAGTAACCCTAGGAGGGTTTTTGAATAAACCTCATCCTTTTTATAGCTAAAAAGGAAAAAAGAGAAATATAAAAATTACACCTAGGGTTTTCGGTCCTGTCATCCCGCTATAGCAGCCTACCAGCCGCTATGGTGACACCGTTATAGCGAGAAAATTCCCTCTATAGTGGGATGACGTTAGTCCAACCCAAAATTTCAATTTCTAAATTTTTTTTGGTCGTGTTACCCCATACTAATCCGTGATAGTATTATCAAAAATTTTCATAAC
The DNA here is from genome assembly GCA_031232105.1 of Capsicum rhomboideum. Taxonomy (NCBI): domain Eukaryota; kingdom Viridiplantae; phylum Streptophyta; class Magnoliopsida; order Solanales; family Solanaceae; genus Capsicum; species Capsicum rhomboideum. The sequence goes on along the minus strand of CP124710.1, from coordinate 50,992,340 downwards.
TCATACCTGTAATGAGGTGTCTTTTAATAACAATGGAATAGGTTGTTACAACAAATACCAACTTACCCATCGTTCGTCCCTGAATGATTATGATAAGAAAAGAATGGTATGAACCTAAATTTAACCTTACGCCCTTACCACAAAGACATAATCACAGATGTTACACGGATATCGAGATTTCATTTTACTTGATACACTAAAATTTCAAACCGTAACTTTATTACTACATCACTCTATCAAGGAAAATATCCCTTCCTTATTAATCATAAGGGAATAATTATAGCATAACATTTTTCGAGCACCCAAGATAATTTGGGGCCTCGTCAATATACCAGAATGAAAAGATTTCAAAACATAACGGACAAAATTTTTCTCCACTTTGAGGGATGAGATCCCGCTGTAGTAAAAATATTCCCACTATAGTGGCATTGCTATAGTGGGATAGGGACACTATAATGGGGCTAACAGATTTAAAGGGGTGAGAAATGGGTTTCTCACCCATTTCTCCCTCTTTCACTCAAAAAACTCCCGTCCCCTCCCTGATCACTTCACTCTCATCGTCTAAAATAAGGCAATTATAGATATCCTTCTTTTCTTTACTTTCTTATTTCCATTTATGCTAGTTTACTCTTGAATTCATAGAAATAGGATAGGTTTTGGGTTATTTTTTAAATTTTTTGAAATTGGGGTTGATTTGGCTGAATTTTAAAAGCATGGGTGTTTCCCTTACATTTAAAACTCTTCTATAGCAATCTGGACTTAAGAATCATGGAGTTCATTGCCAAAATGGGCTCAAAACCATAGGGAGTGTGAAGGGTTGTTTTTTATTTAGTTTTGGAGGTTTGGGCATGTTTTAGAAGTTATCATGCCAAAATTTTTACATAATCTAGTGATAGGGTACTTGTGAAACACTGATCTGAAGTTGGAATGTTGAAAATAGGACTTTTTGTGAAGAGGCGAAATTGCTGCACCTCTTGAGCTGCTAGGAATGATGAATGCCGCTATAACAACCCCTATATAGTGGAAAAATTCCCTATATAGCAACATCACCATAGCGAGATGCAGCTCGCTATAGCGAAAGACTGCAGGTAGTAGCCTCCCAGTTAGGCCAAGGCATTGGACTTTTTCTAAATTTCAATTTCTTAACACTTTTATGAGTTCTAACATGCTTCCTTTCAATGATTTTGTAGATCAAACAACCCTAATGTCTAAAAACCAAGAGAATTCTCTTTCTCTAGCCTACAAGAGATTCCCCATAGAAGCTTGTTGGGAGAAATTTCTAAAGTACAGGAGGATGGGGTTCTGCTACGAGAGGGCCTTTTCTATGAGAGGGGTGGAGGAAAAAATTCTTGCATTTTACAACCGACTCCAAGATTTTAGCTGGGGCCCACTAGTGGTGGCTCCTCCATCTAGGGTCTCAAGCTGGGTCAGGGAGTTTTATGCCATACTCCCCATTGTGATTTGGGAAAACCCCAACCCTACCATAAGCATCAGGGGAGTGGATGTCCCTGTGGATTCTAACCATAAATGAGGTACTCGGGGTGTCACACGTCTCAAACCCGGGGTTCTTAGCCAAGGCCCAGGAGATGGACATGAGGTGACTGTGGTACACTATAGTTTTGGAAGAGTTCAGGGACTAGGTCTACTAGCCCACTACTAAGGGCATTATGAGCATCTTTTTCTCAGCCGATACTAGGAGGTGGCTGAACTTGGTGTCTCGAAGGATTCATTCGTTGGGTAATATTTTTTATGTGACTTGCCCTCGGCTCTAGTGGTGGACTACACTACACAGGGTATTATGCTAAATGTAGAGGCAAAAATCATGATGGAGTGGAGGGAATTTTACCGAGTCAGCAAGAAGGGCCCTTACCTTCCCTTTCTATTTTTTACACTATGCCAACGTGTCAGGGTGCTGAGGAGAAGGGCAACACCGAGGTGGAGTTGGACATCCCCTTTCACCCCCTCTAGGTGAAGGTCTTTACGTCCATGAAAAATAAGAAGAGAAAGGTAGGTGAGGACTAGAGCACCCGGACTATAGAGGATGATGATGATGATGATGATGCTCCTCCCTCCCAATCCTAACCCCATCCCCAGTCCAAGATTTCTAGCAGCCACTTAGAGGCGGACCTGGCCGCAGTTAGGAGATATATCGAGCACACCCCTTCCAGCTTTGCAGCCCCACCTCCCTCTGTCTAGGACTATGCAGCATTCAACAGATAGCTCGATGAGGAGAAGATAAGGAGGTGATTTTTGGACCGTATGCTTGTGCGGATGTGGAAAACCATAAAGGTCATGTTCAAGTGTGCCGTCCCTGACTAGGAGATTCCCCAGTTGGAGCCAAAGGATATGCGGGAGTTTTCCTTCCTGAATGGTATAGAGGGAGAGAACCCCACCCTGGCAGGCTACGATGGTGATAGGGCATCTAGATATGGCCCTCGGTGCATATCAGTCCCATTCCACCCTTTATACATTATTATTGATTTGGTTTGCCCCCGTTTGGGGTATGTACTAGACATTATTCCTCCCATTCCTTTTCTTTATTTTTTCACACAAGGATGCTAATTCTAATAATTTTTATATTGAATGCATGCTTTAACTTTCTATATGCAATTTCTATAATTTATGCGATAGGTCGTAGCTCAAACTAACGATTTAAACAAGCCAGGAATGAAAAATAAAAATAGGGGAAAATAGGGCAGGGGTTCTGCCCTACTCATCCCGCTATAGCGGCTTACATGTCTCTATGGTGACACCACTATAGCCAAAAAATTCCTGCTATAGTAGGATAGTAGTAGTGGTTCAGTACCGCTATGGCGTCCCTAATAGCAACAACCCAGAATTTTACTTTTTTCTGTAATTTCCCTCACTCCCCCTTCTCTGTTTCCAACATTAAAACATGAAATCGCATTATGGCCTTTCATTTAATCCCAAGAACGAACCTAGATATGCATAAACAACAACTTAGCATCATATTATTAAAACCAGTTATGAATTACAACAAGAAAACTTTCATAAGAACACAACAATAACCTTTCTTTGCATAGTCCTTAACCAAATTTTGACTGTCCTGAAACAAGAGTTTCCCACAGTCATAGACCATCCTCCCCTAATCATTACACCAATACATGACCTTGCCAAGCATTTAGAGTACAATTTCCATTTAAACCACATAACAAATGATTCCTTTAACTATCAACATATAATCAAGTTATGACCTTTCACAAATCATGAATTTCATAGTTATTCAACAATCATATTTCACATATTCATAGCCACTCAAGCAACACCAATACACATAAGTATCAATCTCAAGTTTGATCATTGAATAAGCCCTTTTTATTAGCCTTTATTCACCTCATGAGAAATTGTTAGCCTATTTTCCATACATTTACATAGCCTTTATGGCCATATACCAATTGGAACCTTCCTGGACCTAAGTTTCCTTGCTTGTGCCATTTAAACTGGAGTAAAATGACATCCATTTACCTCGCTGAGATACCAATTAGAATCCAGAGATACCAATTGGACTGAACTCATACAAGTAAGCATACAGATAGTGCGAAAGGAAAAAAAAAGTGGAACAATTTTCTACAATGCCTCATAGCTCTCGAAAGATTAGATGTGGACGTCAACACACCAATCCTCAGTACTCTATTCGACATTTGATCTTTTACTGGGAGACTGGTAACCTAGTCTCTGATACCAAATTATCATGACCCAACTAGCTGGATTGTGCAGGCACCTACTCTAATCCACCTAGATAGGAGAACCCTTACCACCCATTTGAAAGTATATGCAGAAGTCAATAAGAAATAGGAAATACTTTGTTTATTACAACCAATTTTATAAATCTTCATTTACAACTGAAAACATTTCCTAAGGAACTAGTCTAAATAGGTACAAGAGCTACTAAGAGGAAATACAAGACAACAGACACAACTTCTACCTTAGGAACAATAACAAAAGCTGTTGGAGATCTTTATCGCATCAAGCATGAAAAACCTAAGAATCCTGCAACAAGACTATACCCCAAAAAGGGTATAGCAAGAGTAGTATCAGTATAAAACCACACGTACTGGTAAGCATCATCGATTGACTTGAATTAAATCACATAAACATCACTTAAATATCCATAAAGAAACATATAACTTGAGAGTTATTTAAATCAGAATCTTCATTAAACTGCTCACTTGTCACTTTGGATATTACCAACCCTAGACACCAAGTATCCATTATTTTGTCAAGTAAAATCTCATTTTGTAATTATATATGAGTTCTACGATACCCGACCCTTAAGGTTTCTTACCCTTAACCCTGTTCCATTAATTCAGTCATACCTTAACACGCTAGTATCTTTAGGTTCATTTAAGTCTATAGGGCGCAATTTATAAGATGATAACACCCGCCTTCCTGATATGAGTGTAATAACCACTAGACCACTGATTATACCATGAAATGGGCATGACGCAACACCTATCAAGTAAGCTTACTCTGATTCATAACACACCACCATAACGTAGCACAACAAGACAACCATGAAACCTATCATTTAACTCTATTTGAAGTTCATAACATGTAGCCTTGTAAATAAGTACCACGAAGTTTAGCCAATATGAGTCAACAAAGATATCAAGTCAAGTTCACTATGACCACCAATATGACTCCACTATGAAATACCTCCCTTGCCTCATGGTCCTAAGTTGGTAGACAACATAGCATATGACCACTTCTTTTATTAACCTTACCCCGGACTTCTCATGGATCCCTCCCAACAAATGGAAAACATCATAATCATAAGTCCCAATTCATAAAAAGTCCAACACACCAACAATCACATTGCCCGACTCACACAAGGAACCAATATACCAAATAAACTAATAACTTGATCCAGTTAAGTAACCAATATACACAGTGTATATCAGTTAAGCAAGTAACCCGGTCTGCTTAAGGAACCAATATAACACAGTGTATGTCAACTGAGTAAGTAACCTGGTCCGCTCAAGGAACCAAAATAACATAGCAATGGAAAATATCATGCATCACGATTTATGTAAAGAAACCACCTTTAGCAATTAAGCGCATAACCCTATTCACTCAGGAAACCCACATATAATGACAACAAGTAAGCCCGATTCACTCAAAGAACCAATATAATCAAGAAGCATATAATCCCCGGTTCACTCAAGAAACTGCCACACTCACCTGTACCTTGTACATACATGCTAAGGGTCTTATGTGTGCGCCTACTAGTCATGACCTGCAGGGGACGAGCTTTTGTCCATGTACCAAATCCGAGACATCAAGTGTTTACCAACCTTATATCAACTAATCCTTTGGAGATGTCCAAATACCGATACATTCCACAATGATGACAAATATCACAACAATCACAACCACAATGACAACAAAACAACACTTGTAAAATCTAACAAGCTTTCATATAAATTCATTGCATGTGATTTACACTTAGCATATGAAACAATCATTCACTTTCCTTGAACATGCATTGTACAAGCAATTACTAAGAATTAGTTATCACGCACACATAACACAAATTAGGTTTCAACTACATTAAAACCATCTCTTACAAGTTCCACCTGTAACCTGAGGGTTATAACCCACACCCAACTATTTATCCTAACTGTTTGATACATTACTAATTTTCCATTCCTCTGGTTACCACCGTAGATTCTTTTGTATCCACCAACACTAACCACTCTTAATGAATAAGCATTTAATTAGGTTAACCTAAATTCTGGGTACTACACCCTTATTAATCATAAAAGGATGAGCAACAACATGATAAACATATAAATTCATGAACAAATTCATTATCACAACATAATAAGAATTTTATACCTAATTATCTGGGTTGTTATTAATTTTATCCATCCAAACACCGTGCTCGAAGGTCTAAGAATGCAATCTCCTATCAATATACGTCATAATTATGCTCTCTAACCCAGGTCTAAACTACTCAGTTAAACCTAGCCTACCTGAACCGCAAGTAGATGCTACAAAGGCATGAACGCGAGCTTTTGACTCCATGAAGGTGAATTCTGGTGTGTGATTAGCGGTAAAACCATGGGGTTTACCCCATTAACATGGAATTCCCTCCTATATATTGCTCCTAGGCCATGAGGTAACCCTAGGAGGGTTTTTGAATAAACTTTATCCTTTGAAGAGGAGAAAAGAGAAATATAAAAGTCATACTTAGGGTTTCTGGTCCTGTCATGCCGCTATAGCGACCTGCTGGCCTGTATAGCGACATAGCTATAGCGGGAAAATTCTCACTATAGTGGGATGACATTATTTTGACCCAAAAATTCAATTTCCAAAATTTTTAGTCATGTTACCCCATACTAATTTGAGATCGTATTATCAAAATTTTCCATAACCCATATCCATAATGAGGTATCTTTTAATAACGATGGAACATATCTGTCACACACCGAATCCATACGAGGCGTGATTGGCACTCGAAGCCGATATAGCCTGAGAGAACCAATCTTTGCTCATGAACCTTCGTATGCATGCCCTCATATGAATCTTAATCTTCCTTATACAACTAAGTGGAAATCATAATCATGGAAACATATGCAATAAACATATATATAAAACTTGGCCGTTGGAACCATTACGTCAAACTGAACGTACACTTCTATCATTCACATACCCACATATGTCTACAAAAGCCTCTAGAGATACATTGACCAAGACCAACTGAAAGTCGGGACAAGTCCCCGCTTTATACACTGATGTATAATACCAAAGCATCTGAACAACTATGACACGGAGAAGCCCCGAACTAAGTGGAGCTCACCAAAACTCTGCAAATGATCCCCAATCTACCGAGGAGGTCTACTAATGCCTACACCTGCAACATGTAAAGTAAGTCCCCAAGAGAGGTCAGTACGAAGAATGTACTGAGTATGTAAGGACATAAACAAACTGTATCAATGTGCAAGAATTTCAATGGAAAGGATTATAAGAGAAAATTCCACATATGGAACCATGTACCTTTCTTTCTCTACTATCATCTCCAATGAGTCATACATAACAACAACAATGATGTATTCAACATAAATGAATTAAAGAATGTGGATAAACTCTCTTTCTGTATGTGGGATACCATGTACATTACGTTCTTTCTCTTCCTTGCCTTTACGTTATTTTATTTTATTTTATTTTTACATTACTCAAATGCTGTTACTGTTAGGGCCCTCATCATGCAGGTGATCTTGTCACCCCATGGATAAAATCATGTCATCATGCAGGTGTTCATTGCACCCCATGGATACATCATGCAGATGTTCTTTTTACCCCATGGATAAGATTATGTCATCATGTAGGTGTTCATTGCACCCCATGGATAAATGGCCATCATCATGCAGGTATTTGTACCCCATGGATAAATTATCATCATCATGTTGGGCTCGAGTCGAGCTAGGCTTATGCCCCTAGACTTGCCACCCATTAATCAATACGTCGGGATCGAGTCGAGCTAGGTTTATGCCCCTAGACTTTCCACCCATAAATCAATCATTAACCACATTTGCATTACTTTATTTTGACTTCATTTCTTTACTTTGAGATTGATACCATTACTAGTGATCGATTGATACTTTTGCAAATGAGAGATCGATACAATCACTTGTGAGAGATTGATACGTTGCTAATACTTTGGATAATCATAACTTTACTAGAAGCTTTGGATCAATAATCAATGAGTGAGAAACATGTGAATAACTTGGCAACATAACATTATTGGAAACATAGCCTTCATGGAAACATAACACTATTGGAACCATTGGACAATAAGCAATGAACAAGATACATAAGTACAACCACTATTGGAACATTGGAACATGACCTCATTTGAGCTTTTGGAACACTAACCATGAATATGAGACATGTGTAGAACTCTATTGGAACTTTGGATCATGACACTAATTGGAACACACCCATATACTTTACCTTACTCTTGTACTTTATGAGATTAACACCTTAGCCAAACACGTACTTACATGCACATCTCACTTCACCCCTTTATCTCATGAGATTGACAATTTCACTCTTATTACTCTTATGAGATTGATACTCTTACAATTGGCACAAGGATGATCATCATACCATAGGACTCATAACATGATTGGAACAATGATATTCAACTAACAAGCTCTCTTTACCTCATTGCTCTTAGTGGGATAATTCTCTTAGGATCTACAACATATGACAACTTAAGAACTTCCGCCCATAAATAAGGACTAAGTGATTCATGATTCGTATAGGAGTAAAACACCTATGACTATCAATATATCAACCCTAGTTGGAATACTATAGAACCCCCTTGGTATAGTACACTTTTGGAACCTTAACATAATGATCACTAAATACGATACATGTGGATACTAACTATTCACCACCCTGCGATGCAATACCTTAGACCATTTGGAACTTTTGACATATTAGCCAATGAACGTGAGTCAACCAATGGACATGATTCAATCAATAAACATGAGTTATACGATTCACCATTGACCAATGAATAAGGAACATATGAGTAACTCTAGCCAACTATCGAATATGAAATACCTTAGAGTATTTTGGAATCAAGTGAGTGCTATGACAGTGTGAACATCATATGTTGCAGAAGGATATAAAAGTAACCTTACATACCTTGTATTCTCAATACGAATATACAAACTTAGCTGTGTATACAATAATCCCGCTCCTTCTTTTGTGTCACTCTATAACATAAATACATAATGGAACCAACATTAACCACCAACTATCTTACAAATGCATACAATGTCAATAAGTCACATGTTTGGCTTGAACATGTTATTTCTTTCTCTACAATACCATTTACGGCATGGTCATACCAATAATACCACAACATGCCCAAAATTGACCATATGTCACCCCAAGTTCATACCTTCCACTCTCACCATCACAACATCATAATTATACCATCAATTACTTTACGAGTGCATATAATATCAATGAGTTACATGTTTGCATTTTCCCTTGTCAAATCCATTGATCATACTAATATTCCAAAAATGCCATAATATTCCCAACCTTGACCAACACATGAAAATTGATACATTTCACCACAAAATTTCTCCTTTCCACTTTCTTATCTATAACACATCACAAATAACCCATCAAGTGACCTTAATACAACTCATAACACATATCGGCCAAAAATCCCACAATTTCCACTTATAGAAAAATAACAAGTTTAATAACAAAATCACTCCATACATGTTCATATTTTGTCCATACCATTCACTTTCATCAAGACATCAAGTCACCTTTTAAGTTTAATTCACAAAAATGACACATCTTTACCAAAACACAAAAGTGCACCACTTACACTTTTAGGCATAACCATCATGATATACATAATCTCTCATGCTAATAATATGTTAAAGTACAAGAATAATCACTTACCCAAACTTGGAAGATGGTGATCTTGTCCAAAAATGCCTTAGGGTTTTTGGGAGTCAAAGAAGTGTTCTTGAGATTTTTCTAGAAAAAGATAGAAAAAGCATGTGTGTTTTTGCTTCAATAAAATCTGATTTTTGGGTCCCTTATATAGTGCTCAAGTCATCCTTAGCCATTTGGGAGCAATAATGGAGTGTTCATGGCAAGAATGGGTCAAATGACCCATTTGGGCCAAGTCTTTTATTCCATTTTGGGCCTAATTTTGGGCCCAATAACACATATCCATGTAACCCATAAAATTTCATGTATTATTCTCAATATATATCATGTTTGCATAATTCCATAATGTCACAACAATATTCTCTTACGAGATTCTCATTCGTCACCTCGCTCGCAAAAATAGGAATTCTAGTCACCCTTGGCTTCATTAGACATTTTGGATCCCTATTCATGTTTCATGATTTGATCATGTGAGAGTATGTAGGAATTTATTGAAGTATTTGAATCTTTAACAATGCTCAAATGAATCCAAAGAACCAAAAGAAACCATCTAAGGATCGTCGTAGAATTACGTTGCGAAACGAGCCCGGAAAGGTAAAACATTTGTTCCTTGCGCCACTGCTGCAAAACAAGCCAGTGGCGCAAGAAATGCACCCCATCTGATCTCAGGGGCTTGCGCCACACCCCCTGAAACAGGGCAGTGGCGCAAGTTTCCATGTCTTGCTGAATTTTTCGGCAATTTTTTTCCACACTTGCGTATCGTCCAATACCTTATCAAAACACTATAAAATACTTACTTAGTGACCTTAATAATCAATTAAACATGACTCCAAGTCACCAAATGAAGTTATAATGTGTACGGGGTATTCCATAAATGCTCCACGAAATCACAAAACACCTCCTACAAAGGTCTCATTGCATGTACGTGGCCAAATTTCAATTTTTTTCTCGTCGGTAGCATTACCAAATACATACTTATACCTTTTGACACTTACGAAAACATTATTCATCATAATTAAGTAGGGTTGGGAAGGTACGGGGCGTTACATTCTTCCCCCCTTAGAAACATTCGTCCTCGAATGTTAGTAACATCGTCCCATGTACATCCCATGCATCTCTCTACTCACATATATATACATGTACACATATTACTTCCCGATACTTTCTTGTTATTGCTCCAATTCCGCACTTTGAATTTTCTCTTTCATTTGAAACCATTACGGGTACTCCAACTTTATCATTTCTTTGACTTTCCACGTGCTTTCTTCTATTTGTCAATTCCTATAACATACCTTCCTTCATATGTTCACCTACCCCTCTAGCATAGCAATATATTTTTTGTAACAAATAAGATTCTCCATTATTTGCCCATTTTCAATGAAAGCAATGAATCACGACATATGACTTGTAGTTAGCTTGTAGTTACTATGGTATCGCTATGACCTAGTGAACAAAATCTAATCCCCAAATGAGATGGTTTCATTTGCTTCAAACTATCGTCTATATAAACCTTCGCTAGATACAATCTTGACTATTATGACGCAAGATACAATCTTGACTATTATGATAAACACTCTTAATTGCAATATGTAAGCTGGTAACAAAAATGCAAGTGTCTGGGTGATACGTTCTTCTTGTCCACCTATTTACTGTGTCAAACCTCCCTTGTATATCTAAACGGTCTATATCTTTGGTTGTTTCCCCATTCAATTGCAACTACCCAATACTTCTCAATGTGTCGTTTCTCTTTTGTGTGCAACAACATCGGTGCACTTTACAGAGACATATCAAGTCTTACCAACTGACATGTATATACCTTTGACATAGCTTTCCTTACATCCGTTTAGGAAACAAATTTATCTTTCCATTCAAGGAGGGTCTTGTGGAAGGAAAGGGAAATATACTTTCTTAGCTTGGCAATCTTCGTGTGGCATAACAAGAAGCCAACCACCACATACTCATTACAACATTAAAACTCTTTCATTTCCGTCTCCATAAGATGAACCATCATAACATGATAAAAAAAAACATCTACTATACCATTACGATATACTCTCTTTTTATCTTAGATTCACCAACTAGTGTATAGACTCCAATTAGCATAATTAGTAATTCTGGTTTCTTTCAAATTTGTTCCATAATCAATGGTGTAACATATATCATAAGGGAGCATATGGGTCATTCAATGCATACACATCATGGTAATCTACCTAAATACCTGTATCGTCGTCAGGAGATGTTCCCTCATTCTGCCGGTCCACTAAAGCATAAGTGCGATTCTGGACCACACTAGTACTGGCTGTTCCTCTGGCGCCTCTGCCACGACCAACAGACTGAACACTTTGGTCTAAAGAAGGAACCGTTGCTGCTGATGCCCCAGTAGACCCCGCAGGTCGTACCATACTACCCAAGCCTCATCGTGGACAGTCTCTCATTAGGTGACCCGGCATACCACACCAATAACAAACATTTGTTCCCCTCCGACATTCACCTTCATGAAATCGTCTGCAAAATTGGCACAGTGGACGAGAAGACCCTGTTGTCTGTGAATCTGGCATCCTACCACTCTGCCCAATATGAATACCCCTGAATCCTCGAGAGTGAGAGGGAGCACCTATTGTGGAATAAGAGAATGAGGGTCCAGAAAGTAACATTCGAGATCCAGATCCTCCTGGGGACACTATAGACTGTCCCATGGATCTTGCCCTTTTTACTGGCCCTTCCTCAGATTTCTGTATCCTCTTTCTTTGTCTTTGGTCTTCCATTTTCTGCACGAAGGCCTGAATTCTCGCTATATCCATGTCTCGATTTAAGGCAGCGATAGTACAATCCCGTACCAAATAAGGCTCCAATCTATCCACATATCTATGCACTCTATCTTCCATCGTGGCCTCCACATTTGGAGCATATCGTGCCAAGGAATTAAACTGCAAACTATATTCTCCAACACTCATATTCCCTTGGCGTAAATTTAAAAACTGATCCGCACGAGCCTCACGGATCTCATAGGGAAGATAGTGATCCAGAAATGTCGCTTTAAATTCTTCCCACGTAGGTGGGTTTGCACCAATACCACGAGCTTTCTTCCAGTCCTCATACCACAATATGGACTCACCCTTCAATCTATAAGCTGCTAATTCAACTGTTTCTACACCTGTTACGTGCATCACCTCTAGTGCTCTTTGAACTTGGTCCACAAAATCCTGTGGATCCGCTTTCAGGTCTGACCCAGTAAATATAAGAGGGTCTAATTTTAGAAAGTCCTGTGTACGCCGACTAGCTGCCCTAGCCACGTCATCTTCTTTTACCATTGGACCAGTTCATCCTTGTGCTTGTACAACCACCAACTGTGTCAACATATGAACTGCATTTCTTAGGTCCTGATCTGTGGCATTCATTTGTGGTTCTGCGGGTACTTCTCTACCAACTGGCTCCTCCGGAGCTGGAAAAGTAGATGAAGACCGCAATGAAATTTCAGCATTTGCTCCACTTTGACTAGTTTGGTCAGGTGGTAATCTACTCATTCCTTCTTCAGCAGGCATATCCACCTGCTTTCCTTTACCTCTGCCTCTTCTCGTGTTTGGCATTTTACTATACCAAAGAAAACAATTACCATGATCAGATGCAAGTAAACTTACAACACTGGCTCTATTGCACGATCTAGAATGAAGAAATGAAACAACATCCTAAATGTCCCGTAGCCTCCTACTTATAAATGTGGTGCACAACACATCGATAAGTAAGACTATACTCAGACACGGCTTTGTAGACACCCTTAGACCGACCTGCTCTGATACCACTTTGTCACACCCCAAATCCATACGAGGCGTGATTGGCACTCGAAGCCGATATAGCCCGAGAGAACCAATCTTTGCTCATGATCCTTCGTATGCATGCCCTCATATGAATCTTAATCTTCCTTATACAACTATGTGGAAATCATAATCATGGAAACATATGCAATAAACATATATATAAAACTTGGCCGTTGGAACCATTACGTCAAACTGAACGTACACTTTTATCATTCACATACCCACATATGTCTACAAAAGCCTCTAGAGATACATTGACCAAGACCAACTGAAAGTCGGGACAAGTCCCCGCTTTATACACTGATGTATAATACCAAAGCATCTGAACAACTATGACACGGAGAAGCCCCGAACTAAGTGGAGCTCACCAAAACTCTGCAAATGATCCCCAATCTACCGAGGAGGTCTACTAATGCCTGCACCTGCAACATGTAAAGTAAGTCCCCAAGAGGGGTCAGTACGAAGAATGTACTGAGTATGTAAGGCCATAAACAAACTGTATCAATGAGCAAGAATTTCAATGGAAAGGATTATAAGAGAAAATTCCACATATGGAACCATGTACCTTTCTTTCTCTACTATCATCTCCAATGAGTCATACATAACAACAACAATGATGTATTCAACATAAATGAATTAAAGAATGTGGATAAACTCTCTTTCTGTATGTGGGATACCATGTACATTACGTTCTTTCTCTTCCTTGCCTTTACGTTATTTTGTTTTATTTTATTTTTACATTACTCAAATGCTGTTACTGTTAGGGCCCTCATCATGCAGGTGATCTTGTCACCCCATGGATAAAATCATGTCATCATGCAGGTGTTCATTGCACCCCATGGATAAAATCATGCAGGTATTTTTTTTTACCCCATGGATAAGATTATGTCATCATGTAGGTGTTCATTGCACCCCATGGATAAATGGCCATCATCATGCAGGTATTTGTACCCCATGGATAAATTATCATCATCATGTTGGGCTCGAGTCGATCTAGGCTTATGCCCCTAGACTTGCCACCCATAAATCAATACGTCGGGATCGAGTCAAGCTAGGCTTATGCCCCTAGACTTTCCACCCATAAATCAATCATTAACCACATTTGCATTACTTTATTCTGACTTCATTTCTTTACTTTGAGATTGATACCATTACTAGTGAGGGATTGATACTTTTGCAAATGAGAGATCGATACAATCACTTGTGAGAGATTGATACGTTGCTAATACTTTGGATAATCATAACTTTACTAGAAGCTTTGGATCAATAATCAATGAGTGAGAAACATGTGAATAACTTGGCAACATAACATTATTGGAAACATAGCCTTCATGGAAACATAACACTATTGGAACCATTGGACAATAAGCAATGAACAAGATACATATGTACAACCACTATTGGAACATTGGAACATGACCTCATTTGAGCTTTTGGAACACTAACCATGAATATGAGACATGTGTAGAACTCTATTGGAACTTTGGATCATGACACTAATTGGAACACACCCATATACTTTACCTTACTCTTGTACTTTATGAGATTAACACCTTAGCCAAACACATACTTACATGCACATCTCACTTCACCCCTTTATCTCATGAGATTGACAATTTCACTCTTATTACTCTTATGAGATTGATACTCTTACAATTGGCACAAGGATGATCATCATACCATAGGACTCATAACATGATTGGAACAATGATATTCAACTAACAAGCTCTCTTTACCTCATTGCTCTTAGTGGGATAATTCTCTTAGGATCTACAACATATGACAACTTAAGAACTTCCGCCCATAAATAAGGACTAAGTGATTCATGATTCGTATAGGAGTAAAACACCTATGACTATCAATATATCAACCCTAGTTGGAATACTATAGAACCCCCTTGGTATAGTACACTTTTGGAACCTTAACATAATGATCACTAAATACGATACATGTGGATACTAACTATTCACCACCCTGCGATGCAATACCTTAGACCATTTGGAACTTTTGACATATTAGCCAATGAACGTGAGTCAACCAATGGACATGATTCAATCAATAAACATGAGTTATACGATTCACCATTGACCAATGAATAAGGAACATATGAGTAACTCTAGCCAACTATCGAATATGAAATACCTTAGAGTATTTTGGAATCAAGTGAGTGCTATGACAGTGTGAACATCATATGTTGCAGAAGGATATAAAAGTAACCTTACATACCTTGTATTCTCAATACGAATATACAAACTTAGCTGTGTATACAATAATCCCGCTCCTTCTTTTGTGTCACTCTATAACATAAATACATAATGGAACCAACATTAACCACCAACTATCTTACAAATGCATACAATGTCAATAAGTCACATGTTTGGCTTGAACATGTTATTTCTTTCTCTACAATACCATTTACGGCATGGTCATACCAATAATACCACAACATGCCCAAAATTGACCATATGTCACCCCAAGTTCATACCTTCCACTCTCACCATCACAACATCATAATTATACCATCAATTACTTTACGAGTGCATATAATATCAATGAGTTACATGTTTGCATTTTCCCTTGTCAAATCCATTGATCATACTAATATTCCAAAAATGCCATAATATTCCCAACCTTGACCAACACATGAAAATTGATACATTTCACCACAAAATTTCTCCTTTCCACTTTCTTATCTATAACACATCACAAATAACCCATCAAGTGACCTTAATACAACTCATAACACATATCGGCCAAAAATCCCACAATTTCCACTTATAGAAAAATAACAAGTTTAATAACAAAATCACTCCATACATGTTCATATTTTGTCCATACCATTCACTTTCATCAAGACATCAAGTCACCTTTTAAGTTTAATTCACAAAAATGACACATCTTTACCAAAACACAAAAGTGCACCACTTACACTTTTAGGCATAACCATCATGATATACATAATCTCTCATGCTAATAATATGTTAAAGTACAAGAATAATCACTTACCCAAACTTGGAAGATGGTGATCTTGTCCAAAAATGCCTTAGGGTTTTTGGGAGTCAAAGAAGTGTTCTTGAGATTTTTCTAGAAAAAGATAGAAAAAGCATGTGTGTTTTTGCTTCAATAAAATCTGATTTTTGGGTCCCTTATATAGTTCTCAAGTCATCCTTAGCCATTTGGGAGCAATAATGGAGTGTTCATGGCAAGAATGGGTCAAATGACCCATTTGGGCCAAGTCTTTTATTCCATTTTGGGCCTAATTTTGGGCCCAATAACACATATCCATGTAACCCATAAAATTTCATGTATTATTCTCCATATATCTCATGTTTGCATAATTCCATAATGTCACAACAATATTCTCTTACGAGATTCTCATTCGTCACCTCGCTCGCAAAAATAGGAATTCTAGTCACCCTTGGCTTCATTAGACATTTTGGATCACTATTCATGTTTCATGATTTGATCATGTGAGAGTATGTAGGAATGTATTGAAGTATTTGAAGCTTTAACAATGCTCAAATGACTCCAAAGAACCAAAACAAACCATCTAAGGATCGTCGTAGAATTGCGTTGCGAAACGAGCCCGGAAAGGTAAAACATTTGTTCCTTGCGCCACTGCTGCAAAACAAGCCAGTGGCGCAAGAAATGCACCCCCTATGATCTCAGGGGCTTGCGCCACACCCCCTGAAATAGGGCAGTGGCGCAAGTTTCCATGTCTTGCTGAATTTTTCGGCAATTTTTTTCCACACTTGCGTATCGTCCAATACCTTATCAAAACACTATAAAATACTTACTTAGTGACCTTAATCATCAAGTAAACATGACTCCAAGTCACCAAATGAAGTTATAATGTGTACGGGGTATTCCATAAATGCTCCACGAAATCACAAAACACCTCCTACAAAGGTCTCATTGCATGTACGTGGCCAAATTTCAATTTTTTTCTCGTCGGTAGCATTACCAAATACATACTTATACCTTTTGACACTTACGAAAACATTATTCATCATAATTAAGTAGGGTTGGGAAGGTACAGGGTGTTACAATATCATTACACATATGCTATAACCTTGCCATGCTGCATCAACACACAACCAAGTACAACTCTGGAAGCATCACAATAAACCCCAAACCCATCTGAATCTTCTGACAGAGTCAAAACTGGAGCGATGGTGAGTTGAGTCTTCAATTCCTGAAAAATCTTCTCCCAAGAATTGGACCACTGAAATTTGACTTTATTTTGAGTCAATCTGTGTATAGGAGAAGTAATAGATGAACATCCTTAGACAAACCATCTGTAGTAACTGGATAGGTCTTGGCCAATTCCTAACTTCTTTGATCTTTTGAGGATCAACCTAAAAGCCCTCACTGAAAATGATATGACCAAGGGATGCTACTGATTTCAACCAAAATTCACATTTTCTAAACTTAGAAAATAATTAGAAATCTTTGAGAGTCTATAAGACAATTCTCAAATGGTCTACATGTTCATCCTCACTCCGAGAATAAATGAAGATGTCATTAATAAAGACAACAACGAACATATCTAGGTATTGCTTGAACACTCTATTCATCAAGTCCATAAAAGATGTAGGAGAATTCGTTAGTCCAAAATACATAACATCAACTTCAAAGTGACCATACCATGTTCTAAAGGCCTTCTTCAAAATGTCACGTTCTTTAACTCTTAGCTAATGGCAGTCGAATCTGAGGTCTATCTTAGAAAAAAAAACTGGCACCCTGAAGCTGGTCAAAAAAGTCATCAATTCTATGAATGGGATACTTATTTTTTATTGTGACTTTGTTTAACTGATGGTAGTCGATGCACATTCTGAGAGAACCATATTTTTTTCTCATGAAAAGAACTGGAGCACCCCGTGAAGAGATGTTGGGCCTAATAAGACCTTTATTAAAGAGGTCTTTAAATTGTTCCTTCAATTCCTTAAACTCGTATGGAGCCATTCTGTAAGGTCGGATTAAAATAGGCTGGGTATTTGGAAGAAGATCTAATCTAAAGTCAATTTCCCACTCGATTGGAACTACGGACAGAACTTTAAGAATCACTTCTGAGATTTCACTAACCACTGGAACTGACTGAAGAGTTGGGGTCTCGGACTTTGAATCCTTAACCCGAACAAGATGATAGATACACCCTTTGAAAATTATTTTTCTGCCCACTAGTGACACTGCTTTGGGACTTAGAGTCTGGTGCTCTATCTTGATACTCCTATATGGACTTGGGCCCTGGGGCACTAATAGAATATAGGGCTAGAGCTGAAGACTTCTAACAGAACTGAGAACGATTATCACCATCTAACCTTTGCTGAGAAAAGTTAAAACTTCCTATTCTGGTCCTCTTACTCTCTGTTTCCTTCTTCTTGATCTTTTTCTCCTCAATCTACTGGGCATGAGTCATCAATCTAGAGATGTCCATCTCTTTTATCCAGCATAGTAGTTCTACATTCTTTAACCATATCCTCAAAAACACCCAATACAAACTTACTCATGCGGGCCCTGGAATCATTTACCATTGCTGGAGCATACTTTGAAAGCTGAGTAAACTTAAGAAAATACTCTTTCACACTCATGTTACCCAGTTTCAAGTTAATGAACTCCTGAACCTTGGATTCCATTAATTCAAGTGGGAAGAACCTGTCCAGAAATATAGCTACAAACTCATCCCAATCTACTGGACCTGTATTTGTACCCCTAACTTCCTTCCACTGCTTACACGAAATGTAAGCCACTCCTTTCAACTAATAAGAAGCCAAATCAACACTCTTAACTAGAGTGACGCCCATGATCTCAGTGAACTTCTGAATGTCATCAAAGAACTCCCGTGGATCCTCTTCAGCCTTAAAACCATGAAATTCGGGAGGACTTATTTGAGTGAAATCCTAGAATCTAGCCCCTGCCCTATTACCATATGGGTTGACTGTGCAATAGCCTGTTGGTTTACCTAAGTAGTCATGGCTGAGCTAGTACCTAAAAAGCAATCCTGAACTCAGCATATGAGACCATGTTCATTCAAAGGGTTTGCTAGAGCTGGTGGTACTTGCTAGTTTCCATTCCTGTTACCATTTCCATTTCTGTTTCTCCTTCCATTTGCCTACTAAAAGGTATTTTCGGTAAACGTGTAGAGCACAAGTTGAAGGAGGCTAAATAAAGTTCATACACTATCACATGATATGAACATGAAAGAAGGGAAACTTTTCCTAAAATGTTTCATAGCCTCGCACTCATAAGTATGGTGCGCTTCACACCCATGAACAAGACTCTACTTAACATAATTTTTAGACATACTAGGAAACTTTAAACCTGGCTCTAATGTCAAGTTTGTCATAACCTGAGACTACCCCCTATTGTAACACGGCGCTTAGAGTCACAAGTGACCCATAAACCATGGCTTGGCATGACACTAAAAGTACTGCATAAAACTGATATATACGAAGTGGAAACTGAAGCTGTAAATAATATAAAATATGGTCAATTAAAAACCAATACTGAGTTAATACAGAAAACATCTAGCAAAACTATAAGCTAAAAACACCAGTCTATTTGTTTGAAAGCCTCTATTAAGATGATTGCTGGGACAAGCCCCCAATTAACTCTAACTATCTAAAACAAAAATAATAATGAAATAAAATACTAGTAAACTGGTCCTCAGATGATGAGGACTCACCCAAACTCTTCTACTGAGGTGATATAGAGATTGTTCTAACCACGAACTGGATGATGGACATCTGAACCTATAGTATAAAACTATGTTGCACAAAAGAAAGTATGCGGTCAATACTTTGAATATACTAAGCATGTGAGTTATGCAACTACATTGTATAAACTAAATATGTTGAAGATGATATGATAAACTGAACATGGAACTGAAAGATGTAAACTAATTCTATGACCAAGTAATAAACATGTAACTAAATAATAATATGTTGAATAAACTGAATTCAAGGTCATACAATATCTAAATCTGAATTATCGGTGCTACTGTTAATCGACATACCCCAATCTAAGCTAATAGGGGCCTAACTTGTAACTTCAGCTGAAAGGGTGTTCTATACCTTGCCAAGGGTATAAACACTGACTGACATAGATCCACTAAATTGGTGTCCAAAAGGACTAAGGTGTAAAGCCTGGTTTGAAGGGTGACCCTGTAGAACCTATAGTGGCTCCGTAGTTCTGGAACTGAGGGACTTTCACTAATGGTCTCAGCCTAACTGGTGGGTGAGCCTTTATCTCTCTGTATACTCGATGTTAAGTATTACTCCCAACTGAATATAAACTGATCTATTGAGTTGCTCAATAATACTGATGTTCTAAGGTTGAAAGTTAAGTTCTTTATCTGAAAGCATTCATAATCATATGAACCTGAAGGGCTAAATATTCAACTAACAATGCATGAGATCCTAAGTCATTAGGTGTTCATAACCAGCCATCTTTGAAGAATACAACTACTCATGACAAGAAGCTTAAGCATAAAGGAATTCATAACGTTCATAAAACCCTAGGTTCTGAAGAACTAATTAAACTGAGGAATTGAGTTTACTTAGGGACTCAATGGGTTAAAGGAAACCCATTGATGAAATGCCACATACCTAAAGGCAAAAACCTTGGTGAAACCTTTGGATTTGGAGCCTTAAGTTTAAGAACCCTAATTCTTTCCTTAGAGAAGCAACTCGCCTCTTTTTTATATACATGCTAAGTGTCGCTTGAATGATTATGGAATGAGGAATTTGGGGTAGTTTAGTCTTATTAATCAGAATTAGAATAGTAAAAATGATGTAGTTTAGAAGTTCAAATAATGAGAAAAGACTGGAATACCCCTCATAAAATATAAATAAAAAATCTGCTTTTCGTGACGGACAAACCCTCTAATAATCGTTGAATCTACCAATGATTGTAGGTAGGATCTTTGGTTGAGAGATGGTTTGATGGATTGTAGGACTCCATCAGATGAGCCAAGGGATGACTTATTATACCCTCCAACGATCGTTCCTTGGTTGGTCGTTGGATATCCAAGGCAAGACAACCTTGGAACCATAATTGCCACTAACGGTCGTTGGTTCTACCAATGATCATTGATTTCTTTCATACCTAGGGGGTATTTTCATCAACTTGTAGGATTTTGGGGTTGTTTCATACAGACGAAGGCTTAGGACGATCGTCCTATCTACCAACGGTCATTGGTTTGTTCGTCGTATCACACTATTGGATAGTGCTTCACTAAAATGACTATATATCTTAACTCTAAAACCGTATTAATGAGAAATCAATTGTGTTGGAAAGGAAACTCAAAGACCTTTCATTTGGTGGGTCTTAAGATCCAAACCTCTTCAGAATCTAGAAGTTATACTCATTTAAATTTGACCTTAGTAAGATCTTATACAAGAATTCGACGGTAAGGGAGCTTTCAACTTAACTATGAGCTAGGAGTTATATATGGCATTAATTCATGTCTAAAGCACTTCTCATGCTATCAAATCATTACAATTTTTTTTTATATATACTTGAAGAATGGTTCTGATCTTAACTTAGATATTTGGGGTGTTATAAGTGGTAAATTTACCGCTGCAGTGGTAACCCGACAGTGGCCACCCCAATGTTACACCTTGCATTTTAATAGATAATTAATAATTCTTTTAATGTATCAATCACTTTAAATTTTTAAAAAGGAAAATATTTCAATGGATGAGCATATTTAATTTTATGAACTTCTATTAAATGACTAAATAATGGCTGCACTAATGACAAATTAATGGATGGGGGTATTTGATTTAATGAACTCCTATTAAACTTCTAAATAATGTCTTCACTAATGACAAATTAATTAGAAGGCTTTCAGTTCTTACGTTGCAATAGTCCCTTTAACGGGCAATTTTATCTAGCCCTTCTTTTCTATGCCCTTATGCGCTTGAAACCCCTCTTATTTCATCAGACTTCATGCATTTTTTCTTTCTCCCAACATCCCTCCCCT
The DNA here is from genome assembly GCA_031232105.1 of Capsicum rhomboideum. Classification (NCBI taxonomy): domain Eukaryota; kingdom Viridiplantae; phylum Streptophyta; class Magnoliopsida; order Solanales; family Solanaceae; genus Capsicum; species Capsicum rhomboideum. Next base: position 50,970,086 of record CP124710.1, on the reverse strand, counting down.
TCTTCTCTAACAAAACTCTCAAGAAGCCAAAGAACAAAATCTCAAGAATTTAAAGAATTTGCTTTAAGTATCAAGTCTTGTTCCTTTTTTTCGGTCACTAGTTCATCCATTGTCCTGAGGTATGTAAGACTAACCCTCTTCCTCTGATTCTACGAACTTCATCTTTTCTTAGTCTGAATCATTCCTTATGATGATCTAGGGTCAAGAGTAAACCCTTATGAAATTTTGAATTCTCTAATTTCCAAGAAGACTCCATAAATCTATAAATCCATGTCTTCTCATCTCATTCTTCCCTTAAGTTATGTATTTCTACAGATTCCTCTATACAGACTTATGAATTGGTGAATTATAGTAAATCGATACGAACCTCATGAATCATGTATGTAAGATTATTTTCTTCATGTGTTCTTTTGAGTTTTATTTCTCCTCTATCGTCTTTGCTGCCTATCTTACAAGGATTCCTCATTTTTCTATATATAGCTATATCTAATGGGTATTATATGGTTAGGTCCTTCAAAGTACTTAAAGAAATGAAAAACATCATTATAGAAGATGCTGCGATTTTACTCTAAGTTAAAATGTTTATGGGTGAAATGTGTAATTGTCCGATTTGCTTTAGACTATATCAAACCATATGAACTGTATACATAATTCTTAAGTGTTGGAAAATCTTTTGTTGTATGAATTTATGTAAATCCATGAATCTCTTGAACTATTGAAATAATTGAACCTATTATCAAGGATTCCATGACCTTGACTTATATTAGTTCTCAAAATTTGTGAATTTGCTAAATAATGGAACTTTTCTTGATTTTTAATATGGATTTTTATGTTTATTCTCCAACATCTATATTGTGGTTTTTTTTTTCTATTGTATTAAAATGATGATTTGAGCCTTCCCAATTACATGATATGAATATAAATCTTAATAAGAATGATTTCAATTAACTCATAATTCCTTCAAAATCTATGGGGGACATATTCATGAACTATAACATACTGATTTATAATATTACCTCTCATGACTCTCCAATAATGATAATAACTCATGATTTATGATCTTATTATGGTTAACTCTCAAGATGAGCCCTGAAATGGCATTCCATGACTATGAGTCTAAAAAGGCTAAACATTGAACATAAGTGTAACAAGACTAACGCTTTGATCAAGAACTAATAAGATAAAAATATAACATTATGAGCTTAAGGGGGTTAGCTGGCTAACCGAGAAGATATAGGTCTAAATGACAAATGTCCGAAAGTATGTTTGTCGATTTAGGATAGAGATTATTTTGCAAGTCAAATGACTTTTTTTTTTCATATATCCTGAGAGGGGCTAATTATGGATCCTTGCTAGCAAATCATGTCATGTTATGTCCTATGCCCGAAAAGGTATAGGATGGCTTAGCTGATCGGATATAGATCAGACTCCATGCACTCACATGGTGGTTTATGTTGGTTTACCACTTGCGCCCACAAATAACTAAAAGAATTAAATTTACCTTACTTTGTTAATTATAAATTCAGTTTATACTCTTGTTCCTTTCCAGCTTGTCCTCACCTATATTTAAGTTTCATTTACGTTGATAATCTCCTGCTTTGATATTCTCCTTGAATGGTTTTACATACCAATACATTCCACGTATTGACCGTCTTTGGCGCTACATCATTTCATAATGTAGGTTTAGGCTCTCAAGTCCGTGGCAAGACACATCATTAGGAGCTCTATCTTCTGCCATTGGTGAGCCTCTTTTCTACTTGGGGCCGATTGAGATATGATGACTTCTTTATATTATTTTTTTCCTATATTGTTACTTATTAGAGGCTTCATAGTCTAGTGTAGTTGTCAAACAAACTTTGTAATTTCTAGTATTTATCATGACTATAAGTGTTGTTTATATTAAGTGGTGTTAATAAACCATGATAAAAGTATTTATCCTTCAAGGAATCTTATTTCAATCTCATATTATGTTATTTTTATTCTTTATGTTGGTTGTATACTCATGTGTTATGCCAAAATGTTTGCTTACACTAGAAATAACATTAGGTGCGTGCCATGTCCAGGGCCTTAGCTTAGTGCGTGACAAACTTGGTATCAGAGCACAAAGTTCAAGTGTCCTAGGGTGTTTTGAAGTCGTGTCTAGTAGAGTTGTAATTATGGATGTGAAGCGCGCCACACTTATAATTAGGAGGCTACTGGGCATTTATAAAAAGTTTCCCTTCTTTCATACTCTAGTTCGTGCGATAAAGATCCAACTATATGAAATTATTCTAATTCATACTTGTCTCTTGTTTCATATTATGCCTCCAAAAAGAACGGCTAACTAGAGGGCCACTGCTAATACCGAGGCTCCTATCGGGGCTAATACTAGCAATATGCCCCCGACTCATATGATGCATATTAGAAATGGAGCTCGTAATTCTGGGAATAATACTGATGCTAATGCACCTCTTGTGATATCTATTCCAGTGATAGGACCCCGAACATCCTCTACTCAGACTCCTCGTACTATTGTTACCAATGCCAAGTTCAGACAGGCCATTGAAATGCTCACACAGCTTGTAGCATCTCAGTCCAGCCGTTTAGGACTTACAAGCTCCAACTCTAATGACTCCTCCGACACCTCTAGAATATATGTATTTCTTAAGATGAATCCATCTAATTTCACAGGATCCAAGGTTGATGCAGATCCCTAAAATTTTAATGAGGAATTTCAAAAAATCATAAAGGTTATGCATGCCTGTGACACAAAGGGAGTTGAAATTGCCTCCTACCAGCTTAAGGATGTTGCTAGTATTTGGCATGATCAGTGGGAGTTTGCTCGTGGTAAAGATGCACCTCTTGCAGTGTGGGATGATTTTATGAATGATTTCCTTGACCATTTCTTTCTGCAGGAGCTAAGGGAGGCCAAGGTACTGGAGTTTGTGAATTTGAAATATTAAAAAATAAGTGTGAGGGAGTATGGTCTCAAGTTCACTCAATTGTCTCTATATGCTCTAGAGATAGTGTTTACAATAAGGGATAGGATGCTAAAATTTGTGTCCGGAGTTGCAGAACATGTAAAGAAAGAGTGTAAGGGGGCATTGTTGTTTAGTGATATGTATATTTTTAGGTTGATGGTGTATGCTCAACAGTTTGAGGAGGAAAAACAAAAGGATAGGGAGAAATTTTAATATAAGAGGGCCAAGTCAGCAGGTAATGAGTCTAATCAGCAGCATTCAGGAAATGGAAATAGAACTTTCTTTCACAAAAGGTCATCCAGACCTGCTCATTTTTCAGCTAGTACACCTGCACTGAGGCCTAAGATAGATCAGAGGGTCTAGACAAATCAAAATTCCAGGTTTTAAGGTTCTCATTCACAGAGGAGTGGAAGTCAAGGGTTCTATCATATCTTGTTTGGGCAACTTGTGGAAAGAATCACCCAGGTGAGTATCATTACAGAAAAGGTGTGTGTTATGGGTATGGTTAGTAGGGTCATATGCAAAAAGATTATCTATCAGGAAAGAGAGGTAATGGCAATAGAGCCTAATCTTCTTCTATAGTTTCTCCAATGGGACAAGGTAATATTATGGGGACCGACAGAGTTTAGAATCGTCTGTATGCTTTGGAAAATCACCAGGATTTGAAGGCTTCTTCCGATGTGGTTACTAGTATATTGAAAGTCTTTTCTCATGATGTTTATATGCTACTTGATCCAGTGCTTCTTTGTCTTTTGTGACCCCATACGTAGCTATGAAGTTTGGGATTTCCTTCAAACGAATCCTAGAGCCACTTTTTATTTCCACTCCTATTGGCGAGTCCATTATTGCTAGAAACGTTTATAGAGATTGTGTAGTCACCGTCCTCCATAAAGACACTATAGTTGACTTAGTTGAGTTGGACATGGTGGACTTTGATATTATCCTGGGTATGGACTGGTTGTATTCATGCTACACTTCCATTGATTGTAGAACGAGAGTAGTCAAGTTTTAGTTTCCAAATGAACTAGTTCTTGAATGGAAAGATAGTCTTATTGTGCCTAAAGGGAAGTTCAGATCATATCTTAAAGCCCGTAAAATGATATCAAAGGGGTGTATTTATCACTTAGTTCGAGTCAAAGATTCTAAGTTAGAAATACCTTCAATCCAGTCTGTTCCTATTGTCAATGAGTATCCAAAAGTTTTTCTCGACGATCTTCCTGGAGTTCCTCCTGATAGGAAAATAGATTTTGGGATCTATCTTCTTTCCGACACTCACCCTATCTCCATTCTGCCATATAGAATGGCTCCTGCAAAGTTAAGAGAGTTGAAAGAGCAGTTGAAATATCTTCTTGATAAAGGTTTCATAAGTCCTAGTATTTCTCCTTGGGGTGCCCCAGTCTTGTTCGTGCGTAAGAAGGATGGTTCCCTTTGGATGCGTGATGTGAGGCCAAAATTATATTATTTAATTTTTATTTGCCTTACATTTAGTATTTTTATTTGTCCTTTATGAGAATTGATTATATAGATTTTGCCTAATATTATATTTTGATATGTAGGATTAAAATGGAGTGAAAATGAAAAGATTTGAAGCCAAAACAAATTAAAGACGGAAGATTATAGAAGAAAATCAAGCAGACAGCTTAATAGAATAAATTTATTAAAATAATATAAAGTGACCTTTTTAAATAAAAATATCGCATGACATTCCACTGATTGTCCGCTATATTGGCGTGACAATGTGGCACGGAGGAGGCCTGTCCAATCCAAATTTTTTCCTGTCAATGTTGGACTCAGTTATTTTATTTAAGATTTTTTCCTACAACTATAAATATTTCATAAAATCAGTGTTTACACAATTTTTGACCTAGGGAAAGCTAGGAACAACCGTGGAGGCCGGAGAATTTTGGTTTTATCTTTTCTTCTCCTTTATTATTTATTTTTATGTTATTTCTTTGGATGATTTGTTGTAATTGCTCCATGTCTATGTGGAGTTAAACTTCTCGTTCTAGGATTATGATAGTTGACAACGTGATTGTTTAGTAATTACTTGATTCGATTTATTTGATTATCATCATAGTTGTTGTTAGATTCTTGTGCTTACTATTTTAATGGTTAGCTACCATTAAAATAAATTTATATCCTTATTGTGCACTCGGAAGAAGAATCAATGCGATAGAACGAAGAATATAGGGAGTAAGATCTTTACTTTAGTAAAATAAAGAATTGATTTGTGGCTAGGATAGAAATATACCTAGATCGCCTTACTTGGTTACAAAATGCAAATATATATAAATACATTCAGATTGGGTTATCACATTCCCGCTTAATGATGTAGTTGTGAGGTCGATCGGAATAGACAATTAGAGGCTCGGAAGACCACGGTCATATAATCAACCCTGTAAATCAACAACTAGAAAATTAAATAAGTTGATGAAATCGATACTCAACATGATTATTAGCGAATCCATAATCCTATATCGATTCATTCATTGATTGTGTAAAATCTTCTCTTCATCTTGGTTAATTGTTCATTAGTTATTTTTTTAATTATTATTTTTAGTTTAGTTAATTCATAAATTTATCATTAGGATTTACCGCTTGAATAAATAATCAGCATGAGTCTAATTTAATAAATAGTTAATCGACAAGTCCCTATAGGTACGATATTCAGACTTAAAAAATCCTATATTACTTGTATGACCACGTACACTTGCGTGTGCATTTGGACGCAACAAGGTTTTAACACCATTACCGGGGGCTTTGACGTTAATTATTTAGCTAGATTAGACTTTCTCTAGTTATTTGTTTGAGTTGTACATAGTTTATTTTTTGTACATAGTTATCTTTTTAGTTTCTTTTACTTTTCTATCACTCTTCTTGATATGTCAAGCCTGGGATAGATGGTGGTCGAATGGTGATAATTTTTGTTGTTTTTGCGGATGACCCCACTTGGATAAAAATTGTATTTGTATTCAAAGGAGCGGGTTGTGTGCACCTACTCAATCTTTTGAATTGAATGTATGCAATATATGTGGTGGTCATGATGACCATTGGAAGGGTTGTCCCAACTTTTATTCTCCTCCTCTGAACCCTTATTATGATTAGTCTATTATTTGTGATGTTGGTAGGAAAGCCGACGAAGATTGACTAACGGAATGAGAGTAGTAAGTCAAATATTATGAGTTCCTATGGAATGGTCTCACAACCATGGCAACCTAACTAAAGCAGGGGATAGATGAGCTTATATAAGAGATAGAGCAATTTGGCCTACATATCCATGACTTGAATGACCAATTGACTACAAAGATTGTGACGTCTGATATCCAATCACCTATAGTTGTGGATACTAGCCAGTTTGTGGAGAGGAACGAAGAATTCCAACCATTCAACTATCATCTTTTGCTTGAGGATGACATCGAGAAGATGGATAAAAGCGAGCATGTTGCATATGGTGTAAGTGTAGAAGTAGGACGTATTGTAATTCATTCAAATCACTTTTATAAATTATGTTTGGATGATGACATGGATGTGGAGTCATCTGAACTGATGGAGGAGTGTGAGGATGAGAAACAAGACCCCTACATTCTTAGTTCACACCAGATAAGAAACAAAACAACATGCCTCACTCCATGGCCAAGAAGCTCTACATACACCACCCATTAATTGGCTCCATCATCTTCTTATCACCACTATATGAGCGAAACAGAAAAAGGGATGCGTAGTTGGGGTGAAATTCATATCCTCAAGGTGGATAAAAAAGTTGATAGATCATGCCGCGATGTTAAATCAGGCGCTAGTTGGGAGGAAACCTAACATGTAGTAAGTAGCTCTTATTTTTATTTTTCGTTTTTATTTCAGTATCACATTTGTCTTTGTTGTTTTGGTTTTGCATGTTTGGGGAAGTCTAAGTACCTATAAGATGAGCTAAGGAGCATGATAAAAGCTAAGTGTGGGGTTCTCCAAACCCCTTTAATGGATATTATGCTTCTAGCTAGGCCTTAGAGGGCCTCAGAGAGTATCTTGATGTCGCCCAAAATATGCCTCCTAATAAGTATAAAGCGGTCGCTGAATCAAATATAAAACCCAACTAGGTTGGGGTCGATCCCATAGGGAATAGGTCGAAGTGTAAGTAGAATACCGGATGGAACAGTTGGAAAGTAAGTAAAACTGGGGGTTTTGCTAATGAATAGTAACAATAATGACTGATGGTTGTATTGAGTTCGTAGTCAATAAGAGAAATACACTAGGACTGTGATCCCCAATGGTTCCTTAACTCCACCGGTTACTGATGCTTAACAAGATTGCCCCACCGCGCAGAATGCAAAATGTAACAAGTTAGGTTCATCTAACTGTCTCTCGACCTTCATTAGACGAATTTCACTTTTCTCCTCTCGGACTCCGAGTGTCGCACTACTAACCCTTGTCCTGGATCTCAGATAACCATTCCCGCTAAGGCTCCGGTTATTAGATGAAGGTTGATAGCTTCAAATCTCTGTTGTTATCTCCTTTTCCCAATCTCTACCTCTCTCTCGAGCAAGTCTAGAATACAGACGAGTTTCTAAAGTTTGCAACCGTTAGAAAGGCAATCACAACGAAGGAAACAACGATACATGCATTCACAGCGATACGAAATTGCTTTGCACTTAACCGGTTTCGTTAATTCCTCATGGTTCACACAACCCTAGTTGAACACCAGAAGAATTCAAAGATGAAAACATAATTATGAACTCACAATAATGAAGAAAAACCAAAATTTCAATTATCAATAAAACTCAAGTTAGGGTTTGTGAATACAAAATCAAGAATATGTCTGAAACAGTATGAAATAACTCTCAAAATAGTATATTGTCTAACTCAAGCACCTAGGACTATACATGGGTATTTATAGATACAAAACTAGTCCTATCCAAAACCAAATAGGAGAACAGAGTCGGCAACTTCCACGGTATCGTGACTTGGTGTCGTGGAGTGGCTTCCACAGCACATGGGTCTTGGTCCTGTATCATAACACTACGCTACTTGACTACACACATAGGTCGTGACACAACAACCTATGTGGCGTAGCATAGTGTTATGATACAGGAGGGATCAAGTGATGGCACCAGCTGATACACAAACAACTAAGCATATATGCAAACGACTTTTTTCGAACAACTAGCAGCTAATAATGCAACCCATGTACTCTCACAATCAAAGAAGTCCCATTCCCTCACAGTACACTAATGAATATCAAAGTAGGGACGAGGTCAAAACACTCACTCTCACAAAGAAGTTAAAACAGTGTGCATGAAATACCATAGGCTTGCCCTTATTTTCTACGCCTTCGTTTCCGGACAGTTGGACTAGGATCACTATAGGACTTTACTCGGCTTGTAATGTAGGCTTAGGGACGGGTATGGTACATATGGGTATAGTGACTCAACCCTCCTTGACACTACACTATTTTTGGCTCCAACTTCCAACCTTTTTCATTTTTATTCTCCCTTATTCTCCGTTCTTTTATTTTCAAATTCTGGGTGTGATTTTTTTTTCAAACTTCTCAACACAACTCTTTTTTTTTTCTTTTTCTTTCACTTTATTATTATTATTTTTTCTTCACACCCAAATCTGTTTTCTCTTTTTCTTTTATTAACCCCTTCTTCATACCCAATTCAATCTACGCACCCCTATAATAGCCACCCTCAACTTAGGCGATTTGCCTGAGTTGAAGTACAAAGTGTTCAAGGAGGGACCAGGGCCAAGACAGGTTCATTATAATTAAAATGGGGAGGTGAATTGACTAATGAAAGAAATAGGACAGTTAAGGCTCAAAAATCGGGATCAAGGGATACTTATTCATTTGGTTTGGCATTTAGGCTAAAAGTGGACTTTTTCAACAACGACCTATGATCCTTTCCTAATCCTTTATCCTCTAACCTAGGCCAGACTAACCGGGCAAGTTCTGGATTTCACACACAGAGATAACTAAGTAGTGACCTCCCACACATATAGTACAGGGTTGTATTATCAACTACTACCTATCCGGTTCATGCAATGCTAGTTACAGTTATTTGCCTATAATCCTACTGCCATAACGAGATCCAACAGCTGTCACACACAAGCATGCTATTCACACAATTCAAAAATAGAAATTTTTAGGAGGGGTATCCTTAACATTCAAAACTGGACTGCACTACAGTTCCCTTATTTGTCTCCTAATTTAGCAAGAAACACAAAAACATCCTAACATGCCGGTTCTACTATGATAGCATACTCGGGGGAAAAGAAACACGGCAACAAAAACCCCCAAATGGTGGTACACCTCCACCCCCAACTAAACATGGTGCAATGCCCTCAATGCACCGATATCAGTAAAAAACATGGGAGTGAAGACATACCTGTGGCGCCCTAAGCACCGAAAGTGGGCCTGCCAGCAGCGGGATCATCAGCCTGCTCAGTCGTAGGTGCATCCGATGGAGGGACAGCCTGGCTAGCAGATGCACCACGCGCTCTCTACTCCGTCTCAATCTGGCTCGCATGGTAAAACACCCGGTGGGCTTTAACCGCCCTCCGCAGATCACTCTCGTACTCAGCATCACTATCACCCCGATCCTTCGGACTGCGGGGTCTCTTGCCTCTATCCATCAGAGGCTCCTCATCAGCAAACAAATCAACCTCAAATGCTGGTCGAACGGAGGCCTGGGAAGGCATAGATTGTATAATAGGCGTGCTACTCGAGGCCAATGCCCGAACCTCCTCTCTCAAGGCAGCCACCTCCTGGGTCAAGCCGGTCATCTCAGGGCCTGATGCAACACTCTAGCGGGAGGCCATATGTGCCTCAAAACTATCAATTCGCCCATGCAATATCCTCATAAACTGGTCCATTGCTACATTCATCCGAGCCTCCACCCTAGCCTCCGCAGCCTCTACCGTCGTCCTAACCCAAGGCTTAAGCTGGGATACCAACTTAGGCATCTGGGTCTCAGTATGGGTCTACCACTCAAACATCTTCGTCTGCCTATCAACCAACTACTGCAGAAAATCCCTAGATACTGAAACCATCCCAGAAGGAGGCGGTGGGGCACCAGTACCAGGTACCTCATCATCAATAGGGGCAGCGCCCTCAGTCTATACCAAAATAGTCACAGGTACCCTAACTGGTGTAGGAATAGGGAAAGGGGCACTACTCGGCTCATCCAGGGCTGCATCCGACGATTCAGACGGCTGTGACCCTCGTGGAAGTATGGGGTGTGAACCCTTCTGCTGTATCAGCCCAATGTCTGCAATGCGGGTTACCTCGATATAATGGTCGAGGGCGGGTATACTGTCCACCCCTGCCCTATCACACAGACCCTGGATCAAGTATGGAAAGGGTATACTCGTGTGATCTCTGAAAGCCCGCTCGTGGATCTCTCGGATTATGTACCTTCTCAAAATGAATCTCATAACCAGCCAAGATGTTGGCTACTACTATAGCCCGGTCCAATGTGAGTGAATTGTTAGCATTGGTTGGACTCAACCGATGTCCCACCATAGACCACCAGAATCTACCGGCAAAATAAAGCGTGGACTTTTTGATGTCCCGCTTCCCAGTCACCCAACTAGCCGCTACACCCTCTTCGGCCATGTACCCTGCAATCCATTTCAGCAGCTCCAATTTCTCCTCCGTATCTCTCATCCAAACTCTATCTCTGACAGTGTCCATCCAGTGATCAAATTCAGCTGTTGAAGCTGAAAGTGGACGGTCAGTCCCAAATAGGAAGCGGTGGATGGTCTGCTCCAAAATGTCCACACGTGTACCGCGAACCATGACGTGAGTTAGATCTGGCTGCAAAAGATATCGCTACCCAACAGGAGTGCTCAAGTCCACTGACACAGCATAAGAAGCATAAAATTCTTAGACTAACTCCGAGCTATATCGACCAGAATGCTGCGCCATCCATCCCAACCCGTATCTCTCAAAGACAGGCCATATGTCAGTAAGTGTCCTCAACTCATCAACCCGATACCGCGGCTCCTCCATAATGCTTCTCCGATACCCCCCCCCCCCCCTCAGTCAATTCAATATCTCTATCATAGAAGGCACGCATGCCCTGCACGCACCAACGCTGGACCTCCGTACTCTACGCCGGAGTCGGAGGACTCTGGGCACCAGAACCTGAAACAGAAGTTGTAGTCGCCGTTGCTGAAGTACCCTTACCCGTAGCATCATAATCAGAGCCTGAAGCAGAAGCATCCTCCCCCCCTTCAGACTGGGGGGCGGACTCTGAAGACTCAGTTGGAATAACTGGCTCAACAGATGGTGGGGCCGGCTGAAGTGCTGCTCGGGCAGCCGCTCGGGCTCTCGTCTGTAACCTCGTAGTCCTAGGGACTAAAGCAGTGTCGTCATGGCTAATTTCAAATTCCTCCACAGAACCACTTTGGTCATACTTCGTTGGTTCATCCCGTAGACGGGTCGGTAAATCTGGATTTTTGGTGCAAATCCGGGATGAGGTATCAAGGTGGTCACTCTTGGGGTTGGATTTTGGAGGCATGGTAACGGGTCATTGATCAAATTTTTGGGTATTTGGGTCGGATTTGGGTCGGGTTTGTGGTTTGTGGCAGTGGGTGGGTCAGATTTTTGGACTTGTGGGGTAATGGGGTTCGAATTTTTGGAGTTTTGGTAGTCTAGGGTTCGGATGTTTTGTTTTGGAGTGGTTTGGATTAGGATTTTTGTGGTTTATGTGGATGTGAGGTTTTGAGTTTAGAAGAGGAGATGGAATTTAGGGTTTTAATTTAAAGAGTTTGAAAGTGGGGAAAGAAGGTATTGGGTCAGATATATATCGAGTAAAGAAGAAGGGATCAGAATTTATTTTAGAAAAATGGGCCTGGGTAGGGTCGGATTCGGGTACCTGCAGAGTTTTATGTTTCACGACACAACCCACGTCACGTGGATGTGACTTACGTGGCATGACTTCTGTCGTGAGTGAGGTTCTGAACCTGACCTTTGAATTCTGATTTTGACGATACCACTCACGTGGCGTGGATCACATCCACGTCACGTGGATGCCTTTTGTGGAGGAGATTCAGAACCTGGAAATTGTCCTCTGATTTTGACGATACCAACCACGTGGCGTAGAATACCCTCACGTGACGTGATTCATGTCCTGGATGATATTTAACCCATTCAGGTAAATTTTGTGATTTTCAGCTAACTGTTCCTCAATAATCAGATCTCTGCATAACAAAATCTTGGGTTGGCTCCCAATCAGTGCCTAATTTAATGTCGCGGCACGACACGGCTAACTTGGATACTTAGACTTCACCAAGTAGCCCATGGGTTGCCTCCCATGAAGCGCCTGATTTAACGTCGCGGCACGACACGGCTAACTTGGATACTCAGACTTCATCAACTAGCCCATGGGTTGCCTCCCATAAAGCGCCCGATTTAACGTCGCGGCATGACATAGCTAGCTTGACTACTCAGACTTCATCAAGTTCAAGTTCTTCAATCATCCTTATCTCTTTCGAAACTCCCACATAATGCTTAACATGTTGTCCATTGACTTTGAATAGAACATTATCTGCTCCTTTTAGCTTAATAGCACCATGTGAGAATACCCGAACGACCGTGAATGGGCCTGACCATTTGGATTTTAGTTTTCCAGTAAACAGGTGAAACTTAGAATTATACAGTAAAACTAAATCTCCCGGGTGAAATTCTCGGTTCTCAATTCGACGATCATGATACAATTTCATCTTCATACAATGCTAAACTTTCATAAGCCCGGAGACGAAATTCATCCATCTCATTCATCTACTCCAATCTCAATTGAGCCGCTTCGCTCCAGTCCAAATTCACCCTTTTCAATGCCCACAAAGCTTTATGTTCCAGTTCAACGGGCAAATGGCAAGACTTTTCAAAAACCAACTGATATGGTGATGCACCAATTGGTGTTTTGAAAGCAGTCCGATATGGCCATAACACATCATCCAATCGTCGAGCCCAATCAGTCCTATTTGCATTAACTGTTTTTGCCAAAATTGACTTAATCTCGTGATTTGACACCTCAACCTGCCCGCTTGTATGAGGATGGTAAGGTTTTGCCACCTTATGTTTGACACCATATTTTTCAAGCAGGGCTTTGAACAGACGATTGCAAAAGTGGGATCCTCCATCACTAATAATAACTCGGGGTGTCCCAAAGCGTGAGAATATGTTCTTTTTGAAGAAAGCTGGGACACTTCTCCCTTCGTTATTAGGAAGCGCAATTGCCTCCACCCACTTAGAAACATAGTCAACGGCCACCAAGATGTATTTCATTCTATGCGAGCTCACAAAAGGACCCATAAAGTCAACCCCCCACACATCGAATAATTCAAGCTCAAGTATAGTTGTCATGGGAAGTTCGTGTCTGTGATATTACCTTGCCTTTGACATCGATCACAAGTGCGGGCATAGTCATGAGCATTTTTGTAAATACTGGGCCAGTAGTACCCACATTGCAAGATTTTATGGGCAGTCCGTGCACCTCCATGATGACCCCCAACTGGAGATGAGTGACATACCTCCAAAATACTTATCATCTCAAACTCTGGAACACATCTTCGAATTATGCCATCAGTACACACCCTAAACAAATACGGCTCATCCCAGAAGAATTTTCTTACCTCATGCATGAATTTCTTTCTCTGCTGATATGTCATATCCTCTAGAACTAGATCACTTGCCAAAAAGTTGGCAAAATTAGCAAACCAAGGGATTAAGTCTTGGGATGCTGCCAATACTTGCTCATCTGGAAAGGTATCATCAATCTCAAGATCATCCTTCAATTTAAGCATGGCCTCCTCCTCAATACGTGAAAGATGGTCAACCACTTGATTTTCGGTTCCCTTACGAACCTTGACTTCAAAGTCAAATTCTTGCAACAGAAGTACCCACCGAATTAGTCTTGTCTTAGCATCCTTTTTTGACATAAGATACCGAAGAGTTGCATGATCTGTATGCACAATCACTTTCGTACCAATCAGGTAAGATCTAAATTTCTCAAAAGTGAATACTACGGCCAACAACTCCTGCTTAGTCACAGTGTAATTCTTTTGAGCTGGATTAAGAACTTTGGTAGCGTAGTAAATCGGATGTAATATCTTCTCACGTCTTTGGCCAAGGACTGCACCTAAATCCACTCCACTAGCATCGCACATAACCTCAAAAGGCTTAGTCCAATCCGGTGACACAATAATAGGGGTTGAAATCAACTTCTCCTTCAGACACTCAAACGCTTTACGACATGTTTCATCAAACACAAACTTCACCTCTTTCTCTAAAAGCTTGCACAAGGGATGTGCAATCTTGGAGAAATCCTTGATGAATCTTCTATAAAAACTAGCATGACCTAAGAAACTTCGAATACCTTTTGCAGAGATAGGTGGGCCCAGCTTCTCAATTACTTCAAACTTTGCCTTATCCACCTCAATGCCATTCTTCGAAATCTGATTCCCCAATACGATACCCTCATTAACCATAAAGTGACATTTTTCCCAATTCAGCACTAGTTTGCACTCCTCGCATCTTTGTAGCACATTGGAAAGGTGTGCCAAACAACCATCAAACGAGTCTCCCACAATAGAAAAGTCATCCATAAAAACCTCGATAGTGTCTTCCACCATGTCAGAGAAAATAGACATCATACAGCGTTAGAAGGTGGCCAGTGCATTACACAAATCGAAAGGCATCCGCTTGAATGCAAACGTCCCGTATGGACAAGTGAAAGTGGTCTTCTCTTGGTCTTCAGAGGCAATAAAAATCTGATTATACCCTGAATAGCCATCAAGAAAACAATACCATCCTCTACCAGCAAGACGGTCTAACATCTGGTCTATGAAGGGCATAGGAAAATGATCCTTTTCAGTCCACGAATTCAGCTTTTGATAGTCCATGCAAACTCTCCATCCAATCATTTTTGTCATTTGGAACCACAGTAATTCCTCCCTTTTTTGGCACACACTGAACTAGGCTCACCCACTTGCTATCATCAATAGGATAAACCACTCCTGCATGTAACCACTTGATGATCTCTTTCTTCACAACCTCTTGCATAGGTGGGTTCAGACGACGCTGGTGCTCAATGCTAGGTATGCACTCAGGAACAAGCTGGATCTTATGAGTGCAAATGTCGGGTGGAATACCTATGATGTCAGCAATGGACCAACCAATGGCCCTCTTAAATCTTCTCAAAACTGAAACCAAAGCCTCTACTTGCCAATCCACCAATTTAGCAGAAATAATCACTGGCAAGGTATTGTTGGCTCCCAAGAATGTGTATCGAAGGTGGGCCGGGAGAGACTTAAGCTCTAAAACTGGAGGCTCTTCAATAGGCGGACGAGCTGGTGGAGTTATCCTATTCTTCAAATCGAGATCCAGCTTCTTTGGAGCATAAGTGTATGCTTTTTTACCCGCGAGTGCACCCAACATCTCATTATAGTCTTTAATACTATTGCCTTCAAATTTCATGATCACGGCCACCAGAGGTTCTACTCCCTACCTTTTTTCAAAGGACACAACAACCTCACTATCATCAATCACATCTATCACTGAAATCACCTGCTTATCTCTTGGCTGCTTTATTGAACGACAGACATTGAAAGTAACCTGTTCATCATTCAATCTAAATTTTAGCTGGCCTGTTTCCATATCAACCAATGCACGTCCCTTGTAAAGGAATGGTCTTCCCAATATGATGGGAACCTCAAAGTTAACTTCACAATCGAGAATCACAAAATCAGCCAAAAAAATGAAAGATGCAACCTTCACCAAAACATCGTACAGAATGCCCACCGCCTTTTTCACAGTTCTATCGGCCATGAGAAGTCTCATAGAGGTTAGTTTTGGTGCTCCCAACCCCAACTGCTTGAAAATGGCTAAGGGCATCAGTGGTGTATATTATCTGCTGGCTCAAAACTGACAGTTCTCTTCTTTGTCACCAAGTCTTTCATAAACTTCGCATAACCTGGCATCTGCTTCAATGCCTCCACCAAAGGGATGTTTACTGATATCTTTTTCAACATGGTGATGAACTTCTGATACTTTCCTTCCTCCGCCTTCTTCTTTAATCTTTGAGGATAAGGAGGAGGAGGTCGTGGGATAGTTTTGAGCACTTTTGGTACCTCTGTTTCCTTCCTATTCTCAGATGTTGCATTATTGCAATCATCATGCTGATTTGGAACCATGTATGCATTATCCGGCTCTAACTTAGCTTCTACATCAATAACCACTGGTTCATTAGTCACACCACTGTCGGCAGGTATAGGTGAATCTGTCGTGCACTTCCCGCTTCTAGTAGTAATGGCGAGACAATGACTATCATTTTTCAGATTCTGGATGGTATTTCTTGGAAGGGTTCCTGGCTGACGTTGATTCAGTGCCAATGAAATCTACCCAAATTGTTGCTCCAACTATTTAATGGCAGTTGAATGAGACTCCACTTTCTGACTTATGCCCGAAATGTCAGTCCTAATCTCTTTCAAGCAATTCTCCTGACTTTTCACTCCTTTGACTAATTTATTGAGAAGTGCCTCCATACTTGAATTTCCAGACTCCTCATCACACCTTTCAGGTGGTACATAGATATCATTCTTTTCTCGATTATCATGTTTCTGCCTCCAATCACTGTCACGATCTCGTTCTTGATCTCTGTATCCTGATTTGTTGTAGTTGTCTCCATAATAGTTTCGACCTTGATTCCCTTGCCTTGAGTTCCAAGAGTCTTGATT
Organism: Capsicum rhomboideum; assembly: GCA_031232105.1. Classification (NCBI taxonomy): domain Eukaryota; kingdom Viridiplantae; phylum Streptophyta; class Magnoliopsida; order Solanales; family Solanaceae; genus Capsicum; species Capsicum rhomboideum. The sequence goes on along the minus strand of CP124710.1, from coordinate 50,953,395 downwards.
ATACCCTTGGCCCTTGGCTCAGAAACCCGCCACTTCACGATCTAGATATTTTGCCTCTTTATCAGATTCACTATCATCATGTCTAGCTGATTTGCTTTGTGCACCTACAACATGCACCTTTTTCGCATCTCTGGCCACTGTCTATTTAGCCAGCAGACTAATTTATGTCCTCAACTGAGCGACCTCTTGAGCCACCGATTCATCTAAAGCCCTTTGAGCTGCTGAAGCTCCAATAGCATATGTGCCAGCCGGCGTATCTGCCTCCTGAGTATGCCATCCTCGATTGGTCTTAGTGACACGATCTAAAATCTCAGAAGCTTGGTCCCATCTTAGATTCATGAATGCTCCACCAGTGATAGTATCTGCTACCGCCTTTGTGTTGACATTCAAAGCCCTGTAGAAGATTTCAAGTAAGTTCCTGCCACTTATCCTGTGATTTGGCACATTCTGCAGCTTTTTTTTAAACCTCATCCAAGTCTCATAGAGTGCTTCTGAATGAAGTTGTTTGAAATTATAGACCTCATCTTTCAACTGCAGTATCTTGGACGGTGGGAAAAATCTTTCCAAAAATTAATTTCTCAATTCCTGCCAACTAGTGATGGAACCTCTTGGCAGCTCAGCCAACCATAAAGTGGCTTCTCCTGTAAGAGAGAATGGGAACAACCTTAATAGATTTGCCTCTTGGTCAACTCCAGGCAGATTGTACGACATGCAGACCCCCACAAAATTCATTACATGCATATTTGGATCATCAGTAGAAAGACCCGCAAACACACCCTTCAAGTTTAGCAGATGGATAATGGCACTAATAATGTCAAACTTAGTGCTCGGAGGTAACTCTGGTGGAATGATGGAACCATTCTCTATTGGCTCAAAATAAGCCACATATTCTTCTTCAGGATCATCATACACAGGCACATGTGGTCTCGATTGTTCTCTCAGTCATCTTTGTCGCTCTTCAGCATCAGCCAGATGTTGTGCTGCTTTCTGCATAGCTCGATTATCTCATTCTGCTTGTCTAAGAGAAGTTTGTCTAGCATGCTCTTCTCGTGTCAATCGAGCAGTAGTTTGGTCCGCTGTTTCCTGACCAACCGGATGAATTGGCTAGTTGTGAATGTCTCCCGCAGCTGCGGGTTTCTGAACTCCTTCAGTATTCACCATTCTCCGATTAGCTCTTAGAGTCCTTTCGATTTCAAGATCAAGTGGAATCAGGGGATTGCCTTGACTCCTAGTATTTGGCATATACCGGCGTATGCCTTAAAAAGTATGTAATAACACAACCAATCAACTCCACCCAGTAGTAATCAACTCCGTAACCGTATTCCCCGGCAACGGTGCCAAAATTTTATGTCGCCCAAAATATGCCTCCTAAGAAGTATAATTGTTAGCGAATCGATAATCCTATATCGATTCATTCATTGATTACTTGAAATCTGCTCTTTATCTTGGTTAATTGTTCATTAGTTATTTTTTCCATTATTATTTTTAGTTTAGTTAATTCATAAATTTATCGTTAGGATTTATCGATGAATAAATAATCAACATTAGTCTAATTTAGTAACTAGTTAATCGACAAGTCCCTGTGGGTATGATATAAATCCGATATTACTTGTACGACCGTGTACACCTACGTGTGCATTTGGATGCAACAATGTGCATTGATTACGCCAGCTGAATAAAGTCACAATAAAGAATAAGTACCCTCTTCCCAGAGTAGATGACTTGTTTGATTAGCTACAGGGTGCTAGATGTTTTTCTAAAATCAATCTCAGATCTAGTTATCATCAATTGAAAGTCAAAGATTGTGATATTCTGAAGACAGTTTTCCGAACCCGATATGGTCATTTTGAATTTTTATTCATGTTCTTTGGTTTGACTAATGCTCCTGCAGCTTTTATGGACATCATGAACAGGGTGTTTAAGCAATACCTGGATATGTTCGTAATCGTCTTCATTGATGATAGTTTGGTCTATTCCCTAAGTAAAAAGGAGCATGCTAACTATCTCAAGGTTTTTCTTCACACCTAAGGCCCATGAGTTGTATGCTAAATTCTCCAAGTGTAAATTCTGGTTAGAATCTGCAGCATTTTTGGGCCATATTATTTCTGTTGAAGGCATCTAGGTTGATTCTCAAATGATTGAGGCAGTGAAAAATTTGTCCAAACCTACTACACCTTCTGATATTAGAAGCTTTATGGGTCTGGATGGTTACTATAGGAGATTTGTGGAAGGTTTTTCCTCCATTGTTGCTCCTTTGACTAAATTGACTCAGAAGATGGTCAAGTTTCAATGGTCGAAGGCATGTGAGAAGTGTTTTCAGGAATTGAAAGATAGATTGACTTCTACTCCAGAGTGGACTTTACCGAAGAGAAATAATGGCTTCATGGTTTATTGTGATGCTTCTCGAGTTGGTATTGGTTGTGTATTGATGCAACATGGTAAAGTTATATCTTATGCCTTGAGAAAGCTTAAGAATCATGAGAGAAATTACCCAACTCATGATCTTGAATTGGCAGCTGTGGTCTTTTGTTTAAAGATTTGGTGTCACTATCTTTACTGGGTGCATGTTGATATTTTCACTGATCATAAGAGTCTCCAGTATGTTTTTAGTCAGAAGGAGTTTAATCTCAGGCAAAAGAGGTGGCTTAAGTTGCTCAAGGACTATGATTTGAGTTTGCTATATCATCCTTGTACGGCAAACATGGTTGCAGATGTTCTTAGTAGATTATCTATGGGGAGTCTTGCACATGTGGAGGAAGAAAAGAAAGGAATCATGAAACATATTCATCGGCTTACTAATTTAGGAGTCCGACTCCTAGACTCTGAGGATGGTGGGGTAGTTGTTCAGAATATGTCAGAATCGTCCCTAATGTCTTAAGTTAAAGAAAAGAACCCCATTCTATTGAAATTGAAGGAATAAGTTCTACAACAAAAGGTTATGGCTTTTGAATAAAGGGGAGATGGTGTTTTGATATATCAAGGTAGACTTTGTGTTCCAGATGTTGATGGGTTGGGAGAGAGGATCATAGCAGAGGCACATTATTCCAAGTACTCCATTCACCCCGGCACCACCAAAATGTATCATGATTTGAGGGAAATTATTTGGTGGGACAACATGAAGCAAACTATTGCTGAGTTTGTTCTCAAGTGCCCGAATTGTTAGCAAGTTAAGGTTGAGCATAAAAAACCTGGTAGTTTGGCTCAGGATATAGGTCTTCCGGTGTGGAAGTGGGATATGATAAATATGGATTTTGTGAAAGGGTTACCACGTTCTCGGCGTCAACATAACTCAATTTGGGTGATTGTAGATCGGATATCTAAGTTTGCTCATTTCTTGCTTGTTAAGATGACATACTTGACTGATGATTATACCAGACTGTCTATTCAAAAAATTGTTAGGTAGCATGGAATCCCAAGTATTTAGATGACTCATTTCGAAGCTTTATATGGGAAAAAATGTAGATCTCCTATTGGGTAGTTTGAGGTTGGTGAAACTAAGTTGCTAGGGCTAGATTTGGTTTATCAAGTTGAGGAAAAGGTTAAGGTTATTTGAGAGAGGTTGAAATCTGCTCAGAGTTGTCAGAAATCCTACTCGAATAGGAGGCGTAGAGACTTGGAGTTTGAGGTAAATGATTGGGTGTTTTTGAAGGTATCGCCAATGAAAGATGTCATGCGTTTTAGAAAGAAAGGGAAGCTTAGTCCCCGTTACATTGGTCCTTATCATATATTGAGAGGAGTTGGAAAGGTTGCCTATGAGTTAAATTTACCCATAGATCTAGCCTTGGTTCATCTAGTATTTTATGTCTCCTTACTTAGAAAGTGTGTAGGTGATCCTACTCTCATAGTATCGACATGGGATATTGGTATGAAAGGCTGCTTGAATTATGAAAAAATTCCCATGGAGATATTGGATCGTCAAGTTCGCAAGTTGAGGACAAAGGAAATAGTTTCAGTAAAGAAATTATGGAGAAATCAAATGATTGGGGAAGCTACAAAGGAATCGGAGGAAGATATGAAGGCAAGATATCCTTATTTGTTCACTTCTCAATAGGGAAGCATTGAAGGTAATAATCTGAACCTTTACTTATGATGATCCATAAACTTTTGCCTCTCGTTGTTTAAATCAAGTTCAATAAAATGCCCATCTTAAATCGTGTTTATATCTAGTGCCTTTCGATTCATGATTTGTGTTTAGATTTTTCTTAGTGTGTCGTTTGGAGCTTGTGAGTTATGGTGGTATCGATAGATCTTATAAAAGGTTAATTAGTTAAAGTCTCATTCCCTAATACTTGGTTTGTAAAGTTTTTTTCATGAGTCTATGACCTTCATTCGAGGGCGAATGATCCCAAGGGGGAGATATTATTACACCTTGCATTTTAACTGATAATTAAGAATTCTTTTAATACAACAATCACTTTAAATTTGTACAGAGTAAAACATTTCAATGGATAAGGATATTTGATTTAATGAAATTCTATGAAACTACTAAATAATAGCTGCACTAATGAGAAATTAATTAGAAGTGTTTCGGCTCTTACGTTAAAGTCCCTTCAAGGGGCAATTTTGTCCAGCCCTTCTTTTCTATGCCCTTACAGGCTTAAAACCCCTCTTATTTCATCAGACTTCATACATTGTTCTTTCTCTAAACATCCTTCCCCTTCTTCTCTAACAAAACTCTCAAGAATCTAAAGAATAAACTCTCAAGAATCCAAGGAACTTGCGTCAAGAATCAAGTCTTGTTTCTCTTTTCTGGTCACCAGTTTGTCCATTATCCTGAGGTATGTAAGACTATCCCTCTTCCTCTGATTCTACGGACTTTAACTTCTCTTAGTCTAAATCATTCCTTATGACGATCTAGGGTCAAGTCTAAACCCTTATGAAATTTTGAATTCTCTAATTACCAAGAAGACTCCATAAATCTCTAAATCCATGTCTTTTCATCTCATGCTTCCCTTAAGTTATGTATTTCTATGGATTCCCCTATATAGACTTATGAATTAGTGAATTATATTAAATTGATATGAACCTCATGGATCTTGTATGCAAGATTACTTTCTTCATGTGTTCTTTTGAGTTTTATTTCTCCTCTCTCATCTTTGCTGCCTATCTTATAAGGATTCCTCATTTTTCTATATATTGCTATGTATTCGTCCATTTAAATTAAATGTTTAACGGAATTAATCTTAGATATTGTATATCTTGGGTTCTTTGATACTTGTCTGTATTGGTTTTTGATAACTTTTTCTAATAAACTTAGCTTTTTCATGGTTTATATTCAATAGTTAAGATGCTCGTAGTTATTCATTAATCTGAGTAGTATAAATCTAGCTCATAGCTATCATCTCTATAATCTGATATGTTAAATTCTAGCCAATGTTGTTGCATTAATTCTATAATTTCATAAGTAACTAATATGTCATAGATTTTTCTTCTAACATCACTATTAAGATGTCTTAGTGTATGTAGTAAGAATATTTTATAATCATCATTATTATCTAGTAAGTATGTATAAGTACTCAGTTGATACGTATCTATTTCAGTGTTATGTGTATTCATTTCATTGTTTTGTATTTTCTAAACATATTCCCTCTAACCTCTTTGTTTATCATTATATTTATCATTTTATAATACATTATTCTGAACAATCTCTTCTTGCCACTACCATGTTTTTCGGCTTCAATCATTTACCCTAACAGCGCCTCAACTTTGTCTACTACCCTAAACGGCCTCCTTGCCTACAAGTTTCGACCTTAGGATGGCATAGTCTGGGCTTAACTACTCTCAGCCTATTTTCATGGCAATCTTTCTCAATATGTTCAATATAATAATACTATAACATGATAAACAGTAATGATATTCAAGAGATTATAAGGAATATAATAGTTTAGTTATACATAATTATGAATAGATATACCTGATCTTGTATCTTATCGGATTGCTCCATAGTTTAGAAAATAAATATTTTATTTATATGGAAGAGGATTTGGTTGATTGTTGTTGGGGGTTTTTGCTCAACACATGAGCTGATGATCCTCCTTCTTACATTTACATTCCTATATATAGGAAACAAATATAACTCTTTACTATTCACATATGACTTACTATTCACATATGATTCTTACTATGCGACTCTTACTATTCACAAATGACTCTTGACTCTTACTATTCATAAACGACCTTTACTGTTTATGAAGACGACTCTTACTTTAAACTATTTACGTTACGACTTTTCAAAAGAAAACAAAAACTTTTACAAAAGTAATAATAATTACATATCTTGTCTGTCGGGGTATCTTCTTTAAGTCATTATCTTTGTTGTCGGTGTCTACTCTAGATGTACTTCTGGAATTTCCACATTATCTTCTCCATTACATTTTGTGCATCGGTTGTCTGGGTATTTGTGTCCTATTAGCTTGCAGTATCTGGTCAATAATTCCTGTGAAATAAAATTCTTCTTCAGTGCTCTTGTAGTAGGTTGTTCCTCTGGTCTGAGTAGGGATAATATCCATTTCTGGACTTCATCTATATCTGCTTCTCGTAGTTCTCTTGAGTTTGAATATACCATTAACTGGTCTCTTAAATAGTAGCTCCATATGGCATTGCCATTTAAATAATTATTTGCTAATTCTTGAATAATAGTTGATATACCAATTATTCTTTTGTTGGCATAAAAACTTGGTATCTCGACTTCTGGTATTTCTGACTGTTGTACTATCTCTTCCGGTATTATCATATCTCGTGTTAGTCCTATCTTTACAACCTGTATTATAGGTTTTATCTCATTGTAGAGTATCTCTGCTGGTGCGGTATAGAATTTCACATAAAATAGGGTTCCTTTTGTAATCCTCTTATATGTTAATAATGCTTTATATATTTCTGGTATTCCAGTTAGCTCTTCGCCGTCGTATATATATACAGTATTTAATAATCCATAATAATAACAAGTTTTGACTAGGTTAGCACTGGTTTTTGGTTGTGCTATTAACTTGTTGTAACCTTGTAATTTTGGGGTTATATAGTCTTGGGTTTTTTCTTGGGTTGTGGTAGATCTGGGGTTGAGGTTCAAATATGTTTTGATTTTGTGGATATTTTTGATGTAAGTTTGGGCAATATGGTTATAAATCTTTTTATCTTGGCTTAGGCTTTCTGCGTATGTTGAAGTCTGTGGTGATGTAATAACTGGTGTCTTTGGTATTTTTGGGGTAAATCATTTTTCAAATATGCTATTTAGGTTGGTTCTTGTATATTGCTTCCTGTTAGCTGTATTGCTTGTACCTGCAGTATTAACAAACAAATTGTTATGGGTTTTTTGGAGTTTCCAAACGTCTCCTTCTAGCTCTGGAATTCTTGAGTCTTCCGATCGACTTAGCTCCGCATATTTATAGTCATGTTGTTGACTTGTACTAGCTTTAGACTTCAGTTTAACTTCATTAGTCTTTAGCTTTTGTATTTCACAGTCCATACTGTCCACTTTTGTACAAAGTGTAGTTAGGGCTATAAGTATATTTTCCATTGTATTATCTTGTTCTATCTGAGTAGCTTTGTCTTGATAGGTAGTCTGCAATGACATTCTTGTCAGATTTAACTAACTCAATTGTAAATGTAAAGTTTTGTATATTCAATACAAGTCTCCTTATTTCTTTTGTTGTTACTGAATCTTGTATTTTTCGTGTTATCCACCATTTTACCTGTGTGTTATCTGTCCGCACAATAAATTTGTTGTACACAACATATGACTCAAATGCTAATAAACATTTATATAATGCAAATAGCTCTTTTCTATTTATTTCCCATTTTAATTGTGGTTTTGTATATGATCCGGAATAATACCTACAGTGATATTCAATTTTTTCGTTATCATATTTATATTTAAGAACTCCTCCATAGCTGTTATTACTAGAATCCGTTTTTATTATATATATAAATTGTCTATTCTCATCTGGAAAGTATAATTTTGGTAACTTTTGACACATAGTCTTAATCTTTTTTATATATGTTTTATCTTTTTCATCAAAATAGTATTCACTATCTTTCTTTAATTTTTTCTGTAAGGGTTTTAAATTTTCTGCTAACTTGGGTACATATTCTCTTACTTGGTTAACTAGTCCTAAGAAGGATTGTAATTTCTTTTTTGTATCTAATGCTTCGTTTGAATTAATTATTTTTTGCACTATATGAGTTTGCATTTTTATTCCATTTTTATCTATTTGTATGCCTAAAAATTCTATTTGATTTTTCATTATTTCTGCTTTCTTTTTACTCAAACTAATACCTGATATTTCTATTATATGTATAAATTTTTCTAATAGCTTTATATGTTCCTCTTGTGTTCTGGAGTATAGTAGTATATCGTCTATGTATACTATACAATTTTCTAATTGGTTAAAGTAGTTATCCAAAGGGTAATACATTCCATTCATAAAATCCTTGTGGTACTGTGAATGCTGTTAATTGTTTGGAATTATCTTCTAACTTTAAATGGTAAAATCCTGATTTACAATCAAATTTACTAAAGTAATTATATCCTTGTATTTGTCTTATTTTTAATATCTTGTTCGGTATTGGGTAATTATATGTTTTTGTTTTTGCATTTAAATTTCTATAATCAATAACCATCCTACTTTTTCCTCTTTTTTGTTCACTATGTTTATTTACGATAAATGCTGGGCTAGTATGTTTACTATTACTCTCTTGTATATAATTATTGTCTAGTAATTCTTTTATGTGTAGTTTAAATTCTGTTAAATCATCAAAATTGTATTTTAAGGGTTTCTGAGTTATTATGTTGTTTTCATCTATTAGTTCAATTTTTACTTTTGTATGTTTTTCCCATCCTTGTAAGGGATTATCATTATATAGTAATTCTAATTTGTCTTTAAGTATTTTTATTTTGTCTATTGAAAATATAATTATTTCTATTTTTTGGTCACTTGTTTTTATGTTTTCTAGTTTTTGTGTAATTTTTTCACTTCCTTTAATCCATGGTGTTGTTTTTCTTAATTTATTGTTTACTCTTTTAGCTCCTACTTTTTGTTTGCATGGGGTAGTAAACCACCAATATGTTTTTGTTAAAATATGTGGGTATAATTTATCTAAGAATGAAATTCCTAATAGTATATCTTTGTTTGTGAATTCATAACTATACATTTCTTCTATGTTTAATATTTTATCCCATATTTGTATTTTTACATTTTTTGCTTTATATGTTATCATGCTTCCTTCATTGTTAAATCCTGTGACTACTATAGGTGTTTTTAATTTTTTCCATTTTTCTTCTGGTAGACAGTTATGTTTACAGAGGTTAGCTTCTGCTCCCGTATCTATCATAGGTGTGTAATATCTATTGTAATATCCTTCTACTATTATTTTAGCAAGTATATATATTTTTGTCATTTTATATATATTTTTCTATTATTTTATCATATCAAGGTTCGTTTTATTACCACTTTTTTATTTTCATAAGTTATTGTTAGTTGTTTATCTTCTAAAGTATATGGTTTTACTTTTTCTAACCATTTTAGTCCTAATGTAATATTCTTATCTACTTGGTAAATTTTGAATTTTATCAGTATTGGTATGCCTCCAATAATTAGTTCTTTTTCTGTTATTTCCTCAGTATTTACTAATGCTTTTGGTAATTTTGGACATAGTTGTTCATTTGTTATTATTTCTTTTTCTAATACTAGTTCTCTTGTAATATAATTTTCTTCTTGTCCGGTATTTATTAATATTAAATATTTTCTTTGGTCCATTATTCCTGTTATATAGTAATGATATGGTTTTGTTTCTTCTATTTTTTGTTCTATTAGATTTTGTGGAGTTATATAATCTATTCTTCTTGATGTACTCATTCTTGATGATGACGTAGGTGTTTCATAGTTTATTCGTTTTGAAGTACTAAGTCTTTCCTTTACTATCTCTAAATCTTCTTCTATGTCTAGTTCTTTATAACTGTAATCATTATTATCTATGACTGTGACTATTTTTTCAAAAGGATTTTCGATCCTGATTTTATCTATTTTATTTTTTGCTATTATTTTATGTTTTGTAGTGTATATATATAAGTTTTTACATCTTGCTGTAAATATTTTACTTCCTGGTATTAATTCTATTCCTGACATTTTTCAGTATAATACTAATGATTTATCTATATTTTTATCATTTACTGCTACTGAATAATTTGCACTTATTATGAGTTTAAATTTTTAATATATCAAGTTTCCTTTTACTGCACTTATAACACTTTTTTCTATAGGATGTATGATTCTATCATCTGCTAGATATATTTCTATGGGAGTATCTATTCCTTCCCTGAAACATGCTTTTATTAATATTTCTGTTCCTCCTAGGTGTACATATTTAATTGGATTTTTAGCTTTTATGTCTTGTATTTCTTTGTTCACTAATTTTTTATTTATTATTGGTATTTTAGCTTTACCTTTGGTATATTTACAGTCTATTATATGTTCTTTTTGACTAACTACGTAATATTCTTCTCGTTGTCTTTGAAACCAGTGTTTTATTGTAGGTACTTCTAAAATTTTGTCCACACTTAAGTCTAATCCTTTTCCTTTTATTTGTTCAAATATATTATTGTCAAATATTATTTTCTGGTCTGAAGATTCGTCATCTTGGTAGTCTTCATGTTTAAGTATTTGGATTTCTTTTTCAGTCATATTCTTCTTCTTCTGATTCTTCTATTTTGGTTTCTATATCATTTTCTGATAATTGATATATACTATCTTCACTTTCTAATTCGTAATCTATATATTCCATTTGTGTATATTCATCATTGTCTATTAGTATTTCTGTTATTTGTTTTTTCCCTGGGTCTTTGGGTAATTTGCAATCTTTAGTTAAGTGTCCTAGTTTTCCACAATTGTAACAGGTACATTTTGTTAATTTTTTCTTTCTTTTATATGGTTTCTTATTGTTGTAATTCTTTACATAATATCTTCTTCTTGGTTGCTTATATTTATATTTAGACTTATATGGTTTATATTTACCATATTTTCTTGTTTTCTTACCTCGTTTATAATACTTATCTATGCATCCGAATTGGGGTGCTGTTTTATTTTTGCAACATGCTAAATTTTTTACCAATATTTTATCCATCTTTTTGTTTTCTTTGTATTTTTCACATAGTTCTACAAACCAATTTTGTAGGAATTTTATCCTAGCTCCTAGGGTATCTGCTAGTCCTGCTTCATTCCAATTTTTCGTTATTTTTGAACTAAAAGGTTCTGGTAGTTTAGTGAAATATAACTTCCTTATTTCTTCACTTTCATCTGTACTATATGTTCCTTTATAATAATAGTCTCTAAATGCACAAGTATATTCATCTATATAGCACATATTACATATTGCTAATTTTGACATAAAATTTCTGTTTATGGTTTTTTCTTTATTTTGTTCTTTTATTTCTGTTGTCATACTACTAAATTCATTCCTTATTGCTATCTCATAATTATATAGAATTTCCGTTGTTGTTTTTGCAGTTGTACCATCATGTTGTTTATTACTTCTTAATATGACTAAGCTTGCTATTGTCAAGTTTTGTAACCATAATTTTACTGTTCCTATCAGTGTTCTTTCTATGTATCCTGGCGTTTAGGCCATTGAAATTTTATTATCTATTAATTTGAAATATATCTTACCCATAGTTGGATTGTTTTTGTTTATATCTGCTACACAATCTAAGTCTAAGAAATTATATTGTTCAGTTATTTGTCTAGGTGTCCATTTTCTATTTAACCTTCTATCCCATAAAGTTTTATTTCGATCGTACGATTCATAGGTTACATTAGTGTAATTTGTCTCTAGGTGTTTTGGATTTTTTACCCCTGATGTACTTGGTTTATTATCTGTTGTATTTATTTCTGGATTTATTGTTTTTTCATTTATTTTTTCTATAAGTTCTGTGTATGTTTCACTTGTTTCTGAATAATTTTCTTGTGTTATATCATTATCACTTTCTTCGTTTATTTCGTCTATTCTTATTTCAGGTGAATTATCTTGTTCTTCTTCCAGTTGTAATTTTGTTTTAAACTGTTCTATTTCATCTGCTAATCTTAATTCTTGTTCTTGTTCTTTTCGTTTTTCTTTTTCTTTCTGTTTTTCTGCATATAATTGTTTGTGCATTTCTAATTCTCTTTTGGGTTCTATTATTTTAGTATTCTTTGTTTCTTCGATTTGTTGTATTTCTTCTTTAGCTTGTTTTTTTATTTTTTCAATTTCTCGTTTTCTATCTATTTCTTCATTCTCTTTTGTTATTCTTACCATGGCAGTTAGACTATCTTCTAATTTGACCGTTTCTTTTTCTAACATTAAATTTAAATTATTTCCTATTTTCTTATATCTTCTTCCTAGATTTGAAAATATTATAGTTATTTTTAGTCCTTCTGAATTTTCGTAGGTTTTTTCTTCTAAAGCAAATTCTTCTTTATTGATTTATAATCCGTGTTAGTATTTATATTCTAAGCTTTGTATTTGTAATTCTAAATCAAATATAGTTTTTCTCTGTGCTAATAAATATTTGTGACATGTTCCTGCAAATATATTAGTGTTTAGTCTATCTTGTCTATGTTTTAATTCGTGTCTTAATTCCCTAATTTTTTCAAGAAGTTGTTGTCTGTATTCACTGTTCATATTTTATTTTTGAGATATTGGATATACTTATATTCTGTTTTAGATATTGTATCTATTAATTGAGATAATCTATCACTATTTGATTTACTAATAGTCAGATACTTAAATTCTGGGTATAGTTTCTTTAGTTTCTTTCTTATTTTCCTTAGTTTTTTTATCTTTCCTAGCTTTCTTAGTGTTAATATTCTGCCTAGTTGTTTGAACTGATTTCTCTTTAGTTGATTCTTCACTATTGTATAGTATATCTTCAATATATGTATGTTGGTTTTTAATGTGTTGTTCTAGTGTTATTCCAATTTCTTCATAGAAGATGCTGTAATTTTAGACTACTCTAAGTTAAAATATATATGGGTGAAATCTCTTATTTTCCAATTTACTTTAGACTATTTCAAACCATATTAACTGTATACATAATTCTTAAGTATATCTTTTGTTGTACAAATTTATGTAAATCTATGAATCTCTTGAACTATTGAAATAATTGAACCTATTATTACGGATTCCATGACCTTGACTCATATTAGTTCCCAAAATTTGTGAATTTGCTAAACAATTGAACTTTTTGGATTTTTAAGTTTATTCTCCGACATATATATATTGTGGTTTTTTTCCTATTGGATTAAATTGATGATTTGGGCCTTCCCAATTACATGATATGAATATGAATCTTAATAAGAATGCTTTCAATTAACTCATAATTTCCTCAAAAGCTATGGGAGACATATTCATGAACTATAACATAGTAAATTATAATATTACCTCTCATGACTCTCCAATAATGATAATAACTCATGATTTATGATCTTATTATGGTTAACTTTCAAGATGAGCCCTGAAGTGGCATTCCATGACTATGAGTCTAAAATGGCTAAACTATGAACATGAGTGTAACAAGACTAACATTTTGATCAAGAACTAATAAGATAAAAATATAACATTCTAAGATTAAAGAGGTTAGCTGGCTGACCGAGAAGGCATATGTCTAAATGAAAAATTCCCAAAACTACATTTACCAACATAGATTAAAGATTATTCCACAAGTCGGATGACTCTTTTTTTTCATATGTACTGAAAGGGGCTAATTATGGATCCTTGTTAGCAAATCATGTCATGTCATGTCCTAGGACTGGCAAGGTATAGGATGGCTTAGCTGATCGAATAGAGATTAGACTTCATGCGCTCATATGGTGGTTTATGTTGGTTCACCACTTGCTCCCACAAATAACTAAAAAAATTAAATTTACCTTACTTTGTCAATTATAAATTCAATTTATACTCTTGTTCTTTTCCAACTTGTCCGCACCTAAGCTTAAGTTTCATTTACATTGATAATCTTCTGATTTGATATTCTCCTAGAATGCTTTTACATACCAATACATTCCACGTATTAATCGTCTATGGCGCTACATTATTTCATGATGTAGGTTCAGGCTCTCAAGTCCATAGTTTGGCGCATTATTAGGAGCTCTATCTTCTGCCATTGGTGATCCTCTTTTCTACCTTGGGGTCAATTGAGATATGATGACTTCTTTATATTCTTTTCCTTTCAGTATTGGTACTTATTAGAGGCTTCACAGGCTGGTGTAGTTGTCAAACAAACTTAGTAATTTCTAGTCTTTATCTTGACTTATACGTGTTGTTTATATTAAGTGGTGTTAATAAACCTTGATGAAAGTATTTATCCTTAAAGAAATCTTATTTCAACCTCATATTGTTTCAGTTTTATTCTTCCATGTTAGTTGTATAGTCGTGTGTTATGCCAAAACTTTCGCTCATACGACCAATAGTATCGGATGCATGCCATGTCCAGGTCCTTGGCTCGGGGCGTGACACCCAAAATCTCTTAAAAATCTTCTTTTATTTCAACCCTCCTAGGTCGTCCTTTTACCCTAATAAAACACTGAATATACCCCACCTCTATATCTATGAAGTTTCAAAGGCCATGGTTCATAAGGGCGGTTTTGAGGTATACCCAACAAGACCCTGACATGGGAAGATGCTTAGCACATGTAGGAAAACTTTCTCCTCTCAGTAGCAATATAATTCATCTATGAGGTAGGTTATGATTAAATTGTAGTAGACTTAGGCTAGATGCATGTAATTTTGATAGTAATGACGGGAGATTTCATGTCTTAGGCATTCAAACATGGCGTTTGGATGGATGGAAATGATAGAAATCTAGTTAAGCTTTAATGTTGTGGTAATTTATAGTTGTACTCAGCTGGTACGATATTTATGGCATGAATTTAGTTGAACCTTGTGAGAATTATAAGTATGTGAGCTAATACGATTGCCTTATATGTATGGTATGGGGTAAGTATGATAAAAAGGGAGAAAAGGGAGCGAACTAAGAGCTAATTAGACCATTTATAATAATCTAGATAACCCGTGACCTGCATTAAGAGGCAGTATTAAGACGTAAGTGTAAAGAGATAACTATGTTAGTAACACCATTTGGATTGAGTGTATAAAAGGGTTGATTTAGTAGATAAGACAACTCATGGGGTAGCCTAATAGTAATGTTCGTGGGAAGGTAAGTATCCTGAAATGGGCTGACCGAATTCCAAGTGTAGGAGTTGAAGGTCTAACCATTAGTGTTTTAGATTAGGAATATTTGTGAGGATCATGAGAGAGAGAGAGCTAAAAGTGTTAACAGGCTTCAGAAATAGGGGGTACCGTTGTCACCTAACCAAATAATTATAAACTAGTAGAGGTAATGCAGATATATATATATAAGGTATATATGTTTGTGTGTGTGTGTGTGTGTGTGTGTATATACGTGTGTATGTGTGCTTATAAATGAACCCCAAGCCGATAAATAAAGGGTAGAGATGTTAAGGATGATTTGATGTCGTGGGGATTAGTACATGCGATAAAGTTAGACTTGTTATCTCTATTTATATATATATATATATATATATATATAACATTCGTATTTACCTTCGGTTATTGTCTGTGATTGTGTTACATCATGAAGTTCATGATGTTGATGATATTGATATTGATGTTGTTAATGATGAGTTGAGAAAGGGAAGAGAAGTTGTGCATATTGGATTCATACATTCATCATATGAATTTGATTGTACGTTTATATTTATATGATGTTGAGGGTTTTTTAAGAGGACCGAGTTATGTTCATGATATATCATAGTCCCTTACGGGGACCAATTATGTGTTGGGATAGTATGTTCACCTAAATTAACACAGTTAGACTTGTTATAAAAAGTCGAATGATGAAAAAGAGGCTACTACCAGTGGTCTTGATGTAATGACGTAGTGAAATCTGTAAGACTATAGGTACTAGGTTTGAAATAGGGCTACATAAAATTTGTAGTAACATTGCAGATAAAATGAATTAAAAAAGAACAAAGATATACAAAAATATTAATTGATAGTTAGGTCATAGAGAGATTAAGTGTAAGTAATGATACTAGTGTGAATGGGCTTAGTCAAAATCTCACCTAAAGTGATGATTTCTTTCCTAATTGCTATTATTATTATGTGTTTCTAGCCATGGTCGGCCAATGAAGTACGTAAGGTTGTACTGATACTACACTTACTATATCTCTTTTTAGGGATATAACCATGTTGCAGGTCAGTTGGAGTTTCTATAGTAGTGACAGTGATTATTCTCCAACATCTCCTTCCCTCTCGATCATGCATGGATAATGCGTCCTGGATTTCCCTACTCCTTGTCTAGTTCTCTTATACTAGTTTAGGCTAGGTTCTGGAGATTCACTTTTGGTTATTTTTTGCATTGTATTTACTTATCAATTGTACTCAATCAGATTGTTTTATAAGTCAATTGAACTCAATTTTATTGAAATAAGAATTGTTTTAACTTTTACATTAAATGAATTGTTGGGTGGTAAGGGTTCTCCTATCTACGATAGAGTTGGATAGGTGACCACACGATTCGTGATTTGGGTCATGAAAGATGGTATCAGAGCCTAGATTATTGATCTCCCAGTACAAGAGCAAATGTCGAGTAGATTCCTCCAGTTTAGTATGTTTATGTCCACATCAAATATATAAGAGGCTACAAGGCATCGAGGAATCTGTTTCTCTTTGTTCTCTCCTATCGTGGAATTTTAATGTTGTCTCCCTGAGTTGAGTCTAATTGGTATCTCAACCATTACAATTGGGACTGGTTGTCCCCAATTGGTATCTCTTCAATATTTGAAAGGCTGGAACAGGACATTTCAAGTATCGGGGTTGATTTATTATGTTGTGAAAATTTTCTTGATATTGTGTAAAGTACTTGCTAGAAGGCAATAATATGTAGGACTGTGTTATATGGATTGATACTAATTGTAGAATATTGTGACTTCCCATGTGATGATTAAATCCCTTAAGTATAAATATTTGTTATGTGTGGAGATTTGCATGATGTGTGGCCAAGGGACCCGAGGATCGTGTGGACTGGGTGTGATCTAGGGATGTATCTTCATTTTCGTGATTTGAGAAATATCTCATCTCTCCATGATTTAAAGTATTACTTAATTTCTATTGAAATCCTGACGAATTACCCAGGTACCTACCTGTTTTATTAGGGGAACCATTTTTTAGGTGGCTAATTGAGTGAGTAGGAGGGGGAGAATAGTGTCATACCTACTGGAATTATGAAATTTGAATCGCATTAGTAATAGCATGGGATGATAAAATAAGCATTTGGGTTGGGATTTTTCTTAGACAAAAAGAATAATAAACAATAGAAGTGTTCGTAGAATAGTATTGTGTGAAAAAAAGGTAGGAACTGATAAGAAAAATGAAAAGCAGAACCACTGGAGGGTACCGCTGCAACGATAGTTTTACTGCTGCAGCGACACCACCACAACAGAACTTTACTGCTGCAGCGGCAAGTTAACCGCTGCAGCGGTTCCAGGCATAAGCTCCTAGGAATTCTTTCACTATTATGTGATTTCCCTATATTCATACTAGTTAAAGTTAGAGATCATTTCCGACACGTATGGTAAGCTAAAAAGATTATTATTGAAGTGCGGTAGCAATAGATGTCCTAAAAATGCAAGAAAAATAAAGAGAGTATTATTTGTTCCAAGCCCCAAACGGGGGCAACCCAAATCCAAAAACTAATAAAATAAAAAGGGGGGGAGGGGGGGAGGGGATATCTAGCTAGTGGCATCGTCTCCAAGGATCGAGGCGTATGAATCCTCCTCCTCCATCCCGCTAAGGAATGAAAACTCCTTGACGTCCTTATTTGTTGGCTTTGAGAGTTTCTTGGTAGGAGAGATACATTTGATTATCACCTGCATCGCCTTCCACATCTTTACTAGCATGCGGTCCCGAGAGCGGTGCTTCTTCTTCTTCTCATCTTGATCTTTTCGGAGTTCAGTATATGCTCGAGCTGGGTCCACTGGGGTATTCGAGCTCGAAGTAGCCAACTTGGGTAGAGGCAACTGAGTCCCCTCCAAATAACCCCACATAGCAGCAAGGTCAGCCTCCCAATCACCGAGAGATGCGGGATCCTAAGTAGAAAGGGTGGCAGACTTTGGCCCCCGCCAACCCGGCTACCCTCACCTTCTTCCCCCATCTTCCTCTTTTTTTTACCTCCTTCCCATGTGGCCCTACCCCTCAACAGGTTGTATGACACATCACACTCCTTCGTAGTTTCATGAATCTTCCTGGGCACGTCACCCTATTGCATAGCACAATGACTAAGAAAGGCAAGAAAAGATCCCTTGCCGACCTCTCCTGGCATATAAGTATCGCCACTCATCCATAATTTGTGACCCTACATTCATCTCAATCCCCGCAAGAGCACATGCCACTAACATAGCTCGATAAAAAGCCATATCAGTCATATTTCCCGAAGGATGAATCCTTCTGGACACCAGCTGCAACCACACCCCAGCCTCTACCCAGATGTAAATACTCTTAGTCTCCTTATAGCTGGAGCACTTCACCTAGCTTGCCTAACCCTTCGACGCCAAGTCCCAGGCCGCCCACTTTAAATCCGACTCTCAGATCATAGTTTTAAAGGCAGCATTTGAGGGGTTTGGGACCCCATGGTATCATTAATGGTGGCAACATCCATCGGGGTATTCTTTCCCCTAATGCAAATAGTAGGGAGGGGCACAGACCATTCCACAGTTGAAAGCATGTCATAGAACTCCCGAACTAATTCCATGTTGAATTGTGGGACTGGCTCAGTCAACATCTTCCATTCCAAGGCCTTCAGTTGGTCATGGAAGTCCGAAAATTCATCCTCCATATCTTTCATCACAAAGCATCTCTCCCAAAGGAAACCCCTATTGTACAACCCTTCTTCATAATAGTCACGGCTAGCAGAGTCGGGAAATCATCGGTAGCGTGGTTGGTGGTCCATAATAGTCCTGCCATACATTACAATTATAGATTTAGAAACCAAAGTAAGTCACTACGGGAGGGAAGGAATTCAAAAACTACAAAGAAAATAAAATCCTGGAGTTTACTGTCAGGTACCATTGTAGCGGTAAATTAACTGTTGCAGCAGTAACTAACCGATGCAGTGGTACTAATACGGTGGTAACTAACTGCTACAACGGTACTACTGTGGTTGAAAAGTTAAAACTGTAGTGGTTCTATCATCCCCAACCCATTAACCTCCCCTTTCATTATGGATTTTCAACTTTTATTAGTATTTTTGAGACTTAAGGGTAGATCAGGCTTGGTGAAGTACGTATGAACCTTTTCACACAAAATTGGGAGTGTTTAACACTCAAATTCATATCCAAATTGTCTAATTTCATTTGGGAAGATAACCCCTCACCTTCCAACCCTCCATGGCTGAAATTGTCACACCCCGAATCCCAACAAGGCGTGATTGGCACCCGAAGCCGATATGGCCCGAGAGAACCAATCTTTGCTCATGACCCACGTGTGCATAACCTCGAATGAATCACATATCGTCTCATGTAATGGATGAAATGTAAAATGCCATACATATGCATATATAAAACTTGGCCGTTGGGGCCATTAAGTCAACACAGACATTTTCTCTTACATTCATACCCCACACATGTCTACAAAAGCCTCTAACAGATGCATTTACAAGACCAACTAACAGTCGGGACAAATCCCCGCTTTAGCCAATAGTTACATCAAAACAAATATACAACTATGACTCAAGAGGCTTCGAACCAACTGGAGCTCACCAAAACTCTGCAAATGATCCCCAGTCTATAGAGGAGGTCTACTAATGCCTGCACCTACAACATGTAAGGTAAGTCCCCAAGAGGGGTCAGTACGAAGAATGTACTGAGTATGTAAGGCCATAAGAAAACTGCATCAACACATGAGAATTTCAATGGAAATAATTATAAGAGAAACTGTGCAGGTGGAACCATGTACCTTTCTTTCACTGTTATCATCTCCAATGATTTATACATAATAACAACAACTATGGAATCAATATTAGAGAAATAGCACTTGTGAACAAACTCTCTTTCTAGATGTAATGAACCATGCACATATATTTCTTCTATCATTACTACTTATGAGTATTCTCACATGTCCTTATTATTCATATACTATCCTTTACATACCCGTTTAGTCCAAAGAACCACCTCCACTCAAAAGACTTGCTTCTCAGAGACTCTTCTATGCAAGGAATTCTTCCACTTAAGAGATTCTAGAGATTTTTTTATTCAAGAGGTTCTAGAGATTTGGGTGAATAATATAACATACCTCCACTCTAGTGGTGGGGTAAATACATATGAACATCAATGGAAAACAACTGTAACAAATAGTAAATATGGATAAACCATCAATCTGTACTTTTGGAGTCATGTCTATTGCTTTCATTACTTTCTTTGCTTCTTTGCTTCTGTGATTAATCATGTTTATTGTTCTACCCATGCTAGGCTATTTTGTAGCCCCTGGGATGAGATGATTAGATGAAGACATGCTAGGTACTTGGACCCCTGGGATGTCATATGAACCCATGCTAGGCTTATCGCCCCTGGGATGTCATGCTATGTGAACCCATGCTAGGCTTTCATATCCCCCCTAGGATGTCATGTGATAAACCATGCTAGGCTTATTGCCCCTGGGATGTATCCATGTATCGGGATCGACCCATGCTAGGCTTTTCTGTCGCCCCTGGGATGCCACCCGTGTTATTGGGATAGACCCATGCTAGGTATTTAACCCCTGGGATGCCACCCATGATAGTCATCAATTGTACATTGCTTCTTTCTTTGATTACTCTTTCTTCCGTTCAATGAATGATACTTTGATGATGGAAACATTATTGAAACTTGTAACATAATCATACAATACTTTCACATCTTTGCTCTTGTAATATTGACATCTTCACTTGTGAGGGATAGGTACATTAACTTGCACATTACTTCTTTCATTACTTTTCAGAGATTGGTACATTTACTTGTGAGAGATTTGTGCATTGTAGTCATAACATTATTGGAAACATTGGACAATAATCGATGAATAAGATACATGAGTATAACCACTATTGAAACCTTGGAACATACCTCATTGGACTTTTGGAGCATTGCTAATGAATATGAGACATGTATATAATTCTATTGGCACTTGGACCATAACATGATTGAAACAATGCTATTTAACTAAACAAGCTCTCTTTACCTCATTGCTCTTGTTGGGATAATTCTCTTAGGATCTACGACATATAACAACTTAAGAACTTCCACCCATAAGTAAGAACTAAGTGGGTCATAATTCGTCTAGGAGTAAAACACATGCGAATAACAATATATATATCAACCTTAGTTGGAATACTATTAAACCCCTTTGGAATAGAACACTTTTGGGACCTTAGAACAATGATCATTACATCCACTACATGTGGATATCAACTATTCCCCAACCTGAGAAAACACTACCTTAGGACATTTGAAACTCTTAACATGTTAGCCAATTAACGTGGGTCAACCAATGGACATGCGTCATATGATTCACCATTGACCAATGAGTAAGGATCATATGAATAACTCTAGCCATCTATCGGATACGGAATACCTTAGAGTATTTTGGAATCGAATGAGTACCATGACAATGTGAACACCATATGTTGCAGAAGGAAAATAGAAAAGTAACCTTACATACCTTTGTTTCCAAGTACAAGTACACAAGCCTAAATATGAACACAACAGTCCAGCTCTTCCTTTACGTCTCACTCTACATCAGAAGTACATAGCGAAGCTTATATTAGCAATCAACTACCTTACAAGTGCACAAGATGACTGTGAATCACATAGTTACTTTAGAACGTCATTTCGCCTTATTATAATGTCATTTATCGCATCAACATGCCAACACTACCATAACATTCCACTCATTGACCAGGATTTCGTTCAACAATATTATTTCGCATCACACTTACCCTTTATGCCTTCCCATTATCATTCTGTCACATTTACGCTTCTCAATTTGACTCACAACAACATATGAACAACCATCCACATCTAATACAGTCCAACATGACTTCATACGACACTTTAAATTCATTAAAACGACATCACAAGTTGCTATTTACATCCATAAAAGGTATCGGGGCTTTCGGGGATCAACTGGGTACGAAAACATACAAAACTGAGATCTGGAAGTGACCTGCGCTGCCACCTGCACCCGGATGTGGCAAGGTGCGCGCGCAGATGGCCTTTGGCAGTAGCCAGAGCCATCTGCGTTGGCATCTGCGCCCGCAGATGCCTCCGTCTGCGGGGGCGGATGCCCGTTTGGTCCGAAATGGCTTCTTTTTGGGTCTTTTAATGACATGAATGTTCCATGATCATAACCAAACATATTTGAACATATTTGTGATCATCTATCATGCCAACAATCAGCCATGGTCTCACAACACACATACAACACCCAAAATGACACTTTACGGCCAATATGCCTCCAATACCATAACCAATTTCACAATAATCATTCCAAATAGTAAACACCATGACACATCAAGGAAATACTATAATCACATCTCACATGTCAATATTAACTCCATCATGTTCACTTCCTTCAAGACCACAAGTGCATAATCAAATTTACAAGGCAAAACCATCCTCCGATTTAACAAACATGTCACATACACACATAGTGAACTTCTCACATTTTACCAATATAACCAACATCATATAATCACTCTCTCATGCACATAATATATTAAATCATAAGCATAAACACTTACCAAAGTGTGCAAGATGATGGTCTTGGCCAAAAAGATGAAGGCTTAGGGTTTGTGGAAATATTGGGAAAATTCTAGAAATAGCATGGGTGGAACAAATGAATAAAATATGATTTTCCCTCTTTATATTATTTTTTTTCCACATCCCATTACCTCTTTCACTAACGACGCTTTTAAGACTACTTAATCATCTACGGTCACAACATCTACTATACCATTACAATATGTTCCTTTTACTACCCTAGACTCACTAACAAGTGGAAATATTACCATTAAGATAACTCATAACCCCAATGTACTATTAAATTCACGATAGTCGATAGTAGTCGATAAAGTAACATACGATAGGGTAAAGGTCAAATCAATCACTATATGTACATCATGTGAAAAATGTGATAATCTACCTGTACCTTCATTAAGAGGTGCCTTTTCATCTGCCGGTCCGCTAGAGCATAGGTACGATTTTGGAGCCCACCGGAACTAGCTGCTCCTCTCAAATCTCTACCACAACCAATAGGCTGAACGCCTCTGATCGGGGAAGGAACTGGTGCTGATGATACAACAGTTGATCCCGTAGGTCGTGCTATACCACTCGCACCTCTTTGTGGGCATTCTCTCATTAGGTGCCCCATTGTGCCACACCAAAAACAAGCATTTGTCCCCAACCGACATGCACCTACATGGTACCTTCCACAATGCTGACACGGAGGACGAAAAGATCCTACTATCTGTGAGCTTCGTACTCCACTACTTTGTCCAGATGGACCACCTCTAGTCACTCGGAATTGAGAGTCAGCACCTGCTGTGGAATAAGAGTATGTAGGTCTAGGCGGTAACATCCGAGATCTAGATTCTCCTGGAAACACCATAGACTGTCCCATAGGTCTCGTCCTTTTTGATGGACCTTCCTCAGATTCCTGTATTCTTTTTCTTTGCCTTTGGTCCTCCATTTTCTGTGCGAAGGCTTGAATTCTAGCAATGTCCATATCTTTGTTCAAAGCAGCAATAGTACAGTCTCATACCAAGTATGGCTCCAGTCTATCCACATATCTATGGACTCTATCTTCCATCGTGGCCACCACATTTGGAGCATACCGAGCCAAGGAATTAAACTGCAAACTGTATTCTCGAACACTCATATTTCCTTGACGTAAATTTAAAAACTGATCCGCACGAGCCTCACGGATCTCATAGGGAAGATAGTGATCTAGAAATGCCATTTTAAATTCTTCCCAACCATCTGGAGGTGCATCAATGCCTCTTGATCTTTTCCAGTCCTCATACCACAATATGGCCTCACCCTTCAATCTGTAAGCTGCCAGCTCAACTGTTTCTACACCTGTTATGTGCATCACTTCTAGGGCTCTTTGAACTTGGTCCACAAAATCCTGTGGATCCGCTTTCAGGTCTGACCCAGTGAATATAGGAGGGTCCAATTTGAGAAAATCCTGTGTACGCCGACTAGCTGCTCTAGTTGCGTCATCTTCATTTATTATTGGAATAGTTCGTCCTTGTGCTTGTGCAGCCATTAACTGAGTCAACATGTGTACTGCATTTCTCAGATCCTGATCCGTAGTGTTCCTTGGCGGCTCTGCAGGTTCTTCTCTACCTCTTGGATCTTCTGGAGCTGGGAGGGTAGAAGAAGACCGCGATGCAATTTTAGCATTTGCTCCATCTCGACTAGCTTGGTTAGGTGGAAATCTACTCATTCCTTCTTCAGCAGTCACATCTACCTGCTTACCTTTACCTCTTCCTCTTCTAGTGTTCGGCATTGTTACTATATCAAAGAGAAACAATTACCATTGTCAGACACAATTCAGCTTACAACATTGGCTCTATTGCACGATCTAGAATGAAGGAAAGAAACAACATCCTAAATGTCCCGTAGCCTCCCACTTATCAATGTGGTGCACAACACATTGATAAGTAAGACTCTACTCAGACACGGCTTTGTAGACACCCTTAGAACGAACTGCTCTGATACCACTTTGTCACACCCCGAATCCCAATAAGGCGTGATTGGCACCCGAAGCCGATATGGCCCGAGAGAACCAATCTTTGCTCATGAACCCACGTGTGCATAACCTCGAATGAATCACATATCATCTCATGTAATGGATGAAATGTAAAATGCCATACATATGCATATATAAAACTTGGCCGTTGGGGCCATTAAGTCAACACGGATATTTTCTCTTACATTCATACCCCACACATGTCTACGAAAGCCTCTAATAGATGCATTTACAAGACCAACTAACAGTCGGGATAAATCCCCGCTTTAGCCAATAGTTACGTCAAAACAAATATACAACTATGACTCAAGGGGCTCCGAACCAACTGGAGCTCACCAAAACTCTGCAAATGATCCCCAGTCTATAGAGGAGGTCTACTAATGCCTGCACCTGCAACATGTAAGGTAAGTCCCCAAGAGGGGTCAGTACGAAGAATGTACTGAGTATGTAAGGCCATAAGAAAACTGCATCAATACATGAGAATTTCAATGGAAATAATTATAAGAGAAACTCTGCAGGTGGAACCATGTACCTTTCTTTCACTGTTATCATCTCCAATGATTTATACATAATAACAACAACTATGGAATCAATATTAGAGAAATAGCACTTGTGAACAAACTCTCTTTCTAGATGTAATGAACCATGCACATATATTTCTTCTATCATTACTACTTATGAGTATTCTCACATGTCCTTATTATTCATATACTATCCTTTACATACCCGTTTAGTCCAAAGAACCACCTCCACTCAAAAGACTTGCTTCTCAGAGACTCTTCTATGCAAGGAATTCTTCCACGTAAGAGATTCTAGAGATTCTTTTATTCAAGAGGTTCTAGAGATTTGGGTGAATAATATAACATACCTCCACTCTAGTGGTGGGGTAAATACATATGAACATCAATGGAAGAATGGGTCAAATTGGTCATATGGACCAATGTTGGAAGAATGGGTCAAATTGTCTTGTTGGGCCATGTTTTTCTTATAATTTTGGGCTTCTTTTTGGGCCCAACTTATGCAAGGCTCTTAAATGCCCACATATGGATACATAATTCATCACTTATCTCATGTTTTCATTTTTCCCTAAATATAACGGTAGTCAGCTAGACTCCAAAACGTATGGGGTGTTACATTCATCCCCCCTTAGAAACATTCGTCCTCGAATGTTAACACTGTTGTCTCATGTACAATATATGCATCCGTACATCATCATCGTTATATATATACACTCGTAGATACTTGTTTATTCCCTCACTTTTTAAACTGTGAACCTTTTCTTCTCACCATTTATAGTGTTTTCATTACTTTCTTTGCTTCTTTGCTTCTGTGATTAATCATCTTTGTTGTAATACCCATGCTAGGCTGTTTTGTAGCCCCTGGGATGAGATGATTAGATGAACCCGTGCTAGGTACTTGGACCCCTGGGATGTCATATGAACCCATGCTAGGCTTATCGCCCTTGGGATGTCATGCTATGTGAACCCATTCTAGGCTTTCATATCGCCCCTGGGATGTCATGTGATAACCCATGCTAGGCTTATTACCCCTGGGATGTATCCATGTATCGGGATCGACCCATGCTAGGCTTTTCTGTCGCCCCTGGGATGCCACCCGTGTTATTGGGATCGACCCATGCTAGGTATTTAACCCCTGGGATGCCACCCATGATAGTCATCAATTGTACATTGCTTCTTTCTTTGATTACTCTTTCTTTCGTTCAATGAATAATACTTTGATGATGGAAACATTATCGAAACTTGTAACATAATCATACAATACTTTCACATCTTTGCTCTTGTAATATTGACATCTTCACTTGTGAGGGATAGGTACATTGACTTGCACATTACTTCTTTCATTACTTTTGAGAGATTGGTACATTTACTTGTGAGAGATTTGTGCATTTGTAGTCATAACATTATTGGAAACATTGGACAATAATCGATGAATAAGATACATGAGTATAACCACTATTGAAACCTTGGAACATACCTCATTGGACTTTTGGAGCATTGCTAATGAATATGAGACATGTATATAATTCTATTGGAACTTGGACCATAACATGATTGAAACAATGCTATTTAACTAAACAAGCTCTTTTTACCTCGTTGCTCTTGTTGGGATAATTCTCTTAGGATCTACGACATATAACAACTTAAGAACTTCCACCCATAAGTAAGAACTAAGTGGGTCATAATTCGTCTAGGAGTAAAACACATGCGAATAACAATATATATATCAACCTTAGTTGGAATACTATTAAACCCCTTTGGAATAGAACACTTTTGGGACCTTAGAACAATGATCATTACATCCACTACATGTGGATATCAACTGTTCCCCAACCTGAGAAAACAATACCTTAGGACATTTGAAACTCTTAACATGTTAGCCAATGAACGTGGGTCAACCAATGGACATGCGTCATATGATTCACCATTGACCAATGAGTAAGGATCATATGAATAACTCTAGCCATCTATCGGATACGGAATACCTTAGAGTATTTTGGAATCGAATGAGTACCATGACAATGTGAACACCATATGTTGCAGAAGGAAAATAGAAAAGTAACCTTACATACCTTTGTTTCCAAGTACAAGTACACAAGCCTAAATATGAACACAACAGTCCAGCTCTTCCTTTACGTCTCACTCTACATCAGAAGTACATAGCGAAGCTTATATTAGCAATCAACTACCTTACAAGTGCACAAGATGACTGTGAATCACATAGTTACTTTAGAACGTCATTTCGCCTTATTATAATGTCATTTATCGCATCAACATGCCAACACTACCATAACATTCCACTCATTGACCAGGATTTCGTTCAACAATATCATTTCGCATCACACTTACCCTTTATGCCTTCCCATTATCATTCCGTCACATTTACGCTTCTCAATTTGACTCACAACAACATATGAACAACCATCCACATATAATACAGTCCAACATGCCTTCATATGACACTTTAAAGTCATTAAAACGACATCACAAGTTGCTATTTACATCCATAAAAGGTATCGGGGCTTTCGGGGATCAACTGGGTACGAAAACATACGAAACTGAGATCTGGAAGTGACCTGCGCTGCCACCTGTGCCCGCATGTGGCAATGTGCGCGCGCATATGGCCTTTGTCAGCAGCCAGAGGCATCTGCGTTGGCATCTGCGCCTGCAGATGCCTCCGTCTGCGGGGGCGGATACCCGTTTGGTCCGAAATGGCTTCTTTTTGGGTCTTTTTATGCCATGAATGGTCCATGATCATAACCAAACATATTTGAACATATTTGTGATCATCTATCATGCCAACAATCAGCCATGGTCTCACAACACACATACAACACCCAAAATGACACTTTACAGCCAATATGCCACCAATACCATAACCAATTTCACAATAATCATTCCAAATGGTAAACACCATGACACATCAAGGAAATACTATAATCACATCTCATATGTCAATATTAACTCCATCATGTTCACTTCCTTCAAGACCACAAGTGCATAATCAAATTTACAAGGCAAAACCATCCTCCGATTTAACAAACATATCACATACACACATAGTGAACTTCTCACATTTCACCAATATAACCAACATCATATAATCACTCTCTCATGCACATAATATATTAAATCATAAGCATAAACACTGACCAAAGTGTGCAAGATGATGGTCTTGGCCAAAAAGATGAAGGCTTAGGGTTTGTGGAAATATTGGGAAAATTCTAGAAATAGCATGGGTGGAACAAATGAATAAAATATGATTTTCCCTCTTTATATAGTCCCTCATGTCTCCCTTATCCATTCCTTGGCATTGATTGCATGGTCAATTGGTCATATGGACCAATGTTGGAAGAATGGGTCAAATTGTCTTGTTGGGCCATGTTTTTCTTATAATTTTGGGCTTCTTTTTGGGCCCAACTTATGCAAGGCTCTTAAATGCCCACATATGTATACATAATTCATCACTTATATCATGTTTTCATTTTTCCCTAAATATTACGGTAGTCAGCTAGACTCCAAAACGTACGGGGTGTTACAGAAATCCACTATAATCTACATCAAGCTTACTCCCAGAATGCTATAAGAGAATTGTAGATGTAAGGTAAACTAACATGCTCATAATTTTGCTCAAGAACACCTCCAAAATTCAAAATTCAAAATTCAAAATTCAAAATTGCACCCAAAAACCATCCAAAATTCTATAATCTAATGAGGTTTCTTCAATTCTACAATGATAAGTATATAAATAATGTAGTAGAGATGAGAAATTAAGTTTGATAACAGGAGAAGATTGCATAGAGAGAATTGAGAAAATTTTGGAGTGGGGGAGTTAAAATGGGGGAAATGAAATATTTTCCCTTATTGAAACTGTCACGAACTGTAGCGGCAAAAAATTTACAACTGCAGTGGTAAATAAACTGTTGCGGTGGTAAAATCCCTTGAGTTTCAGTTTTATCCTGACTTTTCATGCGTTGCGGTATTGTGCGATATCTACGTATTTTTGGAATAGTTATCACAAATATTTTTGTAATTTCCTTCCGTGATCTTTGTTAGTTAGATAAATGAAAAATTGAACTAGTGTAAGGACCTACTAATGTTTAGGATGTTCAGTACATTGGCTCTGTTGTTGGTAAAACCAAAGTAGGCAAAGTGAGCTAGCGAGAATTAGAAATTGTCCTCCCTTTGACATATCGCAGGCCCAAATTCCCTTCCAAATCATGCCTAGAATCCTTGATCCGCACTTCATGGACGTTCGTGGATGAACGGTGGGTAAATTGGTATCTAACGTAATAACCCAAAAAATCATTACGTAGAAAAATGTTTCAGAAAATTTTTACTGTGAATAAAATACTCCTACTAGACTTGATGGAATTTAATTTATGGAGAAAAGCAGGGCCCAACATAATTGGGTTGAGAATTTAAATTAAATGGACCAGCCTGCTGCCTACTACTGTAGTAGTAAACTAATCGTTGTAGTGGTAAATTAACTGCTACAGCGGTAACCCGGTAGTGACCAGCCCAAACTCTTTTAAAAACCCTCTTAGGCCTTCCTTTTCCCCAAAAAACATACCGAATACACCCCACCTCCATAGTCATGAGGTTTCAAAGGCCACACTTCATGAGGGCTGTTTTGAGGCAGACTCAGCGAGAGCTCGACATGGGAAGATGCTTAGCACGCGTGGGACAACTTTCTCCTCTCAGTAGAAGCATGATTCATCTATGAGGTATGTTATGGTTAAATTGAAGTAGACTTGGTCAAGATGCATGTAATTTTGCTAGTAATTTTGGTATATTTCATATCTTAGGCCTTCGGGCACGGTGTTTGGGTGGACAGTAATGATAAAAATTCAGTTAAGCTTTAATGTCGTGGTAATTTGTAGTTGTACTCAACTGGTACGATTTTAGTGGCATGAATTTGGTTGAATCTTGTGAGAATTATAAGTATGTGAACGAATACAATTGCCTTATAGGTATGATATGGGGTAAGTATGATAAAAAGGGAGAAAAGGGAGCAAACTAAGAGCTAATTAGAAAGTTTTTAATAATCTGGATGACTCGTGACCTATATTAAGAGGTGGTATTGAGGCATAAGTGCGAAGTGATAAATATAATACTATTTGGGTTGAGTGTATAAAAGGGTTGATTTAGTAGATGAGATAGCTTGTGAGGTAGCCGAGATATCTTGTGGGGTAGCCTAATTGCAATGTTCGTGGGAGGGTAAGTA
Organism: Capsicum rhomboideum; assembly: GCA_031232105.1. Classification (NCBI taxonomy): domain Eukaryota; kingdom Viridiplantae; phylum Streptophyta; class Magnoliopsida; order Solanales; family Solanaceae; genus Capsicum; species Capsicum rhomboideum. The sequence goes on along the minus strand of CP124710.1, from coordinate 50,922,822 downwards.
TCCTGAAATGGGCTGACTAAATTATATGTGTAGGAGTGGAAGAGCCAACCATTAGTGTTTTGTATTGGGAATGTTAGTCAGGAGAGTGAGAGAGAGAACTAAAAGTGTGAACAGACGTCAGAAATAGGGGATTGACGTTTTCACCTAACCAAATAATTGTAAACTAGTAGAGATTATGTAGATATAGACATAAGATATATATATATATGTGTGTGTGTGTGTGTGTGCTTATAAATGAACCCCAAGACGATAAATAAAAGGTAGAGATTTTAATGATGATTTGATGCCATGGGGATTAGTACATGCTATGAAGTGAGACTTGTTATCTCTATACTTATATATATATATATATATATATATATATATATATATAGATGAACATTCGTATTTGCCTTTGGTTACTGTCTGTGATCATGACTACATTGCATATTCATACATGTGATAATGATGGTTGGTGGTGATATTGATGATGATGAGATGATGGTGATGATGATGATATTGAGATCATGATGTTTATGATGCCAATGATATTGATGTTGATATTGATGAAGTTGAGTATGATATTACATCATGATATTCATGATGTTGATGATATTGATATTAATGTTGATGATGTTGAGTATGATGTTACATCATGATGTTGATGATATTGATATTAATGTTGATGATGTTGAGAATGATGTTACATTATGATGTTGATGATATTGATATTGATGTTGATGATGATGAGCTGAGAAAGGGAAGAGAAGTTATGCATATTGCAATCATACACTTATCATATACATTTGAATGTACATTTATATTTATCTGATGTTGTGGATTCCTTGAGTGGACCAAGTTATGGTGATGATATATCATAGTCCCTTACGGGGACCGATTATGTTTTGGTATGTTCACCTAAATAAACACAGTTAGACTTGCTATGACAATCGAATGATGAGCAAAATAGACTACTACTGGTGGTCTCGAGGTAATGATGTAGTGAAATCTGTAAGACTATAGGTACTAGGTTAGAAATAGGGCTACATAAAATTTGTCATAACATTGCAGATAGACTGAATTAGCAAAGGACAAAGATATATAAAAATATTAAAAGATAGGTAGGTCACAGAGAGATTAACTGTAAGTAATGATACTTGTGTGAATTGTCTTAGTAACCGAAATCTCACTTAAAGTCATGATTTCTTTCCTAATTGCTATTATTATTATATGTTTTTAATCCTGATCGGCCGATGATGCCTACCAGTAAGTGTGGTTGTACTAATACTATACTTACTATGTCTCTTTCTGGGGATATAGCTATATTGCAAGTCAGTTGGAGTTTCTATAGCAGTGACAGTGATTATTCTCCAAAAGCTCCTGCCCTCTCGATCATGCATGTATGTTGTGTCCTGAATTTTCGTACTCCTTGTCTAGTGCTCTTGTACCGGTTTAGGCTAGGTTCTGAAAATTTACTTTTTGTTATTTTTCGTATTGTATTTATTTATCAATTGTACCGAATCTGAGTTGTTTTATAAGTCAACCAAACTCAATTTTATTGAAATAAGTATTGTTTTGACTTCCACACGGATCGTGACATTTTATCTCAACCAAAAAAGAATTAGAAAACATTATATGTGGTCAAGTAAGCAGTAATTCTGAAACTCATCTAACATTATTCTCTTAAGAATAATAATTTTAGAAATAATCAGACACAAGCACATCTTTTACTAGAATCTAGAATAAAAATGGTGAACAAATGTAGTCTTGGGAGCTAGAGATCAATGTTCATCAGTTGCCTGATTGTAGTGAGAATTTGTTCAAAGTATGAATCAACAACCATCTCATAACCAAGGAAGTGATCGAGTGGAAGTTGTTATTGAAGTCGAGGGTTAGTTCTAACAAAAAGCAGGTCAATATGTCAAGTTTTCTAATTTCTTTTGATATAATCAGTATTTCCTAGCTTATGAATCGAGTCCTACACTGATAATATTGACAACTTTGAAGATGAACACGAGAATATTGACTTCGTTGATGTGAGTTAGTTCAATAGTCTATCATGTAGAAGAAATACTTTTAAATGACATTTCGTTACCATTAAAATCTAACAAAAATCATATAGAAGTCAAATTGGAGTTGCTTTATTTTGTTTTCACCTATGTATTTGTTTTTTCTTATTGTGATCTTCAAACTTTTTACTAATTGCCTTAGCTTTGAATTTAGAGAGATGGTTATTTATGATTATAGAAAGTGTCTATTTCATGGTGTGTGTTAGACCTAAATGGCTTACTAAATGATCTCTCATATGCTTAATGATCATATCACGTGATATTGACATGAAGGTGAATTTTGAGCTGAATAAAGAGGTCTATGAGCTGAAAAATCAACATCATTGTATGAGAGTAGAGAAGCGTGAACATCCTACAAGGTGCCTCCAAAAGGTAGCTACTTAAATTCAGAGACTTTCTCAACAACATTCATTTTAAAAAAGGGAACTTTAGAATCTTCTTTTATTTGTATAAAATATACAATTTGATTTGTATAACATTAATTTTATACCTATCCAATTGTATAGATTTAGTTTATAATGATATATTATATCTTGAGAAAATTAGTGAAGAAGTTCATAGCTGCAATATCAATTTATTGTCAATTTGTGAATTTTTGAACTCAGAGACTTGTATGAAATTTTCTATCCTCCATATTCTTTGTCGAATTTTTATGTAGTTACAGTTTCCTATTCAACTTCTAGTGTTTAAACTATACTAGTATACGTACTCGTATGTTGCGCAGAGAATTATATAAAGAAAAGAACTTTCTCAAGACAATCGTGTTACTACCCATAAAATAACAACCAAAAACTGAAAAAATTAGTAACTTATCTCGTAATGAACATTATATTGTAGCACAAAATCTATTAAACAAACTAAAAGACTCCATCTTTTGAGATTTAGCAGACTTCATAGAAATTCATATGTATAACATTGCACTAAAATTCAATATATATATTCATTAGAAAAATGCAAATATTGTTCTATACTATTTTCAAGATTTAACAAAGGTTAATGAGTTCTCTGTTGTAAAGACTGATCTTTATACTGCTGTATATTGGTGCATACACATAATGTAATCAGGAGTGAGTTCAAACATGGTTTAACTTGTTATAATTTGCAAAATCCAGCTGGACAAAAAGTGTTATAATTCCAACATCGGATGTGTTGAGTATGATAGTATTCATTAATATTTAATTGACTCTTAGGTAGTGTTTTAGACCATGAATAAGGATAAAATTAGTAGGTTGAATTCCCAAAGTAGTTTTTCAAAGAGTAGTTACTTAATTACTGCTATAATTATTTGATTTCTAGATGATTATGGAGGCATGAAAGGAAGGAAAGAGCAATCTTGGTGTAGCTTGCTTGTTCCAAGATCTTCGATCGAGGTAGGTTATAGTTTAATGTGTAGTAGACTTGAATTAGTTATGTGTAAATCCTATAGTTGATGGGGGATTTCATGTAGGCCTACAGACACGTAGTTTGGATGGATAAATCATGAAATTAATATAAAAATACGATTATTAAGTATTGTTGTATTTTATGTGGATCCCTTGATGGGTGTTTGTATTTGTATGACTTACTTGATGATTTGTAAAGTTTAATATGTGAATGTAGGTAACAATAGAAGGATTAGGTGAACTTGTAATCCATAGAACTAGTCTTTAATACATTAAAAAAGGTGAACCTAATATTGTGTATATTTGAAGTGTGATATATTTTTGCTAGAAGATAGTTAGGAGGATCGATTGTGATAAGAGGATGTGATGTTAGAACTTAAAAACCTAAAGTCATGTTTGGGTAAGTGTTAGGGAGTAAGATGTGTAAAAGTGTATGACTCTAGATAGAATTGTAAGTGGAATAAAGACGACTGGTTGAATAATCGACAATAGGGGATAGTATCTTGAACTTAGCGATGACTTGAGTGTAAGGGTTACTAGTTGGTAATTGAATTTACCGGTTCCAATATGAATAAAAATGGGTTAGATTGGTGAATGAAATAGGATGATGAATTAGAGTATAGATATCAATTTTGGTGGAATGTGCACTCCTAAAATGAATACTTGATTGATTGGTCTTCGGACATTTTTGTTATTGATGGTTAGATTTGATAATGCGCATTTGACTAAGTTCTGAATTGGCCTTCAGGCATACTTGTGATTTCATGTGTTAGTGGATATTCATTGTTTACTTGAAATGATGAACTTGTTGACTTTTGACTGCATTTACTTGGTTTTCATTAAGTGTAAGTTCTATTTTTGATCGTTGTTACTTGAATCTGATTTGAATTGTGTATTTGTTATTTGCTTTCGGGCATTACTTGTAATTATTGACTACATTCTGCATTTGCATTTACATTAATGTTAATGATGAATATTGTGATCGTATGGATGAGTTGATGATATTAATGATGACATTAAGATCATGAAATTGATGATGATGCTGAGATGACTGTCACGCCCCGAATCCCAACGAGGCGTGATCGGCACCCGGCGCCGATAAGGCCAGAGAGAACCAAACTTTGCTTCTATTTGGTCATATGCATGTCATAGGAAACACTACTATCACATAGAGACATGAAAGGCTAAAATCGGAAAGCATAGGACATATGACGTATATATATATGAGAAACTTGTCCGTTGAGGCCATCAAGTCCAGACTTCATCTATCATCTTATACACATACACCCACATACGTCTACAAAAGCCTCTAACAGATGCATTTACCCCAAACCAACTGAAAGTCGAGACAAGTCCCCGCTTTATACACAATATACTATTTCAAACCATATGCATCACTATGACTCGGAGAAGCCCCGGATTAACTGGAGCTCACCAATGAATCGCAAACAGCTAGCAACCTACTGTGGCGGCCTACTAGCCTTCACCTGCAACATGTAAGGTAAGTTCCCCAAAAGGGGTCAGTACGGAATAAGTACTAAGTATGTAAGGCTCAAATGAAACTGTACAATTCATAAATTTTTCAATGAACTCAGATGCATATGAATAACCAATATGAATAAGTCACCATTTTGCATTTTTGGAAACCATGTGGATTGTTTTCATTACTTTCTTTGCTTTCTTTATCTCAATGCTCAATGATAGCAATGCACCCGGGCCCCTACTGATCAGTGGGTCTTTCCATGACTTATCGTCATGTTGGGATCGAGTCGAGCTAGGCTTATGCCCCTAGACTTGCCACCCATAAATCAATGCATCGGGATCGGGTCGAGCTAGGCTTATGCCCCTAGACCTGCCACCCATAAGTCCATACCTCGGGATCGAGTCGAGCTAGGCTTACGCCCCTAGACTTGCCACCCATAAATCAATACATCGGGATCGAGTCGAGCTAGGCTTATGCCCCTAGACTTGCCACCCATAAATCAATACATCGGGATCGAGTCGAGCTAGGCTTATGCCCCTAGACTTGCCACCCATACTTGATCATTGACCACATATGCATTACTTTAATCTTTACTTTGAGATTGGTACTTTGAGATTTATACAATGATAGTCATAATATCACTTTGAACTTTGGAACATAACATTGGTGGAACCATAGAATCTTTGGAACATTAGTCAATGCATATGAGACATATGAATGGCATTTGATCAATGCACAAAGAACATGTGATAAACCATAATTGATATTCGGAAATAGGATACCCTTGGCTTATGAGAGATTGATACTTTTGTAGCCATAACATTATTGGAAGCTTTGGAACAATAACCAATGAGCAAGAGACATGTAAATAAACATTATTGGAAACATAGCCTTTGTGGAAACATAACACTATTGGAACTATTGGACAATAATCAATGAACAAGATACATGAGTATAACCACTATTGGAACTTTGGAACACAACCTTATTGGGCTTTTAGAACATTATCCATGAATAGGGGACATGTGATTCACAATTGATCAATGAGTAGGAAACATGTGATAATAACCATTGGTAACCGGATATGGAATACCTTAGCACATTTCGGGATAGGACAAGTGACATGTCAATGTGAACACTATTTGCCGCGGAAAGATGCGGACAAAGTAACCTTACATACCTTGTCTTCCCAATGTAAGTACACAATCAAATATGTGAGAGCATCAATTCCACTCCTTCTTTACGTTTCACTCTACATCACAAATACATAATGGAACCAAAATTAACCACCAACTACCTTACAAATGCATACAATAACAACAAGTCACATGTTTGGCTTTAACATGGCATTTCCCCTTGATAATATCATTTTCGGCATGGTCATATCAATAATACCACAACATGCCCAACATTAACCAAAATATCATTTATGAATTTATTATTCCAATAATCCCACAATATTCCATACATTGACCAATACATGATAGCCAAGATCATGTCACACCAAGTTCATACTTTACACTTCTCCATCACCACAACATCACAATTATGCCATCAAATTACTTCAATACACCTCACAACAACAAATCGGCCAAAATCCCATAATTTACACTTTTATGGAAATAACAAGTTTCTTAATGTAATCACACCATACATGTTGGTATTTCATCCATACCATGCCTTTTCATCAAACCCACAAGTCATATTTCAAGTTTAATTCACAAGAATGCACATCTTTTATCAAAAACCAAAAGTGCACTATTCAACACCTTGCCACCATAACTACCATGATATACATAACCTCTCATGTACATAATATATTAAATTACAAGAATAAACACTTACCAATACTTGTAGGATGATGCTCTTGCCCAAGAAGTGGACTTAGGGTTTGAGAGTTTGAGAGCAATATTGTGGAAATATCTCCAAAAAGGCATGTGTGTTTTAAGAAATAAAAATCTGATTTGTGGTGGCTTTATATAGTCCCTCATGCTCATCTATATCCATCCAATTAGTCAAAAAGGTTGTGTTTACTTGTCAAACACAAGAATGGGTCATTTGACCCTTTTTGGGCCTCTTATTTTTGGCTCATTTTGGGCTTTAAATTGGGCCCAATAACATATCTCAACTTAGACCACCAATTTCATGTATAATTAACCACATATCTCATGTTTAAATAATTCCATAATGTCACAACAATATTCTCTTGCGAGATTCTCATTTGTCGTCTCAATCGCAAAAATAGACATTCTAGTCGTCCATGGCTTCTTTGAACATTTTTTTTTGACAATTAGTTGTGTTTCATGGTTTGATCATGTAGAAGTATGTAGGAGTGTATTGAAGTATTTGAAGCTTTAACAATGCTCAAAGAACTCCAAAGAACCAAAAGAAACCATCTAAGAATCGACGTAGAATCGCGTTACAAAATGAGTGCGGAAGGGCACAATATGTTGTGCCTTGCGCCACTTGCTGCAAAGCAAGCAGTGGTGCGAGATACTGATTCCCTCTGAATCAGGTGGCTTGCGCCACACACCCTGAAACAGGGAGTGGCGCAAGTCTTGGTACTTTGCTGAATTTTTCGGCCACTTTTTCCAACACTTGCATATCGTCCAATATCCTATCAAAACACTATAAAATACTTACTTAGTGATATTAATCATCAAGTAAACATTATTCAACGTCATCAAGTAGGGTTGGGAAGGTACGGGGTGTTACATTCTTCCCCCCTTAGAAACATTCGTCCTCGAATGTTAGTAACATTGTCTCAATGTAACAACTTAAGTCAAAGTGAATTCTTCATATCATCATATACACATGTATCACTTGTAAAGACTTACTTATTATGACTCCACTTCCGTATCTTGATCTTTTTCTTCCGTGCATAACAATTATAAGTACTTTAAAGTTCATTATTTCATGGGTCTCCCATGTGACTCCTTCTACGTGCTAACTTTTCCAATAGGGCCTTTACGGAAACTACTTCCGCATCTCTTAATTCTTTCACTTATCGATTTATCATAACAATACGTAACAATAAGTACCTTTTTCACATGTGAAATCCCCTGTAATTTGTATATTTCCACTGGCAACGATATAAGATAATCGTCTATACACTTTCAAAGCATCGCATATAAGATACTGCATGAACTGTGAAAAGTTCCTGGACTAGTGCTAATAGACACGCAGTTTGCCCAAATTTTTGGACAATTTCCCTTTCTTTCCGATTCTCATTATTTCTTTCCTTTTTATTGGTCACACTGTCAAAAATACCTAATCACCTATGGCACACTTTAATTCCCTTCTTCTAATATCAGCATATAATTTGTATTGACTTTGATCCATTTGTAGCCGCTGTTATATCACCTTCACTGTCTCTATCGCTTGATGAACACAATCTGACCCGAGCGAAGCAAATTCCGTCAGCTGTAACCCATCCAATTGATGATCTATATTTTCTTTCACATAAAGCTTCGTAAGGTGCCTTTTGATACTTTTATTGTAAGCAATTTCAATAAACCATAGATGTTCATCCCAACTACCTTTAAATTCCAATGTACAAACTCGTGACATATCTTCAAATATTCGTATAATGTGTTCTGTTTGTCCATCCATCTGAGGAGGACAAGCCGCACTTACAGCTACCTGTGTACCCATGCTTTACTGAAAAGACTTCCAACACTGTGCAATAAAGTAAGCTCTCCTATTTGATATAGTAGTGAGTGGAATCCCATGTAATCGTACTATCTCCGTAACATACAACGTTGCATAATGTTCAGCTGTATCGGTGGTCTTACTTGGTAGAAATTACGCTGACTCGGTAAGTCTGTTAACTTCCACTTCCAAACTGGAAGGATAATATAGTGCATAAACCATACAGACTTCTGATGCCATACTGTCAATTAGTGACCTCTTGGACATTGAGCTACAAGTTCTACAATGTACTTCTCAAGTATCCTGACCAAGACCTCTTTGCTACACCATGGTACATTTTGGTTGCTTCCGAGTGAATGAAATACTGTGAAAGATGTTCTTTTGTTGTAATTCATTTCCTTAACTATACCCAGGACACACAATCTACGTTGGCGTTAAAGTACTCCCCCCTTGTGCTTATTCAAATACTTTCGTCGACCCTACTGTACACATATTTTTCCTATTGCTTTTTCCTTAATCTCAAATATCAATGAAAATCCTGCCACATTTGACACTATACTTCTTTCATCTGGAGTTTCAAGAAACAAAACCCCATATTGCCTCATTAATATAGATTTCCTGGAGCTGGCCATTCATACTTCTACTGCCTTGCAGCTTAATATATCAACTGCCCCATTTGCTTTTCCCGAATGATACCAGATAACAATGTCCTAATCTTTCAATAGTTCAGGCCACCTTCGCTACCTCTGATTTAAGTCCTTCGGCTTAAAATATAGTACATTTTCTTAGTATATATGTCAACATGAATCCCTTACAAATAGTGACACCATAACTGTAAAGCAATATCGCGGCTGCTAGTTTAGGGTCATGTGTTTGGTAATAATTTATTTTCTTATGTAGCAACAATTGTCGTAAGGTATATACTATTACCTTATCATGCTACATCAATACACATTCGAGGACAAGCCCGAAAGCATTACCATACATTGCATAACATTCTTATGGTGTGAAAGTTACTTTATCTTTCTACTCTTGGACACTTTTCTCACATGCATCATTTTACTGGAACTTGATTGCCTTGTGTATAAGCTTTGTTAAGGGTGTAGGGATAGAAGAAGATCCTTCTACAATTCTCATATAATGATCAACCAACCCAAGAAATTGATGGATCTCTGCAAGCATCGTAGGCCTTAGCCAATTGTTCACCATTTCTATCTTTTGTGTGACAACTTTCATCTCTTCATCCTATACAATGCATAGTCCTCTTGTGATTTTTTTTTTTTTTGAATACTATCACCGAATATGGTCACACACATATTGAAAAGTGTCTTGAACACCCTATTCATTAAACCCATAACAACTACATGTGCATTCGCTAACCCAATTGACATACCAAGAATTTTTGTCATCTTCATTTATTTCATCATTTCACCATTCATTTCACCCTTTTTTCATCAACTCTGGGGAGGGAATATTTCTTTGTAATCGTCATCTTAGTCAGTTGCCGATAATCGACACATATTCTCAACGTACTGTCTTTCTTTAGTACAACTAACACTGGTGCACCCCAAGGGAACATACTAGGTCTTATGAATCCCTTGTTCATCACGTCTTTCAATGTTTTCTATTTTTTATTTTTTTTTTTCAATTCCCATAACTTTGCCGGGGCCATACTATATGAAGAAATAAAAATAGGCTAGTACCTGACATCACAGTAATACCAGCTCATACATCGAGGAATGCATTTACCACCAGAACTGATTGAAGAGTTGGTGGCTTCACATCAATATCTTTCACCCTTACCAAGTGACATGTGTATCCTTTTACTTGCTTTACTATAGGGAACAACTTTTTCCTCTTAGTTCCCCCACATTTCTTCTTTTGGGAAAAATGATAATATAACTTCTTAGTTCGGCAATCTACTATGGCACAATCCCTTTATAACATTAAAATCCACTAATTTCAGTTCAATAAGATCAACTAATGTCTCATGACCACAACAATTTCTATGCACTTAAGATATATTCTTGTAACTATCACAGATTCACCGACTGATGTGTAGACTTCAAGTGACATAACTCATAATTCTGGTGTTCATTTGTATTTTCAGCAACTGATAAAATAACATATGCTAGTGTTGAATATGGGTCAATCAATACGGGTACGGTACCTATAACTAGCTCAAGAGAAGTCTCATTTTGTGGCCCGACATACCACTCCTATAACAAATATTCAACCCAAATCGACATATTCTTTTCTGTTGCCTCTGAGCTTTCATTATCTGTGCAAAAAGCCTGTATCAGACTATATCAATATCTTTCTTTTTTTTCAAGATCGCAATGGTACAATCCATCTGTCCATATACCGATGCATTCTATCGGTCATAATGGTTACCACTTTTGGAGTATACCTAACCACAGAATTAAACCGGAGATTGTACTTTCTGACACTCATAGTTCTTTAGCAATGCTTTAGCAATTGATCCACATAAGCTTTTCGGACCTCATATGAGAGGTACTAGTCAAGGAATACCGTTTTACATTCCTCTCAACTAGCTGGAAATACAGCAATACACAGTCACTTGTATAACATCTAGAGCCTTTTTGATTTGGTCTATAAATTCCTATGGGTCTTCATACAGATTCGACCCAGTGAACATATCATTACTCATCGTTGGGCCAGCTTGTCCATAACATTATACAACAACTCTCTGAGTCAACATATACTCTCCATTGCTTAATTCTTGTTCAGTGGCATTTATAAGTGGTTCTGTGGATACTTCTCTACTTTTTGGCTAAGAAAAACTCGTATAACAAATTCCATGTCCACCCCACCTTGACTAGCTTGGTCAGGTGGTCATTTACTCATTTTTTCTTCGGTAGGCATATCAACCTGCTTACCTTTGCTCTTATCTTGTCTGATAATCAGCTTTTGATTATGCAAAAGAAAACAAATGTCAATGCATACATATACGTCCACCTACAACTTTGGCTCTATTGCACGATCTAGAAGAGAAGAAGTGAAACAACTCCTAAATGTCCCTTAGCCTCCTACTTATAAATGTGGCGCGCAACACATCCATAAGCAAGACTCTACTCAGACACGGCTTTGTAGACACCCTTAGATCGACCTGCTCTGATATCACTTTTGTCACGCCCCGAATCCCAACGAGGCGTGATCGGCACCCGGCGCCGATAAGGCCCGAGAGAACCAAGCTTTGCTTCTATTTGGTCATATGCATATCATAGGAAACACTACTATCACATAGAGACATGAAAGGCTAAAATCGAAAAGCATAGGACATATGACGTATATATATATGAGAAACTTGGCCGTTGAGGCCATCAAGTCCAGACTTCATCTATCATCTTATACACATACACCTACATACGTCTACAAAAGCCTCTAACAGATGCATTTACCCCAAACCAACTGAAAGTCGAGACAAGTCCCCGCTTTATACACAATATACTATTTCAAACCATATGCATCACTATGACTCGGAGAAGCCCCAGATTAACTGGAGCTCACCAATGAACCGCAAACAGCTAGCAACCTACTGTGGCAGCCTACTAGCCTTCACCTGCAACATGTAAGGTAAGTTCCCCAAAAGGGGTCAGTACGGAATAAGTACTAAGTATGTAAGGCTCAAATGAAACTGTACAATTCATAAATTTTTCAATGAACTCAGATGCATATGAATAACCAATATGAATAAGTCACCATTTTGCATTTTTGGAAACCATGTGGATTGTTTTCATTACTTTCTTTGCTTTATTTATCTCAATGCTCAATGATAGCAATACACCCGGGCCCCTACTGATCAGTGGGTCTTTCCATGACTTATCGTCATGTTGGGATCGAGTCGAGCTAGGCTTATGCCCCTAGACTTGCCACCCATAAATCATTGCATCGGGATCGGGTCGAGCTAGGCTTATGCCCCTAGACCTGCCACCCATAAGTCCATACCTCGGGATCGAGTCGAGCTAGGCTTACGCCCCTAGACTTGCCACCCATAAATCAATACATCGGGATCGAGTCGAGCTAGGCTTATGCCTCTAGACTTGCCACCCATACTTGATCATTGACCACATATGCATTACTTTAATCTTTACTTTGAGATTGGTACTTTGAGATTTATACAATGATAGTCATAATATCACTTTGAACTTTGGAACATAACATTGGTGGAACCATAGAATCTTTGAAACATTAGTCAATGCATATGAGACATATGAATGGCATTTGATCAATGCACAAAGAACATGTGATAAACCATAATTGATATCCGGAAATAGGATACCCTTGGCTTATGAGAGATTGATACTTTTGTAGCCATAACATTATTGGAAGCTTTGGAACAATAACCAATGAGCAAGAGACATGTAAATAAACATTATTGGAAACATAGCCTTTGTGGAAACATAACACTATTGGAACTATTGGACAATAATCAATGAACAAGATACATGAGTATAACCACTATTGGAACTTTGGAACACAACCTTATTGGGCTTTTAGAACATTATCCATGAATAGGGGACATGTGATTCACAATTGATCAATGAGTAGGAAACATGTGATAATAACCATTGGTAACCGGATATGGAATACCTTAGCACATTTCGGGATAGGACAAGTGACATGTCAATGTGAACACTATTTGCCGCGGAAAGATGTGGACAAAGTAACCTTACATACCTTGTCTTCCCAATGTAAGTACACAATCAAATATGTGAGAGCAACAATTCCACTCCTTCTTTACGTTTCACTCTACATCACAAATACATAATAGAACCAAAATTAACCACCAACTACCTTACAAATGCATACAATAACAACAAGTCACATGTTTGGCTTTAACATGGCATTTCCCCTTGATAATATCATTTTCGGCATGGTCATATCAATAATACCACAACATGCCCAACATTAACCAAAATATCATTTATGAATTTATTATTCCAATAATCCCACAATATTCCATACATTGACCAATACATGATAGCCAAGATCATGTCACACCAAGTTCATACTTTACACTTCTCCATCACCACAACATCACAATTATGCCATCAAATTACTTCAATACACCTCACAACAACAAATCGGCCAAAATCCCATAATTTACACTTTTATGGAAATAACAAGTTTTTCTTAATGTAATCACACCATACATGTTGGTATTTCATCCATACCATGCCTTTTCATCAAACCCACAAGTCATATTTCAAGTTTAATTCACAAGAATGCACATCTTTTATCAAAAACCAAAAGTGCACTATTCAACACCTTGCCACCATAACTACCATGATATACATAACCTCTCATGTACATAATATATTAAATTACAAGAATAAACACTTACCAATACTTGTAGGATGATGCTCTTGCCCAAGAAGTGGACTTAGGGTTTGAGAGTTTGAGAGCAATATTGTGGAAATATCTCCAAAAAGGCATGTGTGTTTTAAGAAATAAAAATCTGATTTGTGGTGGCTTTATATAGTCCCTCATGCTCATCTATATCCATCCAATTAGTCAAAAAGGTTGTGTTTACTTGTCAAACACAAGAATGGGTCATTTGACCCTTTTTGGGCCTCTTATTTTTGGCTCATTTTGGGCTTTAAATTGGGCCCAATAACATATCTCAACTTAGACCACCAATTTCATGTATAATTAACCACATATCTCATGTTTAAATAATTCCATAATGTCACAACAATATTCTCTTGCGAGATTCTCATTTGTCGTCTCAATCGCAAAAATAGACATTCTAGTCGTCCATGGCTTCTTTGAACATTTTTTTTTGACAATTAGTTGTGTTTCATGGTTTGATCATGTAGAAGTATGTAGGAGTGTATTGAAGTATTTGAAGCTTTAACAATGCTCAAAGAACTCCAAAGAACCAAAAGAAACCATCTAAGAATCGACGTAGAATCGCGTTACAAAATGAGTGCGGAAGGGCACAATATGTTGTGCCTTGCGCCACTTGATTCAAAGCAAGCAGTGGCGCGAGATCCTGCTTCCCTCTGAATCAGGTGGCTTGCACCACACACCCTGAAACAGGGAGTGGCGCAAGTCTTGGTACTTTACTGAATTTTTCGGCCACTTTTTCCAACACTTGCATATCGTCCAATACCCTATCAAAACACTATAAAATACTTACTTAGTGATATTAATCATCAAGTAAACATTATTCAACGTCATCAAGTAGGGTTGGGAAGGTACGGGGTGTTACAATGACATTGATGATGATATTAAGATCATGATGAAATGATAGATGACGATAAATTTGAGGTGAGAAAAAGATGATATGTACATCTTGCATACATACATTCATCATATGCATTTGAATGTACATTTATATATATAAAAATATATATTATGGAACGGTTATTTGATAAGATATTATGGTCCCTTGATTGGACCAGTTATGTTGATGGTTGTGATTGTGCATTGCAGCAAAGTGTGAATGCAATTTATGTTCTAGATTGTGTATAAATCTTATTCCCATGAGTATATAGTTATATATGTGATGTATATTGTATTGTCCATTCTTGCAAAGTTGTTGATGTTATTAATTTTCTTGGTTGTTTCAATTTCGATGGTTAATAGTAGTATTATAGGGAGCGAGTGTTTTCACAAAAGTGGATTAATGAGAGAGAGAGAGAGAGAGAGAGAAGCATATAGAGTTGTTGTAATAAGATAAGTGCGTAAGAATTGTTGGTTAGATTAATTCATAAATTATAGCTCGTTAGAGGGTAAATTAATATTGCTTAAATAAAGGAAAGGCGGTAAGGTTGGTAGTTTAAGTAAGTTAAGTGTGTTCAAATATTATGTATGTATACCTGTCATGATTTCTTCTTGTTTGCTATATGTTATTATATGTTTCTAATCCTGATCGGTTGATGATTCCTACCATTATGTGTGTACTGATACTACACTTACTACAACTCCATTTGGAGATATAGCCATGTTGCTGGTCAGTTGGAGTTTCTATAGGTACAATGGTGATTATTCTTCAACAGCCCCTGTCATTCTATTTATACATAGATACTTTGTCTTGGGTCATCCTTTCAATTATTTAGTGCTCTTGTACCAGTTTAGATTATGTTTTGGGGAATTATGTAATTATCTTCCACAATGTATTAATGTAGTAAGTGTATCTTAAACAAAAAGTTTATTTAATTATTTATAATTGAGGCTATTTTAAATATCTTCCATATTAATTGAATGGTTGGATGGTAACAGTTCTTCTATATAGGCTAGAGTTCGGTAGGTGCCCACACAATCCATGATTTGAATCATGACAACATGGTATTAGAGCCCAGGTTACCAGCCTCTCTGTACAAGAGCAAATATTGAGTAGAATTCTGTAGATTGGTTTGTTGGCATCCACATCAAATCTATAGGAAACCACAAGGCATCTAGGAATCTATCTCACTTTCTACTCTCCTATCGTGCTATATCAAAGTTGTCTCCCTAAGTTGAGTCCAATTGGTTTCTAGCAGATTCTAATTGGTATCTCAACCATCACAATTGGGATTAGTTTGTCCTAATTGGTATCTCAATAACGTTTAGAAGGTTAGAATAGTGTTATTCCAACCTGTACAAGTTAATAAGAGGCATAAAACTTGTAGTCTAATGTTGTATATTATATTTTGCATGAGTGATACATGCAGCTCTTAGGTGGTTATGTTGTTTGATGTAGTGAATATTGTAGTTTTCAGTGCCATTGATAATCATTACTCTTTCATTAATTGATCGGTTATGCTTATGGAAAAAAATACTTGTGATTTAAATGTTTTTGTTGTGGTATGATAGAATGCTACGTGCATTACTTATGTTGATGGTTATTGTTTTGATCATAATATTACCTAGTTATTTGATGGTCGAACTTCTTAAGTTCAAATGTTCATTATGAGTGATATAAAATAAGTTGTTACAAAAGAATATCTGTAAATCGTAAATGTTAGGTGTGATTTTGAGGTATGTCTTGATTTCTATTTGGTCATTGACAATATACTCATGATCCTTGTACTATCCAAACTTTGATGATTATAATTAGGATCCTTTTGTGGTCCAAACTTTTGATGATTATAATTGGGATCCTTATGTGGTTTGAACTTTGATGATTATAATTGGGATGCTTGCGTGGCCTGACCTTTGGTGACTAAATCACGGCCTGAAGTGCTATTGGGTCATCCTTGTATGAATAATCCCCTTAATGAGTTGACTTGTTAATGATGCCTTAATAAGTAATTGGTTAAACTTATATGAACTTAGTTGTTTTGCACAACCTTGGTGACTTTAACGTGAGGTAAATTGTGTAGTTGTCATCACTAATGCAAGGTAAATTGATTAGGTATCTAAAATTGGTTATTTCCTATAATATGATAATGGAGATGGTCATAATAGTTTTACTTGATATTGGTAAGTTGAATCTTAACTGTGTGATTGACAATTATGTAGCTTATTTGGATAAGTGATTTGAATGATTTTATGAAGGTAAAGGCATTGATGTCCTTAAGGTAGACTAACCAGTTGTACAAAGCCCATGGTGGCTATAAATGAATAAAATTTATTAAGATTTAAGGATATGAATAAATTGATAAGTTGATAGTGTTCATAGGCTTATTGAGAAGGCAGGGCTACTAGACTGACCTTGTAGTTGGCGTATTATGGTTTGATATTACATATATGCTTATTGTATGGGAATTATTATTGGTTAATAGTATCCCTTGAATATGGTGTAGTTGAGTTGATAAGGTTGGTGAAATAAGTTAGCTTGATTTTGGTTAATGGCCTTTAGTATAAGATCGATCGAGGGAGTAGAGTTATTAGATGTGTTTTGGCCTATTCATATCCCTCTCATTGTTTAATGGTAATACTTGGATAATATTGCTCCTTGAGTGGTGTAGGTATGTTAGGCGTCGAATAGACTAATGTGAGTGTGGTGGATAATTTATGTGTTTATAAAAAGCCATAGTGGTATGTTGGTGGTGTTGTGTTTGTTATAGCATTGGTTAGGGTGTAAGTGCCCCACTAAACTTTTTCCTAGTATAGAAATGACAGACCTCAGAGTAGTGTGGTTTTGGTTAAAAATATGATGTTGAGCAGTTTAGTGTTGAATTATGGGTCATGGTATGTTGATTTGTGTATTTGAGTGGTTAATGTGTTAGAGTATGAGTTTAGAAAGTTGTAGAAACTTCTGATACTTAAAACAGGATAATGGAACTCCGGTTATAGAGATTACTATGAAAAGGTTAGTTCGTTGTGTCGAATTTCGAGAGGTGTATTGTAAAATAGCATGAAATGGGATAAGGTATAGAGTTACTACCTCAGGACTACTGTGATAGTAAAAGTACCACCGCAGCGGTGACCTTAATTGGCCTACGAGCCTTTGCAGCGACACCTTTATCCCTGCACTGGTAAAATTGCATGTTTATTTTTTAAAAAAAAATAAGAAAACATCATTTGTCATTCTCCATTATTTTTACTTTTGCCTCAAATTATTGGGTAGTGTTCCAGGTTTTTAAAATGGCCCGTTACATAAATTTTATTGCGTAACGTATTCCTTGGATTATAGTCATCAAAGATGGTGCCTAGAGCTTGGTGTCCGTGGTGCGTAGGCTGGTTGGGTAGTTATTTTGCATTATTTATGGGATGATAGTTCGGTTAGTGTTATCAAAGTATTTTAGAAGTGGATTGGAGGTTGCGTTACTTTCTTAACCATTGTGTATTCTGAATTCCGAGAATCATGCTAAAAATTCTCCTCTTCACCAACGACCATTCGGGGATGAATGGTGGATAAATTGGTATTTCATGTATTAATTTGTTCCATCATTACTGAAAATATTTATGGTAAAGGCATAAGCACCTTATTCATCATAAGTTAAAGGAACAATTTTTTAGTATGGGAGTGCATTAGACATGAACTAAGGTCATGCAATACCCCTAGCACAAAGTTAAGATAGAAGTGCTCTTACTGATTGAGTTTTGAGCTACATGCAAACTAGGGTCAACTTCAAACGAGAATATCTCCTAGAACAGAAAGAGTTATAGGGACCAATACCCACCAAATGAAAGATCTTTGAGTATTCCTTCCAACACATCTGACCGTTCTTAATCCGCCTTCGAAGTAAAACGTTATTATCATTTTACTGAACACTATTCGGGATGAGAAGTTGGCCGCCGCAGCTATAACTAGGCAGTATTTAAGCCTATTTTTGATGTTTTGGGGGGTTTTTAACTCAAAAAATTCATCCCAAAGTCCTAGCAGGGTGATTTTCCAAGTCCTTGGATGCAAATTCCTCATTGAGGTAAGTTCTTCCATCATCTTCTTCGTCTTTCGATACAATAACATCTTAGAATCGTTAGAACGATTTTCTATGGTGGAATTCTTGGGGATTTGAATCCTAAGTTCATGATATTTTGGAGAAAACCAATGGGTTGGATTAATATCACCTAGAATTACTTCTAGATTTTTTATTAGCGATTCCTAGCATGAATCAGTGATTCTAAAATATGAAATGGATAGTTGAGGACCTTGAATTCTTTAAAAGTGGAATCTTTAGCTTTGAAACTCCATTAATGGAGATGCATTGAGTATGATAGTATTCATTAATGTTTAATTGACTCTTGGGTGGTGTTTTAGACCATGAATAAGGATATAATTAGTGGGTTGAATTCCCTAAGTAGTTGTTCAAAGAGTAGTTACTTAATTACTCCCATAATTATTTGATTTCTAGATGATTGGGAAAATGGAGGCATAAAGGGAAGGAAAGATCAGCCTTGGTGTGGCCTGCTTGTTCCAAGATCTTCGGTTGAGGTAAGTTATGGTTTAATGTGTAGTAGACTTGGATTAGTTACGTATAATTACTATAGTTGATGGGAGATTTCATGTCTAGGCCTACGGGCACAAAATTTGGATGGATAAAGCATAGAATTAATTTAATAATAATATAATTAGGTGTTGTTGTATTTTTTATGGATCTCTTGATGGGTGTTTGTATTTGTATGACTTACTTGATGATTTACAAAGTTTAATAAGTGAATGTGGTAACAATAGAAGGATTAGGTGAACTTGTGATCTATAGAACTAGTCTTTAATACCTTAAAAAAGGTCAACCCGATACTGTGTATTTTTGAAGTGTGATATATTCTTTCAATAAGATAGTTAGGAGGATTGATTGTGATAAGAGAATGTGATGTTAGAACTTAAGAACCTAAAGTCAAGTTTGGCTAAGTTCTAGGAAGTAAGACGTGTAAAGGTGTATGACTCTAGATAGAAATATAAGTTGAATAGAGCCGAGTGGTTGAATGAATGACTAAAAGGGATAGTGTCTTGAATATAGTGATGAGTTGAGTGTAAGGGTTACTAGTTAGTAACTGAATTTATCGGGTTCCAATATGAATAAAAGGGGTTTAGATCGGTGAACGAAATAGGATGATAAATTAGAGTGTAGATATCAACTTTAGTGGAATGTGCATTTCTAAAATGAATACTTTATTAATTGGTCTTCAGACATATTTGTGATTGATGATTGGGTTTGATAATGTTTATTTGAATAAATGGTGAATTGGCCTTTGGGTATACTTTTGATTTCATATGTTAGAAGGATACTCGTTACTTACTTGAAATGATGAATTTATTGACTTTTGACGGCATTTACTTGGTTGGTCCTAATTGTAAGTTCTGTTTTGATCATTGTTACTTGCATCTGATTTGAATTGGGTGTTTGTGATTTGCTTTTGGGCATTACTTGTAATTATTGACTAAATTTTGCATTTGCATTTACATTAATATTGATGATGAATATTTTGATGGTGTGGAGATGAGTTGATGATATTAATGATGCATTGAGATCATGAAATTGGTGATGATGTTGAGATGACATTGATGATGATATTGAGATCATGATGAAATAATAGATTACGGTGATGTGGAGATGAGAAAGAGATGATATATTCATCTTGCATACATACATTCATCATATGCATTTGAATGTACATTTACATATATATATATATATATATATATATATATATATATATGGTGAACCTTGTTGAAGAATCTACCTAAGTTTAATTAGTTCCTTGTGTGGACCGGTTATTTAATGAGATATTATGATTCCTTGAGAGGACTGGTTATGTTGATGGTTGTGATTGTGCATTGCAACAAAGTGTGAATACAAGGTATGTTCTGAATTGTGTATAAATCTTATTCCCCCAAGTATATAGTTATATACGTGATGTCTATTATAGTGTCCCTTCTTGCAAAGTTGTTGATATTATTAATTGTCTTTTTTGTTGCAATTTCGATGGTTATTGGTAGTATAATAGGGACAAAGGGTTGTCACGAAATAGGAGTAATGAGAGAGAGATAGAGAGCTATATAGAGTTGTTGTCATAAGGTAAGTGCGTAAGAATTGTGAGTTAGATTAATTCATGAAATATATCTAATTAGTCATGCCCTGAGGGTAAATTAATATTGCTTAAATAAAGAAAAGGTGGTAAGGTTGAAAGTTGAAGTAAGTTATGTGTGTTCAGCTATTAAATTTGTATGCATGTCATGATTTCTTCTTGTTTACTCTATGTTATTATATGTTTCTAACCCTGTTCGGCCGATGATACCTATCAGTATGTGTGCACTGATACTACACGTACTATATCTTCATTTGGAGATATAGCCATGTTGCAGGTCAGTTGGAGTTTTATAGGTACAATAGTGATTATTCTTCAGCAGCTTCTGTCATCCTACTCATACATGAATGATGTGTCTCGGGTCATCCTTCCAATATTTTAGTGCTCTTGTACCAGTTTAGATTAGGTTCTGGAGAATTGTGTAACTTACTTTCATAATGTATTAATGTATTAAGTGTGTTTTAAGCAAAAGGTTTATTTAATTACTTATAATTGAGGCTATTTTAAATGTTTTCCGCATTAATTAAATGGTTGGATGGTAAGGGTTCTCCTATCTAAGATAGAGTTGGATAGGTGCCCGTACGATCCGTGATTTGGATCGTAACACACTTTTTTGCCAATTCATCAAAATAAATAAAATAGGAGAAAAATTGTCCCATTCAGACTTCTTTTTGCAAAAGTTGATGGTGCAACCTTAACCGAAAGAGTGGGTTTTTACTCTTAAACAAAAGAGTGATAGAAACATAAAAGTTTTAATGATAGCAAAATCATATTTTTCATGTGTAGAGCCAAACGACATAGCTTAATGCACATTATATGTTATATTTATCACTTATAGAAACAATATAGGCATATCTAATGAGACATGAACCATAAAAAATTCACATAAATTCGAGGAGACGTGATACATTAATACCGATGTAAGGAGTAGCTCCAAAAAAAAAAAGGTCAAAAAATTACAACATTAAAAATAATACAAATATAATGAACATGTATTTGCATCAAACCTCTGTCACCAGATTATTCTCTAGTAATTAATTATACTGTGGTTATTTTTAATACGTTCATAATCATAGTTATAGTGAAAGTCTAGCTGCCAATTGCTTACCTTTAGAATGAATTACAGTACTGCCAGCTGCGGCTTCAACGATTGTTGCTGGAATAATTCTGAGAAAGTACTGAAGAGGTTTCATTAACCTGACATAATTAATGTGAAAGGTGAGCCTATGCTAATAATGTAAAGACTTAGTATTACCATATTAAGTCTTTAAGACAAAAACTTATAGGGAATAATAAATTTGTATAGAAGCTCATCAAAGTACAATGATCAAATTCATAACAAACCCCGCTTTAAGTTCTTGATCGATAGAAAAATAGTACTGTAATGCAGCAATAATCCATGAAGATCTCCATATGTAAAATATGGCAATGCAATAATATTTTGAGCAATATCCAAAATATCATTCCGCACAAGCATAAGGTCCAACTCTAAAATGGACATAGAGTACTGCTTGGTGCATACAACAACTCTATATTTGGTAAGTCTATATTATCAGTATAATCATAATCAGTCTCATAGTTAGTCTCTGAATTGTCTATTTCTATATCTGATAATTCTTTTAGTTCATAAATACTATCATTACTTTCTAGGTCATAATCTATATAAGGTAATTCTGTATAAATATTATCTTCTATTCTTATTTCTGTTATTTGTTTTTTCTTTATATCCTTCAGTATTTTGCAGTCTTTAGCTAAATGTCCTAATTTGCCACAGTTGTAGCATTTACATTCTGATAGTTTTTTCTTAGGTCGATATGGTCTTTTTCTTTTATAATTTTTAATATAATATCGTTTTCTTGGGTTTTTGGTCTTATATTTTGCTTTAAAGGGTTTGTATTTCTTAAAGCGTTTTTTTATATCTATACTTAGTTTTCTTATTTTTGCAACCAAATTGTGGTGCTGTTTTTTGTGTACAACAAGACATGTTTTGATTTAATACTTTATCGAATTTTTGTTTATCTTTATATGTATCACATAATCCTATAAACCAAGTTTGTAAATATTTAATTCTAGATCCTAAGGTGTCTGTCAAACTGGCTGTTTCCCAGTCTGTTATTATCTTTGTACTAAATGGTTCAGGTAATTTTGTAAAATATGTTTGTCTTATTGCTATAGCTTCTTCCTGGTTATATATACTTTTATAATAATAATCCTTAAAAGCACATGTATATTCGTCTATGTAACACATATTACATATTGATAGTTTGTTCATTAATTGTCTGTTTAGATTTTTATCTTTTTCTTGTTCTGCTAGCTCTGTTGTCATACTACCGAATTCATTTCTAATTCCATATTCATATTTGTCTAAAATCGCCGTACTTGATGTTGTAATTGTTCCACTACTATCTTTATTACTTCTTAATGTTGCTCTTCCTTCAGCTGTTATATTATGTAGCCATAGTTTTACTGTTCCTATTAATGTCCTTTCTATGTATCCTGGTGCATCTGCTACTGATATTTTATTATCTACTAGTTGTTTAGCAAGCTGTCCTATCCATACTTGTATTGTTTTATTTACGTCTGTTACACAATCTAGGTCTAAGAATAGTGAAGATTCTGGGGGTTTATTTGGTGTCCATTTGTTTAATCTACTTTGCCATAATGCTTCATATCTATTGTCATCTATAACTGTGTAATAAGATGGTCTTGATGTTCTAGGATTTTCATATCTTCTTTTATCATATGAGGTTCTACTTGTGCTAGGTTCAAATGCTAATAAACATTTATATAAAGCAAATAATTCTTTTCTATTTATTTCCCATTTTGCTTGTGGTTCCGTATATGAGCCTGAATAATATCGACAGTGGTGTTCTATTTTTGTATCTAAATATTTATATTTTAAAATTTCACCATAACTATGATTACTTGCGTCTGATTCTACTATATATATAAACTCTTTTGTCGTGTCTGGAAAATATAATTTTGGTAACTTTTGACATAACTCTTTTATTTTTTGTATATGTTTTTTATCTGTCTGATCAAAATGATATTCAATATTCTTCTTTAATTTTTTATGTAATGGTTTTAGTTGTTCTGCTAATTTTGGTATATATTCTCGTACTTGATTTACTAAGCCTAAAAAGGATTGTAACTTTTTCTTTGTATCTAATATCTCTTCTGAATTTACAATTTTTTGTACTATATGAGTTTGCATTTTTATTCCATCTTTATCTATTTGTATGCCTAAAAATTCTATTTGATTTTTCATTATTTCTGCCTTACTTTTACTTAAACTAATTCCTGCTGTATCTATAATGTTTATGAATTTAGTTAGTAAGTGTATATGTTCTTCTTCTGTTCGTGAGTACAATAAGATATCATCAATATATATGATGCAATTTTCTAGTTGTGTAAAATGTGTATCCATAAAATGTTGAAATCTACCTGGTGCATTTTTATATCCAAATGGTAAGACATTCCATTCATAAAATCCTTGGGATACTGTGAATGCTGTTAGTTTTTTAGAGTTATCTTCTAGTTTTAAGTGGTAAAAGCCTGATTTGCAATCAAATTTACTAAAGTAGTTATATCCTTGGATTTGTCTAATTTTCAGTATTTTATTTGGTATTGGGTAATTATAAGTTTTAAACAATTATATCTACATAGATTTGCTTCTGAGCTTGTATCTAGCATCGGTGTATAGTATCTACTATTATATCCTTCCACTAATATTTTTACTAGTATATATACTTTTGTCATGTTAAAGTTATTTTAGATTATTGTTCTTGCTCTACTTATGATTACATTCTTGTTTTGGTAATGAATTATGCAAAAGATGTAAAAATACAAATATGGGATAAAATACTAACAATACAAACAATGTACAATTATGACTTCACAACCCGAGATATCATATTAGGAATGCCCTTTATAGATAATTTATACCCACATATACTAACAAAAACACATTGCTGGTTTACAACACCTTGTAAACAAAAAGTAGGAGCAAAAAGAGTACAAAATAAACCGAGAAAACCAACACCATGGATAAAAGGATCAGAAACCATAATACAAAAATTAGAAACTCAACCCAGTACAGAAAAGTCAATAGAAATAATAACTTTTAATATAAATATATTAAAACCAATTTACGACAAATTAGAACACTTATTGATTCTGGTAAACAATTATATCTACATAGATTTGCTTCTGAGCCTGTATCTAGCATCGGTGTATAGTATCTACTATTATATCCTTCCACTAATATTTTTACTAGTATATATACTTTTGTCATGTTAAAGTTATTATGCAAAAGATGTAAAAATACAAATATGGATAAAATACTAACAATACAAACAATGTACAATTATGACTTCACAACCCGAGATATCATATTAGGAATGCCCTTTATAGATAATTTATACCCACATATACTAACAAAAACACATTGCTGGTTTACAACACCTTGTAAACAAAAAGTAGGAGCAAAAAGAGTACAAAATAAACCGAGAAAACCAACACCATGGATAAAAGGATCAGAAACCATAATACAAAAATTAGAAACTCAACCCAGTACAGAAAAGTCAATAGAAATAATAACTTTTAATATAAATATATTAAAACCAATTTACGACAAATTAGAACACTTATTGATTCTGGTAAACAATTATATCTACATAGATTTGCTTCTGAGCCTGTATCTAGCATCGGTGTATAGTATCTACTATTATATCCTTCCACTAATATTTTTACTAGTATATATACTTTTGTCATGTTAAAGTTATTATGCAAAAGATGTAAAAATACAAATATGGATAAAATACTAACAATACAAACAATGTACAATTATGACTTCACAACCCGAGATATCATATTAGGAATGCCCTTTATAGATAATTTATACCCACATATACTAACAAAAACACATTGCTGGTTTACAACACCTTGTAAACAAAAAGTAGGAGCAAAAAGAGTACAAAATAAACCGAGAAAACCAACACCATGGATAAAAGGATCAGAAACCATAATACAAAAATTAGAAACTCAACCCAGTACAGAAAAGTCAATAGAAATAATAACTTTTAATATAAATATATTAAAACCAATTTACGACAAATTAGAACACAGTTATGGTGGAATTTTAAAATATAAATATTTAGATACAAAAATAGAACACCACTGTCGATATTATTCAGGCTCATATACGGAACCACAAGCAAAATGGGAAATAAATAGAAAAGAATTATTTGCTTTATATAAATGTTTATTAGCATTTGAATCATATATTGTATATAATAAATTTACAGTTAGAACAGACAATACACAAGTAAAATGGTGGCTAACAAAAAATTTAGAAAACTCAGTAACGACAAAGGAAATACGAAGGCTTGTATTAAAGACCAAAAATTAGAAATTGAAAATATAAGATTAGAAGCCAAAAAAGAAATCGAACATTTAAAATATAAACAACAAGAAAAAGAAGAACACACACACACACAAATAAAAACTGAACCAATTCCAGAATATCCAGAAGAATTAAATAAAGAAATACAAGCATTAAAACCAAAACCTAAACACGAAATAACTCATGTACATTTAGGAGCAATACAGATACTCATAAAAGCATGCTTTAAGGAAGGAATAGATACACCTATAGAATTATACCTAGCAGATGATAGGATTAAATATCCAATTGAAAAAAGTATAATAAGTGCAGTAAAAGGAAATTTAATATACCAAAAATTTAAATTTACAGTTAACCCCAACTATTCAGTAGCAATAAAAGACAAAAATATAGATAAATCATTAGTATTATATTGGAAATTATCAGGAATAGAATTAACCCCAGGTAGTAAAATATTTACCGCAAGATGTAAAAACTTATATATATTAACTACTAAACACATGGTACAAGCAACAAGTAAAATTGATAAAATCAAGATAGAATCCCCATTTGACAATATATTAACAGCAATAGATAATAATGATTATAGTTATGATGAATTAGACATAAATCAAGAATTAGATATAGTTAGAGAAAGAATAGGAACATCAACAAAAAGACAAATAGACATCCCTTCATCCTCATCTACCTAAAGAAATTTCCATAGATATACCTCAATCCAGTGAAAACATAGAAAAATACAAAAGGAAAACACCTAAATATCTAATCAATGAAGATAATAACTATAAAATATTACTCTTATATACACTCAGAAAATTAAATAAAGATTCAATACAAATAATATATAACCTATTACTAACCCATGAAATTATAAATCTAATGAAAGAATCATGGTTAGAAAATATACTTGATAGCACAGAAGAAGATGATTATAAAAACAATGACGTATACTACGACATAGATTCCGACGGATACTTAGATTTTAACTAAAAATGGACCAACAAAATCTAGAACAATGGCAGCAAACTATAAATGAACTAAGAGAAAGAGAAACACTTATTCAATATAACTTAGATAAATATATACAGACTCAAAATCCTGACTATCTAGACTTAATAGTCCAAGATATTAACCAAATACTTAGATTAATTAAACAAAGAGATACTTATTATAATTCCGCATTTAATCAATGAACAAAGAAGAGAAAGATCAAGGGATACCCCCCCAAATGGTATCAGAGCATAGGACTAAAAATATAATGGATGATGAGAATAGAAATAATGAGCATAGAATAAATAGTAATAAAGCAAAAAATAAAATCATAGAAGATAGAGATAAAATAACAGTAGACAATTACCATAGGAAAAGGGCTAAACTACTAAATACACCACTCGAATATGGCGAAGATTTAACTTATGATGATCCACGATATCAAAAAATTATGACACAAATAAATAGGAATGAAAAAATACAGAAACTCAGAAAAGAATTAAGAAAATTATATAATACTTATGAACCTACCAAAATAGATGTAATCTCTTATATAGAATATAAATACATTAAGACCTTGCGAAAACAAAAATATGACACATAAACAGACACCTATAAGAATGGTAAAACTAATTAGATTAAACCACTTAACAACAAAGATTCAGAAAAAATATAAACGCAAAATCCAAAGAAAACAAAACCTTAAAGA
This sequence comes from Capsicum rhomboideum, assembly GCA_031232105.1. Lineage (NCBI taxonomy): Eukaryota > Viridiplantae > Streptophyta > Magnoliopsida > Solanales > Solanaceae > Capsicum > Capsicum rhomboideum. The sequence goes on along the minus strand of CP124710.1, from coordinate 50,894,729 downwards.
AATTATCCAAATAATAAAAGAAATACATAACCTAAATAAAGCTATGAATAACTTAGTTATAGCATTAGATAAACTAACTACAGCATTTAAACAAACCATTAATGGATAAACCGGAATCAAGTAACCCAACATATATATATCCAGAGACAGAAAAAATCCTTAGAAAGGTAGAATTATTTAAAGAAATAATAGACTTACAAGAAGAAATTAAATATAGGAAAGAAAGATTAACTTATAATATATTTGCAGGAGTATGTAAACAATCACTAGAAGCCCAAAAACATGAAATCACTAAATTAAAATTAAAACATTATGACTTAAAACAAAAGTATACGGATGAATAAAGAAGAATACCCCGTAGAAGAAAAAACCTTTATTAGTACAGAAGGAACACAGATAATGATAATACATTCAAATCTAGGAAGAAGATATAGGAAAATAGGTACAAAATTATACTTAATGCCAGACCCAATATCAGCTAAATTAGAAGATAGTATAACCGAAATGATACGATTACAAAAAGAGAATACAGAAATAGACCAAAAATTAGAAATTGAAAATATAAGATTAGAAGCCAAAAAAGAAATCGAACATTTAAAATATAAACAACAAGAAAAAGAAGAACACACACACACACAAATAAAAACTGAACCAATTTCAGAATATCCAGAACCGGAAACATCCGAATCATCTACAAAAATACAAGAAATGGAAAAAGAGTTAGTAATACTAAAACAAATATATGCGCAAAAAGTAAAGGAACGACTAGCAAAACAAAAACAAACACTACAAAAAGAAAAAGAAAAACAGTTAGCTATGGAATTAGAAAAGTTAAAAGAACAAATACACTTAGAAGAATCAGCTCAACCAGCTCCAGGAATAACAGAAGACTTCACAAACCTAAGTATTGATAACATTACAGTAACCCATTCTGAAGATATAAACGAACTAAAAATCGATAATATAACCATAGGAGAAACAGAAAATTCCAAAACAAATTCCGATAAAGAAGAAGAAAATAGTGAAACATATACACAAATCATGAACCAAATAACAGATTTAGATATAAATACAACAAATGCTAAACCAAATATAAATACAATTAAAAATGAACAACCTAGCATAAGCAGAACCTCATATGATAAAAGAAGATATGAAAATCCTAGAACATCAAGACCATCTTATTACACAGTTATAGATGACAATAGATATGAAGCATTATGGCAAAGTAGATTAAACAAATGGACACCAAATAAACCCCCAGAATCTTCACTATTCTTAGACCTAGATTGTGTAACAGACGTAAATAAAACAATACAAGTATGGATAGGACAGCTTGCTAAACAACTAGTAGATAATAAAATATCAGTAGCAGATGCACCAGGATACATAGAAAGGACATTAATAGGAACAGTAAAACTATGGCTACATAATATAACAGCTGAAGGAAGAGCAACATTAAGAAGTAATAAAGATAGTAGTGGAACAATTACAACATCAAGTACGGCGATTTTAGACAAATATGAATATGGAATTAGAAATGAATTCGGTAGTATGACAACAGAGCTAGCAGAACAAGAAAAAGATAAAAATCTAAACAGACAATTAATGAACAAACTATCAATATGTAATATGTGTTACATAGACGAATATACATGTGCTTTTAAGGATTATTATTATAAAAGTATATATAACCAGGAAGAAGCTATAGCAATAAGACAAACATATTTTACAAAATTACCTGAACCATTTAGTACAAAGATAATAACAGACTGGGAAACAGCCAGTTTGACAGATACCTTAGGATCTAGAATTAAATATTTACAAACTTGGTTTATAGGATTATGTGATACATATAAAGATAAACAAAAATTCGATAAAGTATTAAATCAAAACATGTCTTGTTGTACACAAAAAACAGCACCACAATTTGGTTGCAAAAATAAGAAAACTAAGTATAGATATAAAAAAACGCTTTAAGAAATACAAACCCTTTAAAGCAAAATATAAGACCAAAAACCCAAGAAAACGATATTATATTAAAAATTATAAAAGAAAAAGACCATATCGACCTAAGAAAAAACTATCAGAATGTAAATGCTACAACTGTGGCAAATTAGGACATTTAGCTAAAGACTGCAAAATACTGAAGGATATAAAGAAAAAACAAATAACAGAAATAAGAATAGAAGATAATATTTATACAGAATTACCTTATATAGATTATGACCTAGAAAGTAATGATAGTATTTATGAACTAAAAGAATTATCAGATATAGAAATAGACAATTCAGAGACTAACTATGAGACTGATTATGATTATACTGATAATATAGACTTACCAAATATAGAAGAAGAGAATACTTATGACTGAAACAGGAATAATAGAAAAAGAAAATTACCAAACTGAAGAAATTAGTAATCAAAAAATAATATTCGACTCAAACATATACAACCAGATTAGGAAACAAGAAATTACCTTAAAAATAGATAATGTATTAGACGTACCAATGGTAAAAAATTGGTTCACAAAACCAAAAGAAGAATATTACATAATAAGCCAAAAAGAACATACAGTAGATTGTAAATATGCAAGAGGTAGAGCAATGGTACCTATAATAAGTAAAAAGGAATTAAATAAAGAAATACAAGCATTAAAACCAAAACCTAAACACGAAATAACTCATGTACATTTAGGAGCAATACAGATACTCATAAAAGCATGCTTTAAGGAAGGAATAGATACACCTATAGAATTATACCTAGCAGATGATAGGATTAAATATCCAATTGAAAAAAGTATAATAAGTGCAGTAAAAGGAAATTTAATATACCAAAAATTTAAATTTACAGTTAACCCCAACTATTCAGTAGCAATAAAAGACAAAAATATAGATAAATCATTAGTATTATATTGGAAATTATCAGGAATAGAATTAACCCCAGGTAGTAAAATATTTACCGCAAGATGTAAAAACTTATATATATTAACTACTAAACACATGGTACAAGCAACAAGTAAAATTGATAAAATCAAGATAGAATCCCCATTTGACAATATATTAACAGCAATAGATAATAATGATTATAGTTATGATGAATTAGACATAAATCAAGAATTAGATATAGTTAGAGAAAGAATAGGAACATCAACAAAAAGACAAATAGACATCCCTTCATCCTCATCTAGGGTAAGTACATCTAGAAGACTAGAATATGAACAACCTACAGAAATAATAGAAATACCATTACATCCCTATTATATAACAGGAATATTAAACCAACGAAAATATTTAATCCTTATAAATACAGGAGAACAAGATAATTGGATAACCCAGGAATTAATAACAGAAAACGATATTATACTACAAGAACAAGAAATACCCGGCTTACCAACAGAGTTAAAACAGACAAAAGAAATAACTATCCAAGAATTAATCATAGGAGGAATACCGATAAATATACAATTTACAATAGGACAAATAAATCCAAACATTGTATTAGGCTTAAATTGGCTAGAACAAGTAAAACCATATAAAATAGAAGATACAAGATTAATAATTCATTACCAAAACAAGAATGTAATCATAAGTAGAGCAAGAACAATAATCTAAAATAACTTTAACATGACAAAAGTATATATACTAGTAAAAATATTAGTGGAAGGATATAATAGTAGATACTATACACCGATGCTAGATACAGGCTCAGAAGCAAATCTATGTAGATATAATTGTTTACCAGAATCAAAATGGAAACCAATAAAACATCCAACCGTATTTACCGGATTTAATGACGAAGGAAGCATGATAAAATATTATGCAAAAGATGTAAAAATACAAATATGGGATAAAATACTAACAATACAAACAATGTACAATTATGACTTCACAACTCGAGATATCATATTAGGAATGCCCTTTATAGATAATTTATACCCACATATACTAACAAAAACACATTGCTGGTTTACAACACCTTGTAAACAAAAAGTAGGAGCAAAAAGAGTACAAAATAAACCGAGAAAACCAACACCATGGATAAAAGGATCAGAAACCATAATACAAAAATTAGAAACTCAACCCAGTACAGAAAAGTCAATAGAAATAATAACTTTTAATATAAATATATTAAAACCAATTTACGACAAATTAGAACACTTATACAGCGATAATCCCCTTAAAGGATGGGATAAACATAAAACCACAGTTACTATAGAACTTATCGATACCAATAGTATCATCACCCAAAAACCATTAAAATATAACTTTGATGATTTAAAGGAATTTAGTTTACACATCAATGAATTACTCACTAACAACTATATCCAAGAAAGTAATAGTAAACATACCAGTCCCGCATTTATTGTCAATAAACATAGTGAACAAAAACGAGGGAAAAGTAGGATGGTTATTGATTATCGAAACCTAAACGCCAAAACTAAAACTTATAATTACCCAATACCAAATAAAATACTGAAAATTAGACAAATCCAAGGATATAACTACTTTAGTAAATTTGATTGCAAATCAGGCTTTTACCACTTAAAACTAGAGGATAACTCTAAAAAACTAACAGCATTCACAGTACCCCAAGGATTTTATGAATGGAATGTCTTACCATTTGGATATAAAAATGCACCAGGTAGATTTCAACATTTTATGGATACACATTTTACACAACTAGAAAATTGCATCATATATATTGATGATATCTTATTGTACTCACGAACAGAAGAAGAACATATACACTTACTAACTAAATTCATAAACATTATAGATACAGCAGGAATTAGTTTAAGTAAAAGTAAGGCAGAAATAATGAAAAATCAAATAGAATTTTTAGGCATACAAATAGATAAAGATGGAATAAAAATGCAAACTCATATAGTACAAAAAATTGTAAATTCAGAAGAGATATTAGATACAAAGAAAAAGTTACAATCCTTTTTAGGCTTAGTAAATCAAGTACGAGAATATATACCAAAATTAGCAGAACAACTAAAACCATTACATAAAAAATTAAAGAAGAATATTGAATATCATTTTGATCAGACAGATAAAAAACATATACAAAAAATAAAAGAGTTATGTCAAAAGTTACCAAAATTATATTTTCCAGACACGACAAAAGAGTTTATATATATAGTAGAATCAGACGCAAGTAATCATAGTTATGGTGGAATTTTAAAATATAAATATTTAGATACAAAAATAGAACACCACTGTCGATATTATTCAGGCTCATATACGGAACCACAAGCAAAATGGGAAATAAATAGAAAAGAATTATTTGCTTTATATAAATGTTTATTAGCATTTGAACCATATATTGTATATAATAAATTTATAGTTAGAACAGACAATACACAAGTAAAATGGTGGCTAACAAAAAATTTAGAAAACTCAGTAACGACAAAGGAAATACGAAGGCTTGTATTAAATATACAAAATTTCACTTTCACAATAGAAGTTATTAGTACTAACAAAAACATTGTTGCAGACTACTTATCAAGACAAAGCTACACAGACAGATCAGGATAGTCCAATGGACGAATTATTAAAAGCTATGACTACACTTTGTCTCAAAGTGGACAGTTTTGAGCTAGAACTAAAACAGCTAAAGAAGGAAGAAGCTACAAGTCAGCCTCATGACTCAAAATATGCTGATCTACGTCAATCGGAAGACGTTAAACATCCAGAACTAGAAGGAGACATTGAGAAACTCCTAAAAACTCATAACAAAGTTATTTATACAGCTGCAGGAGCAGGAACTAGCACAGGAACTAAAGCAGGAACAAGCAGTTCAGCTACCCCACCTACAAAAAGACCAAATACCAATTTAAATAGTCATTTCACAAAACCATTTATACAGAAATTCCAGTCAACAAATTATCCAAGTCCCCAAACTTCATCATACGCAGCCAGTCTAAATAATACCAAAAATATTTATGACCATATATCCACAGCCTATATCCATAATATCCACAAAACCCAAACGCATTTAAATCAAAATCCAAGATCCACAACAACTACTGATCCCACAAGAGATTATTTAACCCAAAAATTGCAAGGATATAACAAGCTTATTGCCCAACCAGGAACAAATGCAAATCTAATACGAACATGCTATGACTTTGGACTATTATCAACTGTATATACAGCAGATGGACAAGAAATCCAAAAAATACCAGAACTATATACTGCATTTTCAACATACCAAAGAATTACCAAAGGAACTTTCTTTTATATCAGATTTTATGCAGCCCCGGCAGAAATACTTTTCAACGAAATAAAACCTATCATACAAGTAGTAAAAATAGGACTGACACGAGATATGTTAATACCAGATGCTATAGAATCTCAACCAGAAAAACCCAGAGAAGATATACCGGCATTTTATGCAAACAAAAGAATAATAGGACTACAAGTTATCTTACAAGAACTAGAACATAATTATACTACTGGACAAGCACTATGGTGTTACCACTGTAGAAATCAAAATATGATCTATGCAAACTCGAGAGAACTAAGACCAGGAGACATGGAAGAAATACGACAATGGATACTCTCTTTACTTAAACCAGAAGACAAACCAACTACAAAGGCACTCAAGAAGGAGTTTATTTCAGCAAATCTATTAACAAGATATTGTCAGCTTATAGGACAAAAATATCCAGACCATCACTGTTCACAGTGTAATGGAGGAAATATCACTCATATACCAGAAGTTCAATTAGAATGATGGACAGCAACAGCACATCAGACAAACTACGGACAAAACAAGATACTGAAGACCCACATATTTTATATCATAATGTAAATTATTAGCAGCATCTTTTCTTTATTAAAGTGGGAATAATATAACCCCACACGTTTTCTATCTTTTCTTACTTTTAGAATAAGTCAGAAAGTGCACAGTAGCAATACTGTTTACTTTTTGAAAAATTTGTAAAAAGATGTACAAAAGTCATAAAGTGCACAGTGACTAGCACTGTTCACGCGTTTTACTTTTCTTTTAATGCGTTTTCCACTATTTGGATGCATTTGTAATATATTATATATAGAGGCAAAGGCAGAGAGGAGAAGACAAGCAATCTTGCTTACCTACAACTCTCATGTGCTGAGACCTACAAATAAATAAAATATTTTTTATATATCAGTTTTATATAGCTATGGAGGAATCCAACATAACAGCATCCATCTCACATAATACTGAGGAAATAACAACTACGGTACACTTTCGTTCAACTATGTGTAACTAATCTTTTAATTCCCAATAATCTCTAGTATATTATTATTATTTATCATGTAGTAATTTGATTATGTTATATTATCCTTATTAGTTTGCTATGGTTAATAGGCTAAGAGTAAGTTAAACCCAGACTAAGCTGACCAAAATGGTTGAACCCAGAAAAGGCGAGGAATGCCGTGAATAGGGTAGTAAACCAAGTGAAGAAAGCAGTGTTAGGGTAAACTGATTGGTGCTGAAACCCATAGTAGTGACCAAACGGATAATTAAACATACTGAATTACTAAGTGATAGAGATAATAATACAAGTAGAGGTTAGAGGGAATAATGATTAAAAACACAAAATGAAAAGAATGACAGAACCTAAAGAAATTTCCATAGATATACCTCAATCCAGTGAAAACATAGAAAAATACAAAAGGAAAACACCTAAATATCTAATCAATGAAGATAATAACTATAAAATATTACTCTTATATACACTCAGAAAATTAAATAAAGATTCAATACAAATAATATATAACCTATTACTAACCCATTAAATTATAAATCTAATGAAAGAATCATGGTTAGAAAATATACTTGATAGCACAGAAGAAGATGATTATAAAAACAATGACGTATACTACGACATAGATTCCGACGGATACTTAGATTTTAACTAAAAATGGACCAACAAAATCTAGAACAATGGCAGCAAACTATAAATGAACTAAGAGAAAGAGAAACACTTATTCAATATAACTTAGATAAATATATACAGACTCAAAATCCTGACTATCTAGACTTAATAGTCCAAGATATTAACCAAATATACCATTTGGGGGGGTGTCCCTTGATCTTTCTCTTCTTTGTTCATTGATTAAATGCGGAATTATAATAAGTATCTCTTTGTTTAATTAATCTAAGTATTTGGTTAATATCTTGGACTATTAAGTCTAGATAGTCAGGATTTTGAGTCTGTATATATTTATCTAAGTTATATTGAATAAGTGTTTCTCTTTCTCTTAGTTCATTTATAGTTTGCTGCCATTGTTCTAGATTTTGTTGGTCCATTTTTAGTTAAAATCTAAGTATCCGTCGGAATCTATGTCGTAGTATATGTCATTGTTTTTATAATCATCTTCTTCTGTGCTATCAAGTATATTTTCTAACCATGATTCTTTCATTAGATTTATAATTTCATGGGTTAGTAATAGGTTATATATTATTTGTATTGAATCTTTATTTAATTTTCTGAGTGTATATAAGAGTAATATTTTATAGTTATTATCTTCATTGATTAGATATTTAGGTGTTTTCCTTTTGTATTTTTCTATGTTTTCACTGGATTGAGGTATATCTATGGAAATTTCTTTAGGTTCTGTCATTCTTTTCATTTTGTGTTTTTAATCATTATTCCCTCTAACCTCTACTTGTATTATTATCTCTATCACTTAGTAATTCAGTATGTTTAATTATCCGTTTGGTCACTAATTCTTTGGTATGTTGAAAATGCAGTATATAGTTCTGGTATTTTTTGGATTTCTTGTCCATCTGCTGTATGTACAGTTGATAATAGTCCAAAGTCATAGCATGTTCGTATTAGATTTGCATTTGTTCCTGGTTGGGCAATAAGCTTGTTATATCCTTGCAATTTTTGGGTTAAATAATCTCTTGTGGGATCAGTAGTTGTTGTGGATCTTGGATTTTGATTTAAATGCGTTTGGGTTTTGTGGATATTATGGATATAGGCTGTGGATATATGGTCATAAATATTTTTGGTATTATTTAGACTGGCTGCGTATGATGAAGTTTGGGGACTTGGATAATTTGTTGACTGGAATTTCTGTATAAATGGTTTTGTGAAATGACTATTTAAATTGGTATTTGGTCTTTTTGTAGGTGGGGTAGCTGAACTGCTTGTTCCTGCTTTAGTTCCTGTGCTAGTTCCTGCTCCTGCAGCTGTATAAATAACTTTGTTATGAGTTTTTAGGAGTTTCTCAACGTCTCCTTCTAGTTCTGGATGTTTAACGTCTTCCGATTGACGTAGATCAGCATATTTTGAGTCATGCGGCTGACTTGTAGCTTTTTCCTTCTTTAGCTGTTTTAGTCTGGGTTTAACTTACTCTTAGCCTATTAACCATAGCAAACTAATAAGGATAATATAACATAATCAAATTACTACATGATAAATAATAATAATATACTAGAGATTATTGGGAATTAAAAGATTAGTTACACATAGTTGAACGAAAGTGTACCGTAGTTGTTATTTCCTCAGTAGTATGTGAGATGGATGCTGTTATGTTGGATTCCTCCATAGCTATATAAAACTGATATATAAAAAATATTTTATTTATTTGTAGGTCTCAGCACATGAGAGTTGTAGGTAAGCAAGATTGCTTGTCTTCTCCTCTCTGCCTTTGCCTCTATATATAATATATTACAAACGCGTCCAAATAGTGGAAAACGCGTTAAAAGAAAAGTAAAACGCGTGAACAGTTCTAGTCACTGTGCACTTTATGACTTTTGTACATCTTTTTACAAATTTTTCAAAAAGTAAACAGTATTGCTACTGTGCACTTTCTGACTTATTCTAAAAGTAAGAAAAGATAGAAAACGTGTGGGGTTATATTATTCCCACTTTAATAAAGAAAAGATGCTGCTAATAATTTACATTATGATATAAAATATGTGGGTCTTCAGTATCTTGTTTTGTCCGTAGTTTGTCTGATGTGCTGCTGCTGTCCATCATTCTAATTGAACTTCTGGTATATGAGTGATATTTCCTCCATTACACTGTGAACAGTGATGGTCTGGATATTTTTGTCCTATAAGCTGACAATATCTTGTTAATAGATTTGCTGAAATAAACTCCTTCTTGAGTGCCTTTGTAGTTGGTATGTCTTCTGGTTTAAGTAAAGAGAGTATCCATTGTCGTATTTCTTCCATATCTCCTGGTCTTAGTTCTCTCGAGTTTGCATAGATCATATTTTGATTTCTACAGTGGTAACACCATAGTGCTTGTCCAGTAGTATAATTATGTTCTAGTTCTTGTAAGATAACTTGTAGTCCTATTATTCTTTTGTTTGCATAAAATGTCGGTATATCTTCTCTGGGTATTTCTGGTTGAGATTCTATAGCATCTGGTATTAATATATCTCGTGTCAGTCCTATTTTTACTACTTGTATGATAGGTTTTATTTCGTTGAAAAGTATTTCTGCCGGGGCTGCATAAAATCTGATATAAAAGAAAGTTCTAGCTCAAAACTGTCCACTTTGAGACAAAGTGTAGTCATAGCTTTTAATAATTCGTCCATTGGACTATCCTGATCTGTCTGTGTAGCTTTGTCTTGATAAGTAGTCTGCAACAATGTTTTTGTTAGTACTAATAACTTCTATTGTGAAAGTGAAATTTTGTATATTTAATACAAGCCTTCGTATTTCCTTTGTCGTTACTGAGTTTTCTAAATTTTTTGTTAGCCACCATTTTACTTGTGTATTGTCTGTTCTAACTATAAATTTATTATATACAATATATGGTTCAAATGCTAATAAACATTTATATAAAGCAAATAATTCTTTTCTATTTATTTCCCATTTTGCTTGTGGTTCCGTATATGAGCCTGAATAATATCGACAGTGGTGTTCTATTTTTGTATCTAAATATTTATATTTTAAAATTCCACCATAACTATGATTACTTGCGTCTGATTCTACTATATATATAAACTCTTTTGTCGTGTCTGGAAAATATAATTTTGGTAACTTTTGACATAACTCTTTTATTTTTTGTATATGTTTTTTATCTGTCTGATCAAAATGATATTCAATATTCTTCTTTAATTTTTTATGTAATGGTTTTAGTTGTTCTGCTAATTTTGGTATATATTCTCGTACTTGATTTACTAAGCCTAAAAAGGATTGTAACTTTTTCTTTGTATCTAATATCTCTTCTGAATTTACAATTTTTTGTACTATATGAGTTTGCATTTTTATTCCATCTTTATCTATTTGTATGCCTAAAAATTCTATTTGATTTTTCATTATTTCTGCCTTACTTTTACTTAAACTAATTCCTGCTGTATCTATAATGTTTATGAATTTAGTTAGTAAGTGTATATGTTCTTCTTCTGTTCGTGAGTACAATAAGATATCATCAATATATATGATGCAATTTTCTAGTTGTGTAAAATGTGTATCCATAAAATGTTGAAATCTACCTGGTGCATTTTTATATCCAAATGGTAAGACATTCCATTCATAAAATCCTTGGGGTACTGTGAATGCTGTTAGTTTTTTAGAGTTATCCTCTAGTTTTAAGTGGTAAAAGCCTGATTTGCAATCAAATTTACTAAAGTAGTTATATCCTTGGATTTGTCTAATTTTCAGTATTTTATTTGGTATTGGGTAATTATAAGTTTTAGTTTTGGCGTTTAGGTTTCGATAATCAATAACCATCCTACTTTTCCCTCGTTTTTGTTCACTATGTTTATTGACAATAAATGCGGGACTGGTATGTTTACTATTACTTTCTTGGATATAGTTGTTAGTGAGTAATTCATTGATGTGTAAACTAAATTCCTTTAAATCATCAAAGTTATATTTTAATGGTTTTTGGGTGATGATACTATTGGTATCGATAAGTTCTATAGTAACTGTGGTTTTATGTTTATCCCATCCTTTAAGGGGATTATCGCTGTATAAGTGTTCTAATTTGTCGTAAATTGGTTTTAATATATTTATATTAAAAGTTATTATTTCTATTGACTTTTCTGTACTGGGTTGAGTTTCTAATTTTTGTATTATGGTTTCTGATCCTTTTATCCATGGTGTTGGTTTTCTCGGTTTATTTTGTACTCTTTTTGCTCCTACTTTTTGTTTACAAGGTGTTGTAAACCAGCAATGTGTTTTTGTTAGTATATGTGGGTATAAATTATCTATAAAGGGCATTCCTAATATGATATCTCGGGTTGTGAAGTCATAATTGTACATTGTTTGTATTGTTAGTATTTTATCCCATATTTGTATTTTTACATCTTTTGCATAATATTTTATCATGCTTCCTTCGTCATTAAATCCGGTAAATACGGTTGGATGTTTTATTGGTTTCCATTTTGATTCTGGTAAACAATTATATCTACATAGATTTGCTTCTGAGCCTGTATCTAGCATCGGTGTATAGTATCTACTATTATATCCTTCCACTAATATTTTTACTAGTATATATACTTTTGTCATGTTAAAGTTATTTTAGATTATTGTTCTTGCTCTACTTATGATTACATTCTTGTTTTGGTAATGAATTATTAATCTTGTATCTTCTATTTTATATGGTTTTACTTGTTCTAGCCAATTTAAGCCTAATACAATGTTTGGATTTATTTGTCCTATTGTAAATTGTATATTTATCGGTATTCCTCCTATGATTAATTCTTGGATAGTTATTTCTTTTGTCTGTTTTAACTCTGTTGGTAAGCCGGGTATTTCTTGTTCTTGTAGTATAATATCGTTTTCTGTTATTAATTCCTGGGTTATCCAATTATCTTGTTCTCCTGTATTTATAAGGATTAAATATTTTCGTTGGTTTAATATTCCTGTTATATAATAGGGATGTAATGGTATTTCTATTATTTCTGTAGGTTGTTCATATTCTAGTCTTCTAGATGTACTTACCCTAGATGAGGATGAAGGGATGTCTATTTGTCTTTTTGTTGATGTTCCTATTCTTTCTCTAACTATATCTAATTCTTGATTTATGTCTAATTCATCATAACTATAATCATTATTATCTATTGCTGTTAATATATTGTCAAATGGGGATTCTATCTTGATTTTATCAATTTTACTTGTTGCTTGTACCATGTGTTTAGTAGTTAATATATATAAGTTTTTACATCTTGCGGTAAATATTTTACTACCTGGGGTTAATTCTATTCCTGATAATTTCCAATATAATACTAATGATTTATCTATATTTTTGTCTTTTATTGCTACTGAATAGTTGGGGTTAACTGTAAATTTAAATTTTTGGTATATTAAATTTCCTTTTACTGCACTTATTATACTTTTTTCAATTGGATATTTAATCCTATCATCTGCTAGGTATAATTCTATAGGTGTATCTATTCCTTCCTTAAAGCATGCTTTTATGAGTATCTGTATTGCTCCTAAATGTACATGAGTTATTTCGTGTTTAGGTTTTGGTTTTAATGCTTGTATTTCTTTATTTAATTCCTTTTTACTTATTATAGGTACCATTGCTCTACCTCTTGCATATTTACAATCTACTGTATGTTCTTTTTGGCTTATTATGTAATATTCTTCTTTTGGTTTTGTGAACCAATTTTTTACCATTGGTACGTCTAATACATTATCTATTTTTAAGGTAATTTCTTGTTTCCTAATCTGGTTGTATATGTTTGAGTCGAATATTATTTTTTGATTACTAATTTCTTCAGTTTGGTAATTTTCTTTTTCTATTATTCCTGTTTCAGTCATAAGTATTCTCTTCTTCTATATTTGGTAAGTCTATATTATCAGTATAATCATAATCAGTCTCATAGTTAGTCTCTGAATTGTCTATTTCTATATCTGATAATTCTTTTAGTTCATAAATACTATCATTACTTTCTAGGTCATAATCTATATAAGGTAATTCTGTATAAATATTATCTTCTATTCTTATTTCTGTTATTTGTTTTTTCTTTATATCCTTCAGTATTTTGCAGTCTTTAGCTAAATGTCCTAATTTGCCACAGTTGTAGCATTTACATTCTGATAGTTTTTTCTTAGGTCGATATGGTCTTTTTCTTTTATAATTTTTAATATAATATCGTTTTCTTGGGTTTTTGGTCTTATATTTTGCTTTAAAGGGTTTGTATTTCTTAAAGCGTTTTTTTATATCTATACTTAGTTTTCTTATTTTTGCAACCAAATTGTGGTGCTGTTTTTTGTGTACAACAAGACATGTTTTGATTTAATACTTTATCGAATTTTTGTTTATCTTTATATGTATCACATAATCCTATAAACCAAGTTTGTAAATATTTAATTCTAGATCCTAAGGTGTCTGTCAAACTGGCTGTTTCCCAGTCTGTTATTATCTTTGTACTAAATGGTTCAGGTAATTTTGTAAAATATGTTTGTCTTATTGCTATAGCTTCTTCCTGGTTATATATACTTTTATAATAATAATCCTTAAAAGCACATGTATATTCGTCTATGTAACACATATTACATATTGATAGTTTGTTCATTAATTGTCTGTTTAGATTTTTATCTTTTTCTTGTTCTGCTAGCTCTGTTGTCATACTACCGAATTCATTTCTAATTCCATATTCATATTTGTCTAAAATCGCCGTACTTGATGTTGTAATTGTTCCACTACTATCTTTATTACTTCTTAATGTTGCTCTTCCTTCAGCTGTTATATTATGTAGCCATAGTTTTACTGTTCCTATTAATGTCCTTTCTATGTATCCTGGTGCATCTGCTACTGATATTTTATTATCTACTAGTTGTTTAGCAAGCTGTCCTATCCATACTTGTATTGTTTTATTTACGTCTGTTACACAATCTAGGTCTAAGAATAGTGAAGATTCTGGGGGTTTATTTGGTGTCCATTTGTTTAATCTACTTTGCCATAATGCTTCATATCTATTGTCATCTATAACTGTGTAATAAGATGGTCTTGATGTTCTAGGATTTTCATATCTTCTTTTATCATATGAGGTTCTGCTTGTGCTAGGTTGTTCATTTTTAATTGTATTTATATTTGGTTTAGCATTTGTTGTATTTATATCTAAATCTGTTATTTGGTTCATGATTTGTGTATATATAACTGAAAAATTAATTAACGATATAAAATGGAAAAAACGGCTTTAATGTGATTTAAGCGCAGTCAACATGATATTTATTGTCTATTGAATCCCTTGAATTCAGTAACAGTTTCAAATTTTGAAGTTTTAAATTACCAAATCATCTTCCTTTGTTCAAAGCATCCAAATTCCTACGATCAAAAACTATCAACTTCGCTTTGCTCTGTTTTTTAGATTTTTGTTTTGCTCATTTTTTCCAGTTCCTATACAAGATGAACATCTCCATTCTCTTGAGGTATTCTGGTGTCTGGAAATCTAAAATAGTTTATGAAAGATACAAAAGTGATGGAATTGTTGTTGCAGAAAATATTACATATGTAAGATTGATTTCGACAATTGTGGCAGAATTAGAGATTGAGGAGTCAAGGAAAAAAATTGACATTCGATACGTAGTTCAAGGCAATTCATCAGCAATGGTGATTCGTAATGACAATGGAATGAAGTTGTATGTTGAATTGAAGAAAAGTTCTCCATCATTTGTAATGTATCCTTTAGTCATAATAAGTACGGATAAATCTACCGAAGAGGTAACGTTCGATGGTGAAACTGGAGCAATAGCCTGCGTAGAAGGAATAGAATCGGATGCACTAGCACTTTCTGTTGTTGAGTTAAAAAATGAGTACTCATTATAGGTACCTGAATTGGAAATTGACAACTTCATAATTAATTGTAAGAATAAAGAAGTGAAGGAGAAGCAGCATTACAAGGATAAAGCTACACTTGTAAGCGTAATGGCGAAGTATTCATTAAATCATTACTTTAATGTTAGAGCTAAGCGATCCGACAAACAGAGGTATGATTAAAATGTATAAATCTGTTATATAGATTTGTACTTATTTATGATGATTATAATTGTTGAAATCGTTTTTTTGGAGAATGATTTGACCATATACATTACTTCATATTTATCGAATCTGCATCTGTTTTATGAAGGTTGAATAAATATACAAAAGTATATAAAATTTATAATCGTATACATAAATTATTGGAAATCCTATACATAAGTATATGTTGTTGGCAATCCTATATCTGACCTATTGGTGGCATTCATATACATTATATGTTAAGGTTTTTGTATGTATACATAACCTGTTTTCAATTATATACATTGCAGAGATGTAATATGTTTATCCTATACATTCAGTTGTTCTCATATATGCTGAACACACTTTTTTTTACAGCTATGTGCTAATTTGTTATAATGAGGATTGTGATTGGATCATGAAAGCTTCTTGCCTGAATAATTCTCATGTGTTTATGGTTTGTACATTCAAGAACGAACATACATGTCTAATGAGTGATAGAGTTCTAAAACAGTTCCAAGCAACGACAACCTTTGTTAGTAACTTTACCGCACCGAAGTTGGTTAATCATAAGAGAAAACACACTAAGGGAGACATAATTGAAGAAGTTAAAGATGTATATGGAGTGGATATTAACTATATAAAGGCATGGAGAGCCAAGGAACGTGCTATTAAGATGCTAAGGGGTGGACGGACTGATGGCTTTAGAAAAATGTCGAGATACATTCATATCCTAAACACTGTGTATCCTAAGTCTCATATTAGGATGCATAAGTCAGGAGAAAATGAATTCATGTATTTTTTTATAGCACTAAATCTAATGATAAATGGTTTCAAGTTTTACAGACCAGTAGTTATGGTGGATGGGGCTCATTTGAGTGGATCATACAAAGGAACTTTTCTGTCGGCAAGCACTCTAGATGGTGCAATAATGAAAACTGATGTTTTTCTTATTTACAAACTTTTTTCCGGCAAGAGCTCTATATGTTGCAATACATTTCATATCATTAAATTTTCATATGTTCTATAATTTACTTATACATTAAGACATTTATGTATATGTTACTCATTTACAAACATGATTTTTTTTGACATAGGGTGCATTCTACCGATCGCTTATGGTGTGGTAGATACAGAAAATGACTCTTCATGGACATGGTTTTTTCAGCAGTTTAGAGATGCTCATGAAGAACGTGAGAACATGTGTGTTGTATCGGATTGAAACGAAATCATAATCAAAAGTGTAAGCATCGTGTATCCTAATATCCCTCATTTTACCTGCATTTGACATCTCTGAAAGAATGTTTGTGGACACTTTCGGAATAGCAAGTCAAGACTTAGTGACTTATACTATTCTATGGATAAGGCTTATAGAAAAGATGATTTCAATTACCTTATGTCTAAGGTGAGTAAGGTGAATCATAGGGTAAAGGATTACCTTTATGAAGTCGGTTGTCACGCCCCGAATTCCAACGGAGCGGACTGGCACCCGAAGCCGTTGAGGCCCGAGAGAACCAATCTTTGCTCATGTACCTTCATATGCATGTCTCTATGTGAATATAATTCTAACTCGTGTATCTTATAAAATACCAATGGCGGAAGTCATGGCAAACATATACTATATATCAAACTTGGCCGTTAGGGACATCAAGTCAACATGAATGTACATCTCTTACATTCGCCTTCCCACATCCTTCTACAAAGCCTCTACAGAAAACACATACATAACCAACGTAAAGTCTGGACAAGTCCCCCTTTATACAATATTTACAATACCAAAACCAATGTACACTATGACTCGGAAAGCCCCGAACCAACTAGAGCTCACCAATGGTATGCAAATGATCCGCAGTCTACTGTGGAGGTCTACTAGTACCTGTGCCTATAGCAAGTAATGTAAGCCCCCCCCCAAGGGAGGTTAGTACGAAGAATGTACTGAGTATGTAAGGTCATATAAAACTTTATGACACATAAATACTTCAATGGAATCAAAATATAAGATAATACTCAATATGGATAAACCATCGTTCTGCATATGTGGAACTATGTACCTTATATTTATTATATTCTTTTGTTTCTATTGTTTACTCATCATCACTTATCTTATAACGTACCTGGGCCCCAACTAATCAGTGGGTCTTAACATAACATAACATTATGTTGGGATCGGCTCGAGCTAGGCTTATGCCTCTAGAGCTACCACCCATAAATCGATATATCGGGTTCGGCTCGATCTAGGTTCTTACCTCTAGAGCTACCACCCATAATCCAATATATCAGGTTCAGTTCGAGCTAGGTTTTTACCTTTAGAGCTACCACCTGTCAGGATCGGCCCAAGCTAGGCTTATGCCTCTAGGACTACCCCCTGATCCAATACTCTCAGGATCGGCTCGAGCTAGGCTTATGCCTCTAAAGCTACCACCCGTACTCTTGCAACCAACACCATGCATTGCATTATTTCATTACTTTTGAGAAATTGATACGTTGATAGTCACAACATTATTGGAGTTTTGGAACATCAGTCCATGTTTAAGAGACTTGTGAATAACAGCTGATCCACTAATAAGGAACATATGAATACAATACATGACAACCTGAAATAAAATGCCTTAGACATTTCGGAATGGAACAAGTACAATGGCAATGTGAACAACATGTGCTGCAAAAGGATACGGTAAGAGTAACCTTACATACCTTATATTCTCAATACGAATACACAGTCCTATATGCGAATACAATGATCCATCTCCTTCCTTATGTGTTACTCAACATCACAAGTTCATAACGGAGCTTACGTTAACAATCAACTACCTTACAAGGGCATGAGACGACAATGAATTACATGATTGCCCTATAACGTCATTTCACCATTTACAATACCATTCACGGCATTATCATACCAACAACATCATAATATTCCACACATTGACCAAGACATCATGAACCAATAGCATTTCACACCAAGTTTATCCTTTACGCTTCCTCATTAACACTACATCACAATTAATCCATCAAGTCACCTCAATACCTTTCATAACAACATATTAACCATAATCCATCATTGATATAATCCAACATGCCTCCAAACGACCCCTTAAAGTCATTCAAAAGGTATCATAAGTTGATAATTACATCCAAAAAGGGTATAGGGGTCTTCGGGGATCAAAGGGAGACAAAAACATACAAAACAACTTTCTGGGCTGACCTGCGAAGCCACATGCACCCAAAGGTGGATGAGGTGCGGTCGCAGGTGCCTCTTGTCAGTGTCCAGGGTCACCTGCGAAGTCACTTGCGCCCGCAGGTGCCTTCGTCTGCGAGGCCGGATGCCCGTTTTGGCCAAAAAAGGTCTCTTTTGGTTTTTTTTTTTGTAATAAATGGTCCAAGGCCATAAGTAAGCTTTTATTTACATATTTTAGGTCACTTGGATGCCAACAAACCATCATGGTTTCACAGCACACATGAACATCACCAAAACCACATTTCCCTTTCAATATGGCACCCATTCCATGCACAATTTCACAACAACAATTCCAAATGTTATATACAAAAAGAGAAAAAGTGAAGGACATAAACACATCATACATGTTGATATTTAACCTATCAACTCACTTCCTTCAAGAACACAAGTCCACTTTCAAGTTTAGAAGGCAAAACCCTTCCCCGATTAAGCAAAAGCACACTATTTCGCACATAGTATACTGTCTAACACTTTCACAACATAACCAACATGATTTATACACCATATTAAGCATATAATATACTAAATCATAAGAATAAACACTTACCAATACTTACAAGAGAGTGATCTTTTCCAAATGAGTGAAGACTTAGGTTTTGAGTTGAGATGAGAAATATCTTGAATATTCTAGAAATGGCATGTGTGTCTAAATGAATAAAGATCTGATTTTACACCTTATATAATGGCTCAATGGTCATCCTTATCCAACATTAAATGCATGTTTACTAGTCAACATGGAAGAATGGGTCATTGGCCATTTGGTCCATGTCTTTTACTTCATTTTGGGCCTCAAATTGTAAATTGAGCCCATGAGCACATACTAAATCAGCCCAACCCATTTAATATGTAATTCACCAACAATCTCATGTTTAAATAATTTCATAAGTGTTGAGACAATCAAGTAGGGTCGAAAATGTACGGGGTGTTACATTCTTCCCCCCTTAGAAACATTCATCCTCGAATGTTAGTGACATCGTCTCATATACAACAAATGCATCTCTATATTAGTATATATATACATATACACTCAATGCTCATAAATACTTACTTTTTATTGCTCCACTTCCGCATTTTGAACTTTTTCTTCCATTTGAAATATATGAGGGTACTTGGATTTCATCATTTCTTCTGCTTCCCATGTGATCTCCTCTACTTGTTGATTTCTCCAAAGTATCTTTTCGGAGGATATGTCTTTATTTCTCAACCTCTTTACCTGTCGATCTAGAATAGCAATGGGTATCTCTTCATAAGTGAGATCCTCCGTAACTTGTACATCATCAATGGGAGCAGTATAAGATGGATCCCCTATGCATTTTTGAAGCATCGATACATGGAACACTTGATGGACTGAGGAGAGTTCTTGGGGTAATTTCAATTCATATACAACTTGCCCAAATCTTCTGATAATTTCATATGGACCTATATAACGTGGATTCAACTTCCCTTTCTTTCCAAATCTCATTACCCCTTTCATTAGCTACACCTTCAAGAATACCCAATCGCCTATGGCAAATTCGAATCCTCTTCTTCTAACATCAGCATATGACTTGTGTCGACTTTGGGCCGTTTGTAGCCGCTGTTGGATTACTTTCACTTTCTCTATGGCTTGGTGAAAGATCTGGCCCAAGTAAAGCAGGTTCACCCACTTCAAACCACCCAATTGGTGATCTACGTTTTCTTTCGTATAAAGCTTCATAAGGTGCCATCTTGATACTTGAATTATAGCTATTGTTGTAGGCAAATTCAACAAGAGGTAGATGTTCATCCCAACTACCTTTAAAATCCAATATGCAAGCTCGTAGCATATTATGAAGTGTTTTGATAGTACGCTCTGCTTGTCCATCTGTCTGAGGATGAAAAGCTGTACTCAAATTCAATTGTGTACCCAAGCTCTTCTGAAAAGATCTCCAAAAATATGCAGTAAATTGAGCTCCCCTATCTGATATAATGGAGATTGGAATCCCATGTAATCGTACTATCTCTTTAACATATAGACGTGCATACTCCTCAGCTGTATAGGTGGTCTTGACTAGTAGGGAATGCGCTGATTTGGTAAGCCTGTCAACTACCACCCATATAGAATCAAATTTCCATAGTGTACGAGGTAAACCTGTGATGAAATCCATATTGATCATGTCCCATTTCCACACTGGAAGATTGATACACTGCATATAACCTCCCAGTTTCTGATGATCTACTTTGACTTGTTGATAATTTGGGCATTGAGCTACAAATTTTGCAATGTTCTTTTTCATATTTCCCCACCAATACATATCTTTCAAATCATGATACATTTTTGTAGCTCCCGGATGTATAGAATATCGTGTATGATTTGCCTCTGTCATAATCCACTCCCTCTTGCGTAAGATCAAATGTCTTTGTCAACTCTTGCTGCACATTCTCTCTCAGCTGTAACAAAATAGGATCTGTATACTATTTATCCTTTACCTCAGCTATTAAGGAAGATTCTGCTGCATTTTGCACAATAACCCCTTCATCTGGAGATTCAAGTAGATGAACCCCCAAGCTGGCTAATTGATGTAGATCCTTGACTATATCTTGCTTTTCCCTCAACTGATCATTAGTGTGTCCTATTGCTTTGCGACTCAGTGCATCAGCCACCACATTTGCTTTCCCTGGATGGTATAAGATATCGATATCATAGTCCTTTAAGATCTCTAGCCACTTTCGTTACCTCAAATTTAGTTCCTTCTGCTTAAAGATATATTGCAAACTTTTGTGATCAGTATAGATATCAACATGAACTCCATACAAATAATGGCACCATATTTTTAAAGCAAATACCACAGCTGCTAGTTCAAGATCATATGTGGGATAGTTTATCTCATGTGGCCGCAACTGTCGTGAGGCATACGCTATCACTTTACCATGCTGCATTAATACACATCTAAGGACAACCCCGAAAGTATCACAATACACTGCATAACCTTCTGTGCTTTCGGGAAGTACTAAAACTGGTGTGGAAGTTAATTTATCTTTCAGCTATTGGAAACTTTTCTCACATGCATCATTCTACTGAAACTTAATTGTCTTGTATGTTATCTTCATTAATGGTGTAGCAATAGTAGAAAACCCTTCCATAAATCTTCTGTAATAACCTGCCAATCTAAGAAAACTATTAATCTCTGTAGGTGTCGTAGGTCTTGGCCAATTTTTCACCGCTTCAATCTTTTGAGTATCAACTCGAATTCCTTCATCTGACATAATGTGACCCAAGAATGCTACGGATTTTAACCAAAATTCACACTTAGAGAACTTTGTATACAACTTACGATCCTGGAGAATCTGTAACACCTGTCATAAGTGATTGGCATGGTCCTTTTGTGATCTCGAATAAACCAGAATATCATCTATGAACACCGTCACAAATACATCCAAGAATGGTTTGAACACCCTATTCATCAAATCCATGAAAACAGCTGGTGCATTTGTTAGTCCAAATGACATAACTAAGAATTCATAGTGACCATAGCGTGTTCGAAAAGCTGTCTTGGGTATGTATTTTTCTCTAACTCTGACTTGATGATAACCCGATCTCAAGTCAATCTTTGAAAAACACTTGGCACCCTGTAACTGATCAAACAAATCATCAATTCTGGGGAGGGTATATTTGTTCTTGATCGTTACCTTATTCAATTGCCGATAGTCAATACACATTCTCAATGTGCCATCTTTCTTCCGTACAAATAATACTGGTACACCCTACGGGGACATACTAGGTCGTATAAACCCCTTGTCTAGCAAATCTTTTAATTGCTCCTTGAATTCTCGCAATTCTGCTGGAGCCATTCTATACGGAGGAATAGAGATAGGCTGAGTGACTGGCACCACATCAATACTAAACTCTACTTCCCATTCTGGGGGTAAGACTGGAAGATCGTCAGGAAATACATCGAGGAATTCATTAACCACTGGAACCGATTAAGGAGTTGGTGGTTCCACATCAATATCTTGCACTCGGACTAAGTGACATATATACCCCTTAGCTATCATTTTCCTAGCCTTAAGATAGGAAATAAATTTGCCTCTTGGTGCCCCCACATTACCCTGCCACTCAAGAACATCTTCTTGTGGAAAATGAAAATGTACCTTCTTGGCCCGACAATCTACCATGGCATAACAAGAAGCCAACCAATCCATTCCCATTATCACATCAAAATCCACTATTTTCAACTCAATAAGATCATCCAATGTATCATGACCACATACAGTTACCACACAATTACGATATACTCTTTTTGCAACAATGGATTCACTAACTGGTGTAGATACTTCAAATGATTTAATTAATAATTTCGGCATTCTTTTAAATTTTGCAGCAATCAATGGAGTAACATATGATAATGTAGAACCCAGATCAATCAATGCATATACACTATGCGAAAATATGGATAATGTACCTGTGACTAAGTCAGGAGATGCCTTCGAATTCTGCCAATCCACTAAAGCATAGGTGCGATTCTGGGTTCCACTGGAACTAGCTGCTCCTCTAGTACCTCCACCACGACCATCAGACTGCACACCTTGTCCTAAAGAAGGAACCGACGATGATGATGCCACGACTGATCCCATAGGTGGTGCTATACCACCCATACTCATATGGGGACACTCTTTCATCATGTACCCCGACATACCGCACCAAAAGCAAACATTCGTCCCTAACCGGTATGTACCTGAATGAGTACGCCCATAGTGCTGACACTGCTGATGAGAAAATCCTGCTGCCTGTGATCCGTGACCACTACTCTGCCCAGATTGACCACCTCTAAACCCTCAAAATTGAGAGTGAGCGCCTGCTGTGAAATAGGAGAATGATGGTCTAGGCAGTCTAGGAAACATCCGAGGCCTAGATTCTCCTTGGGACGCCATAGACTGTCTCATAGGTCTAGCTCTTTTGGACTGTCCTCTTTTAATTTCATGTACCCTTCTTCTTTGCGTTTGATCTTCCATTTTATGTACGAAGGCCTGTATTCTGGCTATGCCCATATCTCTGTTTAAAGAAGCAATTGTCACGCCTCGAAGTCCAACGAGGCGTGATTGTCACCCGAAGCCGATATGGCCCGAGAGAACCAATCTTTGATCATGAACATTCGTATGCATAACCTCAAATGAAAAACATACTGTCTCATGTAATTGATGAAATTTAAAATGCCATACATATACATATATAAAACTTGGCCGTTGGGGCCATCACGCCGCACTGAATGTACATATCCTACATCCATATACCCACATATGTCTACAAAAGCCTCTAAATACATACACGACCAATTCATAACGTCTACAACATCAAAACCAATGTACAACTTTGACTCGAAAAGCCCCGATCCAACTGGAGCTCACTAAAGATCTGCAAATATCGTCAACCTACTGTGGAGGTCTACTAATACCTGCACCTGCAACATGTAAGGTAAGTCCCCGAGAGGGGTCAGTACGAAGAATGTACTGAGTATGTAAGGCCATAAGAAAACTACATCAGTACGTAAGAACTTTCATGGAAATAATTATAAGAGAAAACTCAATGTGCAGAATTATGTACAATTCTTCTGTTATTGCCATTTACGATCATTCATTCACAATCACAACAACCATAGAACCAATATAACAGAAATACTAAATGTGAATAAACTCTCTTTCTGTATGTGGGGAACCATGTACATTACGCTCTTTCTTTCTCTTGCCTTTACTTTACTCTACTTTTACATTGCTCATATACTATTAGGGCCCTTATCATGCAGGTGTTATTTTCACCCCATGGATAAAATATCATCGTCATGCAGGTATTCTTTTTACCCCATGGATAAGATCATATCATCATGCAGGTGTTCTTGCACCCCATGGATAAATGAACATCATCATGCGGGTGTTTGCACCCCATGGATAAACTAACATCATCATGCAGGTATTTGTACCCCATGGATAACACCCAAGAACACAATCAATATGCATTACTTTATTCTTACTTCATTTCTTTACTTTTGAGAGATTGGTACATTTACTTGTGAGAGATTGATTCATTCACTTGTAAGAGATTGTTATATTCACTTGCCATAATATTATTTGAACACCACATCTTGGAACCATTGGAACAATAGTCAATGCATAAGAGACATGTGTATAACTCTATTGGAACTTGGGATCATGACATGATTGGAATTATGTTATTCTACTAAACAAGCCCTCTTTACCTCATTACTCTCATTGAGATAGTTCTCTTAGAATTTACAACATTATGACAGCTTAGGAACTCCAGCCAATGAATAGGAGATAAGTCAATCGTAATTCATCTAGGAGTAGGACACTTGTGAATAACAATATATGTCTACCTTAGTTAAAATACTATAGGACCCCTTTGGAATGTAACACTTTTGGAACCTTAGGATAATGATCACTAAATACTGTCATGCCCCGAATCCCATCGAGACGTGATTGGCACACGTAGCCGATAAGGCCCGAGAGAACCAACCTGTACTTATGTGCATTCCTATACATGCCATCAGAAACACTCTTAACACGTGAGGACTTATTATGCTAACAACGAAAATTCATAGAACATATGACATATACAAATATACATATGTGAAACTTGGCCGTTGAGGCCATCAAAATAAGACTTCATGCGTCATCTTATATACATATACCCACATCCGTCTACAAAAGCCTCTAACAAGTGCATTGACCAAAATGAGTTAAAAGTCGGGACAAGTCCCCGCTTTATACGACATGTACAACACCAAAACATATGTACAACCGTGACCTGGAGAAAGCCCCGAACAACTGGAGCTCACCAAAAGCTGTAAATATCCTGTAACCTACTGTGGAGGTCTACTAGAACCTGCACCTACAGCAAGTAAGGTAAATTCCCCAAAGGGGTCAGTACGAAGAATGTACTGAGTATGTAAGGCTCATATAAAACTATACAACACATGAATATTTCAATGAACTCAGATCCATATGAATAATCCAATGAATAAGTAACCATTCTGTATTTTGGGAACCATGTGTATTATTTTGATTGCTTCTTTCCTTCAATGCTTACTTGTCATTACATGTGTCATACTGTACCCGGGCCCCGACTGATCAGTGGGTCTTTACATAACATATCGTCATGTTGGGATCGGGTCGAGCTAGGCTTACGCCCCTAGACCTGCCACCCATAAATCAATGTATCGGGATCGGGTCGAGCTAGGCTTATGCCCCTAGACCTACCACCCATAAATCAATACATCGAGATCGAATCGAGCTAGGCTTATGCCCCTAGACTTGCCACCCATACTTGATCATTGACCACAAATGCATTACTTTGTTCTTTACTTTGAGATTGGTACAATGAGGTTGATACAATGATAATTATAATCTCACTTTGAACTTTGGAACATAACAGAGACATGAATATAATCACTATTGGAACATTGGAATACAACTTTGTTGGACCTTTGGAACCTTAGCACTGACTATGAAACAAGATTCTCCATTGTGCAATGAATAGGAAACATGTGACAATAACCATTGATAATCGGAAATAGGATACCTTGGTACATCTTGGAATAGGACAAGTGTAACGTCGATGTGAACATTATATTCTACAGAAAGGTACGGACAAAGTAACCTTACATACCTTATCTTCCCAATATGTAACTACACTGATTCAGCTCCTTCCTTATGTGTTACTCTACAACACAAGTGCATAATGGAGCAAACATTAATGGCTAGCTACATTATAAGTTCACAAGACGGTAAGTAGGTGCTTAACGGAAAGTAGAAACTATCCAACCTCCAAAATACATTGTGCATCACTCCCACCTTCATTATACTACCAAATAACATTATTCCACAACATTACACTATAACTTACTGCTTTTACAAAACAACAACACCAAATCAGTCCACACACCACCAAAACAGTCCACAAACCAACATAACCGTTACAAACCGGTAGGATTACCTACCTAGTTTATCCTTTACATTTCCACTCCAACAAAACTCCATATATTCACCCCATAAGGTCACCATACTGCCTTACACAGTAGCATACCAAAATCATTCCACAACAGTTCCAACATTCAGTTTAACATAACAAAAGAGTATTCTCTTTTCACTACAACAAACGTTCCATTTACCAATACATATAAACATTTCCATCAAGCCATACATAAAAGGAACGATTAAGGGGCAGAACCACACTTTAATATACTGTAATTTCATCATCATAACTTAATTTCTTCAACACCTTAAGCCCCTATACAAGTCCAAGCCACAAGGAAGACAAATTCATCAAAACTAACACAAGTGGACTGCCAACTTAATTAAGGGACTGACCTATACATTTTAAACACCACCAACGTGATTCCCACAACCTATTATACATATATTACATCAATATATAAGGTTAAATACTTACCAAAGCTTGCAAGTGGAAGATTTGTCCAAAGGGGTGGTTGGTTAGGGTTTGAGAGAGAAGAGAGTAATTTAATTTAAATGCTGGAATTTGGCAAGTGAATTGTGAAGAAAATAAGCTGCATTTCAGCTTTATATACTCCCTCTTAGAACCGACTTTATAAGGCTATACTTAGCCAATTCTTTGTCAAAAATAGTCCAAGTAGGTGATGCACCTACTTGGCTATATAAGCTGTCCAAAACAGTCCATTTTCTCACCTTTTTTCTACTTGGATCATGTCTTGTTGGGCCTGAATTAATAGTAAGTGTTGGGCTGGTCATCTTTCCATTTTTATTTACTTAGTTTGGGCCTCAATTGAGTCCATTAATAGATGTCCAAGTACATCCCAATAGCTTAAGTAGATGATACACCTACTATCCTAATTAAGTTACGGAAGCACCTCGTTTATGTTCTCCCCTTTTTCCAACGTCTTAATCCTCCTACCTTAATCCACCACTTAACTTTAACTTTACACTTAAGTATGTCCTTACTATCTCAAGTTTAAATACTTTTATCCATGTTAGGTTAGTCGCACAAGTTTCAAAAATGTACGAGGTGTTGTACTTGAATCCAAGAACTAGTTATTCCATCACCTATTGCCATAAGTCTGTACCATTTTCCATATAAGTAAGAGTAGTGTCTATAGAATACAGGGTGTTACAAATACGATACATGTGGATATCAACTTTTCACCAACCTGAGATTAAATACCTTACAATATTTGGAACTTTTGACATGTTAGCCAATGAACATGAGTCAACCAATGGGCATGAGTCAACCAATGGGCATGAGTCAACCAATGAACATGAGTCATATGATTCACCATTCACTAATGAGTAAGGAACATATGCGTAACTCTAGCCAACTATCGGATACGGAATACCTTAGAGTATTTCGAAATCGAATGAGTACTATGACAAGGTGAATACCATATGTTACAGAAGGATATCGAAGAGTAACCTTACATACCTTTACTTCCAAGTACGAGTACACAAGTCTATATATGAACACAACAGTCCAGCTTCTTCCTTATGTTTCACTCTACAATACAAGTCCACAATGAAACTCTTGTTAACGATCATTTACCGTACAAACGTACAAAATGACAATGAACTATATGACCGCCATATAACTTCATTTCACTCCTTACAATAAAACTCACTGCATTATCATACCAACAACACCTTAACATTACACACATTGACCAAGATTTCGTATAACAATAGCATTTCGCATCACACTTACCCTTTATGCCTTCTCATTTTCATTCCGTCACATTTACGCTTATCAATTTGCATCATAAAAACATATGAACAACCATACACATTTAATACAGTCCAACATGCCTTCATACGACACTTTAAGGTCATTAAAACGATATCACAAGTTGATAATTACATCCATGAAAGGTATAGGGGTTTGGGGGGGCCAAAGGGATGCAAAAACAAGCAATTCGGAGTTCTGGGCTGATACGATAAGCCGCCTGCACACACAGGTGGATGACCTGCGTCCGCAGGTGACCTTTGGCAGTAGCCATAGGCACCTGCGCCCGCAGGTGCTTCGTCTGTGAGGGCGGGTGCCCGTTTCGGCCAAAAAGGGTCTCTTTTGGGTCTTTTAATGCAATGAATGGTCCATGATCATAACCAAACTTATTTTTACATATTTTTGATCATATTAAACACAAAAATTCAGCCATGGTCTCACAACACACATAACAACACCAAAACGACACTTTACGGTCAATACGTCACCAAAACCATAACCAATTTCACAATAGAAATTCCAAACATTATAAACCATGACTAAACAAGGAAATGCTATAATCACATATCACATGTCAATATTTACTCCATCATGTTCACTTCCTTTAAGACCACAAGTCCATGTTCAAGTTTACAAGGTAAAATCATCCTCCGATTTAGCAAACACAAGTTGTTTTACACATAGTGAACTTCTCACACTTCACCAACATAACCAACATGATATAAACCATCTCAAATGCATAAAATATATTAAAACATAATAATAAACACTTACCAATACTCACCAAGTGATGATCTTTGGCCAAAAGGATGAGAGCTTAGGGTTTGTGGAAATATTGGGAAAATTTTAGAAAGGCATGGGTGTCCAAATGAATAAAATCTGATTTTTTCCTTATATATATAGTCCCGTAATGGTCCTTGGTTTACCAAACACTTGGTCCAATCCTCATATAACAACTTGGTCTTGCAAGAATGGGTCAAGAATGGGTCACTATGCCCTTTTTGGGCCATGTCTTCATGCAAATTTTGGGCCTCTTTTAACTCATTAACAAATTGTTAATTGAGCCCACCAAATTTTGTGTATAATTCTTTATATATATATATATGGATCCCTCAAGTGTTTCTTATCAATTTCTTGGCATTAAATGCATGGTTGATTAGTCAAATGGAAGATTGGATCATGTTTTGCCCCATTAGGCCAAGTCTTTCTTATGATCTTTGGGCATCATTTGGCCCAATGGATCAAGACTCATATAATCCCAACAAATAATTGCATAATTCTTCAACTCTCTCTTGTCTAATTAATTCCATAAATGTACACATAGTCGTATACGTTCGATAACATACAGGGTGTTACACCTCCCACGAAGGTCTAATCCCATGTACTAGGCCCAATATTAATTATATCATCAATAACATTACATAATACATACTTTTGACTCTCGGTACTTGAGTAACCATTGTTCAACGTCGTCAAGTAGTACGGGGTGTTACATTCTTCCCCCCTTAGGAACATTCGTCCTCGAATGTTAACAACGTCGTCTCATGTGTAACAAATGCATCTCTATACATATACTCATATAGATACTTACTTAGTTTTTCTCCACTTTTGGACTTTTGATCTTTTTCCTTCCATTTGGAACAAATATGGGTACCTTGGTCTCATTATTTGTTTTCAACTTCTCAGGTTATCTACTCTACTTGTTGCTTTCTCCCAAAGGGCTTTTACGAAGGTTACATCTTTATTTACTAACCTTTGCTCTTGTTGGTCTAGAATAGCCATAGGTATCTCTTCCTAATGAGGTCCTCCTTAACTTGTACATTTTCAACAAAAGCAATGGCTCTCGACGTATGACTTGTTTTATCTTGTAACTACGATCGCACCATCTTAACATTCTCTATAGCTTAGTGAACAAGATCTAGCCCCAAGTAAGGCAGTTTCACTCGCTCTAAATCAATTGATGATTTAAACTTTCTTCTATATAAACCTTTGTAAGATACTATTTTGATACTTGAATAATAGCTATTATTATAAACACATTCAATAAGATGTAGACGATCATCCCAACTACCTTTGTAATATATTGTGTAAGCTGGTAATATAATTTCAAGTGTCTGGGTGCTACGCTCTTTTTGTCCACCTGTTTAAGGATGAAAAACTGTACCCAACTTCACTTATGTATCTAAACTTTCTGTATCTTTGGTTGTTACCTCACTCAATTGCCGATAATCAATACTCATTCTCAATGTGTCATTTCTCTTTTGTGCAAATAACACTGATGTACCCTACAGGGACATACTAAGTCTTGCTAGCTGACATGTGTATACCTGGGACATCGCTTTCCTTACTTCAAGATAGGAAGCAAATTTACCTTTCCGCTCAAGGACGGTCTTTGTGGAAGAAATTTAGGAATATATTTTCTTAGCTTAGCAATCTTCGTGACATACAAGAAGCCAACCACTTCATCCCTATTACAACATTAAAAATCCTTCATTTCCATCTCCATAAGATCAACCATCATAACATGTCAAAAATATCTACTATACCATTATGATAGGTTCTTTTAACTATACTATATTCACCGACAGGTAGAGATATTTTCATTCATTTAATTAATAACTCCAGTGCCCATTATATTCGAATTATAGTAGCCAATGGAATAACATACGATAGAGTAGAGCTCAGATCAGTCAATACATATACATCATGTAACAATATGGTAATATACCTAAATACCTGTATCGTCATCAGGAGAAGCCTCCCAATTCTATCGACTTGCTAAAACATGGGTACGGTTTTGGGTTCTACTAGCATCGACTATCTCTCAAGAACCTCTGCCACGCCCCGCAGGCTGCACTACTGACGAGGGGGGTACAATGGCTAGCCCCGTAGGTCGTGCCCTACTACCCGTGCCCTTCTGCGGACACTCTCTCACCACATGCCCTGGCATACCATACCAATAACAAACATTCATCCCATATCTACATTCACCTGAATGAAACCTCCCGCAGCGTCGGCACATCCGACGATAAAATCTCAGGTGGTTCATACTTCTTTGTGCTTGATATCCCGCTGTTCGCAAACCCTGAACCTCACCTCCTTGCCCAAACCGGTTACTTCCAAACCCTTGGAATAGAGGGGGAGCATTTGCAGTAGGATGAGAAAGTGATGGTCCAGGTGGTCTATGAAAATCCCGAGGGCCAAGCCCTTTTTGGGACACCATAAAATTTTCCATGGGTTTAGCCCTTTTCAATGATTCCCCTTCCAATTCTTGCATCCTCCTCCTCTGTCTCTGTCCCTCTTTTTGTTGTACAAGAGCTTGCCTCTGAGCTTGCGCAGCAACTACACGGGTCAATATCTGTACCACACTCATTAAATCTTGTTCAATAGTATTAATGAACAGTTCCGAAGGTACTTCTCTTCTACTCGGCTCTTCAAGAGCTAGAGGAGTAGAAGAAGACCACGATGAAATTTCAACATTTGCTCCACCTTGACTAGCTTGGTCAGGTGGTAATCTACTCATTCCTTCACCAGCAGGCACATCAACCTGCTTACCTTTACCTCTTCCTCTTCTAGTGTTCGGCATTGTTACTATATCAAAGAGAAACAATTACTATTGTCAGACACAATTCAACTTACAACATTGGCTCTATTGCAAGATCTAGAATGAAGAAAAGAAACAACATCCTAAATGTCCCGTAGCCTCCTACTTATAAATGTGGTGCACAACACATTGATAAGTAAGACTCTACTCAGACACGGCTTTGTAGACACCCTTAGAACGAACTGCTCTGATACCACTTTTGTCACGCCCCGAAGTCCAACGAGGCGTGATTGGTACCTGAAGCCGATATGGCCCGAGAGAACCAATCTTTGCTCATGAACATTCGTATGCATAACCTCAAATGAATAACATACTGTCTCATGTAATTGATGAAATGTAAAATGCCATACATATACATATATAAAACTTGGCCGTTGGGGCCATCACGTCGTACTGAACGTACATATCCGACATCCATATACCCACATATGTATACAAAAGCCTCTAAACACATACATGACCAATTCATAAAGTCTACAACATTAAAACCAATGTACAACTTTGACTCAGAAAACCCTGATCCAACTGGAGCTCACCAAAGATCTGCAAATACCGTCAACCTACTGTGGAGATCTACTAATGCCTGCACCTGCAACATGTAAGGTAAGTCCCCGAGAGGGGTCAGTACGAAGAATGTACTGAGTATGTAAGGCCATAAGAAAACTACATCAGTACGTAAGAACTTTCATGGAAATAATTATAAGAGAAAACTCAATGTGCGAAATTATGTACAATTCTTCTGTTATTGCCATTTATGATCATTCATTCACAATCACAACAACCATAGAACCAATATAAGAGAAATAGCAAATGTGAATAAACTCTCTTTCTGTATGTGGGGAACCATGTACATTATGTTCTTTCTTTCTCTTGCCTTTACTTTACTCTACATTTACATTGCTCATATACTGTTAGGGCCCTCATCATGCAGGTGTTCTTTTCACCCCATGGATAAAATATCGTCTTGCAGGTATTCTTTTTACCCCATGGATAAGATCATATCATCATGCAGGTGTTCTTGCACCCCATGGATAAATGAACATCATCATGAGGGTGTTTGCACCCCATGGATAAACTACCATCATCATGCGGTATTTGTACCCAATGGATAACACCCAAGAACACAATCAATATGCATTACTTTATTCTTACTTCATTTCTTTACTTTTGAGAGATTGGTACATTTACTTGTGAGAGATTGATTCATTCACTTGTGAGAGATTGTTATATTCACTTGCCATAACATTATTTGAACACCACATCTTGAAACCATTGGAACAATAGTCAATGCATAAGAGACATGTGTATAACTCTATTGGAACTTGGGATCATGACATGATTGGAATTATGCTATTCTACTAAACAAGCCCTCTTTACCTCATTACTCTCATTGAGATAGTTCTCTTAGAATTTACAACATTATGACAGCTTAGGAACTCCAGTCAATGAATAGGAGATAAGTGAATCGTAATTCATCTTGGAGTAGGACACTTGTGAATAACAATATATGTCTACCTTAGTTAAAATACTATAGGACCCCTTTGGAATGTAACACTTTTGGAACCTTAGGATAATGATTACTAAATACGATACATGTGGATATCAACTGTTCACCAACCTGAGATGCAATACCTTACAACATTTGGAACTTTTGACATGTTAGCCAATGAACATAAGTCAACCAATGGGCATGAGTCAACCAATGAACATGAGTCATATGATTCACCATTCACCAATGAGTAAGGAACATATGCGTAACTCTAGCCAACTATCGGATACGGAATACCTTAGAGTATTTCGAAATCGAATGAGTACTATGACAAGGTGAATACCATATGTTACAGAAGGATATCGAAGAGTAACCTTACATACCTTTACTTCCAAGTACGAGTACACAAGTCTATATATGAACACAACAGTCCAGCTTCTTCCTTATGTTTCACTCTACAATACAAGTCCACAATGAAACTCTTGTTAACGATCATTTATCGTACAAACGTACAAAATGACAATGAACTATATGACCGACATATAACTTCATTTCACTACTTACAATAAAACACACTGCATTATCATACCAACAACACCTTAACATTACACACATTGACCAAGATTTCGTATAACAATAGCATTTCGCATCACACTTACCCTTTATGCCTTCTCATTTCCATTCCGTCACATTTATGCTTATCAATTTGCCTCATAACAACATATGAACAACCATCCACATTTAATACAGTCCAACATGCCTTCATACGACACTTTAAGGTCATTAAAACGATATCACAAGTTGATAATTACATCCATGAAGGGTATAGGGGTTTTGGGGGGCCAAAGGGATGCAAAAACAAGCAATTCGGAGTTCTGGGCCAATCCGCTAAGCCACCTGCACACACAGGTGGATGACCTGAGTCCGTAGGTGACCTTTTGCAGTATCTAGAGGCACCTTCGTTGGCACCTGCGCCCGCAGGTGCTTCGTCTGCGAGGGCGGGTGCCCGTTTCGGCCAAAAAGGGTCTCTTTTGGGTCTTTTATTGCAATGAATGGTACATGGTCATAAAAAAACTTATTTTTGATCATATTAAACACAAAAATTCATCCATGGTATCACAACACACATAACAACACCAAAACGACACTTTACGGTCAATACGTCACCAAAATCATAACCAATTTCACAATAGAAATTCCAAACATTATAAACCGTGACTAAACAAGGAAATGCTATAATCACATATCACATGTCAATATTTACTCCATCATGTTCACTTCCTTTAAGACCACAAGTCCATGTTCAAGTTTACAAGGCAAAATCATCCTCCGATTTAGCAAACACAAGTTGTTTTACACATAGTGAACTTCTCACACTTCACCAACATAACCAACATGATATAAACCATCTCAAATGCATAAAATATATTAAAACATAATAATAAACACTTACCAATACTCACCAAGTGATGATCTTTGGCCAAAAGGATGAGAGCTTAGGGTTTGTGGAAATATTGAGAAAATTTTAGAAAGGCATGGGTGTCCAAATGAATAAAATCTGATTTTTCCCTTATATATATAGTCCCCTAATGGTCCTTGATTTACCAAACACTTGGTCCAATCCTCATATAACAACTTGGTCTTGCAAGAATGGGTCACTATGCCCTTTTTGGGCCATGTCTTCATGCAAATTTTGGGCCTCTTTTAACTCATTAACAAATTGTTAATTGAGCCCACCAAATTTTGT
Organism: Capsicum rhomboideum; assembly: GCA_031232105.1. Classification (NCBI taxonomy): domain Eukaryota; kingdom Viridiplantae; phylum Streptophyta; class Magnoliopsida; order Solanales; family Solanaceae; genus Capsicum; species Capsicum rhomboideum. The sequence goes on along the minus strand of CP124710.1, from coordinate 50,859,014 downwards.
GTATAATTCCTTATATATATATATATGGATCCCTCAAGTGTTTCTTATCAATTTCTTGGCATTAAATGCATGGTTGATTAGTCAAATGGAAGATTGGATCATGTTTTGCCCCATTGGGCCAAGTCTTTCTTATGATCTTTGGGCCTCATTTGGCCCAATGGATCAAGACTCATATAAGCCCTAACAAATAATTGCATGATTCTTCAACCCTCTCATGTCTAATTAATTCCATAAATGTGAACGTAGTCGTATACGTTCGACAACATACAGGGTGTTACACCTCCCACGAAGGTCTAATCCCATGTACTAGGCCCAATATCAATTATATCATCAATAACATTACATAATACATACTTTTGACTCTCGGTACTTGAGTAACCATTGTTCAACGTCGTCAAGTAGGGTTTGGTAGGTATGGGGTGTTACAGTAATGGTACAGTCCCTCACCAAATATGACTCTAGTCTGTCCACATATCGATGGACTCTGTCTATCATTGTGGCTACCACATTCGGAGCATATCAAGCCAGGGAATTAAACTGAAGAGTGTACTCTCTAACACTCATATTCCCCTGACGGAAATTTAAAAATTGATCTGCATATGCCTCCCGGATCTCATATGGGAGGTAATGATCAAGAAAGGCCATTTTAAATCATTCCCAACCCGCTGGAAGTGCATCAATACCCCTCGATCTTTTCCAGTCCTCATACCATAATATCGCTTCACCTTTCAATCTATTGGCCGCGAGTTCAACTTTTTCAACACCAGTCACGTGCATAGTATATAAAGACTTCTAAATTTGATCCATGAAGTCCTGTGGATCTGCTTTCGGGTCTGACCCAGTGAATATAGGAGGGTCTAATTTTAAGAAGTCCTGTGTCCTGCGACTTGCCACTCTAGCCGCATCATCCTCATTTGTCATTGGACCAGCTCGTCCTTGACTTTGTGCAACAACTATCTGAGTCAACATATGTACTGCATTTCTCAAATCCTGATCAGTGGCATTCATAGGCGGTTCTGCGGGTACTTCTCTATCTCTTGGCTCTTCCGCAGCTGGAAATGTGGAAGAAGACTGCGATGCAATTTTAGTGTTAGGTCTGCCTTGACTAGCCTGGTCAGGTGGTGATTTAATCATTCCTTCACCGGCAGGCATATCTACATGCTTACCTTTGCCTCTACCTCTTCTTGTCATCGAAATTTTACTATATCAAAGAAAACCAATTACAATGATCAGATAGAGTTTTCACTTACAACATTGGCTCTATTGCACGATCTAGAAATGAAGGAAAGAAACAACTCCTAAATGTCCCGTAGTCTCCCACTTATAAATTTGGTGTACAACACATCCATAAGTGATACTTTACTCAGACACGGCTTTGTATACACCCCTAGGACGACCTGCTCTGATACCACTTTTGTCACACCCCGAATTCCAATGGGGCGCGGACTGGCACCCGAAGCCGTTGAGGCCCGAGAGAACCAATCTTTGCTCATGTACCTTCATATGCATGTCTCTATGTGAATAGCATTCTAACTCGTGTATATTATAAAATACCAATGGCGGAAGTCATGGCAAACATATACTATATATCAAACTTGGCCGTTAGGGCCATCAAGTCAACATGAATGTACATTTCTTACATTCGCCTTCCCACATCCGTCTACAAAGCTTCTATAGAATACACATACATAACCAACATAAAGTTTGGACAAGTCCCCGCTTTATACAATATTTACAATACCAAAACCAATGTATACTATGACTCGAAAAGCCCCGAACCAACTGGAGCTCACCAATGGTCTGCAAATGATCCGCAGTCTACTGTGGAGGTCTCCTAGCACCTGTGCCTATAGCAAGTAAGGTAAGTCCCCTCAAGGGAGGTTAGTATGAAGAATGTACTAAGTATGTAAGGCTATATGAAACTATATGGCACATAAATACTTCAATGGAATCAAAATATAAGAGAATACTCAATATGGATAAACCATCGTTCTGCATATATGGAACCACGTACCTTATATTTATTATATTCTTTTGCTTCTATTGTTAACTCATCATCACTTATCTTATAACGTACCCGGGCCCCAACTGATCAGTGGGTCTTAACATAACATAACGTTATGTTGGGATCGGCTTGAGCTAGGGCTATGCTTCTAGAGCTACCACCCATAAATTGATATATCGAATTCGGCTCGAGCTAGGTTCTTACCTCTAGAGCTTCCACCCATAATCCAATATATCAGGTTCGGCTCGAGCTAGGTTTTTACCTCTAGAGCTACCACCTGTCAGGATCGGCCCAAGCTAGGATTATGCCTCTAGGACTACCCCCTGATCCAATACTCTCTAGATCGGCTTGAGCTAGTGTTATGCCTATACAGCTACCACCCATACTCTTGCAACCAACACCATGCATTACATTATTGCATTACTTTTGAGAGATTGATACATTGATAGTCACAACATTATTGGAGATTTGGAAAATCAGTCCATGTTTAAGAGTGTCATGCCCCGAATCCCATCGAGACGTGATTGGCACCCGTAGCCGATAAGGCCCAAGAGAACCAACCTGTACTTATGTGCATTCGTATACATGCCATCAGAAACACTTTTAACACGTGAGGACTTATTATGCTAACAACGAAAATTCATAGAACATATGACATATACAAATCTACATATGTGAAACTTGGCCGTTGAGGCCATCAAAATAAGACTTCATGCGTCATCTTATATACATATACCCACATCCGTCTACAAAAGCCTCTAACAAGTGCATTGACCAAAATGAGCTAAAAGTCGGGACAAGTCCCCGCTTTATACGACATGTACAACACCAAAACATATGTACAACTTTGACCTGGAGAAAGCCCCGAACAACTGGAGCTCACCAAAAGCTGTAAATATCCTGTAACCTACTGTGGAGGTCTACTAGAACCTGCGCCTGCAGCAAGTAAGGTAAATTCCCCAAAGGGTTCAGCACGAAGAATGTACTGAGTATGTAAGGCTCACATAAAACTATACAACACATGAATATTTCAATGAACTCAGATCCATATGAATAATCCAATGAATAAGTAACCATTCTGTATTTTGGGAACCATGTGTATTATTTTGATTGCTTCTTTCCTTCAATGCTTACTTGTCATTACATGTGTCATACTGTACCCGAGCCCCGACTGATCAGTGGGTCTTTACATAACATATCGTCATGTTGGGATCGGGTCGAGCTAGGCTTATGCCCCTAGACCTGCCACCCATAAATCAATACATCGGGATCGGGTCGAGCTAGGCTTATGCCCCTAGACCTGCCACCCATAAATCAATACATCGGGATCGAGTCGATCTAGGCTTATGCCCCTAGACTTGCCACCCATACTTGATCATTGACCACAAATGCATTACTTTGTTCTTTAATTTGAGATTGGTACAATGAGGTCTATACAATGATAGTTATAGTCTCACTTTGAACTATGGAGCATAACAGAGACATGAATATAATCACTATTGGAACATTGGAACACAACTTTGTTGGACCTTTGGAACCTTAGCACTGACTATGAGACAAGATTCTCCATTGTGCAATGAATAGGAAACATGTGACAATAACCATTGATAACCGAAAATAGGACACCTTGGTACATCTCGGAATAGGACAAGTGTAACGTCGATGTGAACATTATATGCTACAGAAAGGTACGGAAAAAGTAACCTTACATACCTTATCTTCCCAATATGTAACTACACTGATTCAGCTCCTTCCTTATGTGTTACTCTACAACACAAGTACATAATGGAGCAAACATTAATGGTTAGCTACATTATAAGTTCACAAGACGGTAAGTAGGTGCTTAACGGAAAGTAGAAACTGTCCAACCTCCAAAACACATTGTGCATCACTCCCCCCTTCATTAACTACTAAATAACATTATTACACAACATTACACTATAACTTACTGCTTTTGCAAAACAACAACACCAAATCAGTCCACACACCACCAAAACAGTCCACAAACCAACATAACCGTTACAAACCGGTAGGATTACCTACCTAGTTTATCCTTTACATTTCCACTCCAACGAAACTCCATATATTCACCCCATAAGGTCACAATACTTCCTTCCACAGTAGCATACCAAAATCGTTCCACAACAGTTCCAACATTCAGTTTAACATAACAAAAGAGTATTCTCTTTTCACTACAACAAACGTTCCATTTACCAACACATATAAACATTTCCATCAAGCCATACATAAAAGGAATGATTAAGGGGCAGAACCACACTTTAATATACTGTAATTTCATCATCATAACTTAATTTCTTCAACACCTTAAGCCCCTATACAAGTCCAAGCCACAAGGAAGACAGATTCATCAAAACTAACACAAGTGGACTGCCAACTTAATTAAGGGACTGCCCTATACATTTTAAACACCACCAACATGTTTTACACAACCTATTATACATATATTACATTAATATATAAGGGTAAAGACTTACCAAGGCTTGAAAAATGGGAGATTAGTCCAAGAACCCTAAAGGAAAACTAGGGCGGCTGCTTCTGTTTTGGGAGGGTTTGGGAGTGTTTCAATATTCTGTTTTTGGAAAATGAAATGAATGGATAATTGAGCTGAATTCCAGATCTTTATACACCCTCTTAACCACCTCTTTTAGCTCATTCCTATCCAATTTTTTTGGTCAAAAATAGTCCAAGTAGGTGATGCACCTACTTGGCTATATAAGCTGTCCAAAACAGTCCACTTACTTGGGCTAATTCTAGTTGGATCATAGCATGTTGGGCCTTAGTGATATTTAGGTGTTGGGCTGGTCATCTCACCTATTTTATGTACTTAGTTTGGACCTCAATTCAGTCCATTAACATAGGTCCAAATGCAGCCCAATAGGTTAAATAGGTGATACACCTACTATCTTAATTAAGTCACGGAAGCACCTCGTTTATGTTCTCCCCTTTTTCCAACGTCTTAATCCTTCTACCTTAATCCACCACTTAACTTTAACTTTACACTCAAGTATGTCGTTATTATATCAAGTGTAAATACCTTTATCCATGTTAGGTTGATCGTATAAGTTTTGAAAATGTACGGGGTGTTACATCCTCTCCCCCTTAGGAACATTCGTCCTCGAATGGTAGTATCATCTCTATTCAGCTTAAATGAGTTCAAGCTTAAGTGTAATCTTTATACTACCATATAACACTTATATATTTATATACTTACTTGTTATTGCTCCAATTCAGCATCTAAGGCTTCCACTTCGGTTTCAAATAATTGAGGATACTTAGATTTCATCATTTCCTCAGCTTCCCATGTGACCTCTTCTACCTGTTGATTCCTCCAAAGCACTTTTACAGAAGTTACCTCTTTATTTCTTAACTTCTTCACTTGTCGATCTAGAATAGCAATAGGTACTTCTTCATAGGTGAGATCATCCGTAACTTGTACTTCCTCAGTAGGAGTAATATAAGATGGATCTCCTATGCACTTTCGAAGCATTGAGACGTGAAACACTGGATGAACTGTGGAGAGTTCTTGGGGTAGTTCCAATTCATAAGCAACCTGGCCAAATCTTCGGATAATCTTATATGGCCCTATATAACGTGGACTTAGTTTTCCCTTCTTCCCAAATCTCATTACCCCTTTCATTGGTGACACTTTCAAAAATACCCAATCACCTATAGCAAACTCTAGCCCCCTTCTTCTAACATCGGCATATGATTTGTGTCGACTTTGGGCTGTTCCTAGCCGTTGTTGTATCACCTTAACCTTTTCCATGGCTTGATGAACAAGATCTGGTCCAAATAAAATAGTCTCACCTACTTCAAACCACCCAATCGGTGACCTACATTTTCTCCCGTATAAGGCTTCATAAGGCGCCATTTTGATACTTGAATGATAGCTATTATTGTAGGCGAACTCAATAAGAGGTAAATGATCATCCCAGTTACCTTTAAAGTCTAATACACAAGCTCGTAGCATATCTTCAAGTGTTTGGATAGTACGTTCTGCTTGTCCATCTGTCTGAGGATGAAAAGCCGTACTTAAATTCACTTGGGTTCCCAAACTCTTCTGAAAGGATTTCCAAAAGTGTGCAGTAAATTGGGCTCCCCTGTCTGATATAATGGAGAGTGGAATACCATGCAACCACACTATCTCTTTAACATATAATTTTGCATAATCCTCAGCTGTATAAGTGGTCTTGACTGGTAGAAAATATGCGGACTTGGTAAGCCTGTCAACTATAACCCATATAGAATCAAATTTCCGCAATGTACGAGGCAAACCTGTGATGAAGTCCATATTAATCATATCCCACTTCCAGACTGGAAGATTGATACATTGCATGTAACCTCCAGGCTTCTGATGCTCTACTTTTACTTGTTGACAATTTGGACATTGGGCTACAAATTCTGCAATATTCTTCTTCATATCACCCAACCAATACACTCCTTTAAGATTGTGGTACATTTTAGTTGATCCCGGATGAATAGAATACCTGGAATGATGTGCCTCTGTCATAATCCTTCGTCTTAACTCATCTACATTAGGTACACATAGTCTGTTTTGGCACTGAAGTACTCCTTCTTGAGTAAGCTCAAATGCCTTTGTCATACCTTGCTGTACATTCTCCTTAAGCTGTGATAGAATGGGATCTGCATACTGCTTTTCTTTCACATCAACTACTAATGATGATTCGGCCGCATTTTGCACCACAACTCCTTCCTCTGGAGTTTCAAGAAGGCGAACGCCTAAGCTAGCTAATTGATGTAGATCCTTGATTAACCCTTCTTTTCCTCTAAGCTGGCCATTAGTGTTCCCCATTGCCTTACGACTTAATGCATCAGCTACCACATTTGCCTTCCCCGGATGATATAAAATATCAATGTCATAATCTTTCAATAGTTCAAGCCACCTCCGTTGCCTCAAATTTAGGTCCTTCTGCTTAAAGATATATTGCAAACTCTTATGGTCGGTATATATGTCAACATGAACCCCATACAAATAGTGGCGCCATATCTTTAAAGAAAATACCACTGCTGCTAACTCAAGATCATGTGTTGGATAATTTTTTTCATGTGGCCGCAATTGTCTGGAGGCATAAGCTATTACTTTACCATGCTGCATCAATACACATCCCAAGCCAACTCCTGAAGCATCACAATACACCGCATAACCTTCTATCCCTTCTGGAAGTACCAATACGGGTGTAGAGGTCAGCTTATTTTTCAGATCTTGGAAACCCTTCTCACATGCATCATTCCATTGAAACTTAGTTGCCTTGTGTGTTAGCTTTGTTAAAGGTGCAGCGATAGAAGAAAATCCTTCAACAAACCTTCTATAATAACCTGCCAACCCGAGGAAACTACGAATCTCTGTAGGCGTTGTAGGTCTTGGCCAATTCTTCACAGCTTCTATCTTTTGAGTATCAACCCTTATTCCTTCATCCGACACAATATGACCCAAGAATGCTACAGATTTTAACCAAAATTCACATTTAGAGAACTTTGCATATAACTTACGATCACGAAGAATCTGTAACACCTGTCGTAAGTGACTAGCATGGTCCTCTTTTGATCTTGAATAGACAAGAATATCATCTATAAATACTATCACGAACACGTCTAAAAACGGCTTAAACACCCTATTCATTAGATCCATAAAAGCTGCTGGTGAATTTGTTAGTCCAAAGGACATAACTAAAAACTCATAATGACCGTACCGTGTTCGAAAAGCTGTCTTGGGTACATCTCTCTCTCTGACCTTTACTTGATGGTAACCCGACCTCAAGTCAATCTTTGAGAAACATTTAGCACCTTGTAATTGATCAAATAAATCGTCAATTCTAGGGAGGGGGTATTTATTCTTAATTGTCACCTTATTCAGTTGCCGATAGTCGATACACATTCTCAACGTGCCATCTTTTTTCCGTACAAACAATACCGGTGCACCCCACGGTGACATACTCGGCCTAATAAAGCCTTTATCCAGCAAATCTTTCAATTGCTCTTTCAATTCACGCAATTCTGCTGGAGCCATTCTATATGGAGGAATAGAAATAGGCTGAGTGCCTGGAATCACATCAATGCCAAATTCTATTTCCCGCTCTGGGGGCAAGCCTGGAAGATCCTCTGGAAATACATCTAGAAATTCATTGACTACCAGAACCGACTGCGGAGTTAGTGGTTCCACTTCAGTATCTTTTACCCGTACTAAATGACATATGTATCCCTTAGCAATCATTTTCCTGGCTTTCAGATAGGAAATAAATTTTCCTCGTGGTGCCCCTACATCACCCTTCCATTTAAGAACATTCATTTGTGGGAAATGAAAATGTACCTTCTTGGCCCGGCAATCTACCGTGGCATAACAAGAAGCCAACCAATCCATCCCCATTATCACATCAAAATCCACCATGTCCAATTCAATAAGGTCGGCCAATGTATCATGGCCACACACAGTTACCACACAATTTCGATATACTCTTTTTGCAACAATACATTCACCCACCGGTGTAGATACTTCAATTGATTTAATTAATAATTCTGGTGCTTTTGCAAATTTTGCCGCAATCAATGGAGTAACATAGGACAATGTAGAACCAAGGTCAATCAATGCATATACATTATATGAGAATATGGATAATGTACCTGTGACAACATCAGGGGAAGCCTCTGAATTCTGTCGGTCCACTAAAGCATAAGTGCGATTCTGGACACCACCAGTACTGGATGCTCCTCTGGCACCCCTACCACGGCCAACCGGCTGTACACCTCTGTCCAAAGAAGGAACCGATGCTGATGATGCAACGGCTGATCCTGCCGGTCGTGCCATACCACCCATGCTCCTCTGTGGACAATCTCTCGCTATATGCCCTGTCATACCACACCAAAAGCAGACATTCATCCCTGACCGACATGTGCCTAAGTGAATACGCCCGCAATGCTGACACTGCTGACGAGGAAAACCTGCTGCCTGTGATCCGTGAACCCTACTACTCTGCCCAGCTGAACCACCTCTAAACCCTCGAGACTGAGAATAAGAACCTGCCACGAAATGAGAAAATGACGGTCTAGGTGGTCTAGGGAACATACGAGGCCTAGACCCTCCTTGGGACATCATAGGTGGTCCCATAGGTCTAGCCTTTTTGGACTGTCCCCTATCAAATTCATGCACTCTTCTCCTCTGTCGTTGGTCTTCCATTTTCTGCGCGAAGGCCTGAATTCTCGCTATGTCCATGTCCTTATTCAAGGCAGCAATGGTGCAATCTCGTACCAAATATGGCTCTAGTCTGTCCACGTATCGATGGACTCTAACTGTCATCGTAGCAATCACATTTGGCGCATATCGAGCCAAGGAATTAAATTGCAAACTGTATTCCCTGACGCTTAGGTTTCCCTGACGGAGATTTAGAAACTGATCAGCACGTGCCTCACGGATCTCATAGGGCAAGTAATGATCAAGGAAAGCCTCTTTAAACTCTTCCCACGTAGGTGGATTAGCACCAATATCACGGGATTTCTTCCAATCCTCGTACCACAATATCGCTTCTCCCTTCAACCTGTACGCTGCAAGTTCAACTGTCTCTACCCCCGATACATGCATCACTTCCAAGCCCCTCTGAATTTGATCCACGAAGTCCTGTGGATATGCTTTTGGATCGGACCCAGTGAATATAGGAGGGTCCAGTTTCAAGAAGTCCTGTGTCCTACGACTTGCCACTCTAGCCGCATCGTCCTCATTTGTCATTGTACCAGCTTGTCCCTGGCTTTGTGCCGCCACTAACTGTGTCAAAATATGTACAGCATTTCTAAGATCTTGATCTGTAGCATTAATCGGTGGTTCTGCAGGTACTTCTCTACCAATTGTATCTTCCGTAGCTGGAAAGGTAGACGAAAACCGCGATGAAATTTCAGCATTTGCTCCACCTTGACTAACTTGGTCAGGTGGTAGTCTACTCATTCCTTCGTCAGCAGGCACATCTACCTGCTTCCCTTTACCTCTACCTCTTCTCGTGAACGGCATTGTTACTATATCAAAGAGAAACAATTACTATTGTCAGCCACATTTCAACTTATAACATTGGCTCTATTGCATTGCACGATCTAGAATGAAGAAAAGAAACAACATCCTAAATGTCCCGTAGCCTCCTACTTATAAATGTGGTGCACAACACACTGATAAGTAAGACTCTACTCATACACGGCTTTGTAGACACCCTTAGAACGACCTGCTCTGATACCACTTTTGTCATGCCCCGAATCCCATCGAGACATGATTGGTACCCGTAGCCGATAAGGCCCGAGAGAACCAACCTGTACTTATGTGCATTCGTATACATGCCATCAGAAACACTTTTAACACGTGAGGACTTATTATGCTAACAACGAAAATTCATAGAACATATGACATATACAAATCTACATATGTGAAACTTGGCGGTTGAGGCCATCAAAATAAGACTTCATGCGTCATCTTATATACATATACCCACATCCGTCTACAAAAGCCTCTAACAAGTGCATTGACCAAAATGAGCTAAAAGTCGGGACAAGTCCCCGCTTTATACGACATGTACAACACCAAAACATATGTACAACTTTGACCTGGATAAAGCCCCGAACAACTGGAGCTCACCAAAAGCTGTAAATATCCTGTAACCTACTGTGGAGGTCTACTAGAACCTGCGCCTGCAGGAAGTAAGGTAAATTCCCCAAAGGGGTCAGCACGAAGAATGTACTGAGTATGTAAGGCTCACATAAAACTATACAACACATGAATATTTCAATGAACTCAGATCCATATGAATAATCCAATGAATAAGTAACCATTCTGTATTTTGGGAACCATGTGTATTATTTTGATTGCTTCTTTCCTTCAATGCTTACTTGTCATTACATGTGTCATACTGTACCCGGGCCCCGACTGATCAGTGGGTCTTTACATAACATATCGTCATGTTGGGATCGGGTCGAGCTAGGCTTACGCCCCTAGACCTACCACCCATAAATCAATGTATCGGGATCGGGTCGAGCTAGGCTTATGCCCCTAGACCTGCCACCCATAAATCAATACATCGGGATCGGGTCGAGCTAGGCTTATTCCCCTAGACCTGCCACCCATAAATCAATACATCGGGATCGAGTCGATCTAGGCTTATGCCCCTAGACTTGCCACCCATACTTGATCATTGACCACAAATGCATTACTTTGTTCTTTAATTTGAGATTGGTACAATGAGGTCTATACAATGATAGTTATAGTCTCACTTTGAACTATGGAGCATAACAGAGACATGAATATAATCACTATTGGAACATTGGAACACAACTTTGTTGGACCTTTGGAACCTTAGCACTGACTATGAGACAAGATTCTCCATTGTGCAATGAATAGGAAACATGTGACAATAACCATTGATAACCGAAAATAGGACACCTTGGTACATCTTGGAATAGGACAAGTGTAACGTCGATGTGAACATTATATGCTACAGAAAGGTACGGACAAAGTAACCTTACATACCTTATCTTCCCAATATGTAACTACACTGATTCAGCTCCTTCCTTATGTGTTACTCTACAACACAAGTACATAATGGAGCAAACATTAATGGTTAGCTACATTATAAGTTCACAAGACGGTAAGTAGGTGCTTAATGGAAAGTAGAAACTGTCCAACCTCCAAAACACATTGTGCATCACTCCCCCCTTCATTATACTACTAAATAACATTATTACACAACATTACACTATAACTTACTGCTTTTGCAAAACAACAACACCAAATCAGTCCACACACCACCAAAACAGTCCACAAACCAACATAACCGTTACAAACCGGTAGGATTACCTACCTAGTTTATCCTTTACATTTCCACTCCAACGAAACTCCATATATTCACCCCATAAGGTCACAATACTTCCTTCCACAGTAGCATACCAAAATCGTTCCACAACAGTTCCAACATTCAGTTTAACATAACAAAAGAGTATTCTCTTTTCACTACAACAAACGTTCCATTTACCAACACATATAAACATTTCCATCAAGCCATACATAAAAGGAATGATTAAGGGGCAGAACCACACTTTAATATACTGTAATTTCATCATCATAACTTAATTTCTTCAACACCTTAAGCCCCTATACAAGTCCAAGCCACAAGGAAGACAGATTCATCAAAACTAACACAAGTGGACTGCCAACTTAATTAAGGGACTGCCCTATACATTTTAAACACCACCAACATGTTTTACACAACCTATTATACATATATTACATTAATATATAAGGGTAAAGACTTACCAAGGCTTGAAAAATGGGAGATTAGTCCAAGAACCCTAAAGGAAAACTAGGGCGGCTGCTTCTGTTTTGGGAGGGTTTGGGAGTGTTTCAATATTCTATTTTTGGAAAATGAAATGAATGGATAATTGAGCTGAATTCCAGATCTTTATACACCCTCTTAGCCACCTCTTTTAGCTCATTTCTATCCAATTTTTTTGGTCAAAAATAGTCCAAGTAGGTGATGCACCTACTTGGCTATATAAGCTGTCCAAAACAGTCCACTTACTTGGGCTAATTCTAGTTGGATCATAGCATGTTGGGCCTTAGTGATATTTAGGTGTTGGGCTGGTCATCTCACCTATTTTATGTACTTAGTTTGGACCTCAATTCAGTCCATTAACATAGGTCCAAATGCAGCCCAATAGGTTAAATATGTGATACACCTACTATCTTAATTAAGTCACGGAAGCACCTCGTTTATGTTCTCCCCTTTTTCCAACGTCTTAATCCTTCTACCTTAATCCACCACTTAACTTTAACTTTACACTCAAGTATGTCGTTATTATATCAAGTGTAAATACCTTTATCCATGTTAGGTTGATCGTATAAGTTTTGAAAATGTACGGGGTGTTACAAAGAGACTTGTGAATAACAACTGATCTACTAATAAGGAACATATGAATACAATACATGACAACCTGAAATGAAATGCCTTAGACATTTCGGAATGGAACAAGTACAATGGCAATGTGAACAACATGTGCTGCAAAAGGATACGGTAAGAGTAACCTTACATACCTTATGTTAACAATATGAATACATAGTACTATATGCGAATACAATGATCCAGCTCCTTCCTTAAGTGTTACTCTACATCACAAGTTCATAACGGAGCTTACGTTAACAATCAACTACCTTACAAGGGCATGAGACAACAATGAATTACATGATTGACCTATAACGTCATTTCACCCTTTACAATACCATTCATGGCATTATCATACCAACAACATCATAAGATTCCACACATTGACCAAGACATCATGAACCAATAGCATTTCACACCAAGTTTATCCTTTACGCTTCCTCATTAACACTACGTCACAATTAATCCATCAAGTCACCTCAATACCTTTCATAACAAAATATTAACCATAATACATCATTGATATAATCCAAAATTACTCCAAACGACCCCTTAAAGTCATTCAAAAGGTATCGTAAGTTGATAATTACATCCAAAAAGGGTATAGGGGTCTTCGGGGATCAAAGGGAGACAAAAACATACAAAACAACTTTCTGGGCTGACCTGCGAAGCCACCTGTAGATGCATGTGGCTGAGGTGTGGCCGCAGGTGCCTCTTGGCAGTGTCTAGGGGCACCTGCGAAGTCACCTACGCCTGCAGGTGCCTTCGTCTGCGAGGCCGGATGCCCGTTTTGGCCAAAAAAGGTCTCTTTTGGGTCCTTTTGTGTAATAAATGGTCCAAGGCCATAAGTAAGATTTTCTTTTCATATTTTAGGTCACTTGGATGCCAAAAAACCATCATGGTTTCACAACACATATGAACATCACCAAAGCCACATTTCCCTTTCAATATGGCACCCATTCCATGCACAATTTCACAACAACAATTCCAAATGTTATATACAAAAAGAGAAAAAGTGAAGGACATAAACACATCATACATGTTGATATTTAACCCATCAAACTCACTTCCTTCAATACCACAAGTCCACTTTCAAGTTTAGAAGGCAAAACCCTTCCCCGATTAAGCAAAAGCACACTGTTTCGCACATAGTATACTGTCTAACACTTTGCCAACATAACCAACATGATGTATACACCATCTTAAGCATATAATATACTAAATCATAAGAATAAACACTTACCAATACTTACAAGAGAGTGATCTTGTCCAAAGGAGTGATGACTTATGGTTTGAGTTGAGACGAGAAATATCTTGAATATTCTAGAAATGGCATGTGTGTCTAAATGAATAAAGATCTGATTTTCCACCTTATATAATGGCTCAATTATCATGCTTAGCCAACATTAAATGCATGTTTACTAGTCAACATGGAAGAATGGGTCATTGGCCATTTGGGCCATGTCTTTTACTTCATTTTGGACCTCAAATTGTAAATTGAGCCCATGAGCACATACTAAATCAGCCCAACCCATTTAATATGTAATTCACCAACAATCTCATGTTTCTATAATTTCATAAGGTTTGAGACAATCAAGTAAGGTCAGAAATGTACGGGGTGTTACACCGGTTATGAAAAATGGTCAAGATTTCATGCACCTATAAACAGAGGTAGAATGATGACATCTAATATAGCCGAATGTATCAACAGTTGCTTGGTAGATATGCGAGAACTTTCTATTTTAGGTTTTCTGGAAGAAGTAAGAATTTTGTTTGGGTCATGGAACTGCAAAAATAGAGAAATAGCATCATATACAAAGACTATATTAGGGAGAAGGTTTGAAGAAATTCTAACTCTTAACGGAGCAAAATCTTCTCGCATGACGGTATGTTATACATATATTTCAGTATTATGCCAATTTCTATGAATAAGTTTATATGTGTGTATTAGATTTATGACTTTTCTATTTATCGTAGGTTAAGCCTTCGTAAGAATATGTGTATGTTGTACACAAATCTGGTAGAAGTTATATTGTGGACCTTGAGAAACAATCTTGCAACTGTGGACGGTTTCAACTTGATGAGATACCGTGTCCTCACGCAATTGCAGTTTTAAAGAGCAAAAATGTACTTGATATAGGTCCCTACTGCTCTGATTACTATAAGCCTGCAACAATAGTCAGGACGTATGAAATTCCTATTATTCCGATGCCTGATATGAAGGATTGGCAGGTGCCTAATTGTGTTGAAGAGTAAGTGATCGTACCACCCAAATATCGTAGACCATCGGGAAGGCCGAAGAAAGGAAGGCATAAGAAGTCCAGTGAAACTCTATCATCAACTACAAATCGTTGTGGCAGATGCGATCGTGCAGGTCAAAACAGATGGAGTTGTGATTTTTTTCTAAAAGAGAATTGACATTTGTGATGTCGTAAACATATCTTTTCTGAAAAATAAGTTGTTGGTTCATGATGATGATTTTTTTATATTTTAAGTAGTGTTAAAACTTTTTTAACAATAATTGAAAGCTATTAGTTTCTCTAATGAAATTATGATTTAGTGTTATGTCCTTATTGTTTACTGCAATTTAATTGCATACATTGCAGAAAACGTGTACATACCTCCATGAGAAATTAACACAGCAACTGATAGTGCACTGCTACTTAACTGTATATTTATCTTGGTTCATAATTATTTAGTTTTTCATCCTATAATTAACATCATATCGAAATCTGTGAAAATCATAAATATCTATGATATTTTGTATATGTAATCCTATACATTACTATTCAGATAAATTGTTGTTGACTAATATTCATAATTGTGTAATTAGAAATCCTATCTCTCTCTCTCTCTCTCTCTCTCTCTATATATATATATATATATATATATATATATATATCAATTTTATGGATTTGGAGGATAATCATTAATGTATATGGCCTCTTATATAATCTTATACATTAATATAAATAACAAAACATATACAAATCTAAAAGATTATATATGTAATCTTACATTCAACTATCCAGTAATGTATAAGATATCTTGTGCGTAATCATATACACCGGAATGTAAATGATATCTTATACATTGCTACTCAGATAAATTGCTATTGACTAATATTCATAATTGTGTAATTGGCTATCCTATACATAATAGTTTTCTGAATTTGGAGGAAATTTATTAATGTATATGGCCTATTATATAATCTTATACATTACTATGAATATCAAAACATATACAAATATAAAACATTATAAATGTAATCTTACATGCAACTACATAGTAATGTATAAGATATCTTGTGTGTATAACATTATATATGTAATCTTACATTACTATGTAATCATATACATTGGAATGTAAATGATATCATATACATTGCTATGAATATATATCACTGTAAGATTACATGTACATTGGAGTGAATAAGATATAACAAAATACAGGTGTGCAATGTATTATATGTATGAACATGTATAAGATGACATATACATTGTTGTGTATATTTTACTGTAATATTTTATATAATTTTCAATATACAAGTTAACGTATACATTGCATAGATAAGTTTTCACTGTAATGAGAGAATGTACTAAGTTAATATATTATAGAAATTTTGTCCAAAACACAAATTAAATACACGAAACGAAAGATTCAAGACATGTCTTGTTAAGTATTTGCTAACACAGTAGCCAAAAAAGTACTTTGTTCAGATCATAACATTAAGAACTTTCTAATCAATTCTAACAATTGCTGATTCATCGAGTGGTTCAACATAATTGGGCCTTGGTCTTGGAGGATCTTCATTGTCTCTAACATAACCTATCCCAGCCTTGACAACTCCATAATTCCATAAAAGTATGGCCTATCTCAAGCGATGATATTCTGCTTCAAATTTAGATGAAGGAATTGACAGCCCTTCACTCAAATACTCAGAATAACCAGCTACAAAGACTCCACAGTCCCTGAATATTAAAGTGTAAAAAAAGAGTTTCAACAACAGTATAAATGTGTGTACATTGTAAAGAGTAATTTTCTAAAATAATACTTACAGACTATGACTTGATTGCCGAGCAATGTTTTGAACATACTGAACATCAAAAGGATGTTGTTTCACAAACTGGACACCTTGATTCATTTTATTCTTGTATGCTTCCAGATCAGACCACACCGTACGTTCTATTTTTTCAAGAAATTCACTGTCATCCAAGTAAGTTGGCAATATCACAGCCAACTTATGTATCTCAGGTGATGGTTCTCTATGTATTGATGTCATCATTGAATCATAAACCCGTATGCATCTTTCGTTGAGTGCGATGATAGTCAAAATCCAGTGAAATTCCCCATCGCAATTTACCGATACAAAAACATTGTCAACCAAATGCCAGGGCAAAGCAGCAGGGATATTGAATCCTTTGATAATATTGGTTATTGATTCCTCATGACAGACAACAATACTTGATTGTGCATAGTCCTCCTGAGTAGACAGTTCCTTGTTAATAACATCTGGGTAATACCTGCGGTATGTCATGTCTATATATGTTTTAAACAAGCAATTCAAGGTAGTGTATTTGTATTGTTGCTCATATTGCTGCTTTGACTTCTTGTGCAGGTGGTAGAATATAACATCAAGATGTTACAGTTAAGTGACAAAAATCAAATCAGAAATCATGTCAACAAATAAATAATTCAAAACTAATGCATAATTAACATTAATGGATACTATGTTGTTGTCAATCATATATAATAATTCTAACATATGAAAAAATAACAGTATAAAACTAAGTAGTTTGTCACTAAATGATGTATATGTACATGATCTGACACATAAATAAACATATGTAATGGTTGTTGTTAATTGAAAATACATAATATAACATTCCCTAAGTTTATATACATTAGATCTATGTATATGCAATAACAACCCACATATACAACTGATCTATGTATATGTAATAAAAGAAATCCACATATACATTATATGTATATATTTGCAATACCAGACTCCCACATATACATTAGAACTATGTTTGTGCAGTAAAATAAACCCACATATACATCACCAAAATATAACATTCCCTAATTTTATCCCTCGTCATTCCAGCATGTGTTTGATTGAGACATCAAGTAGAACCAGTTTTTTGATTTTGGATGTGCAATGATAAAATCCAGTTGTTTGAATCCAAGATCGGAAGATCTAGCTTTGAAATGATAGTCCTACAAATTCCTATTTCATTGATTATTATAAGGTGTTAGTATATATATAACTTTATTTTCGAATAATTTTAACAACAAATTTACAATCTTACTTGTTGGCATGAAATTTTAACAGCCCTTCGACAATTCAGTCAGAGTACAACCCTGTTAATTCACTTGGTATCTCTTCTGAAATTCAAAAACCATCAAATGCATGTTTTTTAGGTGGATCAGAATTTCCATCCTCCTTCCCCTTGGCACTAGAATCAAAATCTTTCAAAAATGGTGACATGAATATCCTTGACGGCTGCCTAGTTCGTTGAGCAGGTGTTTTATCTTCTTGATGTATAACGACATTGGCATTAGGAAAATCTGGAGGAAATTGACTGTCACAGAATAAGAACTGATTTTCCTTCATTTGAACCGGACTAACTGACTTCAGCTGGCAAGGGAGTTGACATTCCAGCTATGAGTGCATCTATAGTGTCAGTGACAGATTCAGGTATGTTTTCTGAGAGATCATCCTGTAAAACAAACATGGTGTGGTCATGTAATATAATTAGATAAACATAGGTAATAAGTAAGCATTTCAGATTTGCATTTGAAATATGTATATGGTAAGTTGGCATGGCAGTAATGTATATGCAATATTTGACTTTACTTATACATACAACAAATATATATTTATAACTATGTTTGTTGATGTATATGACAATGATTTAAATTTACTTATAAATATGTGTTTACCTTCTGAATATTATGGTCATCACTGAACTCCGCCTTTACAGGATTGGTGTGTACATTATCCTCGAAAACAATTTGAACTGATTGTATATTTTTTTTAATATTGTTCAACATCACACTGTGCATCCATTGGGTCTTCTCCAATTTGATTGGTGTTTGCATTGTCAGACTGAGATTGAAAGTACAATTTATGAGTATTTAACTAATAAATTCAACATATTTAAAAGGTATGTAACATGGACTTAACCTTATACACTGTAGACTTTGGACTGACCAATTTCAAAGAGCTACCAGCATCAACACTTTCTTTGTTGGAGTCATCTTCATTTGGATTTCCGGGGCCATCATCAACCTGATAAATATAAATTTCCACATAAATAGAAGGTAAGTGTAAGCAAAATAATTTTTTTAACCATAAAAAAATACCTTTAGATCTGCATCATGCTTCTGTTTCAAAGCTTTCAACATTTCAGCATGTTGTGTAGTCAGTAATGTTTGAAAGTCATTGAATTTCTTGTCAACCTTATCACATAATTAAAATAATTTTAGTATTCTCATATAGTTGTTTAATTTACATTAGAAAATCAGAAGTTGTACTTACATAAGACTGGACATATGACTTTATCACTTCTATATCCGTTTTCAATAAAAATTGATCTTCATGCACGCTTGAAGACCCATGAAATATCTTTTATACCTCACGTTGTTATTCGTGATCAAGAGCAGAAGGTGCATTTGTAGTTGCTTCAAAGATGGGTTCATCCTCCTTGATTGGTGTCAACTCGGGTACTTTTTGTTTTGCCTCATATTTTTGTGTTTTCTTGGAATCTTCTTCTTTTATAGATTTACTAGGAACATTGATTGTCCTCCTTGTTTTTGGAGGGGGTGTACCTGATGTATAGGAAATCTGCTTTGCCTTGATCAGTAGTTCAGTAGGTGGTTTTGTGCTA
Organism: Capsicum rhomboideum; assembly: GCA_031232105.1. Taxonomy (NCBI): domain Eukaryota; kingdom Viridiplantae; phylum Streptophyta; class Magnoliopsida; order Solanales; family Solanaceae; genus Capsicum; species Capsicum rhomboideum. The sequence goes on along the minus strand of CP124710.1, from coordinate 50,839,170 downwards.
AAATCATGAAAATCGTCTGTTTCTAATTCGTTAGCTTTCAGCTTAGCATCTGAAAGAATTTTTCCTTGACAATTATCTTATGTGGTTGGTACAGAAAATGCAGTCGGATCAGATATACCACTAACCAACTGATTTAGCAAATCAAGATTCTCCAATTCCTCAGATGTCTAGCGTATGTTGGTGTAAACAAACTGTTTGAAAGAGTGATATGTATAAGTGTAATTTGTGATGTATATGTAACAAACACTACTAAAAAAAGACCAAAAAACGATGGCCAAAAGCGATTGACCACGTCGTTTTTTTGGTCAAAAGCGACGCAGTCACTTGCGTCGTAAAAAAGCTCGATGATTTTTAAAATCGACGAACAGCGTCGTTTTTTTGAAGAATTGTTTTTAAATTTTTTTTCCAGAAAATGTGACGTTGTCCGTCGTTTTTTGTTCTTCATATGAAAAACAAATGATGAACAAAAAGTGACGGACAACGTCATTTTTTAGAAAAAATATTTTTAATTTATTTCAAAAAATGTGACGCTGTCCGTCGCTTTTTTTCTTCATTGAAGAATAAAAAAAGACGGACAGTGTCATTTTTTAGAAAAAAAAAATAATTTTTTTTTTCAGAAAATGCGACGCTGTCCATTAAATTAAAAAGCGACTGACACCGTCGCATTTCTGGAATATTTTTAAAAAAAATTCCAGAAAAGCGAGGGACAAAAGCGACACTGTTCGTCGCTTTTCTGCATATTTTTTGGATGCAAAAAATGCAACTATCAAATGAAAATGCAATTTAATATGTACAACCCCAAGCAACACACATTACGCATATAACACATAATACTAGTCAACAACACTTAAACAATTAATCCAACAACATTCAAAACACTAAACAGTCAATCCAACAACATCTTAAACACTTAAACAATCGTAAATGTTTTCAAAAAGTTAAAAGTTAAGTTCAAGAATGTCTAAAAAGTGTCTAGAAGCATCGAATCCAACAACACTAAGGAGTAGCCCCAACTAACTCCTCGTCACTCTCTGTGTCTTCTTCGCTACTTAAATCGGGTGATGGAGAACGATGACGATGACGACGAGCCATGCTAGCCATTTGTTTTTTAAGTTCCTCGACGGTCTTGCACGTGATATCATTTTGAACAACAAACTGTGTCAAGGCATGTGTAAGCTATGCAATCTGCTGCGACATAGCAGCAAGCTGAACACCGTCAATTGCCTCTGCCTGGCGTGAGAACCAATACCTTCCAATCCTTACCGGATGCGTCCCAATTCATTTCGAGAGCCCATCCCATAGACTCTCCCCTTTTTTTTTCCGCCCACCACATTTTCAATCCAAATTTGAGTAGCTTCTTTTTGTGAAGGCGTGGTTGGACCGAACTCTGACAAGTAGCGTTTATAATCATTCTACACATTAAAAAAGAAATGTTAGTAGATTTTACTATTACTAAGCAAGGTGGAGCAGAATGTAGAAAAGAACAACTACTTTGTAAGTAAATTTTTAAAACTTACATTGGCATTTTCAGCCCTTGGCTCAACCCATACATCCGGGTCTGACTCTTTCATCTTTTTCCTTAAATGTGTTCGTTCGAAGACCTCAAGTTGAGTCAGTTCGCGACCCAAAGCTTTTGTCTGCAAGCAAAAAATAAATAAACATAATCAAGTAGTATTTAATGAACTTTATATAAACATGTAAATTAGAATCTAAGGTTATTACTTACCATTTCCCGAATTATGGTCCCGACACTCTTTGCACCGCCGGTGTGTAATGAGCCACCTTTTAAACTAGCTCTGGCTTGCTTATTTTTCTCAGACAATGCCTTGTATTCAGGAGAATCCCAAATAACACGCATGTCATCATACACTTCTTTAATAAGCCATTCCTTTGCATTTCCCTTACGCCTAATACATTCAAGCCAACCTTTTAGCCTCACTCCAGCATGATTTTCAAAAATAACAGTCATGACTTTATTGTGCTTTCGCAACCAAGTACACAGTCTGAAAATCAATTGACTAGCATTAGATGATATATTAAAGTTAACTAAATAACAATTAAATTCAATATACCTTAAACTCATTAAACATGGCTTGTCGATATCTCTCTGGAATCTCCCTCCAACTGACCCAAGGTTGCGAATAAAGCCTCCTAACTCTCTCCCTTACAACTTTATTAACTTCTTTTGATGAGGGATACCACCTGTAAAAAAATAATAAATACGTCAACTCATAAATATTTAATTGATAAAGATTAAATTTTTAAAAAAAACTTATCAATTAAAAAAATAAACTTACGATGATCCATCAGGCTCCATGAACACTCTACCAAGCCTGTCCATATCACCAGGTACTAGTCCAATCAAATCCGCATCAGTATCATCATCTATAGGCGGAGGTGGAGGTACAGATCCAGATGTAGATGCTACTCTCGGGAGTACATAATGCTGAGTCAACGAGGGAGTAGATGTCTGTGCATCAGAGTCAGATCTATCTCTAAGCCTCAATCCTAAGAGGTGGGGGGATGAATCGTGGGGGGATGGACTAGCAGATGAGAATCTCGAAGTCCTTATATCTGTAGGCCTAATAGTATGTGAAGTAGAAATATGTAGAGGTTGTGATTGCTTTCTGGGATCGTGAAAATCTACAGGATTTCCAGTGCCATAGGGGACATAAGACCGCCCTGATGAAGAAGTGTGCATCCATGGCTGGGATGAAAGTCGACCAGGAGTATCATTAGGGTCTATAGGCGTACTAGATTTCTTCTTAGCAATTGATTTCAAACTCTTTTTAGTACGAGGTCGATTTCCATCACCACTGGATGTCATCTGTATGCAAGTTTACATTGAAACATATAAAAAAATCATTAGTATTAACAAATAATTAGTGGTAACAAAAAAAAACTAACATGCTAGTCTATATTCTTCCAATCTTCCTCCTCGCTTGTTTTATTTCCATCATTCTCCTATTCTTCCTCTTCAGTTGTTTCATTTTCGTCGTTCCATTCTTCCTCCCATAATGATTCATTTCCCTCATTTATTTCTTCATTAATATTTTTCATGGCAATGATCTCATCATCAGAAACTTCTTCTAAAATGCATTGAGGATGTTCTAAATTATTTTCCAACTCAGCATCCACTGTTTGATCAACAACTACAACTTCGTTTTGGTATGCCACAACTAACACATTCTCAATCTAAATTCTCCCCACAGTCTTAGTCTTTATAACCACCCACCAATTGGTTTTATCTCTACGCAATGGATATGTAGCTTAATATACCTGCTTGGCATTTTGTGCAATGATAAAAGGATCATAGCGATTATATTGCCTCGTGTGCTTAACTTTAATTATATTATGTTGCTGATTTTTCTTGGTACCTCTATGTGATGGATCAAACCACTTGCACCAAAATAGTATTATTTTCTTTTTTTGCCAACCAGGGTACCTAACTTCAATAATCTCTTGTATGACACCAAAATATTCAACGATTTGGATGTTACCATCAACATCACCTCGAACACACACGCCTCTATTATTAGTTTTCTTATACTTAGAAACTTCTTCAGTTTAAAACTTGAAACCATTCACACAATATTTATTCATCGTATGAATTTGATTTCCAGGCCCAAATGCAACATCTCTCACCAATTGCAAATGTTCGATGGTACTATATTCATCCGAAACCTACATATCGTTAATCCAAAATATCAAGTTTTATTAAATGACATATAATTTTAGTAAATGCACATATGAACTTTCATACTTACATATTCATTCATCCAATCGAAAAACTTTGTATATATGGCATCATTACCCCATGTCCTTATGAATAAACTGTTAAGTGTACATCATTGAGATTTTTCATTAGTTAAGTGTCCTTACCAAATGAATGTAATTCGATAACACAATTAACACTTACTCAAGATATGGTTGAATCTCGGGACAATTAAGAAAAACATGTGTCATAACAGATTATCTTTCCATACCAGTGAAGGCTCACGTATCATGATTTTTAGATCCTTTGCCCGATTGATTAAAAATTGAAATTGGTGGAAACATAGGATCACCATTACCTTCATCATTGTGATTGGGCCTATTTATCTTACATGGCACTTCATCCCCAAAGTAGTAAGAACAAAAATGAGTAGTTTCTTTTGCAAGAGAAGCTTCACAAATCGATCCTTCAATCTTTCCCCTTTGCTTTATAGTTTGTTTGCACTCTCCAATTTTTCTGCATAATTGTATCTTAGGTTGTTAAATAATTTTTTTTAAAAAACTAAAGCATTAATCAAAATAAAATGTACCTCTCGCCTGGATACATCCACCTCATTTGAACTGCCCCCCCAAGACGTGCCTCTTCTACAAGGTGAATTGGAAGATGCTCCATCACATCAAAGAAACCACATGGAAAGATATTTTCCAACTTAGTGGTGATGACGGGAATATTCTGCTCCATTCTGTCCAAACTACTCTCCAACAACTTTCCCGAACATAAATCTTTGAAGAACAGACTTATCTCTGTGATTGGTTTCCATATCCTCTCGGTAAGGTGGCTAAATGCGATAGGAATCAAGGTTTCCATGAACACATGAAAATCATGACTTTTCATACCAATCAATTTTCCTTCTTCCATATCTGCTCGTTTTCCTAAATTTGAAGCATAGCCCTCAGGCATTCTCAAATTCTTAACCCACTCACATATTTCTCGTTTCTCATACAATGTGAATGAAAAACTAGCCTTGGGCTTAAACACCTTACCCTTTTTTTTCTTTCAACCACAACTCTTTTCTCTTGCAATATTGCTTTATGTCTATTCTAGCTTTTGGATTGTCTTTTGTCTTGCCCTTAATATCCATGACTGTGTTGAACAAATTATCAAAATAATTTTTTCAATGTTCATCAGATCAAGATTATGTCGTAGTTTATTGTCCCCCCAGTACGACAACTCCCAAAATATGCTTTGTTTGGTCCAATTATGTTCAACACCATATCCGGGAAGTCTAGAAGGTGAACCATCTGTAACTTTAGGCAAATTACAAACTCTTTCCCAAATCTGATGCCCTGATAGTGATGGAGGTGGCGGATCATTCTCAATCTTATTCTTTCTGAATGCATTTTTCATCTGTCTAAACTCATGGTCCATTGGCAAGAACTGACGGTGACAATCAAACCAATAATTTTTTCGACCATGCTTTAAAGTGAATGCTTTACTATTTTTCATCCAATATGGGCAAGCTAATTTTCCAGCAGTCATCCAACCAGACAACATCCCATATGCAGGAAAATAGCTAATAGTCCACATTAAATTAGCATGCATAACAAAATTCTTCTTAGTTGATATATCATATGTCACTACACCTTCATACCATAATTGTAGTAACTCATCTATCAATGGTTGTAGATAAACATCAATCAAACTTTTTGGATTACGAGGACTAGGAATAATACAACTTAGGAATATATAGGGACTTGTCATGCACATTTCAAGTGGAAGATTATATGGAGTAATAAATACAGGCCAACAAGAACAAGGTGCAGAATTAGAGAATGGTGTGAAACCATCTGCACACAAGCCCAATCTAACATTTTTTGGTTCTCTTGCAAAATCAGGATAAGTTCTATCGAAATACTTCCAAGCTTCTCCATCCGATGGATGAGACAAGACACCTGGTGGCCTTCTATTATCATCGTGTCATCTCATATGTGGGGCAGAACTAATTGAAGCATACAACCTCTTTAACCTAGGTATAAGAGGTAAATAGTGCATTGCCTTAATCAAAATTTTCTTTCCATCGGGAGTCCACTTATAATGAACATGTCCACAAAACTTACAACTATCTAATTCAACATCATTCTTATAGAACAACATACAACCATTCATATAATAATTGATTCTATTATACGACAATCCCAACTTAGAAACCAATTTCTTTGCCTGATAAAAATTTTGAGGTATGTTCAACTCTGGGTTAACTAGTTCACCCAAATGACCAACCATAGAGTCCATAGCAGATTGAGCATCATTCCAATTGGATTTGATACTCATTAGTCTAACTGCAATAGACAAAGCAGAATGACGACTCCCTTCACATAGTGGGCGACTAGCCTCTTCTACTTGTTGATAAAAGCGTCTTGCTTTTTCATTGGGAGCTTTTGCATTGGGAGTTTCTTCTAAATTCTGTTCTCGTTCCATCCCATCCCCAATCCCAAAGGCATCATTGACCATTTTATGAACTCTATCATTATGTTGTGCCTTATCGTGTTGAACCCTATATTGAACTCTAGCATGTTGAATCCTAGCATGTCGACCATGTACAAGCATGTCATATTCATCCTCAGGCAATGAATTATAAAATATACCATTCAAACCATCTCTCTCTCCGTGACCGACCCACACAAAATATCTTGGCGTAAATCCATTACGACAGAGATGAGTCACAACTATATCTGGTTGAAAAAACTTCATGCACCATTTTCAAGTCACTAATTCACATTTAAAGTCACTACACTTAACCATTTTCAATAAACAAGTTCACAATTTCAAATCACTACACTTAACCATTTTAAAATTGCTAATTCACGATTTGAAGTCACTACATTTAATCATTTTCAAGTCACAAGTTCACATTTCAAGTCAGTACACTTAACAATTTTTAAGTCACAAGTACACATTTCAAGTCACTACACTTAACCCTTTTCAAGTCACTAATTAACATTTCAAGTCACTATATTTAACCATTTTCAAGAAACAAATTCACAATTTCAAGTCACTAAATTTAACCATTTTCAACTCACTAATTCACATTTAAAGTCACAACACTTAACCATTTTCAAGAAACTAATTCACAATTTGAAGTAACTACATTTAACCATTTTCAAGGCACAAGTTCACATTTCAAGTCACTACATTTAACCATTTTCAAGGCACAAATTCACAATTTCAATTCACTACATTTAACCATTTTGAAGTCACTAATTCATAGTTCAAGTCACTACACCTAACCATTTTGAAGAAACAAGTTCACAGTTTCAATTCACTACACTTAACCCTTTTCAATTCACTAATTCACATTTCAATTCACTACATTTAACCATTTCCAAGTCACAAGTTCACATATCAAGTCACTACACTTAACCCTTTTCAACTAACTAATTCACATTTCAAGTCACTATATTTAACCATTTACAAGAAACAAATTCACAATTTCAATTCACTACATTAAACCATTTCCAAGTCACAAGTTCACATTTCAAGTCACTACACTTGACCATTTTCAAGTCACAAGTTCATATTTCAAGTCACTACACATAACAATTTTTAAGTCACAAGTTCACATATCAAGTCACTACACTTAACCCTTTTCAAGTAACTAATTCACATTTCAAGTCACTATATTTAACCATTTACAAGAAAAAAATTCACAATTTCAATTCACTACATTAAACCATTTCCAAGTCACAAGTTCACAATTCAAGTCACTACACTTGACCATTTTCAAGTCACAAATTCACATTTCAAGTCACTACACATAACCATTTTTAAGTCACAAGTTCACATATCAAGTCACTACACTTAACCATTTTCAAGTCACTAATTCAACTTTCAAGTCACTATATTTAACCATTTAAAAGAAACAAATTCACAATTTCAATTCACTACATTTAACCATTTCCAAGTCACAAGTTCACATTTCAAGTCACTACACTTAACCATTTTCAAGTCAAAAGTTCACATTTCAAGTCACTACACATAACCATTTTTAAGTCACAAGTTCACATATCAAGTCACTACACTTAACCATTTTCAAGCCACGAATTCACATTTCTAGTCACTATATTTAACCATTCTCAAGAAACAAATTCACAATTTCAATTCACTAAATTTAACCATTTTGAAGTCACTAATTCATATTTCAAGTCACTACACCTAACCATTTTGAAGAAACAAATTCACAGTTTCAATTCACTACACTTAACCCTTTTCAATTCACTAATTCACATTTCAATTCACTACATTTAACCATTTCCAAGTCACAAGTTCACATATCAAGTCACTACACTTAACCCTTTTCAAGTAACTAATTCACATTTCAAGTCACTATATTTAACCATTTACAAGAAACAAATTCACAATTTCAATTCACTACATTAAACCATTTCCAAGTCACAAGTTCACATTTCAAGTCACTACACTTGACCATTTTCAAGTCACAAGTTCACATTTCAAGTCACTACACATAACCATTTTTAAGTCACAAGTTCACATATCAAGTCACTAAACTTAAACATTTTCAAGTCACTAATTCAAATTTTAATTCACTATATTTAACCATTTAAAAGAAAAAAATTCACAATTCAATTCACTACATTTAACCATTTCCAAGTCACAAGTTCACATTTCAAGTCACTACACTTAACCATTTTCAAGTCAAAAGTTCACATTTCAAGTCACTACACATAACCATTTTTAAGTCACAAGTTCACATATCAAGTCAGTACACTTAACCATTTTCAAGTAACTAATTCAACTTTCATGTCTCTATATTTAACCATTTAAAAGAAACAAATTCACAATTTCAATTCACTACATTTAACCATTTCCAAGTCACAAGTTCACATTTCAAGTCACTACACTTAACAATTTTCAATTCAAAAGTTCACATTTCAAGTCACTACACATAACCATTTTTAAGTCACAAGTTCACATATCAAGTCACTACACTTAACCATTTTCAAGCCACGAATTCACATTTCTAGTCACTATATTTAACCATTTTCAAGAAACAAATTCACAATTTCAATTCACTACATTTAACCATTTTGAAGTCACAAGTTTGCATTTCAAGTCACTACACTTACCCATTTTCAACTTACAAGTTCACATTTCAAGTCACTACATATAACCATTTTTAAGTCACAAGTTCACATTTACAGTCACTACATATAACCATTTTTAAGTCTCAAGTTCACATTTCAAGTCACTACACTTAACAATTTTCAACTAACAAGTTAAGATTTCAAGTCACTACACTTAACCATTTCCAAGTCACAAGTTCACATTTCAAGTCACTATATTTAACCATTTTCAAAAAACAGGTTCACAATTTCAATTCACTACACTTAACCATTTTCAAGTCACTAATTCATAATTTGAAGTCACAACATTTAACCATTTTCAAGTCACAAGTTCACATTTCAAGTCACTACACTTAACCATTTTCATGAAACAATTTCACGTTTCAAGTCACTACACCTAACCATTTTCAAGTCACTAATTCATATTTCAAGTCACTATATTTAACCATTTTCAAGAAACATGTTTACAATTTCAATTCACTACATTTAACCATTTTCAACTCACTAATTCACATTTAAAGTCACTACACATAACCATTTTCATGTTACTAATTCACAATTTGAAGTAACTACATTTAACCATTTTCAAGTCACAAGTTAATATTTCAAGTCACTACACTTAACCAATTTTAACTCACAAGTTCAGATTTCAAGTCACTACATTTAACCATTTTCAACTCACTAATTCGCATTTCAAGTCACTACACTTAACCATTTTCAAGAAACAAGTTCACAATATCAATTCACTACCTTTAACCATTTTTAAGTCAATACACTTAACCATTTTCAAGTCACAAGTTCACATTTCAAGTCACTACACTTAACCATTTTCAAGTCACAAGTTCACATTTCAAGTCACTACAGTGAAGCATTTTCAAGAAACAAGTTCACAATTTCAATTCACAACATTTAACCATTTTGAAGTCACAAATTTGCATTTCAAGTTACTACCCTTACCCATTTTAAACTCACAAGTTCACATTTCAAGTCACTACATATAACCATTTTTAAGTTACAAGTTCACATTTCAAGTCAATACACTTAACCATTTTCAAGTCACTAATTCACATTTCAAGTCACTATATTTAACCATTTGCAAGAAACAAATTCACAATTTCAATTCACTACATTTAACCATTTCCAAGTCACAAGTTCACATTTCAAGTCACTACACTTAACCATTTTCAAGTCACAAGTTCACATTTCAAGTCACTACAGTGAAGCATTTTCAAGAAACAAGTTCACAATTTCAATTCACAACATTTAACCATTTTGAAGTCACAAGTTTGCATTTCAAGTCACTACACTTACCCATTTTCAAATCACAAGTTCACATTTCAAGTCACTACATATGACCATTTTTAAGTCACAAGTTCACATTTCAAGTCACTACACTTAACCATTTTCAAGTCACTAATTCACATTTCAAGTCACTATATTTAACCATTTACAAGAAACAAATTCACAATTTCAATTCACTACATTTAACCATTTCCAAGTCACAAGTTCACATTTCAAGTCACTACACTTAACCATTTTCAAGTCACAAGATCACATTTCAAGTCACTACACTTAACCATTTTGAAGTCACTAATTCATAATTTGAAGTCACAACATTTAACCATTTTCAAGTCACAAGTTCACATTTCAAGTCACTACACTTAATCATTTTCAAGAAACAATTTCACGTTTCAAGTCACTAATTCATATTTCAAGTCACTATATTTAACCATTTTCAAGAAACATGTTTACAATTTCAATTCACTACATTTAACCATTTTCAACACACTAATTCACATTTAAAGTCACTACACTTAACCATTTTCATGTTACTAATTCACAATTTGAAGTCACTACATTTAACCATTTTCAAGTCACAAGTTAACATTTTCAAGTCACTACACTTAACCAATTTTAACTCACAAGTTCAGATTTCAAGTCACTACATTTAACCATTTTCAACTCACTAATTCGCATTTCAAGTCACTACACTTAACCATTTTCAAGAAACAAGTTCACAATATCAATTCACTACCTTTAACCATTTTTAAGTCAATACACTTAACCATTTTTAAGTCACAAGTTCACATTACAAGTCACTACACTTAACCATTTTCAAGTCACAAGTTCACATTTCAAGTCACTACAGTGAAGCATTTTCAAGAAACAAGTTCACAATTTCAATTCACAACATTTAACCATTTTCAACTCACTACACTTAACGATTTTCAAGTCACAAGTTCACATTTCAAGTCACTACACTTAACCATTTTCAAGTCACTAATTCATAATTTGAAGTCACAACATTTAACCATTTTCAAGTCACAAGTTCACATTTCAAGTCACTACACTTAACCATTTTCAAGAAACAATTTCACGTTTCAAGTCACTACACCTAACCATTTTCAAGTCACTAATTCATATTTCAAGTCACTATATTTAACCATTTTCAAAAACATGTTTACAATTTCAATTCACTACATTTAACCATTTTCAACACACTAATTCACATTTAAAGTCACTACACTTAACCATTTTCATGTTACTAATTCACAATTTGAAGTCACTACATTTAACCATTTTCAAGTCACAAGTTAACATTTCAAGTCACTACACTTAACCAATTTTAACTCACAAGTTCAGATTTCAAGTCACTACATTTAACCATTTTCAACTCACTAATTCGCATTTCAAGTCACTACACTTAACCATTTTCAAGAAACAAGTTCACAATATCAATTCACTACCTTTAACCATTTTTAAGTCAATACACTTAACCATTTTTAAGTCACAAGTTCACATTACAAGTCACTACACTTAACCATTTTCAAGTCACAAGTTCACATTTCAAGTCACTACAGTGAAGCATTTTCAAGAAACAAGTTCACAATTTCAATTCACAACATTTAACCATTTTCAACTCACTACACTTAACGATTTTCAAGTCACAAGTTCACATTTCAAGTCACTACACTTAACCATTTTCAAGTCACTAATTCATAATTTGAAGTCACAACATTTAACCATTTTCAAGTCACAAGTTCACATTTCAAGTCACTACACTTAACCATTTTCAAGAAACAATTTCACGTTTCAAGTCACTACACCTAACCATTTTCAAGTCACTAATTCATATTTCAAGTCACTATATTTAACCATTTTCAAAAACATGTTTACAATTTCAATTCACTACATTTAACCATTTTCAACACACTAATTCACATTTAAAGTCACTACACTTAACCATTTTCATGTTACTAATTCACAATTTGAAGTCACTACATTTAACCATTTTCAAGTCACAAGTTAACATTTCAAGTCACTATATTTAACCATTTTCAAGAAACATGTTTACAATTTCAATTCACTACATTTAACCATTTTCAACTCACTAATTCGCAATTCAAGTCACTACACTTAACCATTTTCAAGAAACAAGTTCACAATATCAATTCACTACCTTTAACCATTTTTAAGTCAATACACTTAACCATTTTCAAGTAACAAGTTCACATTTCAAGTCACTACACTTAACCATTTTCAAGAAACAATTTCACGTTTCAAGTCACTACACCTAACCATTTTCAAGTCACTAATTCATATTTCAAGTCACTATATTTAACCATTTTCAAGAAACATGTTTACAATTTCAATTCACTACATTTAACCATTTTCAACTCACTAATTCACATTTAAAGTCACTACACTTAACCATTTTCATGTTACTAATTCACAATTTGAAGTAACTACATTTAACCATTTTCAAGTCACAAGTTAACATTTCAAGTCACTACACTTAACCAATTTTAACTCACAAGTTCAGATTTCAAGTCACTACATTTAACCATTTTCAACTCACTAATTCGCATTTCAAGTCACTACACTTAACCATTTTCAAGAAACAAGTTCACAATATCAATTCACTACCTTTAACCATTTTTAAGTCAATACACTTAACCATTTTTAAGTCACAAGTTCACATTACAAGTCACTACACTTAACCATTTTCAAGTCACAAGTTCACATTTCAAGTCACTACAGTGAAGCATTTTCAAGAAACAAGTTCACAATTTCAATTCACAACATTTAACCATTTTCAACTCACTACACTTAACGATTTTCAAGTCACAAGTTCACATTTCAAGTCACTACACTTAACCATTTTCAAGTTGCAAGTTCACATTTCAAGTCACTACACTAAACCATTTTCAAGTCACAAGTTCACATTTCAAGTCACTACACTTGACCTTTTCAAGTCAGTACGCTTAACCATTTTCGACTCACTATTTCACATTTCATGTCACTACACTTAACAATTTTCAAAGAACAATTTCACAATTTCAAATCACTAAACTTAACCATTTTCAAGTTGCTAATTAACAATTTGAAGTCACAACATTTAACCATTTTCAAGTCACAAGTTCACATTTCAAGTCACTACACTTAACCATTTTCAAGTCGCAAGTTCACATTTCAAGTCACTACACTAAACCATTTTCAAGGCACAAGTTCAAATTTCAAGTCACTATACTTAACCATTTCAAGTCACTACGCTTAACCATTTTCAACTCACTAATTCACATTTCATGTCACTACACTTAACAATTTTCAAAGAACAATTTCACAATTTCAAATCACTACACTTAACCATTTTAAAGTTGCTAATTCACAATTTGAAGTCTCAACATTTAACCATTTTCTAATCACAAGTTCACATTTCAAGTCACTACACTTTACCATTTTCAACTCAGAAGTTCACATTTCAAGTCACTACAATTAACCATTTTTAAGAAACAAGTTCACAATTTCAATGCACTACATTTAACAATTTTCAAGTCACTACAATTAACCATTTTCAAGTAACTAATTCACATTTCAAGTCACTACACTTAACCATTTTAAAAAAACACGTTCACAATTTCAAGTCACTACAGTTAACCATTTTCAAGTCACTAATTCATAATTTGAAGTCACAACATTTAACCATTTTCAAGAAACAAGTTCACATTTCAAGTCACTACACTTAACCATTTTCAAGAAACAAGTGCACAATTTCAAGTCACTACACTTAACCATTTTCAAGTAACTAATTCACAATTTGAAGTCTCTACATTTAACCATTTTCAAGTCACAAGTTCACATTTCAAGTCACTACACTTAACCATTTTCAACTCACAAGTTCACATTTCAAGTCACTACCCTTAACCTTTTCAACTCACAAGTTCACATTTCAAGTTACTACACTTAACCATTTTCAAGTTACTAATTCATAATCTGAAGTCACTACACTTAACCCTTTTCAATTCACTAATTCACGTTTCAATTCACTACATTTAACCATTTCCAAGTCACAAGTTCACATATCAAGTCACTACACTAAACGCTTTTCAAGTAACTAATTCACATTTCAAGTCACTATATTTAACCATTTACAAAAAACAAATTCACAATTTCAATTCACTACATTAAACCATTTCCAAGTCACAAGTTCACATTTCAAGTCACTACACTTGACCATTTTCAAGTCACAAGTTCACATTTCAAGTCACTACACATAACCATTTTTAAGTCACAAGTTCACATTTCAAGTCACTACACTTAAACATTTTAAAAAAACACGTTCACAATTTCAAGTCACTACAGTTAACCATTTTCAAGTCACTAATTCATAATTTGAAGTCACAACATTTAACCATTTTCAAGAAACAAGTTCACATTTCAAGTCACTACACTTAACCATTTTGAAGAAACAAGTGCACAATTTCAAGTCACTACACTTAACCATTTTCAAGTAACTAATTCACAATTTGAAGTCTCTACATTTAACCATTTTCAAGTCACAAGTTCACATTTCAAGTCACTACACTTAACCATTTTCAACTCACAAGTTCACATTTCAAGTCACTACACTTACCCATTTTCAACTCACAAGTTCATATTTCAAGTCACTACATATAACCATTTTTAGGTCACAAGTTCACATTTCAAGTCACTACACATAACCCTTTTTAAGTCACAAGTTCACATATCAAGTCACTACACTTAACCATTTTCAAGTCGCAAGTTCACATTTCAAGTCACTACACTAAACCATTTTCAAGGCACAAGTTCAAATTTCAAGTCACTATACTTAACCATTTCAAGTCACTACGCTTAACCATTTTCAACTCACTAATTCACATTTCATGTCACTACACTTAACAATTTTCAAAGAACAATTTCACAATTTCAAATCACTACACTTAACCATTTTAAAGTTGCTAATTCACAATTTGAAGTCTCAACATTTAACCATTTTCAAATCACAAGTTCACATTTCAAGTCACTACACTTAACCATTTTCAACTCAGAAGTTCACATTTCAAGTCACTACAATTAACCATTTTTAAGAAACAAGTTCACAATTTCAATGCACTACATTTAACAATTTTCAAGTCACTACAATTAACCATTTTCAAGTCACTACACTTAACCATTTTAAAAAAACACGTTCACAATTTCAAGTCACTACAGTTAACCATTTTCAAGTCACTAATTCATAATTTGAAGTCACAACATTTAACCATTTTCAAGAAACAAGTTCACATTTCAAGTCACTACACTTAACCATTTTCAAGAAACAAGTGCACAATTTCAAGTCACTACATTTAACCATTTTCAAGAAACATGTTTACAATTTCAATTCACTACATTTAACCATTTTCAACTCACTAATTCACATTTAAAGTCACTACACTTAACCATTTTCATGTTACTAATTCACAATTTGAAGTCACTACATTTAACCATTTTCAAGTCACAAGTTAACATTTCAAGTCACTACACTTAACCATTTTTAACTCACAAGTTCAGATTTCAAGTCACTACATTTAACCATTTTCAACTCACTAATTCGCATTTCAAGTCACTACACTTAACCATTTTCAAGAAACAAGTTCACAATATCAATTCACTACCTTTAACCATTTTTAAGTCAATACACTTAACCATTTTCAAGTTACAAGTTCACATTTCAAGTCACTACATTTAACCATTTTCAAGTCACAAGTTCACATTTCAAGTCACTAAAGTGAAGCATTTTCAAGAAAGAAGTTCACAATTTCAATTCACAACATTTAACCATTTTGAAGTCACAAGTTTGCATTTCAAGTCACTACACTTACCCATTTTCAACTCACAAGTTCAAATTTCAAGTCACTACATATAACCATTTTTAAATCACAAGTTCACATATCAAGTCACTACACTTAACCATTTTCAAGCCACGAATTCACATTTCTAGTCACTATATTTAACCATTTTCAAGAAACAAATTCACAATTTCAATTCACTACATTTAACCATTTTGAAGTCACAAGTTTGCATTTCAAGTCACTACACTTACCCATTTTCAACTCACAAGTTCACATATACAGTCACTACATATAACCATTTTTAAGTCTCAAGTTCACATTTTAAGTCACTACACTTAACAATTTTCAACTAACAAGTTAAGATTTCAAGTCACTACACTTAACCATTTCCAAGTCACAAGTTCACATTTCAAGTCACTATATTTAACCATTTTCAAAAAACAGGTTCACAATTTCAATTCACTACACTTAACCATTTTCAAGTCACTAATTCATAATTTGAAGTCACAACATTTAACCATTTTCAAGTCACAAGTTCACATTTCAAGTCACTACACTTAACCATTTTCATGAAATAATTTCACGTTTCAAGTCACTACACCTAACCATTTTCAAGTCACTAATTCATATTTCAAGTCACTATATTTAACCATTTTCAAGAAACATGTTTACAATTTCAATTCACTACATTTAACCATTTTCAACTCACTAATTCACATTTAAAGTCACTACACATAACCATTTTCATGTTACTAATTCACAATTTGAAGTAACTACATTTAACCATTTTCAAGTCACAAGTTAATATTTCAAGTCACTACACTTAACCAATTTTAACTCACAAGTTCAGATTTCAAGTCACTACATTTAACCATTTTCAACTCACTAATTCGCATTTCAAGTCACTACACTTAACCATTTTCAAGAAACAAGTTCACAATATCAATTCACTACCTTTAACCATTTTTAAGTCAATACACTTAACCATTTTCAAGTCACAAGTTCACATTTCAAGTCACTACACTTAACCATTTTCAAGTCACAAGTTCACATTTCAAGTCACTACAGTGAAGCATTTTCAAGAAACAAGTTCACAATTTCAATTCACAACATTTAACCATTTTGAAGTCACAAGTTTGAATTTCAAGTTACTACCCTTACCCATTTTAAACTCACAAGTTCACATTTCAAGTCACTACATATAACCATTTTTAAGTTACAAGTTCACATTTCAAGTCACTACACTTAACCATTTTCAAGTCACTAATTCACATTTCAAGTCACTATATTTAACCATTTGCAAGAAACAAATTCACAATTTCAATTCACTACATTTAACCATTTCCAAGTCACAAGTTCACATTTCAAGTCACTACACTTAACCATTTTCAAGAAACAATTTCACGTTTCAAGTCACTACACCTAACCATTTTCAAGTCACTAATTCATATTTCAAGTCACTATATTTAACCATTTTCAAGAAACATGTTTACAATTTCAATTCACTACATTTAACCATTTTCAACTCACTAATTCACATTTAAAGTCACTACACTTAATTATTGTCATGTTACTAATTCACAATTTGAAGTAACTACATTTAACCATTTTCAAGTCACAAGTTAACATTTCAAGTCACTACACTTAACCAATTTTAACTCACAAGTTCAGATTTCAAGTCACTACATTTAACCATTTTCAACTCACTAATTCGCATTTCAAGTCACTACACTTAACCATTTTCAAGAAACAAGTTCACAATATCAATTCACTACCTTTAACCATTTTTAAGTCAATACACTTAACCATTTTTAAGTCACAAGTTCACATTACAAGTCACTACACTTAACCATTTTCAAGTCACAAGTTCACATTTCAAGTCACTACAGTGAAGCATTTTCAAGAAACAAGTTCACAATTTCAATTCACAACATTTAACCATTTTCAACTCACTACACTTAACGATTTTCAAGTCACAAGTTCACATTTCAAGTCACTACACTTAACCATTTTCAAGTCACTAATTCATAATTTGAAGTCACAACATTTAACCATTTTCAAGTCACAAGTTCACATTTCAAGTCACTACGCTTAACCATTTTCAAGAAACAATTTCACGTTTCAAGTCACTACACCTAACCATTTTCAAGTCACTAATTCATATTTCAAGTCACTATATTTAACCATTTTCAAAAACATGTTTACAATATCAATTCACTACATTTATCCATTTTCAACACACTAATTCACATTTAAAGTCACTACACTTAACCATTTTCATGTTACTAATTCACAATTTGAAGTCACTACATTTAACCATTTTCAAGTCACAAGTTAACATTTCAAGTCACTACACTTAACCATTTTTAACTCACAAGTTCAGATTTCAAGTCACTACATTTAACCATTTCCAACTCACTAATTCGCATTTCAAGTCACTACACTTAACCATTTTCAAGAAACAAGTTCACAAAATCAATTCACTACCTTTAACCATTTTTAAGTCAATACACTTAACCATTTTCAAGTAACAAGTTCACATTTCAAGTCACTACACTTAACCATTTTCAAGAAACAATTTCACGTTTCAAGTCACTACACCTAACCATTTTCAAGTCACTAATTCATATTTCAAGTCACTATATTTAACCATTTTCAAGAAACATGTTTACAATTTCAATTCACTACATTTAACCATTTTCAACTCACTAATTCACATTTAAAGTCACTACACTTAACCATTTTCATGTTACTAATTCACAATTTGAAGTCACTACATTTAACCATTTTAAAGTCACAAGTTAACATTTCAAGTCACTACACTTAACCAATTTTAACTCACAAGTTCAGATTTCAAGTCACTACATTTAACCATTTTCAACTCACTAATTCGCATTTCAAGTCACTACACTTAACCATTTTCAAGAAACAAGTTCACAATATCAATTCACTACCTTTAACCATTTTTAAGTCAATACACTTAACCATTTTTAAGTCACAAGTTCACATTACAAGTCACTACACATAACCATTTTTAAGTCACAAGTTCACATATCAAGTCACTACACTTAACCATTTTCAAGCCACGAATTCACATTTCTAGTCACTATATTTAACCATTTTCAAGAAACAAATTCACAATTTCAATTCACTACATTTAACCATTTTGAAGTCACAAGTTTGCATTTCAAGTCACTACACTTACCCATTTTCAACTCACAAGTTCATATTTCAAGTCACTACATATAACCATTTTTAGGTCACAAGTTCACATTTCGAGTCACTACACATAACCCTTTTTAAGTCACAAGTTCACATATCAAGTCACTACACTTAACCATTTTCAAGCCACGAATTCACATTTCTAGTCACTATATTTAACCATTTTCAAGAAACAAATTCACAATTTCAATTCACTACATTTAACCATTTTGAAGTCACAAGTTTGCATTTCAAGTCACTACACTTACCCATTTTCAACTCACAAGTTCACATTTACAGTCACTACATATAACCATTTTTAAGTCTCAAGTTCACATTTCAAGTCACTACACTTAACAATTTTCAACTAACAAGTTAAGATTTCAAGTCACTACACTTAACCATTTCCAAGTCACAAGTTCACATTTCAAGTCACTATATTTAACCATTTTCAAAAAACAGGTTCACAATTTCAATTCACTACACTTAACCATTTTCAAGTCACTAATTCATAATTTGAAGTCACAACATTTAACCATTTTCAAGTCACAAGTTCACATTTCAAGTCACTACACTTAACCATTTTCATGAAACAATTTCACGTTTCAAGTCACTACACCTAACCATTTTCAAGTCACTAATTCATAATTTGAAGTCACAACATTTAACCATTTTCAAGAAACAAGTTCACATTTCAAGTCACTACACTTAACCATTTTCAAGAAACAAGTGCACAATTTCAAGTCACTACATTTAACCATTTTCAAGAAACATGTTTACAATTTCAATTCACTACATTTAACCATTTTCAACTCACTAATTCACATTTAAAGTCACTACACTTAACCATTTTCATGTTACTAATTCACAATTTGAAGTCACTACATTTAACCATTTTCAAGTCACAAGTTAACATTTCAAGTCACTACACTTAACCATTTTTAACTCACAAGTTCAGATTTCAAGTCACTACATTTAACCATTTTCAACTCACTAATTCGCATTTCAAGTCACTACACTTAACCATTTTCAAGAAACAAGTTCACAATATCAATTCACTACCTTTAACCATTTTTAAGTCAATACACTTAACCATTTTCAAGTCACAAGTTCACATTTCAAGTCACTACATTTAACCATTTTCAAGTCACAAGTTCACATTTCAAGTCACTAAAGTGAAGCATTTTCAAGAAACAAGTTCACAATTTCAATTCACAACATTTAACCATTTTGAAGTCACAAGTTTGCATTTCAAGTCACTACACTTACCCATTTTCAACTCACAAGTTCAAATTTCAAGTCACTACATATAACCATTTTTAAATCACAAGTTCACATATCAAGTCACTACACTTAACCATTTTCAAGCCACGAATTCACATTTCTAGTCACTATATTTAACCATTTTCAAGAAACAAATTCACAATTTCAATTCACTACATTTAACCATTTTGAAGTCACAAGTTTGCATTTCAAGTCACTACACTTACCCATTTTCAACTCACAAGTTCACATTTACAGTCACTACATATAACCATTTTTAAGTCTCAAGTTCACATTTCAAGTCACTACACTTAACAATTTTCAACTAACAAGTTAAGATTTCAAGTCACTACACTTAACCATTTCCAAGTCACAAGTTCACATTTCAAGTCACTATATTTAACCATTTTCAAAAAACAGGTTCACAATTTCAATTCACTACACTTAACCATTTTCAAGTCACTAATTCATAATTTGAAGTCACAACATTTAACCATTTTCAAGTCACAAGTTCACATTTCAAGTCACTACACTTAACCATTTTCATGAAACAATTTCACGTTTCAAGTCACTACACCTAACCATTTTCAAGTCACTAATTCATATTTCAAGTCACTATATTTAACCATTTTCAAGTCACCACACTTAACCATTTTCAAGTCACAAGATCACATTTCAAGTCACTACACTTAACCATTTTGAAGTCACTAACTCATAATTTGAAGTCACAACATTTAACCATTTTCAAGTCACAAGTTCACATTTCAAGTCACTACACTTAACCATTTTCAAGAAACAATTTTACGTTTCAAGTCACTACACCTAACCATTTTCAAGTCACTAATTCATATTTCAAGTCACTATATTTAACCATTTTCAAGAAACATGTTTACAATTTCAATTCACTACATTTAACCATTTTCAACACACTAATTCACATTTAAAGTCACTACACTTAACCATTTTCATGTTACTGATTCACAATTTGAAGTCACTACATTTAACCATTTTCAAGTCACAAGTTAACATTTCAAGTCACTACACTTAACCATTTTTAACTCACAAGTTCAGATTTCAAGTCACTACATTTAACCATTTTCAACTCACTAATTCGCATTTCAAGTCACTACACTTAACCATTTTCAAGAAACAAGTTCACAATATCAATTCACTACCTTTAACCATTTTTAAGTCAATACACTTAACCATTTTCAAGTAACAAGTTCACATTTCAAGTCACTACACTTAACCATTTTCAAGAAACAATTTCACGTTTCAAGTCACTACACCTAACCATTTTCAAGTCACTAATTCATATTTCAAGTCACTATATTTAACCATTTTCAAGAAACATGTTTACAATTTCAATTCACTACATTTAACCATTTTCAACTCACTAATTCACATTTAAAGTCACTACACTTAACCATTTTTAAGTCAATACACTTAACCATTTTTAAGTCACAAGTTCACATTTCAAGTCACTACAATTAACCATTTTTAAGAAACAAGTTCACAATTTCAATGCACTACATTTAACAATTTTCAAGTCACTACAATTAACCATTTTCAAGTAACTAATTCACATTTCAAGTCACTACACTTAACCGTTTTAAAAAAACACGTTCACAATTTCAAGTCACTACAGTTAACCATTTTCAAGTCACTAATTCATAATTTGAAGTCACAACATTTAACCATTTTCAAGAAACAAGTTCACATTTCAAGTCACTACACTTAACCATTTTCAAGAAACCAGTGCACAATTTCAAGTCGCTACACTTAACCATTTTCAAGTAACTAATTCACAATTTGAAGTCTCTACATTTAACCATTTTCAAGTCACAAGTTCACATTTCAAGTCACTACACTTAACCATTTTCAACTCACAAGTTCACATTTCAAGTCACTACCCTTAACCTTTTCAACTCACAAGTTCACATTTCAAGTCACTACACTTAACCATTTTCAAGTTACTAATTCATAATCTGAAGTCACTACACTAAACCCTTTTCAATTCACTAATTCACGTTTCAATTCACTACATTTAACCATTTCCAAGTCACAAGTTCACATATCAAGTCACTACACTAAACCCTTTTCAAGTAACTAATTCACATTTCAAGTCACTATATTTAACCATTTACAAAAAACAAATTCACAATTTCAATTCACTACATTAAACCATTTCCAAGTCACAAGTTCACATTTCAAGTCACTACACTTGACCATTTTCAAGTCACAAGTTCACATTTCAAGTCACTACACATAACCATTTTTAAGTCACAAGTTCACATATCAAGTCACTACACTTAAACATTTTCAAGTCACTAATTCAACTTTCAAGTCACTATATTTAACCATTTAAAAGAAACAAATTCACAATTTCAATTCACTACATTTAACCATTTCCAAGTCACAAGTTCACATTTCAAGTCACTACACTTAACCATTTTCAAGTCAAAAGTTCACATTTCAAGTCACTACACATAACCATTTTTAAGTCACAAGTACACATATCAAGTCACTACACTTAACCATTTTCAAGCCACGAATTCACATCTCTAGTCACTATATTTAACCATTTTCAAGAAACAAATTCACAATTTCAATTCACTACATTTAACCATTTTGAAGTCACAAGTTTGCATTTCAAGTCACTACACTTTCCCATTTTCAACTCACAAGTTCACATTTCAAGTCACTACATATAACCATTTTTAGGTCACAAGTTCACATTTCAAGTCACTACACATAACCCTTTTTAAGTCACAAGTTCACATATCAAGTCACTACACTTAACCATTTTCAAGTCGCAAGTTCACATTTCAAGTCACTACACTAAACCATTTTCAAGGCACAAGTTCAAATTTCAAGTCACTATACTTAACCATTTCAAGTCACTACGCTTAACCATTTTCAACTCACTAATTCACATTTCATGTCACTACACTTAGCAATTTTCAAAGAACAATTTCACAATTTCAAATCACTACACTTAACCATTTTAAAGTTGCTAATTCACAATTTGAATTCTCAACATTTAACCATTTTCAAATCACAAGTTCACATTTCAAGTCACTACACTTTACCATTTTCAACTCAGAAGTTCACATTTCAAGTCACTACAATTAACCATTTTTAAGAAACAAGTTCACAATTTCAATGCACTACATTTAACAATTTTCAAGTCACTACAATTAACCATTTTCAAGTCACTACACTTAACCATTTTAAAAAAACACGTTCACAATTTCAAGTCACTACAGTTAACCATTTTCAAGTCACTAATTCATAATTTGAAGTCACATCATTTAACCATTTTCAAGAAACAAGTTCACATTTCAAGTCACTACACTTAACCATTTTCAAGAAACAAGTACACAATTTCAAGTCACTACACTTGACCATTTTCAAGTAACTAATTCACATTTTGAAGTCTCTACATTTAACCATTTTCAAGTCACAAGTTCACATTTCAAGTCACTACACTTAACCATTTTCAACTCACAAGTTCACATTTCAAGTCACTACACTTAACCTTTTCAACTCACAAGTTCACATTTCAAGTCACTACACTTAACCATTTTCAAGTTACTAATTCATAATCTGAAGTCACTACACTTAACCCTTTTCAATTCACCAATTCATGTTTCAATTCACTACATTTAACCATTTCCAAGTCACAAGTTCACATATCAAGTCACTACACTTAACCCTTTTCAAGTAACTAATTCACATTTCAAGTCTCTATATTTAACCATTTACAAGAAACAAATTCACAATTTCAATTCACTACATTAAACCATTTCCAAGTCACAAGTTCACATTTCAAGTCACTGCACTTGACCATTTTCAAGTCACAAGTTCACATTTCAAGTCACTACACATAACCATTTTTAAGTCACAAGTTCACATATCAAGTCACTAAACTTAAACATTTTCAAGTCACTAATTCACATTTCAATTCACGATATTTAACCATTTAAAAGAAAAAAATTCACAATTTCAATTCACTACATTTAACCATTTCCAAGTCACAAGTTCACATTTCAAGTCACTACACTTAACCATTTTCAAGTCACAAGTTCACATTTCAAGTCACTACACATAACCATTTTTAAGTCACAAGTTCACATATCAAGTCACTACACTTAACCATTTTCAAGCCACGAATTCACATTTCTAGTCACTATATTTAACCATTTTCAAGAAACAAATTCACAATTTCAATTAACTACATTTAACCATTTTGAAGTCACAAGTTTGCATTTCAAGTCACTACACTTACCCATTTTCAACTCACAAGTTCACATTTCAAGTCACTACATATAACCATTTTTCGGTCACAAGTTCACATTTCAAATCACTACACATAACCATTTTTAAGTCACAAGTTCACATATCAAGTCACTACACTTAAACATTTTCAAGTCACTAATTCACATTTCAAGTCACTATATTTAACCATTTAAAAGAAACAAATTCACAATTTCAATTCACTACATTTAACCATTTCCAAGTCACAAGTTCACATTTCAAGTCACTACACTTAACCATTTTCAAGTCAAAAGTTCACATTTCAAGTCACTACACATAACCATTTTTAAGTTACAAGTTCACATATCAAGTCACTACACTTAACCATTTTCAAGCCACGAATTCACATTTCTAGTCACTATATTTAACCATTTTCAAAAAACAAATTCACAATTTCAATTCACTAAATTTAACCATTTTGAAATCACAAGTTTGCATTTCAAGTCACTACACTTACCCATTTTCAACTCACAAGTTCACATTTCAAGTCACAACATATAACCATTTTTAAGTCACAAGTTCACATTTCATGTCACTACACTTAACAATTTTCAACTAACAAGTTAAGATTTCAAGTCACTACACTTAACCATTTCCAAGTCACAAGTTCACATTTCAAGTCACTACACTTAACCATTTTCAAGCCACGAATTCACATTTCTAGTCACTATATTTAACTATTTTCAAGAAACAAATTCACAATTTCAATTAACTACATTTAACCATTTTGAAGTCACAAGTTTGCATTTCAAGTCACTACACTTACCCATTTTCAACTCACAAGTTCACATTTCAAGTCACTACATATAACCATTTTTAGGTCACAAGTTCACATTTCAAATCACTACACATAACCATTTTTAAGTCACAAGTTCACATATCAAGTCACTACACTTAAACATTTTCAAGTCACTAATTCACATTTCAAGTCACTATATTTAACCATTTAAAAGAAACAAATTCACAATTTCAATTCACTACATTTAACCATTTCCAAGTCACAAGTTCACATTTCAAGTCACTACACTTAACCATTTTCAAGTCAAAAGTTCACATTTCAAGTCACTACACATAACCATTTTTAAGTCACAAGTTCACATATCAAGTCACTACACTTAACCATTTTCAAGCCACGAATTCACATTTCTAGTCACTATATTTAACCATTTTCAAAAAACAAATTCACAATTTCAATTCACTAAATTTAACCATTTTGAAATCACAAGTTTGCATTTCAAGTCACTACACTTACCCATTTTCAACTCACAAGTTCACATTTCAAGTCACAACATATAACCATTTTTAAGTCACAAGTTCACATTTCATGTCACTACACTTAACAATTTTCAACTAACAAGTTAAGATTTCAAGTCACTACACTTAACCATTTCCAAGTCACAAGTTCACATTTCAAGTGACTATATTTAACCATTTTCAAAAAACAGGTTCACAATTTCAATTCACTACACTTAACCATTTTCAAGTCACTAATTCATCATTTGAAGTCACAACATTTAACCATTTTCAAGTCACAAGTTCACATTTCAAGTCACTACACTTAATCATTTTCAAGAAACAATTTCACGTTTCAAGTCACTACACCTAACCATTTTCAAGACACTAATTCATATTTCAAGTCACTATATTTAACCATTTTCAAGAAACATGTTTACAATTTCAATTCACTACATTTAACCATTTTCAACTCACTAATTCACATTTAAAGTCACTACACTTAACCATTTTCATGTTACTAATTCACAATTTGAAGTAACTACATTTAACCATTTTCAAGTCACAAGTTCACATTTCAAGTCACTACACTTAACCATTTTTAACGCACAAGTTCAGATTTCAAGTCACTACATTTAACCATTTTCAACTCACTAATTCGCATTTCAAGTCACTACACTTAACCATTTTCAAGAAACAAGTTCACAATATCAATTCACTACCTTTAACCATTTTTAAGTCAATACACTTAACCATTTTCAAGTCACAAGTTCACATTTCAAGTCACTACACTTTACCATTTTCAAGTCACAAGTTCACATTTCAAGTTACTACAGTGAAGCATTTTCAATAACCAAGTTCACAATTTCAATTCACAACATTTAACCATTTTCAACTCACTACACTTAACAATTTTCAAGTCACAAGTTCACATTTCAAATCACTACATTCAACCATTTTTAAGTCACATGTTCACATTTCAAGTCACTACACTTAAACATTTTCAAGCCACTAATTCACATTTCAAGTAACTATATTTAACCATTTTCAAGGAAAAAGTCCATAATTTCTAGTCACTACACTTAACCATTTTCAAGTGACAAGTTCACATTTCAAGTCACTATATTTAACCATTTTCAACTCACTAATTCACATTTCAAGTCACTACACTTAACAATTTTACAAAAATAAGTTCACAATTTCAAATAACTACAGTTAACCATTTTCAAGTTACTAATTCACAATTTGAAGTCACCACACTTTAAAAATTTTCAAAAAAACAAGTTCACAATTTCAAATCACTACACTTAACCATTTTCAAGTTACTAATTCACAATTTGAAGTCACTACATTTAACCATTTTCAAGTCACTACACTTAACCATTTTTAAGTCACAAGTTCATATTTCAAGTCACTACACTTAACCATTTTCAAGTCGCTAATTCACATTTCAAGTCACTATATTAAACCATTTTCAATAAACAAGTTCACAATTTCAATTCACTGCATTTAACCATTTTCAAGTCACTAATTCACATTTCAAGTCACTATATTTAACCATTTTCGAGAAACAAGTTCACAATTTCAAGTCACTACACTTAACCATTTTTAAGTCACAAGTTCACATTTCAAGTCACTACACTTAACCATTTTCAAGTAGCAAGTTCACATTTCAAGTCACTACACTAAACCATTTCAAGGCACAAGTTCAAATTTCAAGTCACTATACTTAACCATTTCAAGTCACTACGCTTAACCATTTTCAACTCACTAATTCACATTTCATGTCACTACATTTAATCATTTTCAAGTCACAAGTTCACATTTCAAGTCACTATACTTAACCATTTTCAACTAACAAGTTCAGATTTAAAGTCACTACACTTAACCTTTTACAAGTCACAAGTTCACATTTCAAGTCACTATATTTAACCATTTTCAAAAAACAAGTTTACAATTTCATTTCACTACACTTAACCATTTTCAAGTCACTAATTCATAATTTGAAGTCACCACATTTAACCATTTTCAAGAAACAAGTTCAAATTTCAAGTCATTACACTTAACCATTTTCAAGTCACTAATTTACATATCAAGTCACTATATTTAACCATTTTCAAGAAACAAGTTCACATTTCAAGTTACTACACTTAACGATTTTCAAGTCACAAGTTCACATTTCAAATCACTACACTTAACCATTTTCAAGTTACTAATTCACAATTTGAATGCACTACATTTAACCAATTTGAATGCACTACAATTAACCATTTTCAAGTCACTATAATTAACCATTTTCAAGTCACTAATTCACATTTCAAGTCACTATACTTCCATTTACAAAAAACAAGCTCACAATTTCAAGTCACTACACTTATCCATTTTCAAGTCACTAATTCATAATTTGAAGTCACAACATTTAACCATTTTCAAGAAACAACTTCACATTTCAAGTCATTTCACTTAACCATTTTCAAGTCACTAATTCACATATCAAGTCACTATATTTAACCATTTTCAAGAAACAAGTTCACATTTCAAGTTACTACACTTAACGATTTTCGAGTCACAAGTTCATATTTCAAGTCACTACACTTAACCATTTTCAAGTTACTATTTCACAATTTGAATGCACTACATTTAACCAATTTGAATACACTACAATTAACGATTTTTTAGTCACTATAATTAACCATTTTCAAGTCACAAGTTAAGATTTCAAGTAACTACACTTAACCATTTCCAAGTCACAAGTTCACATTTTAAGTCACTATATTTAACCATTTTCAAAAAACAGGTTCACAATTTCAATTCACTACACTTAACCATTTTGAAGTCACTAATTCATAATTTGAAGTCACAACATTTAACCATTTTCAAGTCACAAGTTCACATTTCAAGTCACTACACTTAACCATTTTCATGAAACAATTTCACGTTTCAAGTCACTACACCTAACCATTTTCAAGTCACTAATTCATATTTCAAGTCACTATATTTAACCATTTTCAAGAAACATGTTTACAAATTCAATTCACTACATTTAACCATTTTCAACTCACTACTTCACATTTCAAGTCACTACACTTAACCATTTTAAAAAAACACGTTCACAATTTCAGGTCACTACAGTTAACCATTTTCAAGTCACTAATTCATAATTTGAAGTCACAACATTTAACCATTTTCAAGAAACAAGTTCACATTTCAAGTCACTACATTTAACCTTTTCAACTCACAAGTTCACATTTCAAGTCACTACACTTAACCTTTTCAACTCACAAGTTCACATTTCAAGTCACTACACTTAACCATTTTCAAGTCAAAAGTTCACATTTCAAGTCACAACACATAACCATTTTTAAGTCACAAGTTCACATTTCAAGTCACTACACTTAACCATTTTAAAAAAACACGTTCACAATTTCAAGTCACTACAGTTAACCATTTTCAAGTCACTAATTCATAATTTGAAGTCACAACATTTAACCATTTTCAAGAAACAAGTTCACATTTCAAGTCACTACACTTAACCATTTTCAAGAAACAAGTGCACAATTTCAAGTCACTACACTTAACCATTTTCAAGTAACTAATTCACAATTTGAAGTCTCT
Organism: Capsicum rhomboideum; assembly: GCA_031232105.1. Taxonomy (NCBI): domain Eukaryota; kingdom Viridiplantae; phylum Streptophyta; class Magnoliopsida; order Solanales; family Solanaceae; genus Capsicum; species Capsicum rhomboideum. Next base: position 50,809,549 of record CP124710.1, on the reverse strand, counting down.
ACATTTAACCATTTTCAAGTCACAAGTTCACATTTCAAGTCACTACACTTAACCATTTTCAACTCACAAGTTCACATTTCAAGTCACTACCCTTAACCTTTTCAACTCACAAGTTCACATTTCAAGTCACTACACTTAACCATTTTCAAGTTACTAATTCATAATCTGAAGTCACTACACTTAACCCTTTTCAATTCACTAATTCACGTTTCAATTCACTACATTTAACCATTTCCAAGTCACAAGTTCACATATCAAGTCACTACACTTAACCCTTTTCAAGTAACTAATTCACATTTCAAGTCACTATATTTAACCATTTACAAGAAACAAATTCACAATTTCACTTCACTACATTAAACCATTTTGAAGTCACAAGTTCACATTTCAAGTCACTGCACTTGACTATTTTCAAGTCACAAGTTCACATTTCAAGTCACTACACATAACCATTTTTAAGTCACAAGTTCACATTTCAAGTCACTACACTTAACCATTTTAAAAAAACACGTTCACAATTTCAAGTCACTACAGTTAACCATTTTCAAGTCACTAATTCATAATTTGAAGTCACAACATTTAACCATTTTCAAGAAACAAGTTCACATTTCAAGTCACTACACTTAACCATTTTGAAGAAACAAGTGCACAATTTCAAGTCACTACACTTAACCATTTTCAAGTAACTAATTCACAATTTGAAGTCTCTACATTTAACCATTTTCAAGTCACAAGTTCACATTTCAAGTCACTACACTTAACCATTTTCAACTCACAAGTTCACATTTCAAGTCACTACACTTAACCTTTTCAACTCACAAGTTCACATTTCAAGTCACTACACTTAACCATTTTCAAGTTACTAATTCATAATCTGAAGTCACTACACTTAACCCTTTTCAATTCACTAATTCACGTTTCAATTCACTACATTTAACCATTTCCAAGTCACAAGTTCACATATCAAGTCACTACACTTAACCCTTTTCAAGTAACTAATTCACATTTCAAGTCACTATATTTAACCATTTACAAGAAACAAATTCACAATTTCAATTCACTACATTAAGCCATTTCCAAGTCACAAGTTCACAATTCAAGTCACTGCACTTGACCATTTTCAAGTCACAAGTTCACATTTCAAGTCACTACACATAACCATTTTTAAGTCACAAGTTCACATATCAAGTCACTACACTTAAACATTTTCAAGTCACTAATTCACATTTCAATTCACTATATTTAACCATTTAAAAGAAACAAATTCACAATTTCAATTCACTACATTTAACCATTTCCAAGTCACAAGTTCACATTTCAAGTCACTACACTTAACCATTTTCAAGTCACAAGTTCACATTTCAAGTCACTACACATAACCATTTTTAAGTCACAAGTTCACATATCAAGTCACTACACTTAACCATTTTCAAGCCACGAATTCACATTTCTAGTCACTATATTTAACCATTTTCAAGAAACAAATTCACAATTTTAATTCACTACATTTAACCATTTTGAAGTCACAAGTTTGCATTTCAAGTCACTACACTTACCCATTTTCAACTGACAAGTTCACATTTCAAGTCACTACATATAACCATTTTTAGGTCACAAGTTCACATTTCAAGTCACTACACATAACCATTTTTAAGTCACAAGTTCACATATCAAGTCACTACACTTAAACATTTTCAAGTTACTAATTCATAATCTGAAGTCACTACACTTAACCCTTTTCAATTCACTAATTCACGTTTCAATTCACTACATTTAACCATTTCCAAGTCACAAGTTCACATATCAAGTCACTACACTTAACCCTTTTCAAGTAACTAATTCACATTTCAAGTCACTATATTTAACCATTTACAAGAAACAAATTCACAATTTCAATTCACTACATTAAACCATTTCCAAGTCACAAGTTCACAATTCAAGTCACTGCACTTGACCATTTTCAAGTCACAAGTTCACATTTCAAGTCACTACACATAACCATTTTTAAGTCACAAGTTCACATATCAAGTCACTACACTTAAACATTTTCAAGTCACTAATTCACATTTCAATTCACTATATTTAACCATTTAAAAGAAACAAATTCACAATTTCAATTCACTACATTTAACCATTTCCAAGGCACAAGTTCACATTTCAAGTCACTACACTTGACCATTTTCAAGTCACAAGTTCACATTTCAAGTCACTACACATAACCATTTTTAAGTCACAAGTTCACATATCAAGTCACTACACTTAAACATTTTCAAGTCACTAATTCAACTTTCAAGTCACTATATTTAACCATTTAAAAGAAACAAATTCACAATTTCAATTCACTACATTTAACCATTTCCAAGTCACAAGTTCACATTTCAAGTCACTACACTTAACCATTTTCAAGTCAAAAGTTCACATTTCAAGTCACTACACATAACCATTTTTAAGTCACAAGTACACATATCAAGTCACTACACTTAACCATTTTCAAGCCACGAATTCACATTTCTAGTCACTATATTTAACCATTTTCAAGAAACAAATTCACAATTTCAATTCACTACATTTAACCATTTTGAAGTCACAAGTTTGCATTTCAAGTCACTACACTTACCCATTTTCAACTCACAAGTTCACATTTCAAGTCACTACATATAACCATTTTTAGGTCACAAGTTCACATTTCAAGTCACTACACATAACCCTTTTTAAGTCACAAGTTCACATATCAAGTCACTACACTTAACCATTTTCAAGTCGCAAGTTCACATTTCAAGTCACTACACTAAACCATTTTCAAGGCACAAGTTCAAATTTCAAGTCACTATACTTAACCATTTCAAGTCACTACGCTTAACCATTTTCAACTCACTAATTCACATTTCATGTCACTACACTTAGCAATTTTCAAAGAACAATTTCACAATTTCAAATCACTACACTTAACCATTTTAAAGTTGCTAATTCACAATTTGAATTCTCAACATTTAACCATTTTCAAATCACAAGTTCACATTTCAAGTCACTACACTTTACCATTTTCAACTCAGAAGTTCACATTTCAAGTCACTACAATTAACCATTTTTAAGAAACAAGTTCACAATTTCAATGCACTACATTTAACAATTTTCAAGTCACTACAATTAACCATTTTCAAGTCACTACACTTAACCATTTTAAAAAAACACGTTCACAATTTCAAGTCACTACAGTTAACCATTTTCAAGTCACTAATTCATAATTTGAAGTCACATCATTTAACCATTTTCAAGAAACAAGTTCACATTTCAAGTCACTACACTTAACCATTTTCAAGAAACAAGTGCACAATTTCAAGTCACTACACTTGACCATTTTCAAGTAACTAATTCACATTTTGAAGTCTCTACATTTAACCATTTTCAAGTCACAAGTTCACATTTCAAGTCACTACACTTAACCATTTTCAACTCACAAGTTCACATTTCAAGTCACTACACTTAACCTTTTCAACTCACAAGTTCACATTTCAAGTCACTACACTTAACCATTTTCAAGTTACTAATTCATAATCTGAAGTCACTACACTTAACCCTTTTCAATTCACCAATTCATGTTTCAATTCACTACATTTAACCATTTCCAAGTCACAAGTTCACATATCAAGTCACTACACTTAACCCTTTTCAAGTAACTAATTCACATTTCAAGTCTCTATATTTAACCATTTACAAGAAACAAATTCACAATTTCAATTCACTACATTAAACCATTTCCAAGTCACAAGTTCACATTTCAAGTCACTGCACTTGACCATTTTCAAGTCACAAGTTCACATTTCAAGTCACTACACATAACCATTTTTAAGTCACAAGTTCACATATCAAGTCACTAAACTTAAACATTTTCAAGTCACTAATTCACATTTCAATTCACGATATTTAACCATTTAAAAGAAAAAAATTCACAATTTCAATTCACTACATTTAACCATTTCCAAGTCACAAGTTCACATTTCAAGTCACTACACTTAACCATTTTCAAGTCACAAGTTCACATTTCAAGTCACTACACATAACCATTTTTAAGTCACAAGTTCACATATCAAGTCACTACACTTAACCATTTTCAAGCCACGAATTCACATTTCTAGTCACTATATTTAACCATTTTCAAGAAACAAATTCACAATTTCAATTAACTACATTTAACCATTTTGAAGTCACAAGTTTGCATTTCAAGTCACTACACTTACCCATTTTCAACTCACAAGTTCACATTTCAAGTCACTACATATAACCATTTTTCGGTCACAAGTTCACATTTCAAATCACTACACATAACCATTTTTAAGTCACAAGTTCACATATCAAGTCACTACACTTAAACATTTTCAAGTCACTAATTCACATTTCAAGTCACTATATTTAACCATTTAAAAGAAACAAATTCACAATTTCAATTCACTACATTTAACCATTTCCAAGTCACAAGTTCACATTTCAAGTCACTACACTTAACCATTTTCAAGTCAAAAGTTCACATTTCAAGTCACTACACATAACCATTTTTAAGTTACAAGTTCACATATCAAGTCACTACACTTAACCATTTTCAAGCCACGAATTCACATTTCTAGTCACTATATTTAACCATTTTCAAAAAACAAATTCACAATTTCAATTCACTAAATTTAACCATTTTGAAATCACAAGTTTGCATTTCAAGTCACTACACTTACCCATTTTCAACTCACAAGTTCACATTTCAAGTCACAACATATAACCATTTTTAAGTCACAAGTTCACATTTCATGTCACTACACTTAACAATTTTCAACTAACAAGTTAAGATTTCAAGTCACTACACTTAACCATTTCCAAGTCACAAGTTCACATTTCAAGTCACTACACTTAACCATTTTCAAGCCACGAATTCACATTTCTAGTCACTATATTTAACTATTTTCAAGAAACAAATTCACAATTTCAATTAACTACATTTAACCATTTTGAAGTCACAAGTTTGCATTTCAAGTCACTACACTTACCCATTTTCAACTCACAAGTTCACATTTCAAGTCACTACATATAACCATTTTTAGGTCACAAGTTCACATTTCAAATCACTACACATAACCATTTTTAAGTCACAAGTTCACATATCAAGTCACTACACTTAAACATTTTCAAGTCACTAATTCACATTTCAAGTCACTATATTTAACCATTTAAAAGAAACAAATTCACAATTTCAATTCACTACATTTAACCATTTCCAAGTCACAAGTTCACATTTCAAGTCACTACACTTAACCATTTTCAAGTCAAAAGTTCACATTTCAAGTCACTACACATAACCATTTTTAAGTTACAAGTTCACATATCAAGTCACTACACTTAACCATTTTCAAGCCACGAATTCACATTTCTAGTCACTATATTTAACCATTTTCAAAAAACAAATTCACAATTTCAATTCACTAAATTTAACCATTTTGAAATCACAAGTTTGCATTTCAAGTCACTACACTTACCCATTTTCAACTCACAAGTTCACATTTCAAGTCACAACATATAACCATTTTTAAGTCACAAGTTCACATTTCATGTCACTACACTTAACAATTTTCAACTAACAAGTTAAGATTTCAAGTCACTACACTTAACCATTTCCAAGTCACAAGTTCACATTTCAAGTGACTATATTTAACCATTTTCAAAAAACAGGTTCACAATTTCAATTCACTACACTTAACCATTTTCAAGTCACTAATTCATCATTTGAAGTCACAACATTTAACCATTTTCAAGTCACAAGTTCACATTTCAAGTCACTACACTTAATCATTTTCAAGAAACAATTTCACGTTTCAAGTCACTACACCTAACCATTTTCAAGACACTAATTCATATTTCAAGTCACTATATTTAACCATTTTCAAGAAACATGTTTACAATTTCAATTCACTACATTTAACCATTTTCAACTCACTAATTCACATTTAAAGTCACTACACTTAACCATTTTCATGTTACTAATTCACAATTTGAAGTAACTACATTTAACCATTTTCAAGTCACAAGTTCACATTTCAAGTCACTACACTTAACCATTTTTAACGCACAAGTTCAGATTTCAAGTCACTACATTTAACCATTTTCAACTCACTAATTCGCATTTCAAGTCACTACACTTAACCATTTTCAAGAAACAAGTTCACAATATCAATTCACTACCTTTAACCATTTTTAAGTCAATACACTTAACCATTTTCAAGTCACAAGTTCACATTTCAAGTCACTACACTTTACCATTTTCAAGTCACAAGTTCACATTTCAAGTTACTACAGTGAAGCATTTTCAATAACCAAGTTCACAATTTCAATTCACAACATTTAACCATTTTCAACTCACTACACTTAACAATTTTCAAGTCACAAGTTCACATTTCAAATCACTACATTCAACCATTTTTAAGTCACATGTTCACATTTCAAGTCACTACACTTAAACATTTTCAAGCCACTAATTCACATTTCAAGTAACTATATTTAACCATTTTCAAGGAAAAAGTCCATAATTTCTAGTCACTACACTTAACCATTTTCAAGTGACAAGTTCACATTTCAAGTCACTATATTTAACCATTTTCAACTCACTAATTCACATTTCAAGTCACTACACTTAACAATTTTACAAAAATAAGTTCACAATTTCAAATAACTACAGTTAACCATTTTCAAGTTACTAATTCACAATTTGAAGTCACCACACTTTAAAAATTTTCAAAAAAACAAGTTCACAATTTCAAATCACTACACTTAACCATTTTCAAGTTACTAATTCACAATTTGAAGTCACTACATTTAACCATTTTCAAGTCACTACACTTAACCATTTTTAAGTCACAAGTTCATATTTCAAGTCACTACACTTAACCATTTTCAAGTCGCTAATTCACATTTCAAGTCACTATATTAAATCATTTTCAATAAACAAGTTCACAATTTCAATTCACTGCATTTAACCATTTTCAAGTCACTAATTCACATTTCAAGTCACTATATTTAACCATTTTCGAGAAACAAGTTCACAATTTCAAGTCACTACACTTAACCATTTTTAAGTCACAAGTTCACATTTCAAGTCACTACACTTAACCATTTTCAAGTCGCAAGTTCACATTTCAAGTCACTACACTAAACCATTTCAAGGCACAAGTTCAAATTTCAAGTCACTATACTTAACCATTTCAAGTCACTACGCTTAACCATTTTCAACTCACTAATTCACATTTCATGTCACTACATTTAATCATTTTCAAGTCACAAGTTCACATTTCAAGTCACTATACTTAACCATTTTCAACTAACAAGTTCAGATTTAAAGTCACTACACTTAACCTTTTACAAGTCACAAGTTCACATTTCAAGTCACTATATTTAACCATTTTCAAAAAACAAGTTTACAATTTCATTTCACTACACTTAACCATTTTCAAGTCACTAATTCATAATTTGAAGTCACCACATTTAACCATTTTCAAGAAACAAGTTCAAATTTCAAGTCATTACACTTAACCATTTTCAAGTCACTAATTTACATATCAAGTCACTATATTTAACCATTTTCAAGAAACAAGTTCACATTTCAAGTTACTACACTTAACGATTTTCAAGTCACAAGTTCACATTTCAAATCACTACACTTAACCATTTTCAAGTTACTAATTCACAATTTGAATGCACTACATTTAACCAATTTGAATGCACTACAATTAACCATTTTCAAGTCACTATAATTAACCATTTTCAAGTCACTAATTCACATTTCAAGTCACTATACTTCCATTTACAAAAAACAAGCTCACAATTTCAAGTCACTACACTTATCCATTTTCAAGTCACTAATTCATAATTTGAAGTCACAACATTTAACCATTTTCAAGAAACAACTTCACATTTCAAGTCATTTCACTTAACCATTTTCAAGTCACTAATTCACATATCAAGTCACTATATTTAACCATTTTCAAGAAACAAGTTCACATTTCAAGTTACTACACTTAACGATTTTCGAGTCACAAGTTCATATTTCAAGTCACTACACTTAACCATTTTCAAGTTACTATTTCACAATTTGAATGCACTACATTTAACCAATTTGAATACACTACAATTAACGATTTTTTAGTCACTATAATTAACCATTTTCAAGTCACAAGTTAAGATTTCAAGTAACTACACTTAACCATTTCCAAGTCACAAGTTCACATTTTAAGTCACTATATTTAACCATTTTCAAAAAACAGGTTCACAATTTCAATTCACTACACTTAACCATTTTGAAGTCACTAATTCATAATTTGAAGTCACAACATTTAACCATTTTCAAATCACAAGTTCACATTTCAAGTCACTACACTTAACCATTTTCATGAAACAATTTCACGTTTCAAGTCACTACACCTAACCATTTTCAAGTCACTAATTCATATTTCAAGTCACTATATTTAACCATTTTCAAGAAACATGTTTACAATTTCAATTCACTACATTTAACCATTTTCAACTCACTACTTCACATTTCAAGTCACTACACTTAACCATTTTAAAAAAACACGTTCACAATTTCAGGTCACTACAGTTAACCATTTTCAAGTCACTAATTCATAATTTGAAGTCACAACATTTAACCATTTTCAAGAAACAAGTTCACATTTCAAGTCACTACATTTAACCTTTTCAACTCACAAGTTCACATTTCAAGTCACTACACTTAACCTTTTCAACTCACAAGTTCACATTTCAAGTCACTACACTTAACCATTTTCAAGTCAAAAGTTCACATTTCAAGTCACAACACATAACCATTTTTAAGTCACAAGTTCACATTTCAAGTCACTACACTTAACCATTTTAAAAAAACACGTTCACAATTTCAAGTCACTACAGTTAACCATTTTCAAGTCACTAATTCATAATTTGAAGTCACAACATTTAACCATTTTCAAGAAACAAGTTCACATTTCAAGTCACTACACTTAACCATTTTCAAGAAACAAGTGCACAATTTCAAGTCACTACACTTAACCATTTTCAAGTAACTAATTCACAATTTGAAGTCTCTACATTTAACCATTTTCAAGTCACAAGTTCACATTTCAAGTCACTACATATAACCATTTTCAACTCACAAGTTCACATTTCAAGTCACTACCCTTAACCTTTTCAACTCACAAGTTCACATTTCAAGTCACTACACTTAACCATTTTCAAGTTACTAATTCATAATCTGAAGTCACTACACTTAACCCTTTTCAATTCACTAATTCACGTTTCAATTCACTACATTTAACCATTTCCAAGTCACAAGTTCACATATCAAGTCACTACACTTAACCCTTTTCAAGTAACTAATTCACATTTCAAGTCACTATATTTAACCATTTACAAGAAACAAATTCACAATTTTACTTCACTACATTAAACCATTTTGAAGTCACAAGTTCACATTTCAAGTCACTGCACTTGACTATTTTCAAGTCACAAGTTCACATTTCAAGTCACTACACATAACCATTTTTAAGTCACAAGTTCACATTTCAAGTCACTACACTTAACCATTTTAAAAAAACACGTTCACAATTTCAAGTCACTACAGTTAACCATTTTCAAGTCACTAATTCATAATTTGAAGTCACAACATTTAACCATTTTCAAGAAACAAGTTCACATTTCAAGTCACTACACTTAACCATTTTGAAGAAACAAGTGCACAATTTCAAGTCACTACACTTAACCATTTTCAAGTAACTAATTCACAATTTGAAGTCTCTACATTTAACCATTTTCAAGTCACAAGTTCACATTTCAAGTCACTACACTTAACCATTTTCAACTCACAAGTTCACATTTCAAGTCACTACACTTAACCTTTTCAACTCACAAGTTCACATTTCAAGTCACTACACTTAACCATTTTCAAGTTACTAATTCATAATCTGAAGTCACTACACTTAACCCTTTTCAATTCACTAATTCACGTTTCAATTCACTACATTTAACCATTTCCAAGTCACAAGTTCACATATCAAGTCACTACACTTAACCCTTTTCAAGTAACTAATTCACATTTCAAGTCACTATATTTAACCATTTACAAGAAACAAATTCACAATTTCAATTCACTACATTAAACCATTTCCAAGTCACAAGTTCACAATTCAAGTCACTGCACTTGACCATTTTCAAGTCACAAGTTCACATTTCAAGTCACTACACATAACCATTTTTAAGTCACAAGTTCACATATCAAGTCACTACACTTAAACATTTTCAAGTCACTAATTCACATTTCAATTCACTATATTTAACCATTTAAAAGAAACAAATTCACAATTTCAATTCACTACATTTAACCATTTCCAAGTCACAAGTTCACATTTCAAGTCACTACACTTAACCATTTTCAAGTCACAAGTTCACATTTAAAGTCACTACACATAACCATTTTTAAGTCACAAGTTCACATATCAAGTCACTACACTTAACCATTTTCAAGCCACGAATTCACATTTCTAGTCACTATATTTAACCATTTTCAAGAAACAAATTCACAATTTTAATTCACTACATTTAACCATTTTGAAGTCACAAGTTTGCATTTCAAGTCACTACACTTACCCATTTTCAACTGACAAGTTCACATTTCAAGTCACTACATATAACCATTTTTAGGTCACAAGTTCACATTTCAAGTCACTACACATAACCATTTTTAAGTCACAAGTTCACATATCAAGTCACTACACTTAAACATTTTCAAGTTACTAATTCATAATCTGAAGTCACTACACTTAACCCTTTTCAATTCACTAATTCACGTTTCAATTCACTACATTTAACCATTTCCAAGTCACAAGTTCACATATCAAGTCACTACACTTAACCCTTTTCAAGTAACTAATTCACATTTCAAGTCACTATATTTAACCATTTACAAGAAACAAATTCACAATTTCAATTCACTACATTAAACCATTTCCAAGTCACAAGTTCACAATTCAAGTCACTGCACTTGACCATTTTCAAGTCACAAGTTCACATTTCAAGTCACTACACATAACCATTTTTAAGTCACAAGTTCACATATCAAGTCACTACACTTAAACATTTTCAAGTCACTAATTCACATTTCAATTCACTATATTTAACCATTTAAAAGAAACAAATTCACAATTTCAATTCACTACATTTAACCATTTCCAAGTCACAAGTTCACATTTCAAGTCACTACACTTAACCATTTTCAAGTCACAAGTTCACATTTCAAGTCACTACACATAACCATTTTTAAGTCACAAGTTCACATATCAAGTCACTACACTTAACCATTTTCAAGCCACGAATTCACATTTCTAGTCACTATATTTAACCATTTTCAAGAAACAAATTCACAATTTTAATTCACTACATTTAACCATTTTGAAGTCACAAGTTTGCATTTCAAGTCACTACACTTACCCATTTTCAACTCACAAGTTCACATTTCAAGTCACTACATATAACCATTTTTAGGTCACAAGTTCACATTTCAAGTCACTACACATAACCATTTTTAAGTCACAAGTTCACATATCAAGTCACTACACTTAAACATTTTCAAGTCACTAATTCACATTTCAAGTCACTATATTTAACCATTTAAAAGAAACAAATTCACAATTTCAATTCACTACATTTATGTCACGCCCCAAACTCAGGGAGGCGCGACTGGCACCTGGTGCCATACTTGACTGAGTGAATCGACTGAAACTAAATAATATAAAGTTAATGGACCATCAAGGCCAAACTGACTTAAAAGAAATACAACTGAGAGAGAGACTAAAATATAACAAAAGTATAATACAATGCCACCCAAACATTAACTGACTACTAAACCCACAACGGTTGTCTACAAGCCTCTAAGATGAGAAATCACTAATCACTAGTCGGGACAGGCCCTGTAGTACTTAGTTAATATACAAAGTCAAAACAAACTCTAGACTTAGAAACTCCGGAAAGAACGGAGCATACCAACCATCAGCTGAACTCGGTCACACGTAGCAAGGACGCCCTTCCACCTAATAACCTGCAGGCATGAATGCAGTGCCCCCCAGGCAATGGGAACGTCAGTATGAAAGAATGTACTGAGTATATAAGGCTATAAGTAATTGTATGGAATATAAGAACTCCAATGGAATCAAATACAAGTGAATAGTCAATATGGATAAACCACCGTTCTGTATGTGTGGAACCATGTATATTGCTTTCTTTACTTTACTGTACATCATCAATCATCAATCATATAATGCCCGGGCCCAACTGATCAGTGGGAAATAACATAATAATCGGGATCGACAGCCATGCGGATATTCCTTTCATCCCATGGGATACCACCCGTAATAATGGGATCGACATTCATGCGAGTGTTTCTTTCACTCCATGAGATACCACCCATGTTATAACAATCGGGATTGTCTCTATGCTGGGCTATAAGCCCCCTCGAGCTACCACCCGTACTCAAACAACAACTATGTATTACTTCATTCCTTTACTTTTTGTGAGATTATTGCATTGGTGGTCATAACATTATTGGAGCTTTTGAAACTGTAGACATGTGATGTAGACATACTCGAGGCAGTAACAATGATATAGGAAGTAAAAAGGAACTTCAACGTGATACTTAGGAACTTGTATGACTCAACGAAGCGAATAGTTCTATTCAACATAATGTTCATTGGACACACATTCAGACATTTCAAATGGGACATGCGTTTCGAGTCGATACATGTAACTCCATGAATAGGTTTGGTCCCTTTAATAAATACTTACAAGGTGAGAATAAATAAAAGAATACATGAGCATGGAGGCACGTGGGCAGACTCCAGTTAGGAACAAAATGCACATTTTCAAGAAGGACATAAAACTATATAATTGAATTAGCAAGGACTCTATAAGGTCTCATTATATCCAAACACGGCAAAAGTGATATTGAAATGGAGGAACATTTGACTATGTGAACCAAATGGAGTATATGATCAAATAGGCAATTGAAGCATAGATAGCAATGGACATTTCAAATACGCCAGCAAGTAACAAGAATACATGTTCAAGTTTATACACAAACCTTTGTCTTTTTATATAAACAGTAGAATCCAAATTGTAATCCGAACAATTATTTCGAGTCCCTCAGTATATACATGAGTATGCACAACCTTGACACACAATTAAATACTTCTTGAACTTAAAGTAATTCCATATTGTTGATATGTATCATACTTAGCATCAAAAGTAAGCCTAATTTGTGAAAATTCCACTAAATCCTCAAAACAATAAATCTGGACAGCCCCACTGTCTAGTATTGTAGCTTAGTTTTATGTATGTAAATGGTAGAACCAAGCTTTATAGCCTCCATGAAAGTTGTAGGTATATGTATTGGGTTTACAAAGAGACTAGAATTACTGAAAAATACATTTTGTATAAAAATATATTATTTAAATACTAACAATAGCACATAGGGGATTTCTAAATTGGAAAGCTGGACAGAACTTGTCCTCTCTTGTGTCCACTATTTCGGATCCCTAACAGAGAAACCAGCTTTTGACATATGAATATAAGTTGTAAATCTATGTGTTATCTTTACAAAATATATTTTTGTACTCAAAACGGATCTCTACACAAAAAGATATGCTATGTTTACTAAACACTGTACAATTTCAAAACGTGTTTTACTTACATGGACCTCCCTTTTTAGATGTTAATCTATAATGAGATAAGTGGTAAAGCTAGTATCAATAGCCAATAAACCAACAGTCTACCTGGGCATCAATAAGCTCAGCAGATGTCTATCATAATTACATGATAATGAATACAGAACAATCAGAACTAAATGAACTGTAACCTCCACAATCTTACTTGCCCCTACTTCTGCTCATCCAACCGTTACAACTATAACACAACAGCCTACTACCGATAACTCGTAGCCAATTTTAGTGGTGCTTGATTCTTATGCTGCCATAACTCCCTTAACTGACTAAACATCCATAATCCCCACACACAAGTAACAACAACGAATCAAAGTCACATTACACAACTATATGAAATAAAATGTGTTGTATGTCGTGTAGGCGTACACCCCGATTCCTAGCCTCTAGGGCATGAAATGTAATGCATATGAGCTATGTGTATATATGTGGGCAAACAACACGAGCACCGTGTCACAATAACAATCTCAACCAATCCAACAGTTCATAACATAACTAACTAAGTTGTTATCCGGACGACCAAACCACCATGATATCTAAAAGCATGTAAAGCATGAATTTGAGAAATAACAAAAGGAAACACCATAATTAATATACTTATGTATGCAAAATAACATCCCCACAATTAATCCGCATGTAACCACCCATCCTCCATTTCATAATCACATAAGACGGTGACCACAACCACAATTCATGTCTAGTTGATACTTTATCCCCAGTCTAATTGCATGCACAAATCCATGTTGTTCTAATCTTGATAACTAATAGGTATTTATTGTGTTTATGTTCCTTTATTATGGTGCATTCACAATCAAAGATGTACATTGATCAACTTTAGCGGTACTAGGTTACACCAAACAATTTCAATAGCAAATGACTCCATGGATATACAACTCTAATTAAAATTCCTCAGTTAATTATGGGCAATAAATTGAACGGGTGACACACAAAAATAAATTAATCAAATGGGGAAATTGAAGCAATAAAAAAAAAGATTGATAAAAAGAATAGAATTTATTTTGATTTCCTAATTCCATTTTTAGCCACTTAACAACCGACTTTCCGATAGCTCGATAAATCCGAAAGTCACAAATATTATAAAATCATGCCAAAAAGAAAGAAATAGCCTTAACATACCTCTAATTTGGGCTTAAATGACTTGATGGAAACTTGAACTAGCATGTATATGAAAAGGAGCACAACCGCCTTTGATATGGGGATTTTGCAGGCCATGAGTTCTATTAAATTCTATTTCTGTGTGGTTAAAGAATTCCCAAAATACAAGTTACGGAGCCAAAGTTTCATTTCCTTCGCATATATAGCACCAAGTATAGAATGATAGTGGGGAGTTTAACATATATCAAGAATCAGTATCGTTTTAAGGAAAAGAAACGTTTTAGGACAAATGGGTAAGAATGAGAAACTACAACTATGTTACTTTATTTTCGTGAGGAAAACGAAACAACTACATGATAGAGGTAATGTATTATATTAATATGTACATACAGCAACTTCATTGCATGGATAAGCTTCACTACTATAATTAATTAATAAAGTGAAGTGATAAAGTCATGAGTGTGGTGGCAAGCATTTAATACTCCAAACTATTGCACTATCTCTCCACTTCCACGGGGGAGTGGAGGTATGAGCAACACCTTATTTTCTTATCCCATTATGTATGTATTCGGGTATTGGATAGGTGCGTGGTAAACTAAAATAAATATTTTAAATATACTATAATTAATAGACATTATTTCAAATAAAGCCTACCGCATATAATAATAATTTATCAATATAATTAGACTTACTATCTCCGTTAACAT
The DNA here is from genome assembly GCA_031232105.1 of Capsicum rhomboideum. Taxonomy (NCBI): domain Eukaryota; kingdom Viridiplantae; phylum Streptophyta; class Magnoliopsida; order Solanales; family Solanaceae; genus Capsicum; species Capsicum rhomboideum. The sequence continues at coordinate 50,793,933 of CP124710.1, read as the reverse complement.
ATTAGTTAATAATAAAACTCTTTAAAGATAAGTACATACACAAATGTTTCATAACTAAATAATTTTTAGAACTATTTTAAATATTTTAGAAAGGTGATAAAAATATAACTTATTACCAAATCAAATATTTTCCGTACACACTCGCTATTAATAAAATTCTCAAATATAAGCTCGTAAGCCTTCGATAGGGGATGAAGGACAATCGTAAATACTTGGGGTGTTACAATTTAACCATTTCCAAGTCACAAGTTCACATTTCAAGTCACTACACTTAACCATTTTCAAGTCAAAAGTTCACATTTCAAGTCACTACACATAACCATTTTTAAGTCACAAGTTCACATATCAAGTCACTACACTTACCCATTTTCAAGCCACGAATTCACATTTCTAGTCACTATATTTAACCATTTTCAAAAAACAAATTCACAATTTCAATTCACTAAATTTAACCATTTTGAAATCACAAGTTTGCATTTCAAGTCACTACACTTACCCATTTTCAACTCACAAGTTCACATTTCAAGTCACTACATATAACCATTTTTAAGTCACAAGTTCACATTTCATGTCACTACACTTAACAATTTTCAACTAACAAGTTAAGATTTCAAGTCACTACACTTAACCATTTCCAAGTCACAAGTTCACATTTCAAGTGACTATATTTAACCATTTTCAAAAAACAGGTTCACAATTTCAATTCACTACACTTAACCATTTTCAAGTCACTAATTCATCATTTGAAGTCACAACATTTAACCATTTTCAAGTCACAAGTTCACATTTCAAGTCACTATATTTAACCATTTACAAGAAACAAATTCACAATTTCAATTCACTACATTTAACCATTTCCAAGTCACAAGTTCACATTTCAAGTCACTACACTTAACCATTTTCGAGTAACTAATTCACAATTTGAAGTCTCTACATTTAACCATTTTCAAGTCACAAGTTCACATTTCAAGTCACTACACTTAACCATTTTCAACTCACAAGTTCACATTTCAAGTCACTACACTTAACCTTTTCAACTCACAAGTTCACATTTCAAGTCACTATATTTAACCATTTAAAAGAAACAAATTCACAATTTCAATTCACTACATTTAACCATTTCCAAGTCACAAGTTCACATTTCAAGTCACTACACTTAACAATTTTCAAGTCAAAAGTTCACATTTCAAGTCACTACACATAACCATTTTTAAGTCATAAGTTCACATATCAAGTCACTACACTTACCCATTTTCAAGCCACGAATTCACATTTCTAGTCACTATATTTAACCATTTTCAAAAAACAAATTCACAATTTCAATTCACTAAATTTAACCATTTTGAAATCACAAGTTTGCATTTCAAGTCACTACACTTACCCATTTTCAACTCACAAGTTCACATTTCAAGTCACTACATATAACCATTTTTAAGTCACAAGTTCACATTTCATGTCACTACACTTAACAATTTTCAACTAACAAGTTAAGATTTCAAGTCACTACACTTAACCATTTCCAAGTCACAAGTTCACATTTCAAGTGACTATATTTAACCATTTTCAAAAAACAGGTTCACAATTTCAATTCACTACACTTAACCATTTTCAAGTCACTAATTCATCATTTGAAGTCACAACATTTAACCATTTTCAAGTCACAAGTTCACATTTCAAGTCACTATATTTAACCATTTACAAGAAACAAATTCACAATTTCAATTCACTACATTTAACCATTTCCAAGTCACAAGTTCACATTTCAAGTCACTACACTTAACCATTTTCAAGTAACTAATTCACAATTTGAAGTCTCTACATTTAACCATTTTCAAGTCACAAGTTCACATTTCAAGTCACTACACTTAACCATTTTCAACTCACAAGTTCACATTTCAAGTCACTACACTTAACCTTTTCAACTCACAAGTTCACATTTCAAGTCACTACACTTAACCATTTTCAAGTTACTAATTCATAATCTGAAGTCACTACACTTAACCCTTTTCAATTCACTAATTCACGTTTCAATTCACTACATTTAACCATTTCCAAGTCACAAGTTCACATATCAAGTCACTACACTTAACCCTTTTCAAGTAACTAATTCACATTTCAAGTCACTATATTTAACCATTTACAAGAAACAAATTCACAATTTCAATTCACTACATTAAACTATTTCCAAGTCACAAGTTCACATTTCAAGTCACTGCACTTGACTATTTTCAAGTCACAAGTTCACATTTCAAGTCACTACACATAACCATTTTTAAGTCACAAGTTCACATTTCAAGTCACTACACTTAACCATTTTAAAAAAACACGTTCACAATTTCAAGTCACTACAGTTAACCATTTTCAAGTCACTAATTCATAATTTGAAGTCACAACATTTAACCATTTTCAAGAAACAAGTTCACATTTCAAGTCACTACACTTAACCATTTTCAAGAAACAAGTGCACAATTTCAAGTCACTACACTTAACCATTTTCAAGTAACTAATTCACAATTTGAAGTCTCTACATTTAACCATTTTCAAGTCACAAGTTCACTTTTCAAGTCACTACACTTAACCATTTTCAACTCACAAGTTCACATTTCAAGTCACTACACTTAACCTTTTCAACTCACAAGTTCACATTTCAAGTCACTACACTTAACCATTTTCAAGTTACTAATTCATAATCTGAAGTCACTACACTTAACCCTTTTCAATTCACTAATTCACGTTTCAATTCACTACATTTAACCATTTCCAAGTCACAAGTTCACATATCAAGTCACTACACTTAACCCTTTTCAAGTAACTAATTCACATTTCAAGTCACTATATTTAACCATTTACAAGAAACAAATTCACAATTTCAATTCACTACATTAAACCATTTCCAAGTCACAAGTTCACAATTCAAGTCACTGCACTTGACCATTTTCGAGTCACAAGTTCACATTTCAAGTCACTACACATAACCATTTTTAAGTCACAAGTTCACATATCAAGTCACTACACTTAAACATTTTCAAGTCACTAATTCACATTTCAATTCACTATATTTAACCATTTAAAAGAAACAAATTCACAATTTCAATTCACTACATTTAACCATTTCCAAGGCACAAGTTCACATTTCAAGTCACTACACTTAACCATTTTCAAGTCACAAGTTCACATTTCAAGTCACTACACATAACCATTTTTAAGTCACAAGTTCACATATCAAGTCACTACACTTAACCATTTTCAAGCCACGAATTCACATTTCTAGTCACTATATTTAACCATTTTCAAGAAACAAATTCACAATTTTAATTCACTACATTTAACCATTTTGAAGTCACAAGTTTGCATTTCAAGTCACTACACTTACCCATTTTCAACTCACAAGTTCACATTTCAAGTCACTACATATAACCATTTTTAGGTCACAAGTTCACATTTCAAGTCACTACACATAACCATTTTTAAGTCACAAGTTCACATATCAAGTCACTACACTTAAACATTTTCAAGTCACTAATTCACATTTCAAGTCACTATATTTAACCATTTAAAAGAAACAAATTCACAATTTCAATTCACTACATTTAACCATTTCCAAGTCACAAGTTCACATTTCAAGTCAATACACTTAACCATTTTCAAGTCAAAAGTTCACATTTCAAGTCACTACACATAACCATTTTTAAGTCACAAGTTCACATATCAAGTCACTACACTTACCCATTTTCAAGCCACGAATTCACATTTCTAGTCACTATATTTAACCATTTTCAAAAAACAAATTCACAATTTCAATTCTCTAAATTTAACCATTTTGAAATCACAAGTTTGCATTTCAAGTCACTACACTTACCCATTTTCAACTCACAAGTTCACATTTCAAGTCACTACATATAACCATTTTTAAGTCACAAGTTCACATTTCATGTCACTACACTTAACAATTTTCAACTAACAAGTTAAGATTTCAAGTCACTACACTTAACCATTTCCAAGTCACAAGTTCACATTTCAAGTGACTATATTTAACCATTTTCAAAAAACAGGTTCACAATTTCAATTCACTACACTTAACCATTTTCAAGTCACTAATTCATCATTTGAAGTCACAACATTTAACCATTTTCAAGTCACAAGTTCACATTTCAAGTCACTATATTTAACCATTTACAAGAAACAAATTCACAATTTCAATTCACTACATTTAACCATTTCCAAGTCACAAGTTCACATTTCAAGTCACTACACTTAACCATTTTCAAGTAACTAATTCACAATTTGAAGTCTCTACATTTAACCATTTTCAAGTCACAAGTTCACATTTCAAGTCACTACACTTAACCATTTTCAACTCACAAGTTCACATTTCAAGTCACTACACTTAACCTTTTCAACTCACAAGTTCACATTTCAAGTCACTACACTTAACCATTTTCAAGTTACTAATTCATAATCTGAAGTCACTACACTTAACCCTTTTCAATTCACTAATTCACGTTTCAATTCACTACATTTAACCATTTCCAAGTCACAAGTTCACATATCAAGTCACTACACTTAACCCTTTTCAAGTAACTAATTCACATTTCAAGTCACTATATTTAACCATTTACAAGAAACAAATTCACAATTTCAATTCACTACATTAAACTATTTCCAAGTCACAAGTTCACATTTCAAGTCACTGCACTTGACTATTTTCAAGTCACAAGTTCACATTTCAAGTCACTACACATAACCATTTTTAAGTCACAAGTTCACATTTCAAGTCACTACACTTAACCATTTTAAAAAAACACGTTCACAATTTCAAGTCACTACAGTTAACCATTTTCAAGTCACTAATTCATAATTTGAAGTCACAACATTTAACCATTTTCAAGAAACAAGTTCACATTTCAAGTCACTACACTTAACCATTTTCAAGAAACAAGTGCACAATTTCAAGTCACTACACTTAACCATTTTCAAGTAACTAATTCACAATTTGAAGTCTCTACATTTAACCATTTTCAAGTCACAAGTTCACTTTTCAAGTCACTACACTTAACCATTTTCAACTCACAAGTTCACATTTCAAGTCACTACACTTAACCTTTTCAACTCACAAGTTCACATTTCAAGTCACTACACTTAACCATTTTCAAGTTACTAATTCATAATCTGAAGTCACTACACTTAACCCTTTTCAATTCACTAATTCACGTTTCAATTCACTACATTTAACCATTTCCAAGTCACAAGTTCACATATCAAGTCACTACACTTAACCCTTTTCAAGTAACTAATTCACATTTCAAGTCACTATATTTAACCATTTACAAGAAACAAATTCACAATTTCAATTCACTACATTAAACCATTTCCAAGTCACAAGTTCACAATTCAAGTCACTGCACTTGACCATTTTCGAGTCACAAGTTCACATTTCAAGTCACTACACATAACCATTTTTAAGTCACAAGTTCACATATCAAGTCACTACACTTAAACATTTTCAAGTCACTAATTCACATTTCAATTCACTATATTTAACCATTTAAAAGAAACAAATTCACAATTTCAATTCACTACATTTAACCATTTCCAAGGCACAAGTTCACATTTCAAGTCACTACACTTAACCATTTTCAAGTCACAAGTTCACATTTCAAGTCACTACACATAACCATTTTTAAGTCACAAGTTCACATATCAAGTCACTACACTTAACCATTTTCAAGCCACGAATTCACATTTCTAGTCACTATATTTAACCATTTTCAAGAAACAAATTCACAATTTTAATTCACTACATTTAACCATTTTGAAGTCACAAGTTTGCATTTCAAGTCACTACACTTACCCATTTTCAACTCACAAGTTCACATTTCAAGTCACTACATATAACCATTTTTAGGTCACAAGTTCACATTTCAAGTCACTACACATAACCATTTTTAAGTCACAAGTTCACATATCAAGTCACTACACTTAAACATTTTCAAGTCACTAATTCACATTTCAAGTCACTATATTTAACCATTTAAAAGAAACAAATTCACAATTTCAATTCACTACATTTAACCATTTCCAAGTCACAAGTTCACATTTCAAGTCAATACACTTAACCATTTTCAACTAACAAGTTAAGATTTCAAGTCACTACACTTAACCATTTCCAAGTCACAAGTTCACATTTCAAGTGACTATATTTAACCATTTTCAAAAAACAGGTTCACAATTTCAATTCACTACACTTAACCATTTTCAAGTCACTAATTCATCATTTGAAGTCACAACATTTAACCATTTTCAAGTCACAAGTTCACATTTCAAGTCACTATATTTAACCATTTACAAGAAACAATTCACAATTTCAATTCACTACATTTAACCATTTCCAAGTCACAAGTTCACATTTCAAGTCACTACACTTAACCATTTTCAAGTCACAAGTTCACATTTCAAGTCACTACACATAACCATTTTTAAGTCACAAGTTCACATATCAAGTCACTACACTTAAACATTTTCAAGTCACTAATTCACATTTCAAGTCACTATATTTAACCATTTAAAAGAAACAAATTCACAATTTCAATTCACTACATTTAACCATTTCCAAGTCACAAGTTCACATTTCAAGTCACTACACTTAACAATTTTCAAGTCAAAAGTTCACATTTCAAGTCACTACACATAACCATTTTTAAGTCACAAGTTCACATTTCAAGTCACTACACTTAACCATTTTCAAGTTACTAATTCACAATTTGAATGCACTACATTTAACCAATTTGAATACACTACAATTAACGATTTTTAAGTCACTATAATTAACCATTTTCAAGTCACAAGTTAAGATTTCAAGTAACTACACTTAACCATTTCCAAGTCACAAGTTCACATTTCAAGTCACTATATTTAACCATTTTCAAAAAACAGGTTCACAATTTCAATTCACTACACTTAACCATTTTCAAGTCACTAATTCATAATTTGAAGTCACAACATTTAACCATTTTCAAGTCACAAGTTCACATTTCAAGTCACTACACTTAACCATTTTCATGAAACAATTTCACGTTTCAAGTCACTACACCTAACCATTTTCAAGTCACTAATTCATATTTCAAGTCACTATATTTAACCATTTTCAAGAAACATGTTTACAATTTCCATTCACTACATTTAACCATTTTCAACTCACTAATTCACATTTCAAGTCACTACAGTTAACCATTTTCATGTCACTAATTCATAATTTGAAGTCACAACATTTAACCATTTTCAAGAAACAAGTTCACATTTCAAGTCACTACACTTAACCATTTTCAAGAAACAAGTGCACAATTTCAAGTCACTACACTTAACCATTTTCAAGTAACTAATTCACAATTTGAAGTCTCTACATTTAACCATTTTCAAGTCACAAGTTCACATTTCAAGTCACTACACTTAACCATTTTCAACTCACAAGTTCACATTTCAAGTCACTACACTTAACCTTTTCAACTCACAAGTTCACATTTCAAGTCACTACACTTAACCATTTTCAAGTTACTAATTCATAATCTGAAGTCACTACACTTAACCCTTTTCAATTCACTAATTCACGTTTCAATTCACTACATTTAGCCATTTCCAAGTCACAAGTTCACATATCAAGTCACTACCTTAACCCTTTTCAAGTAACTAATTCACATTTCAAGTCACTATATTTAACCATTTACAAGAAACAAATTCACAATTTCAATTCACTACATTAAACCATTTCCAAGTCACAAGTTCACAATTCAAGTCACTGCAATTGACCATTTTCAAGTCACAAGTTCACATTTCAAGTCACTACACATAACCATTTTTAAGTCACAAGTTCACATATCAAGTCACTACACTTAAACATTTTCAAGTCACTAATTCACATTTCAATTCACTATATTTAACCATTTAAAAGAAACAAATTCACAATTTCAATTCACTACATTTAACCATTTCCAAGTCACAAGTTCACATTTCAAGTCACTACACTTAACAATTTTCAAGTCAAAAGTTCACATTTCAAGTCACTACATATAACCATTTTTAAGTCACAAGTTCACATTTCAAGTCACTACACTTAACCATTTTCAAGTTACTAATTCACAATTTGAATGCACTACATTTAACCAATTTGAATACACTACAATTAACGATTTTTAAGTCACTATAATTAACCATTTTCAAGTCACAAGTTAAGATTTCAAGTAACTACACTTAACCATTTCCAAGTCACAAGTTCACATTTCAAGTCACTATATTTAACCATTTTCAAAAAACAGGTTCACAATTTCAATTCACTACACTTAACCATTTTCAAGTCACTAATTCATAATTTGAAGTCACAACATTTAACCATTTTCAAGTCACAAGTTCACATTTCAAGTCACTACACTTAACCATTTTCATGAAACAATTTCACGTTTCAAGTCACTACACTTAACCTTTTCAACTCACAAGTTCACATTTCAAGTCACTACACTTAACCATTTTCAAGTTACTAATTCATAATCTGAAGTCACTACACTTAACCCTTTTCAATTCACTAATTCACGTTTCAATTCACTACATTTAGCCATTTCCAAGTCACAAGTTCACATATCAAGTCACTACCTTAACCCTTTTCAAGTAACTAATTCACATTTCAAGTCACTATATTTAACCATTTACAAGAAACAAATTCACAATTTCAATTCACTACATTAAACCATTTCCAAGTCACAAGTTCACAATTCAAGTCACTGCAATTGACCATTTTCAAGTCACAAGTTCACATTTCAAGTCACTACACATAACCATTTTTAAGTCACAAGTTCACATATCAAGTCACTACACTTAAACATTTTCAAGTCACTAATTCACATTTCAATTCACTATATTTAACCATTTAAAAGAAACAAATTCACAATTTCAATTCACTACATTTAACCATTTCCAAGTCACAAGTTCACATTTCAAGTCACTACACTTAACCATTTTCAAGTCACAAGTTCTCATTTCATGTCACTACACATAACCATTTTTAAGTCACAAGTTCACATATCAAGTCACTACACTTAACCATTTTCAAGCCACGAATTCACATTTCTAGTCACTATATTTAACCATTTTCAAGAAACAAATTCAAAATTTCAATTCACTACATTTAACCATTTTGAAGTCACAAGTTTGCATTTCAAGTCACTACACTTACCCATTTTCAACTCACAAGTTCACATTTCAAGTCACTACATATAACCATTTTTAAGTCTCAAGTTCACATTTCAAGTCACTACACTTAACAATTTTCAACTAACAAGTTAAGATTTCAAGTCACTACACTTAACCATTTCCAAGTCACAAGTTCACATTTCAAGTCACTACACTTAACCATTTTCATGAAACAATTTCACGTTTCAAGTCACTACACCTAACCATTTTCAAGTCACTAATTCATATTTCAAGTCACTATATTTAACCATTTTCAAGAAACATGTTTACAATTTCAATTCACTACATTTAACCATTTTCAACTCACTAATTCACATTTAAAGTCACTACACTTAACCATTTTCATGTTACTAATTCACAATTTGAAGTAACTACATTTAACCATTTTCAAGTCACAAGTTAATATTTCAAGTCACTACACTTAACCATTTTTAACTCACAAGTTCAGATTTCAAGTCACTACATTTAACTATTTTCAACTCACTAATTCGCATTTCAAGTCACTACACTTAACCATTTTCAAGAAACAAGTTCACAATATCAATTCACTACCTTTAACCATTTTTAAGTCAATACACTTAACCATTTTCAAGTCACAAGTTCACATTTCAAGTCACTACACTTAACCATTTTCAAGTCACAAGTTCACATTTCAAGTCACTACAGTGAAGCATTTTCAAGAAACAAGTTCACAATTTCAATTCACAACATTTAACCATTTTGAAGTCACAAGTTTGCATTTCAAGTTACTACCCTTACCCATTTTAAACTCACAAGTTCACATTTCAAGTCACTACATATAACCATTTTTAAGTTACAAGTTCACATTTCAAGTCACTACACTTAACCATTTTCAAGTCACTAATTCACATTTCAAGTCACTATATTTAACCATTTGCAAGAAACAAATTCACAATTTCAATTCACTACATTTAACCATTTTGAAGTCACAAGTTTGCATTTCAAGTCACTACACTTAACCATTTTCAAGTTACTAATTCACAATTTGAAGTCACTACACTTTAACAATTTTCAAAAAAACAAGTTCACAATTTCAAATCACTACATTTAACCATTTCCAAGTCACAAGTTCACATATCAAGTCACTACACTTAACCATTTTCAAGTCACAAGTTCACATTTCAAGTCACTACAGTGAAGCATTTTCAAGAAACAAGTTCACAATTTCAATTCACAACATTTAACCATTTTGAAGTCACAAGTTTGCATTTCAAGTCACTACACTTACCCATTTTCAACTCACAAGTTCACATTTCAAGTCACTACATATGACCATTTTTAAGTCACAAGTTCACATTTCAAGTCACTACACTTAACCATTTTCAAGTTACTAATTCATAATCTGAAGTCACTACACTTAACCCTTATCAATTCACTAATTCACGTTTCAATTCACTACATTTAACCATTTCCAAGTCACAAGTTCACATATCAAGTCACTACACTAAACCCTTTTCGAGTAACTAATTCACATTTCAAGTCACTATATTTAACCATTTACAAGAAACAAATTCACAATTTCAATTCACTACATTTAACCATTTCCAAGTCACAAGTTCACATTTCAAGTCACTACACTTAACCATTTTCAAGTCACAAGATCACATTTCATGTCACTACACTTAACAATTTTCAACTAACAAGTTAAGATTTCAAGTCACTACACTTAACCATTTCCAAGTCACAAGTTCACATTTCAAGTGACTATATTTAACCATTTTCAAAAAACAGGTTCACAATTTCAATTCACTACACTTAACCATTTTCAAGTCACTAATTCATCATTTGAAGTCACAACATTTAACCATTTTCAAGTCACAAGTTCACATTTCAAGTCACTATATTTAACCATTTACAAGAAACAATTCACAATTTCAATTCACTACATTTAACCATTTCCAAGTCACAAGTTCACATTTCAAGTCACTACACTTAACCATTTTCAAGTCACAAGTTCACATTTCAAGTCACTACACATAACCATTTTTAAGTCACAAGTTCACATATCAAGTCACTACACTTAAACATTTTCAAGTCACTAATTCACATTTCAAGTCACTATATTTAACCATTTAAAAGAAACAAATTCACAATTTCAATTCACTACATTTAACCATTTCCAAGTCACAAGTTCACATTTCAAGTCACTACACTTAACAATTTTCAAGTCAAAAGTTCACATTTCAAGTCACTACACATAACCATTTTTAAGTCACAAGTTCACATTTCAAGTCACTACACTTAACCATTTTCAAGTTACTAATTCACAATTTGAATGCACTACATTTAACCAATTTGAATACACTACAATTAACGATTTTTAAGTCACTATAATTAACCATTTTCAAGTCACAAGTTAAGATTTCAAGTAACTACACTTAACCATTTCCAAGTCACAAGTTCACATTTCAAGTCACTATATTTAACCATTTTCAAAAAACAGGTTCACAATTTCAATTCACTACACTTAACCATTTTCAAGTCACTAATTCATAATTTGAAGTCACAACATTTAACCATTTTCAAGTCACAAGTTCACATTTCAAGTCACTACACTTAACCATTTTCATGAAACAATTTCACGTTTCAAGTCACTACACCTAACCATTTTCAAGTCACTAATTCATATTTCAAGTCACTATATTTAACCATTTTCAAGAAACATGTTTACAATTTCCATTCACTACATTTAACCATTTTCAACTCACTAATTCACATTTCAAGTCACTACAGTTAACCATTTTCATGTCACTAATTCATAATTTGAAGTCACAACATTTAACCATTTTCAAGAAACAAGTTCACATTTCAAGTCACTACACTTAACCATTTTCAAGAAACAAGTGCACAATTTCAAGTCACTACACTTAACCATTTTCAAGTAACTAATTCACAATTTGAAGTCTCTACATTTAACCATTTTCAAGTCACAAGTTCACATTTCAAGTCACTACACTTAACCATTTTCAACTCACAAGTTCACATTTCAAGTCACTACACTTAACCTTTTCAACTCACAAGTTCACATTTCAAGTCACTACACTTAACCATTTTCAAGTTACTAATTCATAATCTGAAGTCACTACACTTAACCCTTTTCAATTCACTAATTCACGTTTCAATTCACTACATTTAGCCATTTCCAAGTCACAAGTTCACATATCAAGTCACTACCTTAACCCTTTTCAAGTAACTAATTCACATTTCAAGTCACTATATTTAACCATTTACAAGAAACAAATTCACAATTTTAATTCACTACATTAAACCATTTCCAAGTCACAAGTTCACAATTCAAGTCACTGCAATTGACCATTTTCAAGTCACAAGTTCACATTTCAAGTCACTACACATAACCATTTTTAAGTCACAAGTTCACATATCAAGTCACTACACTTAAACATTTTCAAGTCACTAATTCACATTTCAATTCACTATATTTAACCATTTAAAAGAAACAAATTCACAATTTCAATTCACTACATTTAACCATTTCCAAGTCACAAGTTCACATTTCAAGTCACTACACTTAACAATTTTCAAGTCAAAAGTTCACATTTCAAGTCACTACATATAACCATTTTTAAGTCACAAGTTCACATTTCAAGTCACTACACTTAACCATTTTCAAGTTACTAATTCACAATTTGAATGCACTACATTTAACCAATTTGAATACACTACAATTAACGATTTTTAAGTCACTATAATTAACCATTTTCAAGTCACAAGTTAAGATTTCAAGTAACTACACTTAACCATTTCCAAGTCACAAGTTCACATTTCAAGTCACTATATTTAACCATTTTCAAAAAACAGGTTCACAATTTCAATTCACTACACTTAACCATTTTCAAGTCACTAATTCATAATTTGAAGTCACAACATTTAACCATTTTCAAGTCACAAGTTCACATTTCAAGTCACTACACTTAACCATTTTCATGAAACAATTTCACGTTTCAAGTCACTACACTTAACCTTTTCAACTCACAAGTTCACATTTCAAGTCACTACACTTAACCATTTTCAAGTTACTAATTCATAATCTGAAGTCACTACACTTAACCCTTTTCAATTCACTAATTCACGTTTCAATTCACTACATTTAGCCATTTCCAAGTCACAAGTTCACATATCAAGTCACTACCTTAACCCTTTTCAAGTAACTAATTCACATTTCAAGTCACTATATTTAACCATTTACAAGAAACAAATTCACAATTTCAATTCACTACATTAAACCATTTCCAAGTCACAAGTTCACAATTCAAGTCACTGCAATTGACCATTTTCAAGTCACAAGTTCACATTTCAAGTCACTACACATAACCATTTTTAAGTCACAAGTTCACATATCAAGTCACTACACTTAAACATTTTCAAGTCACTAATTCACATTTCAATTCACTATATTTAACCATTTAAAAGAAACAAATTCACAATTTCAATTCACTACATTTAACCATTTCCAAGTCACAAGTTCACATTTCAAGTCACTACACTTAACCATTTTCAAGTCACAAGTTCTCATTTCATGTCACTACACATAACCATTTTTAAGTCACAAGTTCACATATCAAGTCACTACACTTAACCATTTTCAAGCCACGAATTCACATTTCTAGTCACTATATTTAACCATTTTCAAGAAACAAATTCAAAATTTCAATTCACTACAGTTAACCATTTTGAAGTCACAAGTTTGCATTTCAAGTCAATACACTTACCCATTTTCAACTCACAAGTTCACATTTCAAGTCACTACATATAACCATTTTTAAGTCTCAAGTTCACATTTCAAGTCACTACACTTAACAATTTTCAACTAACAAGTTAAGATTTCAAGTCACTACACTTAACCATTTCCAAGTCACAAGTTCACATTTCAAGTCACTACACTTAACCATTTTCATGAAACAATTTCACGTTTCAAGTCACTACACCTAACCATTTTCAAGTCACTAATTCATATTTCAAGTCACTCTATTTAACCATTTTCAAGAAACATGTTTACAATTTCAATTCACTACATTTAACCATTTTCAACTCACTAATTCACATTTAAAGTCACTACACTTAACCATTTTCATGTTACTAATTCACAATTTGAAGTAACTACATTTAACCATTTTCAAGTCACAAGTTAATATTTCAAGTCACTACACTTAACCATTTTTAACTCACAAGTTCAGATTTCAAGTCACTACATTTAACTATTTTCAACTCACTAATTCGCATTTCAAGTCACTACACTTAACCATTTTCAAGAAACAAGTTCACAATATCAATTCACTACCTTTAACCATTTTTAAGTCAATACACTTAACCATTTTCAAGTCACAAGTTCACATTTCAAGTCACTACACTTAACCATTTTCAAGTCACAAGTTCACATTTCAAGTCACTACAGTGAAGCATTTTCAAGAAACAAGTTCACAATTTCAATTCACAACATTTAACCATTTTGAAGTCACAAGTTTGCATTTCAAGTTACTACCCTTACCCATTTTAAACTCACAAGTTCACATTTCAAGTCACTACATATAACCATTTTTAAGTTACAAGTTCACATTTCAAGTCACTACACTTAACCATTTTCAAGTCACTAATTCACATTTCAAGTCACTATATTTAACCATTTGCAAGAAACAAATTCACAATTTCAATTCACTACATTTAACCATTTTGAAGTCACAAGTTTGCATTTCAAGTCACTACACTTAACCATTTTCAAGTTACTAATTCACAATTTGAAGTCACTACACTTTAACAATTTTCAAAAAAACAAGTTCACAATTTCAAATCACTACATTTAACCATTTCCAAGTCACAAGTTCACATATCAAGTCACTACACTTAACCATTTTCAAGTCACAAGTTCACATTTCAAGTCACTACAGTGAAGCATTTTCAAGAAACAAGTTCACAATTTCAATTCACAACATTTAACCATTTTGAAGTCACAAGTTTGCATTTCAAGTCACTACACTTACCCATTTTCAACTCACAAGTTCACATTTCAAGTCACTACATATGACCATTTTTAAGTCACAAGTTCACATTTCAAGTCACTACACTTAACCATTTTCAAGTTACTAATTCATAATCTGAAGTCACTACACTTAACCCTTTTCAATTCACTAATTCACGTTTCAATTCACTACATTTAACCATTTCCAAGTCACAAGTTCACATATCAAGTCACTACACTAAACCCTTTTCGAGTAACTAATTCACATTTCAAGTCACTATATTTAACCATTTACAAGAAACAAATTCACAATTTCAATTCACTACATTTAACCATTTCCAAGTCACAAGTTCACATTTCAAGTCACTACACTTAACCATTTTCAAGTCACAAGATCACATTTCAAGTCACTACACTTAACCATTTTGAAGTCACTAATTCATAATTTGAAGTCACAACATTTAACCATTTTCAAGTCACAAGTTCACATTTCAAGTCACTACACTTAACCATTTTCAAGAAACAATTTCACGTTTCAAGTCACTACACCTAACCATTTTCAAGTCACTAATTCATATTTCAAGTCACTATATTTAACCATTTTCAAGAAACATGTTTACAATTTCAATTCACTACATTTAACCATTTTCAACTCACTAATTCACATTTAAAGTCACTACACTTAACCATTTTCATGTTACTAATTCACAATTTGAAGTAACTACATTTAACCATTTTCAAGTCACAAGTTAATATTTCAAGTCACTACACTTAACCATTTTTAACTCACAAGTTCAGATTTCAAGTCACTACATTTAACCATTTTCAACTCACTAATTCGCATTTCAAGTCACTACACTTAACCATTTTCAAGAAACAAGTTCACAATATCAATTCACTACCTTTAACCATTTTTAAGTCAATACACTTAACCATTTTCAAGTCACAAGTTCACATTTCAAGTCACTACACTTAACCATTTTCAAGTCACAAGTTCACATTTCAAGTCACTACAGTGAAGCATTTTCAAGAAACAAGTTCACAATTTCAATTCACAACATTTAACCATTTTGAAGTCACAAGTTTGCATTTCAAGTTACTACCCTTACCCATTTTAAACTCACAAGTTCACATTTCAAGTCACTACATATAACCATTTTTAAGTTACAAGTTCACATTTCAAGTCAATACACTTAACCATTTTCAAGTCACTAATTCACATTTCAAGTCACTATATTTAACCATTTGCAAGAAACAAATTCACAATTTCAATTCACTACATTTAACCATTTCCAAGTCACAAGTTCACATTTCAAGTCACTACACTTAACCATTTTCAAGTCACAAGTTCACATTTCAAGTCACTACAGTGAAGCATTTTCAAGAAACAAGTTCACAATTTCAATTCACAACATTTAACCATTTTGAAGTCACAAGTTTGCATTTCAAGTCACTACACTTACCCATTTTCAACTCACAAGTTCACATTTCAAGTCACTACATATGACCATTTTTAAGTCACAAGTTCACATTTCAAGTCACTACACTTAACCATTTTCAAGTCACTAATTCACATTTCAAGTCACTATATTTAACCATTTACAAGAAACAAATTCACAATTTCAATTCACTACATTTAACCATTTCCAAGTCACAAGTTCACATTTCAAGTCACTACACTTTAACCATTTTCAAGTCACAAGATCACATTTCAAGTCACTAGACTTAACCATTTTGAAGTCACTAATTCATAATTTGAAGTCACAACATTTAACCATTTTCAAGTCACAAGTTCACATTTCAAGTCACTACACTTAACCATTTTCAAGAAACAATTTCACGTTTCAAGTCACTACACCTAACCATTTTCAAGTCACTAATTCATATCTCAAGTCACTATATTTAACCATTTTCAAGAAACATGTTTACAATTTCAATTCACTACATTTAACCATTTTCAACACACTAATTCACATTTAAGTCACTACACTTAACCATTTTCATGTTACTAATTCACAATTTGAAGTAACTACATTTAACCATTTTCAAGTCACAAGTTAACATTTCAAGTCACTACACTTAACCATTTTTAACTCACAAGTTCAGATTTCAAGTCACTACATTTAACCATTTTCAACTCACTAATTCGCATTTCAAGTCACTACACTTAACCATTTTCAAGAAACAAGTTCACAATATCAATTCACTACCTTTAACCATTTTTAACTCACTAATTCACATTTAAAGTCACTACACTTAACCATTTTCATGTTACTAATTCACAATTTGAAGTAACTACATTTAACCATTTTCAAGTCACAAGTTAACATTTCAAGTCACTACACTTAACCAATTTTAACTCACAAGTTCAGATTTCAAGTCACTACATTTAACCATTTTCAACTCACTAATTCGCATTTCAAGTCACTACACTTAACCATTTTCAAGAAACAAGTTCACAATATCAATTCACTACCTTTAACCATTTTTAAGTCAATACAATTAACCATTTTTAAGTCACAAGTTCACATTACAAGTCACTACACTTAACCATTTTCAAGTCACAAGTTCACATTTCAAGTCACTACAGTGAAGCATTTTCAAGAAACAAGTTCACAATTTCAATTCACAACATTTAACCATTTTCAACTCACTACACTTAACGATTTTCAAGTCACAAGTTCACATTTCAAGTCACTACATTTAACCATTTTCAAGTCACTACACTTAACCATTTTTAACTCACAAGTTCAGATTTCAAGTCACTACATTTAACCATTTTCAACTCACTAATTCGCATTTCAAGTCACTACACTTAACCATTTTCAAGAAACAAGTTCACAATATCAATTCACTACCTTTAACCATTTTTAAGTCAATACACTTAACCATTTTTAAGTCACAAGTTCACATTACAAGTCACTACACTTAACCATTTTCAAGTCACAAGTTCACATTTCAAGTCACTACAGTGAAGCATTTTCAAGAAACAAGTTCACAATTTCAATTCACAACATTTAACCATTTTCAACTCACTACACTTAACGATTTTCAAGTCACTAATTCACATTTCAAGTCACTACACTTAACCATTTTCAAATCACAAGTTCACATTTAAAGTCACTATAGTTAAGCATTTTCAATGAACAAGTTCACAATTTCAATTCACAACATTTAACCATTTTCAACTCACTACACTAACAATTTTCAAGTCACAAGTTGACATTTCAAGTCACTACACTTGACCATTTTCAAGTCACAAGTTCACATTTCAAGTCACTACACTAAACCATTTTCAAGTCACAAGTTCACATTTCAAGTCACTACACTTAACCTTTTCAAGTCAGTACGCTTAACCATTTTCGACTCACTAATTCACATTTCATATCACTACACTTAACAATTATCAAAGAACAATTTCACAATTTCAAATCACTAAACTTAACCATTTTCAAGTTGCTAATTAACAATTTGAAGTCACAACATTTAACCATTTTCAAGTCACAAGTTCACATTTCAAGTCACTACACTTAACCTTTTTCAAGTCGCAAATTCACATTTCAAGTCACTACACTAAACCATTTTCAAGGCACAAGTTCAAATTTCAAGTCACTATACTTAACCATTTCAAGTCACTACGCTTAACCATTTTCAACTCACTAATTCACATTTCATGTCACTACACTTAACAATTTTCAAAGAACAATTTCACAATTTCAAATCACTACACTTAACCATTTTAAAGTTGCTAATTCACAATTTGAAGTCTCAACATTTAACCATTTTCAAATCACAACTTCACATTTCAAGTCACTACACTTAACCATTTTCAAGAAACAAGTGCAAAATTTCAAGTCACTACACTTAACCATTTTCAAGTAACTAATTCACAATTTGAAGTCTCTACATTTAACCATTTTCAAGTCACAAGTTCACATTTCAAGTCACTACACTTAACCATTTTCAACTCACAAGTTCACATTTCAAGTCACTACACTTAACCTTTTCAACTCACAAGTTCACATTTCAAGTCACTACACTTAACCATTTTCAAGTTACTAATTCATAATCTGAAGTCACTACACTTAACCCTTTTCAATTCACTAATTCACGTTTCAATTCACTACATTTAACCATTTCCAAGTCACAAGTTCACATATCAAGTCACTACACTTAACCCTTTTCAAGTAACTAATTCACATTTCAAGTCACTATATTTAACCATTTACAAGAAACAAATTCACAATTTCAATTCACTACATTAAACCATTTCCAAGTCACAAGTTCACATTTCAAGCCACTGCACTTGACCATTTTCAAGTCACAAGTTCACATTTCAAGTCACTACATATAACCATTTTTAAGTCACAAGTTCACATATCAAGTCACTACACTTAAACATTTTCAAGTCAGTAATTCACATTTCAATTCACTATATTTAACCATTTAAAAGAAACAAATTCACAATTTCAATTCACTACATTTAACCATTTCCAAGTCACAAGTTCACATTTCAAGTCACTACACTTAACCATTTTCAAGAAATAAGTTCACAATATCAATTCACTACCTTTAACCATTTTTAAGTCAATACACTTAACCATTTTCAAGTCACAAGTTCACATTTCAAGTCACTACACTTAACCATTTTCAAGTCCCAAGTTCACATTTCAAGTCACTACAGTGAAGCATTTTCAAGAAACAAGTTCACAATTTCAATTCACAACATTTAACCATTTTCAACTCACTACACTTAACAATTTTCAAGTCACAAGTTCACATTTCAAATCACTACACTCAACCATTTTCAAGTCACATGTTCACATTTCAAGTCACTACACTTAACCATTTCAAGTCACTACACTTAAACATTTTCAAGCCACTAATTCACATTTCAAGTAACTATATTTAACCATTTTCAAGAAAAAAGTCCATAATTTCTAGTCACTACACTTAACCATTTTCAAGTCACAAGTTCACATTTCAAGTCACAATATTTAACCATTTTCAACTCACTAATTCACATTTCGAGTCACTACACTTAACAATTTTACAAAAATAAGTTCACAATTTCATATAACTACAGTTAACCATTTTCAAGTTACTAATTCACAATTTGAAGTCACCACACTTTAAAAATTTTCAAAAAAACAAGTTCACAATTTCAAATCACTACACTTAACCATTTTCAAGTTACTAATTCACAATTTCAAGTCACTACATTTAACCATTTTCAAGTCACTACACTTAACCATTTTTAAGTCACAAGTTCATATTTAAAGTCACTACACTTAACCATTTTCAAGTCGCTAATTCACATTTCAAGTCACTATATTTAACCATTTTCAAGAAACAAGTTCACAATTTCAATTCACTGCATTTAACCATTTTCAAGTCACTAATTCACATTTCAAGTCACTATATTTAACCATTTTCGAGAAACAAGTTCACAATTTCAAGTCACTACACTTAAAGATTTTCAAGTCACAAGTTCACATTTCAAGTCACTACACTTAACCATTTTCAAGTTGCAAGTTCACATTTCAAGTCACTACACTAAACCATTTTCAAGTCACAAGTTCACATTTCAAGTCACTACACTTAACCTTTTCAAGTCACTACGCTTAACCATTTTCAACTCACTAATTCACATTTCATGTCACTACACTTAACAAATTTCAAAGAACAATTTCACAATTTCAAATCACTACACTTAACCATTTTCAAGTTGCTAATCCACAATTTGAAGTCACAATATTCAACCATTTTCAAGTCACAAGTTCACATTTCAAGTCACTACACTTAACCATTTTCAAGTCGCAAGTTCACATTTCAAGTCACTACACTAAACCATTTTCAAGGCACAAGTTCAAATTTCAAGTCACTATACTTAACCATTTCAAGTCACTACGCTTAACCATTTTCAACTCACTAATTCACATTTCATGTCACTACATTTAATCATTTTCAAGTCATAAGTTCACATTTCAAGTCACTATACTTAACCATTTTAAACTAACAAGTCACAAGTTTAAAATCACTACACTTAACCATTTCCAAGTCACAAGTTCACATTTCAAGTCACTATATTTAACCTTTTTCAAAAAACAAGTTTACAATTTCAATTCACTACACTTAACCATTTTCAAGTCACTAATTCATAATTTGAAGTCACCACATTTAACCATTTTCAAGAAACAAGTTCACATTTCAAGTCATTACACTTAACCATTTTCAAGTCACTAATTTACATATCAAGTCACTATATTTAACCATTTTCAAGAAACAAGTTCACATTTCAAGTTACTACACTTAACGATTTTCAAGTCACAAGTTCACATTTCAAATCACTACACTTAACCATTTTCAAGTTACTAATTCACAATTTGAATGCACTACATTTAACCAATTTGAATGCACTACAATTAACGATTTTCAAGTCACTATAATTAACCATTTTCAAGTCACTAATTCACATTTCAAGTCACTATACTTCCATTTACAAAAAACAAGTTCACAATTTCAAGTCACTGCACTTATCCATTTTCAAGTCACTAATTCATAATTTGAAGTCACAACATTTAACCATTTTCAAGAAACAAGTTCACATTTCAAGTCATTAAACTTAACCATTTTCAAGTCACTAATTCACATATCAAGTCACTATATTTAACCATTTTCAAGAAACAAGTTCACATTTCAAGTTACTACACTTAACGATTTTCGAGTCACAAGTTCATATTTCAAGTCACTACGCTTAACCATTTTCAAGTTACTAATTCACAATTTGAACGCACTACATTTAACCAATTTGAATACACTACAATTAACGATTTTCAAGTCACTATAATTAACCATTTTCAAGTCACTAATTCACATTTGAAGTCACTATACTTAAACATTTACAAAAAACAAGTTCACAATTTCAAGTCACTACACTTAACCACTTGCAAGTCACTAATTCGTAATTTGAAGTCACAACATTTAACCATTTCCAAGTCACAAGTTCACATTTCAAGTCACTACACTTAACCATTTTCAAGAAACAATTTCACGTTTCAAGTCACTACACCTAACCATTTTCAAGTCACTAATTCATATTTCATTTCACTATATTAATCCATTTTCAAGAAACATGTTCACAATTTCAATTCACTACATTTAACCATTTTCAACTCACTAATTCACATTTAAAGTCACTACACTTAACCATTTTCATGTTACTAATTCACAATTTGAAGTCACTACATTTAACCTTTTTCAAGTTACTAATTCACAATTTGAAGTCACTACATTTAAACATTTTCAAGTCACAAGTTCACATTTCAAGTCACTATATTTAACCATTTTCAACTCACTAATTCACATTTCAAGTCACTACACTTAACAATTTTACAAAAACAAGTTCACAATTTCAAATAACTACAGTTAACCATTTTAAAGTTGCTAATTCACGATTTGAAGTCACTACATTTAATCATTTTCAAGTCACAAGTTCACATTTTAAGTCACTACACTTAACCATTTTCATCTAACAAGTTCAGATTTAAAGTCACTACACTTAACCATTTCCAAGTCACAAGTTCACATTTCAAGTCACTATATTTAACCATTTTCAAAAAACAAGTTTACAATTTCAATTCACTACACTTAACCATTTTCAAGTCACTAATTCATAATTTGAAGTCACCATATTTAACCATTTTCAAGAAACAAGTTCACATTTCAAGTCACTAATTCATAGTTCAAGTCACTACACCTAACCATTTTGAAGAAACAAGTTCACAGTTTCAATTCACTACACTTAACCATTTTCAAGTCACTAATTCATAATTTGAAGTCACCACATTTAACCATTTTCAAGAAACAAGTTCACATTTCAAGTCATTACACTTAACCATTTTCAAGTCACTAATTCACATATC
The DNA here is from genome assembly GCA_031232105.1 of Capsicum rhomboideum. NCBI lineage: Eukaryota > Viridiplantae > Streptophyta > Magnoliopsida > Solanales > Solanaceae > Capsicum > Capsicum rhomboideum. The sequence goes on along the minus strand of CP124710.1, from coordinate 50,770,776 downwards.
AAGTCACTATATTTAACCATTTTCAAGAAACAAGTTCACATTTCAAGTTACTACATTTAACGATTTTCAAGTCACAAGTTCACATTTCAAATCACTACACTTAACCATTTTCAAGTTACTAATTCACAATTTGAATGCACTACATTTAACCAATTTGAATGCACTACAATTAACCATTTTCAAGTCACTATAATTAACCATTTTCAAGTCACTAATTCACAATTTGAAGTCACTATACTTCCATTTACAAAAAACAAGTTCACAATTTCAAGTCACTACACTTAACCATTTTCAAGTAACTAATTCATAATTTGAAGTCACAACATTTAACCATTTTCAAGAAACAAGTTCACATTTCAAGTCATTACACTTAACCATTTTCAAGTCACTAATTCACATATCAAGTCACTATATTTAACCATTTTCAAGTCACAAGTTCACATTTCAAGTCACTACACTTAACCATTTTCAAGAAACAATTTCACGTTTCAAGTCACTACACCTAACCATTTTCAAGTCACTAATTCATATTTCATTTCACTATATTAATCCATTTTCAAGAAACATGTTCACAATTTCAATTCACTACATTTAACCATTTTCAACTCACTAATTCACATTTAAAGTCACTACACTTAACCATTTTCATGTTACTAATTCACAATTTGAAGTCACTACATTTAACCTTTTTCAAGTTACTAATTCACAATTTGAAGTCACTACATTTAAACATTTTCAAGTCACAAGTTCACATTTCAAGTCACTATATTTAACCATTTTCAACTCACTAATTCACATTTCAAGTCACTACACTTAACAATTTTACAAAAACAAGTTCACAATTTCAAATAACTACAGTTAACCATTTTAAAGTTGCTAATTCACGATTTGAAGTCACTACATTTAATCATTTTCAAGTCACAAGTTCACATTTCAAGTCACTACACTTAACCATTTTCATCTAACAAGTTCAGATTTAAAGTCACTACACTTAACCATTTCCAAGTCACAAGTTCACATTTCAAGTCACTATATTTAACCATTTTCAAAAAACAAGTTTACAATTTCAATTCACTACACTTAACCATTTTCAAGTCACTAATTCATAATTTGAAGTCATGGCATTTAACCATTTTCAAGAAACAATTTCACGTTTCAAGTCACTACACCTAACCATTTTCAAGTCACTAATTCATATTTCATTTCACTATATTAAACCATTTTCAAGAAATATGTTCACAATTTCAATTCACTACATTTAACCATTTTCAACTCACTAATTCACATTTAAAGTCACTACACTTAACCATTTTCATGTTACTAATTCACAATTTGAAGTCACTACATTTAACCCTTTTCAAGTTACTAATTCACAATTTGAAGTCACTACATTTAACCATTTTCAAGTCACAAGTTCACATTTCAAGTCACTACACTTAACCATTTTCAAGTTACTAATTCATAATTTGAAGTCACTACATTTAACCATTTTCAAGTCACAAGTTCACATTTCAAGTCACTACACTTAACCATTTTAAACTCAGAAGTTCACATTTCAAGTCACTACACTTACCATTTTCAAGTCAAAAGTTCACATTTAAAGTCACTATATTTAACCATTTTCAACTCACTAATTCATATTTCAAGTCACTACACTTAACAATTTTACAAAAATAAGTTCACAATTTCAAATAACTACAGTTAACCATTTTCAAGTTACTAATTCACAATTTGAAGTCACCACACTTTAAATATTTTCAAAAAAACAAGATCACAATTTCAAGTCACTACACTTAACCTTTTCAAGTCACTAATTCACATTTCTAGTCACTATATTTAACCATTTACAAGAAACAAATTCACAATTTCAATTCACTACATTTAACCATTTCCAAGTCACAAGTTCACATGTCAAGTCACTACACTTGACCATTTTCAAGTCACAAGTTCACATTTCAACTCACTACACATAACCATTTTTAAGTCACAAGTTCACATATCAAGTCACTACACTTAACCATTTTCAATCCACGAATTCACATTTCTAGTCACTATATTTAGCCATTTTCAAGAAACAAATTCACAATTTCAATTCACTACATTTAACCATTTTGAAGTCACAAGTTTGCATTTCAAGTCACTACACTTACCCATTTTCAACTCACAAGTTCACATTTCAAGTCACTACATATAACCATTTTTAAGTCACAAGTTCACATTTCAAGTCACTATATTTAACCATTTACAAGAAGCAAATTCACGATTTCAATTCACTACATTTAACCATTTCCAAGTCACAAGTTCACATTTCAAGTCACTACACTTAACCATTTTGAAGTCACAAGTTCACATTTCAAGTCACTACACTTAACCATTTTCAAGTCACAAGTTCACATTTCAAGTCACTACACTTAACCTTTTCAACTCACAAGTTCACATTTCAAGTCACTACACTTAACCATTTTCATGTTACTAATTCATAATCTGAAGTCACTACACTTAACCCTTTTCAATTAACTAATTCACATTTCAATTCACTACATTTAACCATTTCAAGTCACAAGTTCACATATCAAGTCACTACACTTAACCCTTTTCAAGTAACTAATTCACATTTCAAGTCACTATATTTAACCATTTACAAGAAACAAATTCACAATTTCAATTCACTACATTAAACCATTTCCAAGTCACAAGTTCACATTTCAAGTCACTACACTTGACCATTTTTAAGTCACAAGTTCACATTTCAAGTCACTACACATAACCATTTTTAAGTCACAAGTTCACATATCAAGTCACTACACTTAAAACATTTTCAAGTCACTAATTCACATTTCAAGTCAGTATATTTAACCATTTTCAAGAAACAAATTTACAATTTCAATTCACTACATTTAACCATTTTGAAGTCATAAGTTTGCATTTCAAGTCAGTACACTTAACCATTTTTGAGTCACAAGTTCACATTTCAAGTCACTACACATAACCATTTTTAAGTCACAAGTTCACATATCAAGTCACTACAGTTAACCATTTTCAAGTCACAAGTTCACATTTCATGTCACTACACAAAACCATTTTTAAGTCACAAGTTCACATATCAAGTCACTATACTTAACCATTTTCAAGAAACAAATTCACATTTCTAGTCACTATATTTAACCATTTTGAAGAAACAAATTTTCAAGTTCAATTCACTACATTTAACCATTTTGAAGTCACAAGTTTGCATTTCAAGTCACTACACTTAACCATTTTCAAGTTACTAATTCACAATTTGAAGTCACTACACTTTAACAATTTTCAAAAAAACAAGTTCACAATTTCAAATCACTACACTTAACCATTTTCAAGTTACTAATTCACAATTTGAAGTCACTACATTTAACAACTTTCAAGTCACAAGTTCACATTTTAAGTCACTACACCTAACTATTTTCAACTCACATGTTCACATTTTCAAGTCACTACACTTAACAATTTTCAAGTCACAAGTTCACATTTCAAGTCACTATACTTAACAATTTTATAAAAACAAGTTCACAATTTCAAATCACTACACTTAACCATTTTCAAGTCACTAATTGACATTTCAAGTCACTATATTTAATCATTTTCAAGAAACAAGTTCACAATTTCAATTCACTACATTTAACCATTTTTAAGTCACTAATTCACATTTCAAGTCACTATATTTAACCATTTTCAATAAACAAGTGCACAATTTCAAGTAACTACACTAAACGATTTTCAAGTCGTAAGTTCACATTTCAAGTCACTACACTTAACCATTTTAAAGAAACAAGTTCACAATTTCAATGCACTACATTTAACCATTTTCAAGTCACTACAATTAACCATTTTCAAGTCACAAATTCACATTTCAAGTCACTAAATTTAACCATTTTTAAAAAACAAGTTCACAATTTAAAGTCACTGTACTTAACCATTTTCAAGTCACTAATTCACATTTCAAGTCACTATATTTAACCATTTACAAGAAACATATTCACAATTTCAATTCACTACATTTAACCATTTCCAAGTCACAAGTTCACATTTCAAGTCACTACACTTAACCATTTTCAAGTCACAAGTTCACATTTCATGTCACTACACAAAACCATTTTTTAGTCACAAGTTCACATATCAAGTCACTACACTTAACCCTTTTCAAGCCACGAATTCACATTTCAAGTCACTATATTTAACCATTTAAAAGAAACAAATTCACAATTTCAATTCACTACATTTAACCATTTTGAAGTCACAAGTTTGCATTTCAACTCAATACACTTACCCATTTTCAACTCACAAGTTCACATTTCAAGTCACTACATATAACCATTTTTAAGTCACAAGTTCACATATCAAGTCACTACACTTAACCATTTTCAAGCCACGAATTCACATTTCTAGTCACTATATTTAACCATTTTCAAGAAACAAATTCACAATTTCAATTCACTACATTTCACCATTTTGAAGTCACAAGTTTGCATTTCAAGTCACTACACTTAACCATTTTCAAGTTACTAATTCACAATTTGAAGTCACTACACTTTAACAATTTTCAAAAAAACAAGTTCACAATTTCAAATCACTACACTTAACCATTTTCAAGTTACTAATTCACAATTTGAAGTCACTACATTTAACCATTTTCGAAAAACAAGTTCACAATTTCAAGTCACTACACTTAACGATTTTCAAGTCACAAGTTAACATTTCAAGTCACTATATTTAACCATTATCGAGAAACAAGTTCACAATTTCAAGTCACTACACTTAACCATTTTCAAGTTACTAATTCACAATTTGAAGTCACTACATTTAACAACTTTCAAGTCACAAGTTCACATTTCAAGTCACTACACTTAACTATTTTCAACTCACATGTTCACATGTTCAAGTCACTACACTTAACCATTTTCAAGTCACAAGTTCACATTTCAAGTCACTATATTTAACCATTTTCAACTCACTAATTCACATTTCAAGTCACTATACTTAACAATTTTATAAAAACAAGTTCACAATTTCAAATCAATACACTTAACCATTTTCAAGTCACTAATTGACATTTCAAGTCACTATATTTAATCATTTTCAAGAAACAAGTTCACTATTTCAATTCACTACATTTAACCATTTTTAAGTCACTAATTCACATTTCAAGTCACTATATTTAACCATTTTCAATAAACAAGTGCACAATTTCAAGTAACTACACTTAACGATTTTCAAGTCGTAAGTTCACATTTCAAGTCACTACACTTAACCATTTTAAAGAAACAAGTTCACAATTTCAATGCACTACATTTAACCATTTTCAAGTCACTACAATTAACCATTTTCAAGTCACTAAATTTAACCATTTTTAAAAAACAAGTTCACAATTTAAAGTCACTGTACTTAACCATTTTCAAGTCACTAATTCACATTTCAAGTCACTATATTTAACCATTTTTAAGTCACAAGTTCACATTTCAAGTTACTACACTTAACCCTTTTCAAGTCACTAATTCACATTTAAAGTCACTATATTTAACCATTTACAAGAAAAAATTCACAATTTCAGTTCACTACATTTAACCATTTCCAAGTCACAAGTTCACATTTCAAGTCACTACACTTAACCATTTTCAAGTCACTACACTTAACCATTTTCAACTCACAAGTTCAAATTTCAAATCACTACATATAACCATTTTTAAGTCACAAGTTCACATTTCAAGTCACAACACTTACCCATTTTCAAGTCACAAATTCACATTTCAAGTCACTATATTTAATCATTTTCAATAAACAAGTGCACAATTTCAATTCACTACTTTTAACCATTTTCAAGTCACTAATTCACATTTCAAGTCACTATACTTAACCATTTTCAAGAAACAACTGCAAAATTTCAAGTCACTATATTTAACCATTTCCAAGTCTCAATTTCACATTTCAAGTCACTACACTTAACCATTTTCAAGTCACAAGTTTGCATTTCAAGTCACTACACTTAACCATTTTCAACTCACAAGTTCACATTTCAAGTCACTACATATAACCATTTTTAAATCACAAGTTCACATTTCAAGTCACTACACTTAACCATTTTCAAGTCACAAATTCACATTTCAAGTCACTATATTTAACCATTATCAAGAAAAAAGTTCACAATTTCAATTCACTACATTTAACCATTTTCAAGTCACTAATTCACATTTCAAGTCACTATATTAACCATTTTCAAGAAACAAGTGCACATTTTCAAGTCACTACACTTAACCATTTTCAGGTAAATAATTCACAATTTGAAGTCTCTACATTTAACCATTTTCAAGTCACAAGTGCACATTTCAAGTCACTATACTTAACCATTTTCATGATACTAATTCACAATTTGAAGTAACTACATTTAACCATTTTCAAGTCACAAGTTCACATTTCAAGTCACTACACTTAACCATTTTCAAATCACAAGTTCACATTTAAAGTCACTACAGTTAAGCATTTTCAATAAACAAGTTCACAATTTCAATTCACAACATTTAACCATTTTCAACTCACTACACTAACAATTTTCAAGTCACAAGTTCACATTTCAAGTCACTACACTTGACCATTTTCAAGTCACAAGTTCACATTTCAAGTTACTACACATAACCATTTTTAAGTCACAAGTTCACATATCAAGTCACTACACTTAACCATTTTCAAGCCACGAATTCACATTTCTAGTCACTATATTTAACCATTTTCAAGAAACAAATTCACAATTTCAATTCACTACATTTAACCATTTTGAAGTCACAAATTTACATTTCAAGTCACTACACTTAACCATTTTCAACTCACAAGTTCACATTTCAAGTCACTACATATAACCATTTTTAAGTCAGAAGTTCACATTTCAAGTGACTACACTTAACCATTTTCAACTCAGCAGTTCACACTTCAAATCACTACACTTAACCATTTTCAAGTGGCTAATTCACAATTTGAAGTCACAACATTTAACCATTTTCAAGTCACAAGTTCATATTTCAAGTCACTACACTTAACCATTTTCAACTCAGAAGTTCACATTTCAAGTCACTACACTTAACCATTTTCAAGTCACAAGTTCACATTTCAAGTCACTACATATAACCATTTTTAAGTCACAAGTTCACATTTCAAGTCACTACACTTAACCATTTTCAAGTCACAAATTCACATTTCAAGTCATTATATTTAACCATTTTCAAGAAACAAGTTCACAATTTCAATTCACTACATTTAAAAATTTTCAAGTCACAAGTTCACATTTCAAATCACTATATTTAACCATTTTCAAGAAACAAGTGCACAATTTCAAGTCAATACACTTAACCATTTTCAACTCACAAGTTCACATTTCAAGTCACTACATATAACCATTTTTAAGTCAGAAGTTCACATTTCAAGTGACTACACTTAACCATTTTCAACTCAGCAGTTCACACTTCAAATCACTACACTTAACCATTTTCAAGTGGCTAATTCACAATTTGAAGTCACAACATTTAACCATTTTCAAGTCACAAGTTCATATTTCAAGTCACTACACTTAACCATTTTCAACTCAGAAGTTCACATTTCAAGTCACTACACTTAACCATTTTCAAGTCACAAGTTCACATTTCAAGTCACTACATATAACCATTTTTAAGTCACAAGTTCACATTTCAAGTCACTACACTTAACCATTTTCAAGTCACAAATTCACATTTCAAGTCACTATATTTAACCATTTTCAAGAAACAAGTTCACAATTTCAATTCACTACATTTAAAAATTTTCAAGTCACAAGTTCACATTTCAAATCACTATATTTAACCATTTTCAAGAAACAAGTGCACAATATCAAGTCACTAAACTTAACCATTTTCAAGTTGCTAATTCACAATTTGAAGTCACTACATTTAACCTTTTTCAATTCACAATTTCACATTTCAAGGCACTACACTTAACCATTTTCAACTCAGAAATTCACATTTCAAGTCACTGCACTTACCATTTTCAAGTCACTACACTTAACCATTTTTAAGAAACAAGTTCACAATTTCAATGCACTACATTTAACCATTTTCACGTCACTACACTTAACCTTTTCCAAGTCACAAGTTCGCATTTCAAGTGACTATATTCAACAATTTTCAAAAAACAAGTTCATAATTTGAAGTCACCACATTTAACCATTTTCAAGAAACAAGTTCACATTTCAAGTCATTACAGTTAACCATTTTCAAGTCACTAATTCACATTTCAAGTCAATATATTTAACCATTTTCAAGAAACAAGTTCACAATTTCAAGTCACTACACTTAACGATTTTCAAGTCACAAGTTCACATTTCAAGTCACTACACTTAACCATTTTCAAGAAACAAGTTCACAATTTCAATGCACCACAAGTTCTCATTTCAAGTCACTACATATAACCATTTTCAAGTCACAAGTTCACATTTCAAGTCACTATATTTAACAATTTTCAACTCACTAATTCACATTTCAAGTCACTACACTTAACAATTTTCAAAAAACAAGTTCACAATTTTAAATCACTACACTTAACCATTTTAAAGTTGCTAATTACCAATTTGAAGTCACTATATTTAACCATTTTCAAGTCACAAGTTCACAATTTCAAGTCACTACACTTAACCATTTCCAAGTCACAAGTTCACATGTCAAGTCACTACACTTAACAATTTTCAAAAAACAAGTTCACAATTTCAAATCATTACACTTAACCATTTTAAACTTGCTAATTCACACTTTGAAGTCACTACATTTAATAATTTTCAAGTTAGAAGTTCACATTTCAAGTGACTACACTTAACCATTTTCAACTCAGCCGTTCACATTTCAAATCACTACACTTAACCATTTTCAAGTGGCTAATTCACAATTTGAAGTCACAACATTTAACCATTTTCAAGTCACAAGTTCATATTTCAAGTCACTACACTTAACCATTTTCAACTCAGAAGTTCACATTTCAAGTCACTACACTTAACCATTTTCAAGTCACAAGTTCACATTTCAAGTCACTACACATAACCATTTTTAAGTCACAAGTTCACATATAAAGTCACTACACTTAACCCTTTTCAAGTCACAAATTCCCATTTAAAGTCACTATATTTAACCATTTACAAGAAAAAATTCACAATTTCAATTCACTACATTTAACCATTTCCATGTCACAAGTTCACATTTCAAGTCACTACACTTAACCATTTTCAAGTCACTACACTTAACCATTTTCAACTCACAAGTTCACATTTCAAATCACTACATATAACCATTTTTAAGTCACAAGTTCACATTTCAAGTCACAACACTTAACCATTTTGAAGTCACAAATTCACATTTCAAGTCACTATATTTAACCATTTTCAATAAACAAGTGCACAATTTCAATTCACTACTTTTAACCATTTTGAAGTCACTAATTCACATTTCAAGTCACTATACTTAACCATTTTCAAGAAACAAGTGCAAAATTTCAAGTCACTATATTTAACCATTTCCAAGTCGGAATTTCACATTTCAAGTCACTACACTTAACCATTTTCAAGTCACAAGTTTGCATTTCAAGTCACTACACTTAACCATTTTCAACTCACAAGTTCACATTTCAAGTCACTACATATAACCATTTTTAAGTCACAAGTTCACATTTCAAGTCACTACACTTAACCATTTTCAAGTCACAAATTCACATTTCAAGTCACTATATTTAACCATTTTCAAGAAACAAGTTCACAATTTCAATTCACTACATTTAACCATTTTCAAGTCACTAATTCACATTTCAAGTCACTATATTTAACCATTTTCAAGAAACAAGTGCACAATTTCAAGTCACTACACTTAACCATTTTCAAGTAAATAATTCACAATTTGAAGTCTCTACATTTTACCATTTTCAAGTCACAAGTTCACTTTTCAAGTCACTATACTTAACCATTTTCATGATACTAATTCACAATTTGAAGTAACTACATTTAACCATTTTCAAGTCACAAGTTCACATTTCAAGTCACTTCACTTAACCATTTTCAAATCACAAGTTCACATTTAAAGTCACTACAGTTAAGCATTTTCAATAAACAAATTCACAATTTCAATTCACTAAATTTAACCATTTTGAAGTCACAAGTTTGCATTTCAAGTCACTACACTTAACCATTTTCAAGTAACTAATTCACAATTTGAAGTCACTACACTTTAACAATTTTCAAACAAACAAGTTCACAATTTCAAATCACTACACTTAACCATCTTCAAGTTACTAATTCACAATTTGAAGTCACTACATTTAACCATTTCCAAGTCACAAGTTCACATTTCAAGTCACTACATATAACCATTTTTAAGTCACAAGTTCACATTTCAAGTCACTACACTTAATCATTTTCAAGTCACTAGTTCACATTTCAAGTCACTACACTTAACCATTTCAAGTCACTACACTTAACCATTTCAAGTCACTACACATAACCATTTTCAAGTCACTAATTCATATTTCAAGTCACTATACTTAACCATTTTCAAGTCACTAATTCATAATTTGAAGTCACTACATTTAACCATTTTCAAGTCACTAATTCACATTTCAAGTCACTACACTTACCAATTTTCAAAAAACAAGTTCACAATTTCAAATCACTACACTTAACCATTTTCAAGTTACTAATTCACAATTTGAAGTCACTACACTTTAAAAATTTTCCAAAAAACAAGTTCACAATTTCAAATCACTACACTTAACCATTTTCAAGTTACTAATTCACAATTTGAAGTCACTACATTTAACCATTTTCAAGTCACAAGTTCACATTTCAAGTCACTACACTTAACCATTTTCAAGTTACTAATTCATAATTTGAAGTCACTAGTTTAACCATTTTCAAGTCACAGGTGCACATTTCAAGTCACTACACTGAACCATTTTCAAGAAACAAGTTCACAATTTAAATTCACTGCATTTAACTATTTTCAAGTCACTAATTCACATTGCAAGTCACTATATTTAACCATTTTCGAGAAACAAGTTCACAATTTTAAGTCACTACACTTAACGATTTTCAAGTCACAAGTTCACATTTCAAGTCACTACACTTAACCATTTTCAAGTTGCAAGTTCACATTTCAAGTCACTACACTTAACCATTTTCAAGTCACAAGTTCACATTTCAAGTCACAACACTTAACCATTTTCAACTCACTAATTCACATTTCATGTCACTACACTTAACAATTTTCAAAGAACAATTTCACAATTTCAAATCACTACACTTAACCATTTTCAAGTTGCTAATTCACAATTTGAAGTCACTACATTTAACCATTTTCAAGTCACAAGTTCACATTTGAAGTCACTTCACTTAACCATTTTCAACTCAGAAGTTCACATTTCAAGTCACTACACTTAACTATTTTCAAGTCACAAGTTCACAATTTCAAATCACTACACTTAACCATTTTCAAGTTACTAACTCACAATTTGAAGTCACTACATTTAACAATTTTCAAGTTACATGTTCACATTTTCAAGTCACTACACTTAACCATTTTCAAGTCAAAAGTTCACATTTCAAGTCACTATATTTAACCATTTTCAACTCACTAATTCACATTTCAAGTCACTATACTTAACAGTTTTATAAAAACAAGTTCACAATTTCAAATCACTACACTTAACCATTTTCAAGTTACTAATTGACATTTCAAGTCACCATATTTAACCATTTTCAAGAAACAAGTTCACAATTTCAATTCACTACATTTAACAATTTTTAAGTCACTAATTCACATTTCAAGTCACTATATTTAACCATTTTCAATAAACAAGTGCACAATTTCAAGTGACTACACTTAACGATTTTCAAGTCGTAAGTTCACATTTCAAGTCACTACACATAACCATTTTTAAGTCACAAGTTCACATATCAAGTCACTACACTTAAACATTTTCAAGTCACTAATTCACATTTCAAGTCACTATATTTAACCATTTAAAAGAAACAAATTCACAATTTCAATTCACTACATTTAACCATTTCCAAGTCACAAGTTCACATTTCAAGTCAATACACTTAACCATTTTCAACTAACAAGTTAAGATTTCAAGTCACTACACTTAACCATTTCCAAGTCACAAGTTCACATTTCAAGTCACTACACTTAACCATTTTCAAGTCACAAGTTCACATTTCAAGTCACTACACATAACCATTTTTAAGTCACAAGTTCACATATCAAGTCACTACACTTAAACATTTTCAAGTCACTAATTCACATTTCAAGTCACTATATTTAACCATTTAAAAGAAACAAATTCACAATTTCAATTCACTACATTTAACCATTTCCAAGTCACAAGTTCACATTTCAAGTCAATACACTTAACCATTTTCAACTAACAAGTTAAGATTTCAAGTCACTACACTTAACCATTTCCAAGTCACAAGTTCACATTTCAAGTCACTACACTTAACCATTTTCAAGTCACAAATTCACATTTCAAGTCATTATATTTAACCATTTTCAAGAAACAAGTTCACAATTTCAATTCACTACATTTAAAAATTTTCAAGTCACAAGTTCACATTTCAAATCACTATATTTAACCATTTTCAAGAAACAAGTGCACAATTTCAAGTCAATACACTTAACCATTTTCAACTCACAAGTTCACATTTCAAGTCACTACATATAACCATTTTTAAGTCAGAAGTTCACATTTCAAGTGACTACACTTAACCATTTTCAACTCAGCAGTTCACACTTCAAATCACTACACTTAACCATTTTCAAGTGGCTAATTCACAATTTGAAGTCACAACATTTAACCATTTTCAAGTCACAAGTTCATATTTCAAGTCACTACACTTAACCATTTTCAACTCAGAAGTTCACATTTCAAGTCACTACACTTAACCATTTTCAAGTCACAAGTTCACATTTCAAGTCACTACATATAACCATTTTTAAGTCACAAGTTCACATTTCAAGTCACTACACTTAACCATTTTCAAGTCACAAATTCACATTTCAAGTCACTATATTTAACCATTTTCAAGAAACAAGTTCACAATTTCAATTCACTACATTTAAAAATTTTCAAGTCACAAGTTCACATTTCAAATCACTATATTTAACCATTTTCAAGAAACAAGTGCACAATATCAAGTCACTAAACTTAACCATTTTCAAGTTGCTAATTCACAATTTGAAGTCACTACATTTAACCTTTTTCAATTCACAATTTCACATTTCAAGGCACTACACTTAACCATTTTCAACTCAGAAATTCACATTTCAAGTCACTGCACTTACCATTTTCAAGTCACTACACTTAACCATTTTTAAGAAACAAGTTCACAATTTCAATGCACTACATTTAACCATTTTCAAGTCACTACACTTAACCTTTTCCAAGTCACAAGTTCGCATTTCAAGTGACTATATTCAACAATTTTCAAAAAACAAGTTCATAATTTGAAGTCACCACATTTAACCATTTTCAAGAAACAAGTTCACATTTCAAGTCATTACAGTTAACCATTTTCAAGTCACTAATTCACATTTCAAGTCAATATATTTAACCATTTTCAAGAAACAAGTTCACAATTTCAAGTCACTACACTTAACGATTTTCAAGTCACAAGTTCACATTTCAAGTCACTACACTTAACCATTTTCAAGAAACAAGTTCACAATTTCAATGCACCACAAGTTCTCATTTCAAGTCACTACATATAACCATTTTCAAGTCACAAGTTCACATTTCAAGTCACTATATTTAACAATTTTCAACTCACTAATTCACATTTCAAGTCACTACACTTAACAATTTTCAAAAAACAAGTTCACAATTTTAAATCACTACACTTAACCATTTTAAAGTTGCTAATTACCAATTTGAAGTCACTATATTTAACCATTTTCAAGTCACAAGTTCACAATTTCAAGTCACTACACTTAACCATTTCCAAGTCACAAGTTCACATGTCAAGTCACTACACTTAACAATTTTCAAAAAACAAGTTCACAATTTCAAATCATTACACTTAACCATTTTAAACTTGCTAATTCACACTTTGAAGTCACTACATTTAATAATTTTCAAGTTAGAAGTTCACATTTCAAGTGACTACACTTAACCATTTTCAACTCAGCCGTTCACATTTCAAATCACTACACTTAACCATTTTCAAGTGGCTAATTCACAATTTGAAGTCACAACATTTAACCATTTTCAAGTCACAAGTTCATATTTCAAGTCACTACACTTAACCATTTTCAACTCAGAAGTTCACATTTCAAGTCACTACACTTAACCATTTTCAAGTCACAAGTTCACATTTCAAGTCACTACACATAACCATTTTTAAGTCACAAGTTCACATATAAAGTCACTACACTTAACCCTTTTCAAGTCACAAATTCCCATTTAAAGTCACTATATTTAACCATTTACAAGAAAAAATTCACAATTTCAATTCACTACATTTAACCATTTCCATGTCACAAGTTCACATTTCAAGTCACTACACTTAACCATTTTCAAGTCACTACACTTAACCATTTTCAACTCACAAGTTCACATTTCAAATCACTACATATAACCATTTTTAAGTCACAAGTTCACATTTCAAGTCACAACACTTAACCATTTTGAAGTCACAAATTCACATTTCAAGTCACTATATTTAACCATTTTCAATAAACAAGTGCACAATTTCAATTCACTACTTTTAACCATTTTCAAGTCACTAATTCACATTTCAAGTCACTATACTTAACCATTTTCAAGAAACAAGTGCAAAATTTCAAGTCACTATATTTAACCATTTCCAAGTCGGAATTTCACATTTCAAGTCACTACACTTAACCATTTTCAAGTCACAAGTTTGCATTTCAAGTCACTACACTTAACCATTTTCAACTCACAAGTTCACATTTCAAGTCACTACATATAACCATTTTTAAGTCACAAGTTCACATTTCAAGTCACTACACTTAACCATTTTCAAGTCACAAATTCACATTTCAAGTCACTATATTTAACCATTTTCAAGAAACAAGTTCACAATTTCAATTCACTACATTTAACCATTTTCAAGTCACTAATTCACATTTCAAGTCACTATATTTAACCATTTTCAAGAAACAAGTGCACAATTTCAAGTCACTACACTTAACCATTTTCAAGTAAATAATTCACAATTTGAAGTCTCTACATTTTACCATTTTCAAGTCACAAGTTCACTTTTCAAGTCACTATACTTAACCATTTTCATGATACTAATTCACAATTTGAAGTAACTACATTTAACCATTTTCAAGTCACAAGTTCACATTTCAAGTCACTTCACTTAACCATTTTCAAATCACAAGTTCACATTTAAAGTCACTACAGTTAAGCATTTTCAATAAACAAATTCACAATTTCAATTCACTAAATTTAACCATTTTGAAGTCACAAGTTTGCATTTCAAGTCACTACACTTAACCATTTTCAAGTAACTAATTCACAATTTGAAGTCACTACACTTTAACAATTTTCAAACAAACAAGTTCACAATTTCAAATCACTACACTTAACCATCTTCAAGTTACTAATTCACAATTTGAAGTCACTACATTTAACCATTTCCAAGTCACAAGTTCACATTTCAAGTCACTACATATAACCATTTTTAAGTCACAAGTTCACATTTCAAGTCACTACACTTAATCATTTTCAAGTCACTAGTTCACATTTCAAGTCACTACACTTAACCATTTCAAGTCACTACACTTAACCATTTCAAGTCACTACACATAACCATTTTCAAGTCACTAATTCATATTTCAAGTCACTATACTTAACCATTTTCAAGTCACTAATTCATAATTTGAAGTCACTACATTTAACCATTTTCAAGTCACTAATTCACATTTCAAGTCACTACACTTACCAATTTTCAAAAAACAAGTTCACAATTTCAAATCACTACACTTAACCATTTTCAAGTTACTAATTCACAATTTGAAGTCACTACACTTTAAAAATTTTCCAAAAAACAAGTTCACAATTTCAAATCACTACACTTAACCATTTTCAAGTTACTAATTCACAATTTGAAGTCACTACATTTAACCATTTTCAAGTCACAAGTTCACATTTCAAGTCACTACACTTAACCATTTTCAAGTTACTAATTCATAATTTGAAGTCACTAGTTTAACCATTTTCAAGTCACAGGTGCACATTTCAAGTCACTACACTGAACCATTTTCAAGAAACAAGTTCACAATTTAAATTCACTGCATTTAACTATTTTCAAGTCACTAATTCACATTTCAAGTCACTATATTTAACCATTTTCGAGAAACAAGTTCACAATTTTAAGTCACTACACTTAACGATTTTCAAGTCACAAGTTCACATTTCAAGTCACTACACTTAACCATTTTCAAGTTGCAAGTTCACATTTCAAGTCACTACACTTAACCATTTTCAAGTCACAAGTTCACATTTCAAGTCACAACACTTAACCATTTTCAACTCACTAATTCACATTTCATGTCACTACACTTAACAATTTTCAAAGAACAATTTCACAATTTCAAATCACTACACTTAACCATTTTCAAGTTGCTAATTCACAATTTGAAGTCACTACATTTAACCATTTTCAAGTCACAAGTTCACATTTGAAGTCACTTCACTTAACCATTTTCAACTCAGAAGTTCACATTTCAAGTCACTACACTTAACCATTTTCAAGTCACAAGTTCACATTTCAAGTCACTACACATAACCATTTTTAAGTCACAAGTTCACATATAAAGTCACTACACTTAACCCTTTTCAAGTCACAAATTCCCATTTAAAGTCACTATATTTAACCATTTACAAGAAAAAATTCACAATTTCAATTCACTACATTTAACCATTTCCATGTCACAAGTTCACATTTCAAGTCACTACACTTAACCATTTTCAAGTCACTACACTTAACCATTTTCAACTCACAAGTTCACATTTCAAATCACTACATATAACCATTTTTAAGTCACAAGTTCACATTTCAAGTCACAACACTTAACCATTTTGAAGTCACAAATTCACATTTCAAGTCACTATATTTAACCATTTTCAATAAACAAGTGCACAATTTCAATTCACTACTTTTAACCATTTTCAAGTCACTAATTCACATTTCAAGTCACTATACTTAACCATTTTCAAGAAACAAGTGCAAAATTTCAAGTCACTATATTTAACCATTTCCAAGTCGGAATTTCACATTTCAAGTCACTACACTTAACCATTTTCAAGTCACAAGTTTGCATTTCAAGTCACTACACTTAACCATTTTCAACTCACAAGTTCACATTTCAAGTCACTACATATAACCATTTTTAAGTCACAAGTTCACATTTCAAGTCACTACACTTAACCATTTTCAAGTCACAAATTCACATTTCAAGTCACTATATTTAACCATTTTCAAGAAACAAGTTCACAATTTCAATTCACTACATTTAACCATTTTCAAGTCACTAATTCACATTTCAAGTCACTATATTTAACCATTTTCAAGAAACAAGTGCACAATTTCAAGTCACTACACTTAACCATTTTCAAGTAAATAATTCACAATTTGAAGTCTCTACATTTTACCATTTTCAAGTCACAAGTTCACTTTTCAAGTCACTATACTTAACCATTTTCATGATACTAATTCACAATTTGAAGTAACTACATTTAACCATTTTCAAGTCACAAGTTCACATTTCAAGTCACTTCACTTAACCATTTTCAAATCACAAGTTCACATTTAAAGTCACTACAGTTAAGCATTTTCAATAAACAAATTCACAATTTCAATTCACTAAATTTAACCATTTTGAAGTCACAAGTTTGCATTTCAAGTCACTACACTTAACCATTTTCAAGTAACTAATTCACAATTTGAAGTCACTACACTTTAACAATTTTCAAACAAACAAGTTCACAATTTCAAATCACTACACTTAACCATCTTCAAGTTACTAATTCACAATTTGAAGTCACTACATTTAACCATTTCCAAGTCACAAGTTCACATTTCAAGTCACTACATATAACCATTTTTAAGTCACAAGTTCACATTTCAAGTCACTACACTTAATCATTTTCAAGTCACTAGTTCACATTTCAAGTCACTACACTTAACCATTTCAAGTCACTACACTTAACCATTTCAAGTCACTACACATAACCATTTTCAAGTCACTAATTCATATTTCAAGTCACTATACTTAACCATTTTCAAGTCACTAATTCATAATTTGAAGTCACTACATTTAACCATTTTCAAGTCACTAATTCACATTTCAAGTCACTACACTTACCAATTTTCAAAAAACAAGTTTACAATTTCAAATCACTACACTTAACCATTTTCAAGTTACTAATTCACAATTTGAAGTCACTACACTTTAAAAATTTTCCAAAAAACAAGTTCACAATTTCAAATCACTACACTTAACCATTTTCAAGTTACTAATTCACAATTTGAAGTCACTACATTTAACCATTTTCAAGTCACAAGTTCACATTTCAAGTCACTACACTTAACCATTTTCAAGTTACTAATTCATAATTTGAAGTCACTAGTTTAACCATTTTCAAGTCACAGGTGCACATTTCAAGTCACTACACTGAACCATTTTCAAGAAACAAGTTCACAATTTAAATTCACTGCATTTAACTATTTTCAAGTCACTAATTCACATTTCAAGTCACTATATTTAACCATTTTCGAGAAACAAGTTCACAATTTTAAGTCACTACACTTAACGATTTTCAAGTCACAAGTTCACATTTCAAGTCACTACACTTAACCATTTTCAAGTTGCAAGTTCACATTTCAAGTCACTACACTTAACCATTTTCAAGTCACAAGTTCACATTTCAAGTCACAACACTTAACCATTTTCAACTCACTAATTCACATTTCATGTCACTACACTTAACAATTTTCAAAGAACAATTTCACAATTTCAAATCACTACACTTAACCATTTTCAAGTTGCTAATTCACAATTTGAAGTCACTACATTTAACCATTTTCAAGTCACAAGTTCACATTTGAAGTCATTTCACTTAACCATTTTCAACTCAGAAGTTCACATTTCAAGTCACTACACTTAACTATTTTCAAGTCACAAGTTCACAATTTCAAATCACTACACTTAACCATTTTCAAGTTACTAACTCACAATTTGAAGTCACTACATTTAACAATTTTCAAGTTACATGTTCACATTTTCAAGTCACTACACTTAACCATTTTCAAGTCAAAAGTTCACATTTCAAGTCACTATATTTAACCATTTTCAACTCACTAATTCACATTTCAAGTCACTATACTTAACAGTTTTATAAAAACAAGTTCACAATTTCAAATCACTACACTTAACCATTTTCAAGTTACTAATTGACATTTCAAGTCACCATATTTAACCATTTTCAAGAAACAAGTTCACAATTTCAATTCACTACATTTAACAATTTTTAAGTCACTAATTCACATTTCAAGTCACTATATTTAACCATTTTCAATAAACAAGTGCACAATTTCAAGTGACTACACTTAACGATTTTCAAGTCGTAAGTTCACATTTCAAGTCACTACACTTAACCATTTTAAAGAAACAAGTTCACAATTTCAATGCACTACATTTAACCATTTTCAAGTCACTACAATTAACCATTTTCAAGTCACTAATTCACATTTCAAGTCACTAAATTTAACCATTTTTAAAAAACAAGTTCACAATTTCAAGTCACTATACTTAACCATTTTCAAGTAACTACACTTAACGATTTTCAAGTCACAAGTTCACATTTCAAGTCACTACACTTAACCATTTTAAAGAAACAAGTTCACAATTTCAATGCACTACATTTAACCATTTTCAAGTCACTACAATTAACCATTTTCAAGTCACTAATTCACATTTCAAAGCACTAAATTTAACCATTTTTAAAAAACAAGTTCACAATTTCAAGTGACTATACTTAACCATTTTCAAGTCACTAATTCATAATTTGAAGTCACTACATTTAACCATTTTCAAGTCACTATATTTAACAATTTTCAACTCACTAATTCACATTTCAAATCACTACACTTAACCATTTTCAAGTTGCTAATTCACAATTTGAAGTCACTACATTTAACCATTTTCAAGTCACAAGTTCACAATTTCAAGTCACTACACTTAACCATTTTCAAGTCACAAGTTCACATTTCAAGTCACTACACTTAACCATTTTCAACTCACTAATTCACATTTCATGTCACTACACTTAACAATTTTCAAAGAACAATTTCACAATTTCAAATCACTACGCTTAACCATTTTCAAGTTGCTAATTCACAATTTGAAGTCACTACATTTAACCATTTTCAAGTCACAAGTTCACAATTTCAAGTCACTACACTTAACCATTTTCAACTCACTAATTCACATTTCAAGTCACTATACTTAACAGTTTTATAAAAACAAGTTCACAATTTCAAATCACTCCACTTAACCATTTTCAAGTCACTAATTGACATTTCAAGTCAATATATTTAACCATTTTCAAGAAACAAGTTCACAATTTCAATTCACTACATTTAACCATTTTGAAGTCACAAGTTTGCATTTCAAGTCACTACACTTAACCATTTTCAAGTTACTAATTCACAATTTGAAGTCACTACACTTTAACAATTTTCAAACAAACAAGTTCACAATTTCAAATCACTACACTTAACCATTTTCAAGTTACTAATTCACAATTTGAAGTCACTACATTTAACCATTTCCAAGTCACAAGTTCACAATTTCAATTCACTACATTTAACCATTTTTAAGTCACTAATTCACATTTCAAGTCACTATATTTTACCATTTTCAATAAACAAGTGCACAATTTCAAGTAACTACACTTAACGATTTTCAAGTCGTAAGTTCACATTTCAAGTCACTACACTTAACCATTTTAAAGAAACAAGTTCACAATTTCAATACACTACATTTAACCATTTTCAAGTCACTACAATTAACCATTTTCAAGTCACTAATTCACATTTCAAGTCACTAAATTTAACAATTTTTAAAAAACAAGTTCACAATTTCAAGTCACTATACTTAACCATTTTCAAGTCACTAATTCATAATTTGAAGTCACTACATTTAACCATTTTCAAGTCACTACATTTGACCATTTTCAAGTCACTAATTCACAATTTGAAGTCACTAGTTTAACCATTTTCAAGTCACAGGTGCACATTTCAAGTCACTACACTGAACCATTTTCAAGAAACAAGTTCACAATTTAAATTCACTGCATTTAACTATTTTCAAGTCACTAATTCACATTTCAAGTCACTATATTTAACCATTTTCGAGAAACAAGTTCACAATTTTAAGTCACTACACTTAACGATTTTCAAGTCACAAGTTCACATTTCAAGTCACTACACTGAACCATTTTCAAGAAACAAGTTCACAATTTAAATTCACTGCATTTAACTATTTTTAAGTCACTAATTCACATTTCAAGTCACTATATTTAACCATTTTCGAGAAACAACTTCACAATTTTAAGTCACTACACTTAACGATTTTCAAGTCACAAGTTCACATTTCAAGTCACTACACTTAACCATTTTCAAGTCGCAAGTTCACATTTCAAGTCACTACACTTAACCATTTTCAAGTCACAAGTTCACATTTCAAGTCACTACACTTAACCATTTTCAACTCACTAATTCACATTTCATGTCACTACACTTAACAATTTTCAAAGAACAATTTCACAATTTCAAATCACTACGCTTAACCATTTTCAAGTTGCTAATTCACAATTTGAAGTCACTACATTTAACCATTTTCAAGTCACAAGTTCACAATTTCAAGTCACTACACTTAACCATTTTCAACTCACTAATTCACATTTCAAGTCACTATACTTAACAGTTTTATAAAAACAAGTTCACAATTTCAAATCACTCCACTTAACCATTTTCAAGTCACTAATTGACATTTCAAGTCAATATATTTAACCATTTTCAAGAAACAAGTTCACAATTTCAATTCACTACATTTAACCATTTTGAAGTCACAAGTTTGCATTTCAAGTCACTACACTTAACCATTTTCAAGTTACTAATTCACAATTTGAAGTCACTACACTTTAACAATTTTCAAACAAACAAGTTCACAATTTCAAATCACTACACTTAACCATTTTCAAGTTACTAATTCACAATTTGAAGTCACTACATTTAACCATTTCCAAGTCACAAGTTCACAATTTCAATTCACTACATTTAACCATTTTTAAGTCACTAATTCACATTTCAAGTCACTATATTTAACCATTTTCAATAAACAAGTGCACAATTTCAAGTAACTACACTTAACGATTTTCAAGTCGTAAGTTCACATTTCAAGTCACTACACTTAACCATTTTAAAGAAACAAGTTCACAATTTCAATACACTACATTTAACCATTTTCATGTCACTACAATTAACCATTTTCAAGTCACTAATTCACATTTCAAGTCACTAAATTTAACCATTTTTAAAAAACAAGTTCACAATTTCAAGTCACTATACTTAACCATTTTCAAGTCACTAATTCATAATTTGAAGTCACTACATTTAACCATTTTCAAGTCACTACATTTGACCATTTTCAAGTCACTAATTCACAATTTGAAGTCACTAGTTTAACCATTTTCAAGTCACAGGTGCACATTTCAAGTCACTACACTGAACCATTTTCAAGAAACAAGTTCACAATTTAAATTCACTGCATTTAACTATTTTCAAGTCACTAATTCACATTTCAAGTCACTATATTTAACCATTTTCGAGAAACAAGTTCACAATTTTAAGTCACTACACTTAACGATTTTCAAGTCACAAGTTCACATTTCAAGTCACTACACTGAACCATTTTCAAGAAACAAGTTCACAGTTTAAATTCACTGCATTTAACTATTTTAAAGTCACTAATTCACATTTCAAGTCACTATATTTAACCATTTTCGAGAAACAAGTTCACAATTTTAAGTCACTACACTTAACGATTTTCAAGTCACAAGTTCACATTTCAAGTCACTACACTGAACCATTTTCAAGAAACAAGTTCACAGTTTAAATTCACTGCATTTAACTATTTTCAAGTCACTAATTCACATTTCAAGTCACTATATTTAACCATTTTCGAGAAACAAGTTCACAATTTTAAGTCACTACACTTAACGATTTTCAAGTCACAAGTTCACATTTCAAGTCACTACACTGAACCATTTTCAAGAAACAAGTTCACAGTTTAAATTCACTGCATTTAACTATTTTCAAGTCACTAATTCACATTTCAAGTCACTATATTTAACCATTTTCGAGAAACAAGTTCACAATTTTAAGTCACTACACTTAACGATTTTCAAGTCACAAGTTCACATTTCAAGTCACTACACTTAACCATTTTCAAGTCGCAAGTTCACATTTCAAGTCACTACACTTAACCATTTTCAAGTCACAAGTTCACATTTCAAGACACTACACTTAACCATTTTCAACTCACTAATTCACATTTCATGTCACTACACTTAACAATTTTCAAAGAACAATTTCACAATTTCAAATCACTACACTTAACCATTTTCAAGTTGCTAATTCACAATTTGAAGTCACTACATTTAACCATTTTCAAGTCACAAGTTCACATTTCAAGTCACTTCAATTAACCATTTTCAACTCAGAAGTTCACATTTCAAGTCCCTACACTTAACCATTTTCAAGTCACAAGTTCACAATTTCAAATCACTACACTTAACCATTTTCAAGTTACTAACTCACAATTTGAAGTCACTACATTTAACAATTTTCAAGTTACATGTTCACATTTTCAAGTCACTACACTTAACCATTTTCAAGTCAAAAGTTCACATTTCAAGTCACTATATTTAACCATTTTCAACTCACTAATTCACATTTCAAGTCACTATACTTAACAATTTTATAAAAACAAGTTCACAATTTCAAATCACTACACTTAACCATTTTCAAGTTACTAATTGACATTTCAAGTCACCATATTTAACCATTTTCAAGAAACAAGTTCACAATTTCAATTCACTACATTTAACCATTTTTAAGTCACTAATTCACATTTCAAGTCACTATATTTAACCATTTTTAAAAAACAAGTTCACAATTTCAAGTCACTATACTTAACCATTTTCAAGTCACTAATTCATAATTTGAAGTCACTACATTTAACCATTTTCAAGTCACTACATTTGACCATTTTCAAGTCACTAATTCACAATTTGAAGTCACTAGTTTAACCATTTTCAAGTCACAGGTGCACATTTCAAGTCACTACACTGAACCATTTTCAAGAAACAAGTTCACAATTTAAATTCACTGCATTTAACTATTTTCAAGTCACTAATTCACATTTCAAGTCACTATATTTAACCATTTTCGAGAAACAAGTTCACAATTTTAAGTCACTACACTTAACGATTTTCAAGTCACAAGTTCACATTTCAAGTCACTACACTGAACCATTTTCAAGAAACAAGTTCACAATTTAAATTCACTGCATTTAACTATTTTTAAGTCACTAATTCACATTTCAAGTCACTATATTTAACCATTTTCGAGAAACAACTTCACAATTTTAAGTCACTACACTTAACGATTTTCAAGTCACAAGTTCACATTTCAAGTCACTACACTTAACCATTTTCAAGTCGCAAGTTCACATTTCAAGTCACTACACTTAACCATTTTCAAGTCACAACTTCACATTTCAAGTCACTACACTTAACCATTTTCAACTCACTAATTCACATTTCATGTCACTACACTTAACAATTTTCAATGAACAATTTCACAATTTCAAATCACTACGCTTAACCATTTTCAAGTTGCTAATTCACAATTTGAAGTCACTACATTTAACCATTTTCAAGTCACAAGTTCACAATTTCAAGTCACTACACTTAACCATTTTCAACTCACTAATTCACATTTCAAGTCACTATACTTAACAGTTTTATAAAAACAAGTTCACAATTTCAAATCACTCCACTTAACCATTTTCAAGTCACTAATTGACATTTCAAGTCAATACATTTAACAATTTTCAAGTTACATGTTCACATTTTCAAGTCACTACACTTAACCATTTTCAAGTCAAAAGTTCACATTTCAAGTCGCTATATTTAACCATTTTCAACTCACTAATTCACATTTCAAGTCACTATACTTAACAGTTTTATAAAAACAAGTTCACAATTTAAATTCACTGCATTTAACTATTTTTAAGTCACTAATTCACATTTCAAGTCACTATATTTAACCATTTTCGAGAAACAACTTCACAATTTTAAGTCACTACACTTAACGATTTTCAAGTCACAAGTTCACATTTCAAGTCACTACACTTAACCATTTTCAAGTCGCAAGTTCACATTTCAAGTCACTACACTTAACCATTTTCAAGTCACAACTTCACATTTCAAGTCACTACACTTAACCATTTTCAACTCACTAATTCACATTTCATGTCACTACACTTAACAATTTTCAATGAACAATTTCACAATTTCAAATCACTACGCTTAACCATTTTCAAGTTGCTAATTCACAATTTGAAGTCACTACATTTAACCATTTTCAAGTCACAAGTTCACAATTTCAAGTCACTACACTTAACCATTTTCAACTCACTAATTCACATTTCAAGTCACTATACTTAACAGTTTTATAAAAACAAGTTCACAATTTCAAATCACTCCACTTAACCATTTTCAAGTCACTAATTGACATTTCAAGTCAATACATTTAACAATTTTCAAGTTACATGTTCACATTTTCAAGTCACTACACTTAACCATTTTCAAGTCAAAAGTTCACATTTCAAGTCACTATATTTAACCATTTTCAACTCACTAATTCACATTTCAAGTCACTATACTTAACAGTTTTATAAAAACAAGTTCACAATTTGAAATCACTACACTTAACCATTTTAAGGTTACAAATTGACATTTCAAGTCACCATATTTAACCATTTTCAAGAAACAAGTTCACAATTTCAATTCACTACATTTAACCATTTTTAAGTCACTAATTCACATTTCAAGTCACTATATTTAACCATTTTCAATAAACAAGTGCACAATTTCAAGTAACTACACTTAACGATTTTCAAGTCGTAAGTTCACATTTCAAGTCACTACACTTAACCATTTTAAAGAAACAAGTTCACAATTTCAATGCACTACATTTAACCATTTTCAAGTCACTACAATTAACCATTTTCAAGTCACTAATTCACATTTCAAGTCACTAAATTTAACCATTTTTAAAAAATAAGTTCACAATTTCAAGTCACTATACTTAACCATTTTCAAGTCACTAATTCATAATTTGAAGTCACTACATTTAACCATTTTCAAGTCACTACATTTGACCATTTTCAAGTCACTAATTCACAATTTGAAGTCACTAGTTTAACCATTTTCAAGTCACAGGTGCACATTTCAAGTCACTACACTGAACCATTTTCAAGAAACAAGTTCACAATTTAAATTCACTGCATTTAACTATTTTCAAGTCACTAATTCACATTTCAAGTCATTATATTTAACCATTTTCGAGAAACAAGTTCACAATTTTAAGTCACTACACTTAACGATTTTCAAGTCACAAGTTCACATTTCAAGTCACTACACTTAACCATTTTCAAGTCGCAAGTTCACATTTCAAGTAACTACACTTAACCATTTTCAAGTCACAAGTTCACTATTTCAAGTCACTACACTTAACCATTTTCAACTCACTAATTCACATTTCATGTCACTACACTTAACAATTTTCAAAGAACAATTTCACAATTTCAAATCACTACACTTAACCATTTTCAAGTTGCTAATTCACAATTTGAAGTCACTACATTTAACCATTTTCAAGTCACAAGTTCACATTTCAAGTCACTTCACTTAACCATTTTCAACTCAGAAGTTCACATTTCAAGTCAATACAATTAACCATTTTCAAGTCACAATTTCAAATTTCAAGTCACTATATTTAACAATTTTCAACTCACTAATTCACATTTCAAATCACTACACTTAACCATTTTCAAGTTGCTAATTCACAATTTGAAGTCACTACATTTAACCATTTTCAAGTCACAAGTTCACAATTTCAAGTCACTACACTTAACCATTTTCAAGTCACTAATTCACATTTCAAGTCACTATACTTAACAGTTTTATAAAAACAAGTTCACAATTTCAAATCACTACACTTAACCATTTTCAAGTTACTAACTCACAATTTGAAGTCACTACATTTAACAATTTTCAAGTTACATGTTCACATTTTCAAGTCACTACACTTAACCATTTTCAAGTCAAAAGTTCACATTTCAAATCAATATATTTAACCATTTTCAACTCACTAATTCACATTTCAAGTCACTACACTTAACAGTTTTATAAAAACAAGTTCACAATTTCAAATCACTACACTTAACCATTTTCAAGTTACTAATTGACATTTCAAGTCACCATATTTAACCATTTTCAAGAAACAAGTTCACAATTTCAATTCACTACATTAAACCATTTTTAAGTCACTAATTCACATTTCAAGTCACTATATTTAACCATTTTCAATAAACAAGTGCACAATTTCAAGTAACTACACTTAACGATTTTCAAGTCGTAAGTTCACATTTCAAGTCACTACACTTAACCATTTTAAAGAAACAAGTTCACAATTTCAATGCACTACATTTAACCATTTTCAAGTCAATACAATTAACCATTTTCAAGTCACAAGTTCAACTTTCAAGTCACTATATTTAACAATTTTCAACTCACTAATTCACATTTCAAGTCACTACACTTAACCATTTTCAAGTCACTATATTTAACAATTTTCAACTCACTAATTCACATTTCAAGTCACTACACTTAACCATTTTCAAGTCACTACAATTAACCATTTTCAAGTCACTAATTCACATTTCAAGTCACTAAATTTAACCATTTTTAAAAAACAAGTTCACAATTTCAAGTCACTATACTTAACCATTTTCAAGTCACTAATTCATAATTTGAAGTCACTACATTTAACCATTTTCAAGTCACTACATTAGACCATTTTCAAGTCACTAATTCACAATTTGAAGTCACTAGTTTAACCATTTTCAAGTCACAGGTGCACATTTCAAGTCACTACACTGAACCATTTTCAAGAAACAAGTTCACAATTTAAATTCACTGCATTTAACTATTTTCAAGTCACTAATTCACATTTCAAGTCACTATATTTAACCATTTTCGAGAAACAAGTTCACAATTTTAAGTCACTACACTTAACGATTTTCAAGTCACAAGTTCACATTTCAAGTCACTACACTGAACCATTTTCAAGAAACAAGTTCACAATTTAAATTCACTGCATTTAACTATTTTCAAATCACTAATTCACATTTCAAGTCACTATATTTAACCATTTTCGAGAAACAAGTTCACAATTTTAAGTCACTACACTTAACGATTTTCAAGTCACAAGTTCACATTTCAAGTCACTACACTTAACCATTTTCAAGTCGCAAGTTCACATTTCAAGTCACTACACTTAACCATTTTCAAGTCACAAGTTCACATTTCAAGTCACTACACTTAACCATTTTCAACTCACTAATTCACATTTCATGTCACTACACTTAACAATTTTCAAAGAACAATTTCACAATTTCAAATCACTACACTTAACCATTTTCAAGTTGCTAATTCACAATTTGAAGTCACTACATTTAACCATTTTCAAGTCACAAGTTCACATTTCAAGTCACTTCACTTAACCATTTTCAACTCAGAAGTTCACATTTCAAGTCACTACACTTAACTATTTTCAAGTCACAAGTTCACAATTTCAAATCACTACACTTAACCATTTTCAAGTTACTAACTCACAATTTGAAGTCACTACATTTAACAATTTTCAAGTTACATGTTCACATTTTCAAGTCACTACACTTAACCATTTTCAAGTCAAAAGTTCACATTTCAAGTCACTATATTTAACCATTTTCAACTCACTAATTCACATTTCAAGTCACTATACTTAACAGTTTTATAAAAACAAGTTCACAATTTCAAATCACTCCACTTAACCATTTTCAAGTCACTAATTGACATTTCAAGTCAATACATTTAACAATTTTCAAGTTACATGTTCACATTTTCAAGTCACTACACTTAACCATTTTCAAGTCAAAAGTTCACATTTCAAGTCACTATATTTAACCATTTTCAACTCACTAATTCACATTTCAAGTCACTATACTTAACAGTTTTATAAAAACAAGTTCACAATTTCAAATCACTACACTTAACCATTTTAAGGTTACAAATTGACATTTCAAGTCACCATATTTAACCATTTTCAAGAAACAAGTTCACAATTTCAATTCACTACATTTAACCATTTTTAAGTCACTAATTCACATTTCAAGTCACTATATTTAACCATTTTCAATAAACAAGTGCACAATTTCAAGTAACTACACTTAACGATTTTCAAGTCGTAAGTTCACATTTCAAGTCACTACACTTAACCATTTTAAAGAAACAAGTTCACAATTTCAAGTCACTATACTTAACCATTTTCAAGTCACTAATTCATAATTTGAAGTCACTACATTTAACCATTTTCAAGTCACTACATTTGACCATTTTCAAGTCACTAATTCACAATTTGAAGTCACTAGTTTAACCATTTTCAAGTCACAGGTGCACATTTCAAGTCACTACATTTAACCATTTCTAAGTCACAAGTTCAGATTTAAAGTCACTATATTTAACCATTTCAACTCACTAATTCACATTTCAAGTCACTATACTTAACAGTTTTATAAAAACAAGTTCACAATTTCAAATCACTCCACTTAACCATTTTCAAGTCACTAATTGACATTTCAAGTCAATATATTTAACCATTTTCAAGAAACAAGTTCACAATTTCAATTCACTACATTTAACCATTTTGAAGTCACAAGTTTGCATTTCAAGTCACTACACTTAACCATTTTCAAGTTACTAATTCACAATTTGAAGTCACTACACTTTAACAATTTTCAAACAAACAAGTTCACAATTTCAAATCACTACACTTAACCATTTTCAAGTTACTAATTCACAATTTGAAGTCACTACATTTAACCATTTCCAAGTCACAAGTTCACAATTTCAATTCACTACATTTAACCATTTTTAAGTCACTAATTCACATTTCAAGTCACTATATTTAACCATTTTCAATAAACAAGTGCACAATTTCAAGTAACTACACTTAACGATTTTCAAGTCGTAAATTCACATTTCAAGTCACTACACTTAACCATTTTAAAGAAACAAGTTCACAATTTCAATGCACTACATTTAACCATTTTCAAGTCACTAATTCACATTTCAAGTCACTAAATTTAACCATTTTTAAAAAACAAGTTCACAATTTCAAGTCACTATACTTAACCATTTTCAAGTCACTAATTCATAATTTGAAGTCACAACATTTAACCATTTTCAAGTCACTACATTTGACCATTTTCAAGTCACTAATTCACAATTTGAAGTCACTAGTTTAACCATTTTCAAGTCACAGGTGCACATTTCAAGTCACTACACTGAACCATTTTCAAGAAACAAGTTCACAATTTAAATTCACTGCATTTAACTATTTTCAAGTCACTAATTCACATTTCAAGTCATTATATTTAACCATTTTCGAGAAACAAGTTCACAATTTTAAGTCACTACACTTAACGATTTTCAAGTCACAAGTTCACATTTCAAGTCACTACACTTAACCATTTTCAAGTCACTAATTCACATTTCAAGTCACTATACTTAACAGTTTTATAAAAACAAGTTCACAATTTTCAAATCACTCCACCTAACCATTTTCAAGTCACTAATTGACATTTCAAGTCAATATATTTAACCATTTTCAAGAAACAAGTTCACAATTTCAATTCACTACATTTAACCATTTTGAAGTCACAAGTTTGCATTTCAAGTCAGTACACTTAACCATTTTCAAGAAACAAGTTCACAATTTCAATGCACTACATTTAACCATTTTCAAGTCAATACAATTAACCATTTTCAAGTCACTAATTCACATTTCAAGTCACTATATTTAACCATTTACAAGAAACAAATTCACAATTTCAATTCACTACATTTAACCATTTCCAAGTCACAAGTTCACATTTCAAGTCACTACATTTAACCATTTCCAAGTCACATGTTCACATTTCAAGTCACTACACTTGACAATTTTCAAGTCACAAGTTCACATTTCAAGTCACTACACTTAACCCTTTTCAAGTCACTAATTCACATTTCAAGTCACTATATTTAACCATTTACAAGAAACAAATTCACAATTTCAATTCACTACATTTAACCATTTCCAAGTCACAAGTTCAGATTTCAAGTCACTATATTTAACCATTTTCAACTCACTAATTCACATTTCAAGTCACTATACTTAACAGTTTTATAAAAACAAGTTCACAATTTCAAATCACTCCACTTAACCATTTTCAAGTCACTAATTGACATTTCAAGTCAATATATTTAACCATTTTCAAGAAACAAGTTCACAATTTCAATTCACTACATTTAACCATTTTTAAGTCACTAATTCACATTTCAAGTCACTATATTTAACCATTTTCAACTCACTAATTCACATTTCAAGTCACTATACTTAACAGTTTTATAAAAACAAGTTCACAATTTCAAATCACTACACTTAACCATTTTCAAGTTACTAATTGACATTTCAAGTCACCATATTTAACCATTTTCAAGAAACAAGTTCACAATTTCAATTCACTACATTTAACCATTTTGAAGTCACTAATTCACATTTCAAGTCACTATATTTAACCATTTTCAATAAACAAGTGCACAATTTCAAGTAACTACACTTAACGATTTTCAAGTCGTAAGTTCACATTTCAAGTCACTACACTTAACCATTTTAAAGAAACAAGTT
Organism: Capsicum rhomboideum; assembly: GCA_031232105.1. NCBI lineage: Eukaryota > Viridiplantae > Streptophyta > Magnoliopsida > Solanales > Solanaceae > Capsicum > Capsicum rhomboideum. The sequence continues at coordinate 50,738,594 of CP124710.1, read as the reverse complement.
CACAATTTCAATGCACTACATTTAAACATTTTCAAGTCACTACAATTAACCATTTTCAAGTCATTAATTCACATTTCAAGTCACTAAATTTAACCATTTTTAAAAAACAAGTTCACAATTTCAAGTCACTATACTTAACCATTTTCAAGTCACTAATTCATAATTTGAAGTCACTACATTTAACCATTTTCAAGTCACTACATTTGACCATTTTCAAGTCACTAATTCACAATTTGAAGTCACTAGTTTAACTATTTTCAAGTCACTACACTGAACCATTTTCAAGAAACAAGTTCACAATTTAAATTCACTGCATTTAACTATTTTCAAGTCACTCTATTTAACAATTTTAGAGAAACAAGTTCACAATTTTAAGTCACTACACTTAACGATTTTCAAGTCACAAGTTCACATTTCAAGTCACTACACTTAACCATTTTCAAGTCGCAAGTTCACATTTCAAGTCACTACATTTAACCATTTTCAAGTCATAAGTTCACATTTCAAGTCACTACACTTAACCATTTTCAACTCACTAATTCACATTTCATGTCACTACACTTAACAATTTTCAAAGAACAATTTCACAATTTCAAATCACTACACTTAACCATTTTCAAGTTGCTAATTCACAATTTGAAGTCACTACATTTAACCATTTTCAAGTCACAAGTTCACATTTCAAGTCACTTCACTTAACCATTTTCAACTCAGAAGGTCACATTTCAAGTCACTACACTTAACCATTTTCAAGTCACAAGTTCACAATTTCAAATCACTACACTTAACCATTTTCAAGTTACTAACTCACAATTTGAAGTCACTACATTTAACAATTTTCAAGTCACATGTTCACATTTTCAAGTCACTACACTTAACCATTTTCAAGTCAAAAGTTCACATTTCAAGTCACTATATTTAACCATTTTCAACTCACTAATTCACATTTCAAGTCACTATACTTAACAGTTTTATAAAAACAAGTTCACAATTTCAATGCACTACATTTAACCATTTTCAAGTCAATACAATTAACCATTTTCAAGTCACAAGTTCAAATTTCAAGTCACTGTATTTAACAATTTTCAACTCACTAATTCACATTTCAAGTCACTACACTTAACAATTTTCAAAAAACAAGTTCACAATTTTAAATCACTACACTTAACCATTTTCAAGTTGCTAATTCACAATTTGAAGTCACTACATTTAACCATTTTCAAGTCACATGTTCACATTTCAAGTCACTTCACTTAACCATTTTCAACTCAGAAGTTCACATTTAAAGTCACTACACTTAACCATTTTCAAGTCACAAGTTCACAATTTCAAATCACTACACTTAACCATTTTCAAGTTACTAACTCACAATTTGAAGTCACTACATTTAACAATTTTCAAGTCACATGTTCACATTTTCAAGTCACTACACTTAACCATTTTCAAGTCAAAAGTTCACATTTCAAGTCACTATATTTAACCATTTTCAACTCACTAATTCACATTTCAAGTCACTATACTTAACAGTTTTATAAAAACAAGTTCACAATTTCAAATCACTCCACTTAACCATTTTCAAGTCACTAATTGACATTTCAAGTCACTATATTTAACCATTTTCAAGAAACAAGTTCACAATTTCAATTCACTACATTTAACCATTTTTAAGTCACTAATTAACATTTCAAGTCACTATATTTAACCATTTTCAATAAACAAGTGCACAATTTCAAGTAACTACACTTAACGATTTTCAAGTCGTAAGTTCACATTTCAAGTCACTACACTTAACCATTTTAAAGAAACAAGTTCACAATTTCAATGCACTACATTTAACCATTTTCAAGTCACTACAATTAACCATTTTCAAGTCACTAATTCACATTTTAAGTCACCACATTTAACCATTTTCAAGAAACAAGTTCACATTTCAAGTCATTACTCTTAACCATTTTCAAGTCACTAATTCACATTTCAAGTCACTATATTTAACCATTTTCAAGAAACAAGTTCACAATTTCAAGTCACCACACTTAACGATTTTCAAGTCACAAGTTCACATTTCAAGTCACTATATTTAACAATTTTCAACTCACTAATTCACATTTCAAGTCACTACACTTAACAATTTTCAAAAAACAAGTTCACAATTTTAAATCACTACACTTAACCATTTTCAAGTTGCTAATTCACAATTTGAAGTCACTACATTTAACCATTTTCAAGTCACAAGTTCACAATTTCAAGTCACTACACTTAACCATTTTCAACTCACTAATTCACATTTCAAGTCACTATACTTAACAGTTTTATAAAAACAAGTTCACAATTTCAATGCACTACATTTAACCATTTTCAAGTCAATACAATTAACCATTTTCAAGTCACAAGTTCAAATTTCAAGTCACTGTATTTAACAATTTTCAACTCACTAATTCACATTTCAAGTCACTACACTTAACAATTTTCAAAAAACAAGTTCACAATTTTAAATCACTACACTTAACCATTTTCAAGTTGCTAATTCACAATTTGAAGTCACTACATTTAACCATTTTCAAGTCACAAGTTCACAATTTCAAGTCACTACACTTAACCATTTTCAACTCACTAATTCACATTTCAAGTCACTATACTTAACAGTTTTATAAAAACAAGTTCACAATTTCAAATCACTCCACTTAACCATTTTCAAGTCACTAATTGACATTTCAAGTCAATACATTTAACAATTTTCAAGTTACATGTTCACATTTTCAAGTCACTACACTTAACCATTTTCAAGTCAAAAGTTCACATTTCAAGTCACTATATTTAACCATTTTCAACTCACTAATTCACATTTCAAGTCACTATACTTAACAGTTTTATAAAAACAAGTTCACAATTTCAATGCACTACATTTAACCATTTTCAAGTCAATACAATTAACCATTTTCAAGTCACAAGTTCAAATTTCAAGTCACTGTATTTAACAATTTTCAACTCACTAATTCACATTTCAAGTCACTACACTTAACAATTTTCAAAAAACAAGTTCACAATTTTAAATCACTACACTTAACCATTTTCAAGTTGCTAATTCACAATTTGAAGTCACTACATTTAACCATTTTCAAGTCACAAGTTCACAATTTCAAGTCACTACACTTAACCATTTTCAACTCACTAATTCACATTTCAAGTCACTATACTTAACAGTTTTATAAAAACAAGTTCACAATTTCAAATCACTCCACTTAACCATTTTCAAGTCACTAATTGACATTTCAAGTCAATACATTTAACAATTTTCAAGTTACATGTTCACATTTTCAAGTCACTACACTTAACCATTTTCAAGTCAAAAGTTCACATTTCAAGTCACTATATTTAACCATTTTCAACTCACTAATTCACATTTCAAGTCACTATACTTAACAGTTTTATAAAAACAAGTTCACAATTTCAAATCACTACACTTAACCATTTTAAGGTTACAAATTGACATTTCAAGTCACCATATTTAACCATTTTCAAGAAACAAGTTCACAATTTCAATTCACTACATTTAACCATTTTTAAGTCACTAATTCACATTTCAAGTCACTATATTTAACCATTTTCAATAAACAAGTGCACAATTTCAAGTAACTACACTTAACGATTTTCAAGTCGTAAGTTCACATTTCAAGTCACTACACTTAACCATTTTAAAGAAACAAGTTCACAATTTCAATGCACTACATTTAACCATTTTCAAGTCACTACAATTAACCATTTTCAAGTCACTAATTCACATTTTAAGTCACCACATTTAACCATTTTCAAGAAACAAGTTCACATTTCAAGTCATTACTCTTAACCATTTTCAAGTCACTAATTCACATTTCAAGTCACTATATTTAACCATTTTCAAGAAACAAGTTCACAATTTCAAGTCACCACACTTAACGATTTTCAAGTCACAAGTTCACATTTCAAGTCACTATATTTAACAATTTTCAACTCACTAATTCACATTTCAAGTCACTACACTTAACAATTTTCAAAAAACAAGTTCACAATTTTAAATCACTACACTTAACCATTTTAAAGTTGCTAATTCACAATTTGAAGTCACTACATTTAACCATTTTCAAGTCACAAGTTCACAATTTCAAGTCACTACACTTAACCATTTTCAACTCACTAATTCACATTTCAAGTCACTACAATTAACCATTTTCAAGTCACTAATTCACATTTCAAGTCACCACATTTAACCATTTTCAAGAAACAAGTTCACATTTCAAGTCATTACTCTTAACCATTTTCAAGTCACTAATTCACATTTCAAGTCACTATATTTAACCATTTTCAAGAAACAAGTTCACAATTTCAAGTCACCACACTTAACGATTTTCAAGTCACAAGTTCACATTTCAAGTCACTATATTTAACAATTTTCAACTCACTAATTCACATTTCAAGTCACTACACTTAACAATTTTCAAAAAACAAGTTCACAATTTTAAATCACTACACTTAACCATTTTAAAGTTGCTAATTCACAATTTGAAGTCACTACATTTAATCATTTTCAAGTCACAAGTTCACAATTTCAAGTAACTACACTTAACCATTTTCAACTCACTAATTCACATTTCAAGTCACTACAATTAACCATTTTCAAGTCACTAATTCACATTTCAAGTCACCACATTTAACCATTTTCAAGAAACAAGTTCACATTTCAAGTCATTACACTTAACCATTTTCAAGTCACTAATTCACATTTCAAGTCACTATATTTAACCATTTTCAAGAAACAAGTTCACAATTTCAAGTCACTACACTTAACGATTTTCAAGTCACAAGTTCACATTTCAAGTCACTACACTTAACCATTTTCAAGAAACAAGTTCACAATTTCAATGCACTACATTTAACCATTTTCAAGTCAATACAATTAACCATTTTCAAGTCACAAGTTCAAATTTCAAGTCACTATATTTAACAATTTTCAACTCACTAATTCACATTTCAAGTCACTACACTTAACAATTTTCAAAAAACAAGTTCACAATTTTAAATCACTACACTTAACCATTTTCAAGTTGCTAATTCACAATTTGAAGTCACTACATTTAACCATTTTCAAGTCACATGTTCACATTTCAAGTCACTTCACTTAACCATTTTCAACTCAGAAGTTCACATTTCAAGTCACTACACTTAACCATTTTCAAGTCACAAGTTCACAATTTCAAATCACTACACTTAACCATTTTCAAGTTACTAACTCACAATTTGAAGTCACTACATTTAACAATTTTCAAGTCACATGTTCACATTTTCAAGTCACTACACTTAACCATTTTCAAGTCAAAAGTTCACATTTCAAGTCACTATATTTAACCATTTTCAACTCACTAATTCACATTTCAAGTCACTATACTTAACAGTTTTATAAAAACAAGTTCACAATTTCAAATCACTCCACTTAACCATTTTCAAGTCACTAATTGACATTTCAAGTCACTACATTTAACCATTTCCAAGTCACAAGTTCAGATTTCAAGTCTCTATATTTAACCATTTTCAACTCACTAATTCACATTTCAAGTCACTATATTTAACCATTTTCAATAAACAAGTGCACAATTTCAAGTAACTACACTTAACGATTTTCAAGTCGTAAGTTCACATTTCAAGTCACTACACTTAACCATTTTAAAGAAACAAGTTCACAATTTCAATGCACTACATTTAACCATTTTCAAGTCACTACAATTAACCATTTTCAAGTCACTAATTCACATTTTAAGTCACCACATTTAACCATTTTCAAGAAACAAGTTCACATTTCAAGTCATTACTCTTAACCATTTTCAAGTCACTAATTCACATTTCAAGTCACTATATTTAACCATTTTCAAGAAACAAGTTCACAATTTCAAGTCACCACACTTAACGATTTTCAAGTCACAAGTTCACATTTCAAGTCACTATATTTAACAATTTTCAACTCACTAATTCACATTTCAAGTCACTACACTGAACAATTTTCAAAAAACAAGTTCACAATTTTAAATCACTACACTTAACCATTTTAAAGTTGCTAATTCACAATTTGAAGTCACTACATTTAACCATTTTCAAGTCATAAGTTCACAATTTCAAGTCACTACACTTAACCATTTTCAACTCACTAATTCACATTTCAAGTCACTACAATTAACCATTTTCAAGTCAATAATTCACATTTCAAGTCACCACATTTAACCATTTTCAAGAAACAAGTTCACATTTCAAGTCATTACTCTTAACCATTTTCAAGTCACTAATTCACATTTCAAGTCACTATATTTAACCATTTTCAAGAAACAAGTTCACAATTTCAAGTCACCACACTTAACGATTTTCAAGTCACAAGTTCACATTTCAAGTCACTATATTTAACAATTTTCAACTCACTAATTCACATTTCAAGTCAATACACTTAACAATTTTCAAAAAACAAGTTCACAATTTTAAATCACTACACTTAACCATTTTAAAGTTGCTAATTCACAATTTGAAGTCACTACATTTAACCATTTTCAAGTCACAAGTTCACAATTTCAAGTCACTACACTTAACCATTTTCAACTCACTAATTCACATTTCAAGTCACTACAATTAACCATTTTCAAGTCACTAATTCACATTTCAAGTCACCACATTTAACCATTTTCAAGAAACAAGTTCACATTTCAAGTCATTACACTTAACCATTTTCAAGTCACTAATTCACATTTCAAGTCACTATATTTAACCATTTTCAAGAAACAAGTTCACAATTTCAAGTCACTACACTTAACGATTTTCAAGTCACAAGTTCACATTTCAAGTCACTACACTTAACCATTTTCAAGAAACAAGTTCACAATTTCAATGCACTACATTTAACCATTTTCAAGTCAATACAATTAACCATTTTCAAGTCACAAGTTCAAATTTCAAGTCACTATATTTAACAATTTTCAACTCACTAATTCACATTTCAAGTCACTACACTTAACAATTTTCAAAAAACAAGTTCACAATTTTAAATCACTACACTTAACCATTTTCAAGTTGCTAATTCACAATTTGAAGTCACTACATTTAACCATTTTCAAGTCACATGTTCACATTTCAAGTCACTTCACTTAACCATTTTCAACTCAGAAGTTCACATTTCAAGTAACTACACTTAACCATTTTCAAGTCACAAGTTCACAATTTCAAATCACTACACTTAACCATTTTCAAGTTACTAACTCACAATTTGAAGTCACTACATTTAACAATTTTCAAGTCACATGTTCACATTTTCAAGTCACTACACTTAACCATTTTCAAGTCAAAAGTTCACATTTCAAGTCACTATATTTAACCATTTTCAACTCACTAATTCACATTTCAAGTCACTATACTTAACTCTTTTCAGGTCACTAATTCACATTTCAAGTCACTATATTTAACCATTTACAAGAAACAAATTCACAATTTCAATTCACTACATTTAACCATTTCCAAGTCACAAGTTCAGATTTCAAGTCTCTATATTTAACCATTTTCAACTCACTAATTCACATTTCAAGTCACTATACTTAACAGTTTTATAAAAACAAGTTCACAATTTCAAATCACTGCACTTAACCATTTTCAAGTCACTAATTGACATTTCAAGTCACTATATTTAACCATTTTCAAGAAACAAGTTCACAATTTCAATTCACTACATTTAACCATTTTTAAGTCACTAATTCACATTTCAAGGCACTATATTTAACCATTTTCAATAAACAATTGCACAATTTCAAGTAACTACACTTAACGATTTTCAAGTCGTAAGTTCACATTTCAAGTCACTACACTTAACCATTTTAAAGAAACAAGTTCACAATTTCAATGCACTACATTTAACCATTTTCAAGTCACTACAATTAACCATTTTCAAGTCACTAATTCACATTTCAAGTCACCACATTTAACCATTTTCAAGAAACAAGTTCACATTTCAAGTCATTACTCTTAACCATTTTCAAGTCACTAATTCACATTTCAAGTCACTATATTTAACCATTTTCAAGAAACAAGTTCACAATTTCAAGTCACTACACTTAACCATTTTCAAGTCACAAGTTCACATTTCAAGTCACTATATTTAACAATTTTCAACTCACTAATTCACATTTCAAGGCACTACACTTAAAATTTTCAAAAAACAAGTTCACAATTTTAAATCACTACACTTATCCATTTTAAAGTTGCTAATTCACAATTTGAAGTAACTACATTTAACCATTTTCTAGTCACAAATTCACAATTTCAAGTCACTACACTTAACCATTTTCAACTCACTAATTCACATTTCAAGTCACCACATTTAACCATTTTCAAGAAACAAGTTCACATTTCAAGTCATTACACTTAACCATTTTCAAGTCACTAATTCACATTTCAATTTACTATATTTAACCATTTTCAAGAAACAAGTTCACAATTTCAAGTCACTACACTTAACGATTTTCAAGTCACAAGTTCACATTTCAAGTCACTACACTTAACCATTTTCAAGAAACAAGTTCACAATTTCAATGCACTCCATTTAACCATTTTCAAGTCAATACAATTAACCATTTTCAAGTCACAAGTTCAAATTTCAAGTCACTATATTTAACAATTTTCAACTCACTAATTCACATTTCAAGTCACTACACTTAACAATTTTCAAAAAACAAGTTCACAATTTTAAATCACTACACTTAACCATTTTAAAGTTGCTAATTCACAATTTGAAGTCACTACATTTAACCATTTTCAAGTCACAAGTTCACAATTTCAAGTCACTACACTTAACCATTTTCAACTCACTAATTCACATTTCAAGTCAGTACACTTAACCATTTTTAAGTCACAAGTTCACATTTCAAGTCATTACACTTAACCCTTTTCAAGTCACTAATTCACATTTAAAGTCACTATATTTAACCACCATTTACAAGAAACAAATTCACAATTTCAATTCACTACATTTAACCATTTCCAAGTCACAAGTTCACATTTCAAGTCACTACACTTGACCATTTTCAAGTCACAAGTTCACATTTCAAGTCACTACACTTGACCATTTTCAAGTCACAAGTTCACATTTCAAGTCACTACACTTAACCCTTTTCAGGTCACTAATTCACATTTCAAGTCACTATATTTAACCATTTACAAGAAACAAATTCACAATTTCAATTCACTACATTTAACCATTTTTAAGTCACTAATTCACATTTCAAGACACTATATTTAACCATTTTCAATAAACAAGTGCACAATTTCAAGTAACTATACTTAACGATTTTCAAGTCGTAAGTTCACATTTCAAGTCACTACACTTAACCATTTTAAAGAAACAAGTTCACAATTTCAATGCACTACATTTAACCATTTTCAAGTCACTACAATTAACCATTTTCAAGTCACTAATTCACATTTCAAGTCACCACATTTAACCATTTTCAAGAAACAAGTTCACATTTCAAGTCATTACTCTTAACCATTTTCAAGTCACTAATTCACATTTCAAGTCACTATATTTAACCATTTTCAAGAAACAAGTTCACAATTTCAAGTCACCACACTTAACGATTTTCAAGTCACAAGTTCACATTTCAAGTCACTATATTTAACAATTTTCAACTCACTAATTCACATTTCAAGTCAATACACTTAACAATTTTCAAAAAACAAGTTCACAATTTTAAATCACTACACTTAACCATTTTCAACTCACTAATTCACATTTCAAGTCACTACAATTAACCATTTTCAAGTCACTAATTCACATTTCAAGTCACCACATTTAACCATTTTCAAGAAACAAGTTCACATTTCAAGTCATTACACTTAACCATTTTTAAGTCACTAATTCACATTTCAAGTCACTATATTTAACCATTTTCAAGAAACAAGTTCACAATTTCAAGTCACTACACTTAACGATTTTCAAGTCACAAGTTCACATTTCAAGTCACTACACTTAACCATTTTAAAGAAACAAGTTCACAATTTCAATGCACTACATTTAACCATTTTCAAGTCACTACAATTAACCATTTTCAAGTCACTAATTCACATTTCAAGTCACCACATTTAACCATTTTCAAGAAACAAGTTCACATTTCAAGTCATTACTCTTAACCATTTTCAAGTCACTATATTTAACCATTTTCAAGAAACAAGTTCACAATTTCAAGTCACCACACTTAACGATTTTCAAGTCACAAGTTCACATTTCAAGTCACTATATTTAACAATTTTCAACTCACTAATTCACATTTCAAGTCAATACACTTAACAATTTTCAAAAAACAAGTTCACAATTTTAAATCACTACACATAACCATTTTAAAGTTGCTAATTCACAATTTGAAGTCACTACATTTAACCATTTTCAAGTCACAAGTTCACAATTTCAAGTCACTACACTTAACCATTTTCAACTCACTAATTCACATTTCAAGTCACTACAATTAACCATTTTCAAGTCACTAATTCACATTTCAAGTCACCACATTTAACCATTTTCAAGAAACAAGTTCACATTTCAATTCACTACATTTAACCATTTTTAAGTCACTAATTAACATTTCAAGTCACTATATTTAACCATTTTCAATAAACAAGTGCACAATTTCAAGTAACTACACTTAACGATTTTCAAGTCGTAAGTTCACATTTCAAGTCACTACACTTAACCATTTTAAAGAAACAAGTTCACAATTTCAATGCACTACATTTAACCATTTTCAAGTCACTACAATTAACCATTTTCAAGTCACTAATTCACATTTCAAGTCACCACATTTAACCATTTTCAAGAAACAAGTTCACATTTCAAGTCATTACTCTTAACCATTTTCAAGTCACTATATTTAACCATTTTCAAGAAACAAGTTCACAATTTCAAGTCACCACACTTAACGATTTTCAAGTCACAAGTTCACATTTCAAGTCACTATATTTAACAATTTTCAACTCACTAATTCACATTTCAAGTCAATACACTTAACAATTTTCAAAAAACAAGTTCACAATTTTAAATCACTACACATAACCATTTTAAAGTTGCTAATTCACAATTTGAAGTCACTACATTTAACCATTTTCAAGTCACAAGTTCACAATTTCAAGTCACTACACTTAACCATTTTCAACTCACTAATTCACATTTCAAGTCACTACAATTAACCATTTTCAAGTCACTAATTCACATTTCAAGTCACCACATTTAACCATTTTCAAGAAACAAGTTCACATTTCAAGTCATTACTCTTAACCATTTTCAAGTCACTAATTCACATTTCAAGTCACTATATTTAACCATTTTCAAGAAACAAGTTCACAATTTCAAGTCACCACACTTAACGATTTTCAAGTCACAAGTTCACATTTCAAGTCACTATATTTAACAATTTTCAACTCACTAATTCACATTTCAAGTCAATACACTTAACAATTTTCAAAAAACAAGTTCACAATTTTAAATCACTACACATAACCATTTTAAAGTTGCTAATTCACAATTTGAAGTCACTACATTTAACCATTTTCAAGTCACAAGTTCACAATTTCAAGTCACTACACTTAACCATTTTCAACTCACTAATTCACATTTCAAGTCACTACAATTAACCATTTTCAAGTCACTAATTCACATTTCAAGTCACCACATTTAACCATTTTCAAGAAACAAGTTCACATTTCAAGTCATTACACTTAACCATTTTTAAGTCACTAATTCACATTTCAAGTCACTATATTTAACCATTTTCAAGAAACAAGTTCACAATTTCAAGTCACTACACTTAACGATTTTCAAGTCACAAGTTCACATTTCAAGTCACTACACTTAACCATTTTCAAGTCACAAGTTCACATTTCAAGTCACTACACTTAACCCTTTTCAGGTCACTAATTCACATTTCAAGTCACTATATTTAACCATTTACAAGAAACAAATTCACAATTTCAATTCACTACATTTAACCATTTCCAAGTCACAAGTTCACATTTCAAGTCACTACACTTGACCATTTTCAAGTCACAAGTTCACATTTCAAGTCACTACACTTGACCATTTTCAAGTCACAAGTTCACATTTCAAGTCACTACACTTAACCCTTTTCAGGTCACTAATTCACATTTCAAGTCACTATATTTAACCATTTACAAGAAACAAATTCACAATTTCAATTCACTACATTTAACCATTTTTAAGTCACTAATTCACATTTCAAGACACTATATTTAACCATTTTCAATAAACAAGTGCACAATTTCAAGTAACTATACTTAACGATTTTCAAGTCGTAAGTTCACATTTCAAGTCACTACACTTAACCATTTTAAAGAAACAAGTTCACAATTTCAATGCACTACATTTAACCATTTTCAAGTCACTACAATTAACCATTTTCAAGTCACTAATTCACATTTCAAGTCACCACATTTAACCATTTTCAAGAAACAAGTTCACATTTCAAGTCATTACTCTTAACCATTTTCAAGTCACTAATTCACATTTCAAGTCACTATATTTAACCATTTTCAAGAAACAAGTTCACAATTTCAAGTCACCACACTTAACGATTTTCAAGTCACAAGTTCACATTTCAAGTCACTATATTTAACAATTTTCAACTCACTAATTCACATTTCAAGTCAATACACTTAACAATTTTCAAAAAACAAGTTCACAATTTTAAATCACTACACTTAACCATTTTCAACTCACTAATTCACATTTCAAGTCACTACAATTAACCATTTTCAAGTCACTAATTCACATTTCAAGTCACCACATTTAACCATTTTCAAGAAACAAGTTCACATTTCAAGTCATTACACTTAACCATTTTTAAGTCACTAATTCACATTTCAAGTCACTATATTTAACCATTTTCAAGAAACAAGTTCACAATTTCAAGTCACTACACTTAACGATTTTCAAGTCACAAGTTCACATTTCAAGTCACTACACTTAACCATTTTAAAGAAACAAGTTCACAATTTCAATGCACTACATTTAACCATTTTCAAGTCACTACAATTAACCATTTTCAAGTCACTAATTCACATTTCAAGTCACCACATTTAACCATTTTCAAGAAACAAGTTCACATTTCAAGTCATTACTCTTAACCATTTTCAAGTCACTAATTCACATTTCAAGTCACTATATTTAACCATTTTCAAGAAACAAGTTCACAATTTCAAGTCACCACACTTAACGATTTTCAAGTCACAAGTTCACATTTCAAGTCACTATATTTAACAATTTTCAACTCACTAATTCACATTTCAAGTCAATACACTTAACAATTTTCAAAAAACAAGTTCACAATTTTAAATCACTACACATAACCATTTTAAAGTTGCTAATTCACAATTTGAAGTCACTACATTTAACCATTTTCAAGTCACAAGTTCACAATTTTAAATCACTACACTTAACCATTTTCAACTCACTAATTCACATTTCAAGTCACTACAATTAACCATTTTCAAGTCACTAATTCACATTTCAAGTCACCACATTTAACCATTTTCAAAAAACAAGTTCACATTTCAAGTCATTACACTTAACCATTTTTAAGTCACTAATTCACATTTCAAGTCACTATATTTAACCATTTTCAAGAAACAAGTTCACAATTTCAAGTCACTACACTTAACGATTTTCAAGTCACAAGTTCACATTTCAAGTCACTACACTTAACCATTTTCAAGAAACAAGTTCACAATTTCAATGCACTACATTTAACCATTTTCAAGTCAATACAATTAACCATTTTCAAGTCACAAGTTCAAATTTCAAGTCACTATATTTAACAATTTTCAACTCACTAATTCACATTTCAAGTCACTACACTTAACAATTTTCAAAAAACAAGTTCACAATTTTAAATCACTACACTTAACCATTTTCAAGTTGCTAATTCACAATTTGAAGTCACTACAATTAACCATTTTCAAGTCACATGTTCACATTTCAAGTCACTTCACTTGACCATTTTCAACTCAGAAGTTCACATTTCAAGTCACTACACTTAACCATTTTCAAGTCACAAGTTCACAATTTCAAATCACTACACTTAACCATTTTCAAGTTACTAACTCACAATTTGAAGTCACTACATTTAACAATTTTCAAGTCACATGTTCACATTTTCAAGTCACTACACTTAACCATTTTCAAGTCAAAAGTTCACATTTCAAGTCACTATATTTAACCATTTTCAACTCACTAATTCACATTTCAAGTCACTATACTTAACAGTTTTATAACAATTTTCAACTCAGAAGTTCACATTTCAAGTCACTACACTTAACCATTTTCAAGTCACAAGTTCACAATTTCAAATCACTACACTTAACCATTTTCAAGTTACTAACTCACAATTTGAAGTCACTACATTTAACAATTTTCAAGTCACATGTTCACATTTTCAAGTCACTACACTTAACCATTTTCAAGTCAAAAGTTCACATTTCAAGTCACTATATTTAACCATTTTCAACTCACTAATTCACATTTCAAGTCACTATACTTAACTCTTTTCAGGTCACTAATTCACATTTCAAGTCACTATATTTAACCATTTACAAGAAACAAATTCACAATTTCAATTCACTACATTTAACCATTTCCAAGTCACAAGTTCAGATTTCAAGTCTCTATATTTAACCATTTTCAACTCACTAATTCACATTTCAAGTCACTATACTTAACAGTTTTATAAAAACAAGTTCACAATTTCAAATCACTGCACTTAACCATTTTCAAGTCACTAATTGACATTTCAAGTCACTATATTTAACCATTTTCAAGAAACAAGTTCACAATTTCAATTCACTACATTTAACCATTTTTAAGTCACTAATTCACATTTCAAGACACTATATTTAACCATTTTCAATAAACAAGTGCACAATTTCAAGTAACTACACTTAACGATTTTCAAGTCGTAAGTTCACAATTTCAAATCACTACACTTAACCATTTTCAAGTTACTAACTCACAATTTGAAGTCACTACATTTAACCATTTTCAAGTCACATGTTCACATTTCAAGTCACTTCACTTAACCATTTTCAACTCAGAAGTTCACATTTAAAGTCACTACACTTAACCATTTTCAAGTCACAAGTTCACAATTTCAAATCACTACACTTAACCATTTTCAAGTTACTAACTCACAATTTGAAGTCACTACATTTAACAATTTTCAAGTCACATGTTCACATTTTCAAGTCACTACACTTAACCATTTTCAAGTCAAAAGTTCACATTTCAAGTCACTATATTTAACCATTTTCAACTCACTAATTCACATTTCAAGTCACTATACTTAACAGTTTTATAAAAACAAGTTCACAATTTCAAATCACTCCACTTAACCATTTTCAAGTCACTAATTGACATTTCAAGTCACTATATTTAACCATTTTCAAGAAACAAGTTCACAATTTCAATTCACTACATTTAACCATTTTTAAGTCACTAATTAACATTTCAAGTCACTATATTTAACCATTTTCAATAAACAAGTGCACAATTTCAAGTAACTACACTTAACAATTTTCAAGTCACAAGTTCACAATTTCAAATCACTACACTTAACCATTTTCAAGTTACTAACTCACAATTTGAAGTCACTACATTTAACCATTTTCAAGTCACATGTTCACATTTCAAGTCACTTCACTTAACCATTTTCAACTCAGAAGTTCACATTTAAAGTCACTACACTTAACCATTTTCAAGTCACAAGTTCACAATTTCAAATCACTACACTTAACCATTTTCAAGTTACTAACTCACAATTTGAAGTCACTACATTTAACAATTTTCAAGTCACATGTTCACATTTTCAAGTCACTACACTTAACCATTTTCAAGTCAAAAGTTCACATTTCAAGTCACTATATTTAACCATTTTCAACTCACTAATTCACATTTCAAGTCACTATACTTAACAGTTTTATAAAAACAAGTTCACAATTTCAAATCACTCCACTTAACCATTTTCAAGTCACTAATTGACATTTCAAGTCACTATATTTAACCATTTTCAAGAAACAAGTTCACAATTTCAATTCACTACATTTAACCATTTTTAAGTCACTAATTAACATTTCAAGTCACTATATTTAACCATTTTCAATAAACAAGTGCACAATTTCAAGTAACTACACTTAACGATTTTCAAGTCGTAAGTTCACATTTCAAGTCACTACACTTAACCATTTTAAAGAAACAAGTTCACAATTTCAATGCACTACATTTAACCATTTTCAAGTCACTACAATTAACCATTTTCAAGTCACTAATTCACATTTTAAGTCACCACATTTAACCATTTTCAAGAAACAAGTTCACATTTCAAGTCATTACTCTTAACCATTTTCAAGTCACTAATTCACATTTCAAGTCACTATATTTAACCATTTTCAAGAAACAAGTTCACAATTTCAAGTCACCACACTTAACGATTTTCAAGTCACAAGTTCACATTTCAAGTCACTATATTTAACAATTTTCAACTCACTAATTCACATTTCAAGTCACTACACTTAACAATTTTCAAAAAACAAGTTCACAATTTTAAATCACTACACTTAACCATTTTAAAGTTGCTAATTCACAATTTGAAGTCACTACATTTAACCATTTTCAAGTCACAAGTTCACAATTTCAAGTCACTACACTTAACCATTTTCAACTCACTAATTCACATTTCAAGTCACTACAATTAACCATTTTCAAGTCACTAATTCACATTTCAAGTCACCACATTTAACCATTTTCAAGAAACAAGTTCACATTTCAAGTCATTACTCTTAACCATTTTCAAGTCACTAATTCACATTTCAAGTCACTATATTTAACCATTTTCAAGAAACAAGTTCACAATTTCAAGTCACCACACTTAACGATTTTCAAGTCACAAGTTCACATTTCAAGTCACTATATTTAACAATTTTCAACTCACTAATTCACATTTCAAGTCACTACACTTAACAATTTTCAAAAAACAAGTTCACAATTTTAAATCACTACACTTAACCATTTTAAAGTTGCTAATTCACAATTTGAAGTCACTACATTTAATCATTTTCAAGTCACAAGTTCACAATTTCAAGTAACTACACTTAACCATTTTCAACTCACTAATTCACATTTCAAGTCACTACAATTAACCATTTTCAAGTCACTAATTCACATTTCAAGTCACCACATTTAACCATTTTCAAGAAACAAGTTCACATTTCAAGTCATTACACTTAACCATTTTCAAGTCACTAATTCACATTTCAAGTCACTATATTTAACCATTTTCAAGAAACAAGTTCACAATTTCAAGTCACTACACTTAACGATTTTCAAGTCACAAGTTCACATTTCAAGTCACTACACTTAACCATTTTCAAGAAACAAGTTCACAATTTCAATGCACTACATTTAACCATTTTCAAGTCAATACAATTAACCATTTTCAAGTCACAAGTTCAAATTTCAAGTCACTATATTTAACAATTTTCAACTCACTAATTCACATTTCAAGTCACTACACTTAACAATTTTCAAAAAACAAGTTCACAATTTTAAATCACTACACTTAACCATTTTCAAGTTGCTAATTCACAATTTGAAGTCACTACATTTAACCATTTTCAAGTCACATGTTCACATTTCAAGTCACTTCACTTAACCATTTTCAACTCAGAAGTTCACATTTCAAGTCACTACACTTAACCATTTTCAAGTCACAAGTTCACAATTTCAAATCACTACACTTAACCATTTTCAAGTTACTAACTCACAATTTGAAGTCACTACATTTAACAATTTTCAAGTCACATGTTCACATTTTCAAGTCACTACACTTAACCATTTTCAAGTCAAAAGTTCACATTTCAAGTCACTATATTTAACCATTTTCAACTCACTAATTCACATTTCAAGTCACTATACTTAACAGTTTTATAAAAACAAGTTCACAATTTCAAATCACTCCACTTAACCATTTTCAAGTCACTAATTGACATTTCAAGTCACTACATTTAACCATTTCCAAGTCACAAGTTCAGATTTCAAGTCTCTATATTTAACCATTTTCAACTCACTAATTCACATTTCAAGGCACTATATTTAACCATTTTCAATAAACAAGTGCACAATTTCAAGTAACTACACTTAACGATTTTCAAGTCGTAAGTTCACATTTCAAGTCACTACACTTAACCATTTTAAAGAAACAAGTTCACAATTTCAATGCACTACATTTAACCATTTTCAAGTCACTACAATTAACCATTTTCAAGTCACTAATTCACATTTTAAGTCACCACATTTAACCATTTTCAAGAAACAAGTTCACATTTCAAGTCATTACTCTTAACCATTTTCAAGTCACTAATTCACATTTCAAGTCACTATATTTAACCATTTTCAAGAAACAAGTTCACAATTTCAAGTCACCACACTTAACGATTTTCAAGTCACAAGTTCACATTTCAAGTCACTATATTTAACAATTTTCAACTCACTAATTCACATTTCAAGTCACTACACTGAACAATTTTCAAAAAACAAGTTCACAATTTTAAATCACTACACTTAACCATTTTAAAGTTGCTAATTCACAATTTGAAGTCACTACATTTAACCATTTTCAAGTCATAAGTTCACAATTTCAAGTCACTACACTTAACCATTTTCAACTCACTAATTCACATTTCAAGTCACTACAATTAACCATTTTCAAGTCAATAATTCACATTTCAAGTCACCACATTTAACCATTTTCAAGAAACAAGTTCACATTTCAAGTCATTACTCTTAACCATTTTCAAGTCACTAATTCACATTTCAAGTCACTATATTTAACCATTTTCAAGAAACAAGTTCACAATTTCAAGTCACCACACTTAACGATTTTCAAGTCACAAGTTCACATTTCAAGTCACTATATTTAACAATTTTCAACTCACTAATTCACATTTCAAGTCACTACACTTAACAATTTTCAAAAAACAAGTTCACAATTTTAAATCACTACACTTAACCATTTTAAAGTTGCTAATTCACAATTTGAAGTCACTACATTTAATCATTTTCAAGTCACAAGTTCACAATTTCAAGTAACTACACTTAACCATTTTCAACTCACTAATTCACATTTCAAGTCACTACAATTAACCATTTTCAAGTCACTAATTCACATTTCAAGTCACCACATTTAACCATTTTCAAGAAACAAGTTCACATTTCAAGTCATTACACTTAACCATTTTCAAGTCACTAATTCACATTTCAAGTCACTATATTTAACCATTTTCAAGAAACAAGTTCACAATTTCAAGTCACTACACTTAACGATTTTCAAGTCACAAGTTCACATTTCAAGTCACTACACTTAACCATTTTCAAGAAACAAGTTCACAATTTCAATGCACTACATTTAACCATTTTCAAGTCAATACAATTAACCATTTTCAAGTCACAAGTTCAAATTTCAAGTCACTATATTTAACAATTTTCAACTCACTAATTCACATTTCAAGTCACTACACTTAACAATTTTCAAAAAACAAGTTCACAATTTTAAATCACTACACTTAACCATTTTCAAGTTGCTAATTCACAATTTGAAGTCACTACATTTAACCATTTTCAAGTCACATGTTCACATTTCAAGTCACTTCACTTAACCATTTTCAACTCAGAAGTTCACATTTCAAGTCACTACACTTAACCATTTTCAAGTCACAAGTTCACAATTTCAAATCACTACACTTAACCATTTTCAAGTTACTAACTCACAATTTGAAGTCACTACATTTAACAATTTTCAAGTCACATGTTCACATTTTCAAGTCACTACACTTAACCATTTTCAAGTCAAAAGTTCACATTTCAAGTCACTATATTTAACCATTTTCAACTCACTAATTCACATTTCAAGTCACTATACTTAACAGTTTTATAAAAACAAGTTCACAATTTCAAATCACTCCACTTAACCATTTTCAAGTCACTAATTGACATTTCAAGTCACTACATTTAACCATTTCCAAGTCACAAGTTCAGATTTCAAGTCTCTATATTTAACCATTTTCAACTCACTAATTCACATTTCAAGTCACTATATTTAACCATTTTCAATAAACAAGTGCACAATTTCAAGTAACTACACTTAACGATTTTCAAGTCGTAAGTTCACATTTCAAGTCACTACACTTAACCATTTTAAAGAAACAAGTTCACAATTTCAATGCACTACATTTAACCATTTTCAAGTCACTACAATTAACCATTTTCAAGTCACTAATTCACATTTTAAGTCACCACATTTAACCATTTTCAAGAAACAAGTTCACATTTCAAGTCATTACTCTTAACCATTTTCAAGTCACTAATTCACATTTCAAGTCACTATATTTAACCATTTTCAAGAAACAAGTTCACAATTTCAAGTCACCACACTTAACGATTTTCAAGTCACAAGTTCACATTTCAAGTCACTATATTTAACAATTTTCAACTCACTAATTCACATTTCAAGTCACTACACTGAACAATTTTCAAAAAACAAGTTCACAATTTTAAATCACTACACTTAACCATTTTAAAGTTGCTAATTCACAATTTGAAGTCACTACATTTAACCATTTTCAAGTCATAAGTTCACAATTTCAAGTCACTACACTTAACCATTTTCAACTCACTAATTCACATTTCAAGTCACTACAATTAACCATTTTCAAGTCACTAATTCACATTTCAAGTCACCACATTTAACCATTTTCAAGAAACAAGTTCACATTTCAAGTCATTACTCTTAACCATTTTCAAGTCACTAATTCACATTTCAAGTCACTATATTTAACCATTTTCAAGAAACAAGTTCACAATTTCAAGTCACCACACTTAACGATTTTCAAGTCACAAGTTCACATTTCAAGTCACTATATTTAACAATTTTCAACTCACTAATTCACATTTCAAGTCAATACACTTAACAATTTTCAAAAAACAAGTTCACAATTTTAAATCACTACACTTAACCATTTTAAAGTTGCTAATTCACAATTTGAAGTCACTACATTTAACCATTTTCAAGTCACAAGTTCACAATTTCAAGTCACTACACTTAACCATTTTCAACTCACTAATTCACATTTCAAGTCACTACAATTAACCATTTTCAAGTCACTAATTCACATTTCAAGTCACCACATTTAACCATTTTCAAGAAACAAGTTCACATTTCAAGTCATTACACTTAACCATTTTCAAGTCACTAATTCACATTTCAAGTCACTATATTTAACCATTTTCAAGAAACAAGTTCACAATTTCAAGTCACTACACTTAACGATTTTCAAGTCACAAGTTCACATTTCAAGTCACTACACTTAACCATTTTCAAGAAACAAGTTCACAATTTCAATGCACTACATTTAACCATTTTCAAGTCAATACAATTAACCATTTTCAAGTCACAAGTTCAAATTTCAAGTCACTATATTTAACAATTTTCAACTCACTAATTCACATTTCAAGTCACTACACTTAACAATTTTCAAAAAACAAGTTCACAATTTTAAATCACTACACTTAACCATTTTCAAGTTGCTAATTCACAATTTGAAGTCACTACATTTAACCATTTTCAAGTCACATGTTCACATTTCAAGTCACTTCACTTAACCATTTTCAACTCAGAAGTTCACATTTCAAGTAACTACACTTAACCATTTTCAAGTCACAAGTTCACAATTTCAAATCACTACACTTAACCATTTTCAAGTTACTAACTCACAATTTGAAGTCACTACATTTAACAATTTTCAAGTCACATGTTCACATTTTCAAGTCACTACACTTAACCATTTTCAAGTCAAAAGTTCACATTTCAAGTCACTACAATTAACCATTTTCAAGTCACTAATTCACATTTCAAGTCACTATACTTAACTCTTTTCAGGTCACTAATTCACATTTCAAGTCACTATATTTAACCATTTACAAGAAACAAATTCACAATTTCAATTCACTACATTTAACCATTTCCAAGTCACAAGTTCAGATTTCAAGTCTCTATATTTAACCATTTTCAACTCACTAATTCACATTTCAAGTCACTATACTTAACAGTTTTATAAAAACAAGTTCACAATTTCAAATCACTGCACTTAACCATTTTCAAGTCACTAATTGACATTTCAAGTCACTATATTTAACCATTTTCAAGAAACAAGTTCACAATTTCAATTCACTACATTTAACCATTTTTAAGTCACTAATTCACATTTCAAGACACTATATTTAACCATTTTCAATAAACAAGTGCACAATTTCAAGTAACTACACTTAACGATTTTCAAGTCGTAAGTTCACATTTCAAGTCACTACACTTAACCATTTTAAAGAAACAAGTTCACAATTTCAATGCACTACATTTAACCATTTTCAAGTCACTACAATTAACCATTTTCAAGTCACTAATTCACATTTCAAGTCACCACATTTAACCATTTTCAAGAAACAAGTTCACATTTCAAGTCATTACTCTTAACCATTTTCAAGTCACTAATTCACATTTCAAGTCACTATATTTAACCATTTTCAAGAAACAAGTTCACAATTTCAAGTCACTACACTTAACCATTTTCAAGTCACAAGTTCACATTTCAAGTCACTATATTTAACAATTTTCAACTCACTAATTCACATTTCAAGGCACTACACTTAAAATTTTCAAAAAACAAGTTCACAATTTTAAATCACTACACTTAACCATTTTAAAGTTGCTAATTCACAATTTGAAGTAACTACATTTAACCATTTTCTAGTCACAAATTCACAATTTCAAGTCACTACACTTAACCATTTTCAACTCACTAATTCACATTTCAAGTCACCACATTTAACAATTTTCAAGAAACAAGTTCACATTTCAAGTCATTACACTTAACCATTTTCAAGTCACTAATTCACATTTCAATTTACTATATTTAACCATTTTCAAGAAACAAGTTCACAATTTCAAGTCACTACACTTAACGATTTTCAAGTCACAAGTTCACATTTCAAGTCACTACACTTAACCATTTTCAAGAAACAAGTTCACAATTTCAATGCACTCCATTTAACCATTTTCAAGTCAATACAATTAACCATTTTCAAGTCACAAGTTCAAATTTCAAGTCACTATATTTAACAATTTTCAACTCACTAATTCACATTTCAAGTCACTACACTTAACAATTTTCAAAAAACAAGTTCACAATTTTAAATCACTACACTTCCATTTTAAAGTTGCTAATTCACAATTTGAAGTCACTACATTTAACCATTTTCAAGTCACAAGTTCACAATTTCAAGTCACTACACTTAACCATTTTCAACTCACTAATTCACATTTCAAGTCAGTACACTTAACCATTTTTAAGTCACAAGTTCACATTTCAAGTCATTACACTTAACCCTTTTCAAGTCACTAATTCACATTTAAAGTCACTATATTTAACCACCATTTACAAGAAACAAATTCACAATTTCAATTCACTACATTTAACCATTTCCAAGTCACAAGTTCACATTTCAAGTCACTACACTTGACCATTTTCAAGTCACAAGTTCACATTTCAAGTCACTACACTTAACCCTTTTCAGGTCACTAATTCACATTTCAAGTCACTATATTTAACCATTTACAAGAAACAAATTCACAATTTCAATTCACTACATTTAACCATTTTTAAGTCACTAATTCACATTTCAAGACACTATATTTAACCATTTTCAATAAACAAGTGCACAATTTCAAGTAACTATACTTAACGATTTTCAAGTCGTAAGTTCACATTTCAAGTCACTACACTTAACCATTTTAAAGAAACAAGTTCACAATTTCAATGCACTACATTTAACCATTTTCAAGTCACTACAATTAACCATTTTCAAGTCACTAATTCACATTTCAAGTCACCACATTTAACCATTTTCAAGAAACAAGTTCACATTTCAAGTCATTACTCTTAACCATTTTCAAGTCACTAATTCACATTTCAAGTCACTATATTTAACCATTTTCAAGAAACAAGTTCACAATTTCAAGTCACTACACTTAACCATTTTCAAGTCACAAGTTCACATTTCAAGTCACTATATTTAACAATTTTCAACTCACTAATTCACATTTCAAGTCACTACACTTAACAATTTTCAAAAAACAAGTTCACAATTTTAAATCACTACACTTAACCATTTTAAAGTTGCTAATTCACAATTTGAAGTCACTACATTTAACCATTTTCAAGTCACAAGTTCACAATTTCAAGTCACTACACTTAACCATTTTCAACTCACTAATTCACATTTCAAGTCACTACAATTAACCATTTTCAACTCACTAATTCACATTTCAAGTCACCACATTTAACCATTTTGAAGAAACAAGTTCACATTTCAAGTCATTACACTTAACCATTTTTAAGTCACTAATTCACATTTCAATTTACTATATTTAACCATTTTCAAGAAACAAGTTCACAATTTCAAGTCACTACACTTAACGATTTTCAAGTCACAAATTCATATTTCAAGTCACTACACTTAACCATTTTCAAGAAACAAGTTCACAATTTCAATGCACTACATTTAACCATTTTCAAGTCAATACAATTAACCATTTTCAAGTCACAAGTTCAAATTTCAAGTCACTATATTTAACAATTTTCAACTCACTAATTCACATTTCAAGTCACTACACTTAACAATTTTCAAAAAACAAGTTCACAATTTTAAATCACTACACTTAACCATTTTAAAGTTGCTAATTCACAATTTGAAGTCACTACATTTAACCATTTTCAAGTCACAAGTTCACAATTTCAAGTCACTACACTTAACCATTTTCAACTCACTAACTCACATTTCAAGTCAGTACACTTAACCATTTTTAAGTCACAAGTTCACATTTCAAGTCACTACACTTAACCCTTTTCAAGTCACTAATTCACATTTCAAGTCACTATATTTAACCATTTACAAGAAACAAATTCACAATTTCAATTCACTACATTTAACCATTTCCAAGTCCCAAGTTCACATTTCAAGTCACTACACTTGACCATTTTCAAGTCACAAGTTCACATTTCAAGTCACTACACTTAACCCTTTTCAGGTCACTAATTCACATTTCAAGTCACTATATTTAACCATTTACAAGAAATAAATTCACAATTTCAATTCACTACATTTAACCATTTCCAAGTCACAAGTTCAGATTTCAAGTCTCTATATTTAACCATTTTCAACTCACTAATTCACATTTCAAGTCACTATACTTAACAGTTTTATAAAAACAAGTTCACAATTTCAAATCACTCCACTTAACCATTTTCAAGTCACTGATTGACATTTCAAGTCACAATATTTAACATTTTCAAGAAACAAGTTCACAATTTCAATTCACTACATTTAACCATTTTTAAGTCACTAATTCACATTTCAAGTCACTATATTTAACCATTTTCAATAAACAAGTGCACAATTTCAAGTAACTACACTTAACGATTTTCAAGTCGTAAGTTCACATTTCAATTCACTACACTTAACCATTTTAAAGAAACAAGTTCACAATTTCAATGCACTACATTTAACCATTTTCAAGTCACTACAATTAACCATTTTCAAGTCACTAATTCACATTTCAAGTCACCACATTTAACCATTTTCAAGAAACAAGTTCACATTTCAAGTCATTACTCTTAACCATTTTCAAGTCACTAATTCACATTTCAAGTCACTATATTTAACCATTTTCAAGAAACAAGTTCACAATTTCAAGTCACTACATTTAACCATTTTCAAGTCACAAGTTCACATTTAAAGTCACTACGCTTAACCATTTTCAACTCACTAATTCACATTTCAAGTCACTACACTTAACGATTTTCAAAAAACAAGTTCACAATTTTAAATCACTACACTTAACCATTTTAAAGTTGCTAATTCATAATTTGAAGTCACTACATTTAACCATTTTCAAGTCACAAGTTCACAATTTCAAGTCACTACACTTAACCATTTTCAACTCACATTTCAAGTCACTACAATTAACCATTTTCAAGTCACTAATTCACATTTCAAGTCACCACATTTAACCATTTTGAAGAAACAAGTTCACATTTCAAGTCATTACACTTAACCATTTTCAAGTCACTAATTCACATTTCAATTTACTATATTTAACCATTTTCAAGAAACAAGTTCACAATTTCAAGTCACTACACTTAACGATTTTCAAGTCACAAGTTCACATTTAAAGTCACTACACTTAACCATTTTCAAGAAACAAGTTCACAGTTTCAATGCACTACATTTAACCATTTTCAAGTCAATACAATTAACCATTTTCAAGTCACAAGTTCAAATTTCAAGTCACTATACTTAACCATTTTAAAGAATCAAGTTCACAATTTCAATGCACTACATTTAACCATTTTCCAGTCACTACAATTAACCATTTTCAAGTCACTAATTCACATTTCAAGTCACCACATTTAACCATTTTCAAGAAACAAGTTCACATTTCAAGTCATTACTCTTAACCATTTTCAAGTCACTAATTCACATTTCAAGTCACTATATTTAACCATTTTCAAGAAACAAGTTCACAATTCCAAGTCACTGCACTTAACTATTTTCAAGTCACAAGTTCACATTTCAAGTCACTATATTTAACAATTTTCAACTCACTAATTCACATTTCAAGTCACTACACTTAACAGTTTTCAAAAAACAAGTTCACAATTTTAAATCACTACACTTAACCATTTTAAAGTTGCTAATTCATAATTTGAAGTCACTACATTTAACCATTTTCAAGTCACAAGTTCACAATTTCAAGTCACTACACTTAACCATTTTCAACT
Source organism: Capsicum rhomboideum (assembly GCA_031232105.1). Lineage (NCBI taxonomy): Eukaryota > Viridiplantae > Streptophyta > Magnoliopsida > Solanales > Solanaceae > Capsicum > Capsicum rhomboideum. The sequence continues at coordinate 50,711,594 of CP124710.1, read as the reverse complement.
CACATTTCAAGTCACTACAATTAACCATTTTCAAGTTACTAATTCACATTTCAAGTCACCACATTTAACCATTTTGAAGAAACAAGTTCACATTTCAAGTCATTACACTTAACCATTTTCAAGTCACTAATTCACATTTCAATTTACTATATTTAACCATTTTCAAGAAACAAGTTCACAATTTCAAGTCACTACACTTAACGATTTTCAAGTCACAAGTTCACATTTAAAGTCACTACACTTAACCATTTTCAAGAAACAAGTTCACAGTTTCAATGCACTACATTTAACCATTTTCAAGTCAATACAATTAACCATTTTCAAGTCACAAGTTCAAATTTCAAGTCACTATACTTAACCATTTTAAAGAATCAAGTTCACAATTTCAATGCACTACATTTAACCATTTTCCAGTCACTACAATTAACCATTTTCAAGTCACTAATTCACATTTCAAGTCACCAGATTTAACCATTTTCAAGAAACAAGTTCACATTTCAAGTCATTACTCTTAACCATTTTCAAGTCACTAATTCACATTTCAAGTCACTATATTTAACCATTTTCAAGAAACAAGTTCACAATTTCAAGTCACTACATTTAACCATTTTCAAGTCACAAGTTCACATTTCAAGTCACTATATTTAACAATTTTCCGGTCACTAATTCACATTTCAAGTCACTATATTTAACCATTTACAAGAAACAAATTCACAATTTCAATTCATTACATTTAACCATTTCCAAGTCACAAGTTTAGATTTCAAGTCTCTATATTTAACCATTTTCAACTCACTAATTCACATTTCAAGTCACTATACTTAACAGTTTTATAAAAACAAGTTCACAATTTCAAATCACTCCACTTAACCATTTTCAAGTCACTAATTGACATTTCAAGTCACTATATTTAATCATTTTCAAGAAACAAGTTCACAATTTCAATTCACTACATTTAACCATTTTTAAGTCACTAATTCACATTTCAAGTGACTATATTTAACCATTTTCAATAAACAGGTGCACAATTTCAAGTAACTACACTTAACGATTTTCAAGTCGTAAGTTCACATTTCAAGTCACTACACTTAACCATTTTAAAGAAACAAGTTCACAATTTCAATGCACTACATTTAACCATTTTCAAGTCACTACAATTAACCATTTTCAAGTCACTAATTCACATTTCAAGTCACCACATTTAACCATTTTCAAGAAACAAGTTCACATTTCAAGTCATTACTCTTAACCATTTTCAAGTCACTAATTCACATTTCAAGTCACTATATTTAACCATTTTCAAGAAACAAGTTCACAATTCCAAGTCACTACACTTAACGATTTTCAAGTCACAAGTTCACATTTCAAGTCACTATATTTAACAATTTTCAACTCACTAATTCACATTTCAAGTCACTACACTTAACAGTTTTCAAAAAACAAGTTCACAATTTTAAATCACTACACTTAACCATTTTAAAGTTGCTAATTCATAATTTGAAGTCACTACATTTAACCATTTTCAAGTCACAAGTTCACAATTTCAAGTCACTACACTTAACCATTTTCAACTTACATTTCAAGTCACTACAATTAACAATTTTCAAGTCACTAATTCACATTTCAAGTCACCACATTTAACCATTTTGAAGAAACAAGTTCACATTTCAAGTCATTACACTTAACCATTTTCAAGTCACTAATTCACATTTCAATTTACTATATTTAACCATTTTCAAGTCACAAGTTCACATTTCAAGTCACTATATTTAACAATTTTCAACTCACTAATTCACATTTCAAGTCACTACACTTAACAGTTTTCAAAAAACAAGTTCACAATTTTAAATCACTACACTTAACCATTTTAAAGTTGCTAATTCATAATTTGAAGTCACTACATTTAACCATTTTCAAGTCACAAGTTCACAATTTCAAGTCACTACACTTAACCATTTTCAACTCACATTTCAAGTCACTACAATTAACCATTTTCAAGTCACTAATTCACATTTCAAGTCACCACATTTAACCATTTTCAAGAAACAAGTTCACATTTCAAGTCATTACACTTAACCATTTTCAAGTCACTAATTCACATTTCAATTTACTATATTTAACCATTTTCAAGTCACAAGTTCACATTTCAAGTCACTATATTTAACAATTTTCAACTCACTAATTCACATTTCAAGTCACTACACTTAACAGTTTTCAAAAAACAAGTTCACAATTTTAAATCACTACACTTAACCATTTTAAAGTTGCTAATTCATAATTTGAAGTCACTACATTTAACCATTTTCAAGTCACAAGTTCACAGTTTCAAGTCACTACACTTAACCATTTTCAACTCACATTTCAAGTCACTACAATTAACCATTTTCAAGTCACTAATTCACATTTCAAGTCACCACATTTAACCATTTTGAAGAAACAAGTTCACATTTCAAGTCATTACACTTAACCATTTTCAAGTCACTAATTCACATTTCAATTTACTATATTTAACCATTTTCAAGAAACAAGTTCACAATTTCAAGTCACTACACTTAACGATTTTCAAGTCACAAGTTCACATTTAAAGTCACTACACTTAACCATTTTCAAGAAACAAGTTCACAGTTTCAATGCACTACATTTAACCATTTTCAAGTCAATACAATTAACCATTTTCAAGTCACAAGTTCAAATTTCAAGTCACTATACTTAACCATTTTAAAGAATCAAGTTCACAATTTCAATGCACTACATTTAACCATTTTCCAGTCACTACAATTAACCATTTTCAAGTCACTAATTCACATTTCAAGTCACCACATTTAACCATTTTCAAGAAACAAGTTTACATTTCAAGTCATTACTCTTAACCATTTTCAAGTCACTAATTCACATTTCAAGTGACTATATTTAACCATTTTCAATAAACAAGTGCACAATTTCAAGTAACTACACTTAACGATTTTCAAGTCGTAAGTTCACATTTCAAGTCACTACACTTAACCATTTTAAAGAAACAAGTTCACAATTTCAATGCACTACATTTAACCATTTTCAAGTCACTACAATTAACCATTTTCAAGTCACTAATTCACATTTCAAGTCACCACATTTAACCATTTTCAAGAAACAAGTTCACATTTCAAGTCATTACTCTTAACCATTTTCAAGTCACTAATTCACATTTCAAGTCACTATATTTAACCATTTTCAAGAAACAAGTTCACAATTCCAAGTCACTACACTTAACGATTTTCAAGTCACAAGTTCACATTTCAAGTCACTATATTTAACAATTTTCAACTCACTAATTCACATTTCAAGTCACTACACTTAACAGTTTTCAAAAAACAAGTTCACAATTTTAAATCACTACACTTAACCATTTTAAAGTTCCTAATTCACAATTTGAAGTCACTACATTTAACCATTTTCAAGTCACATGTTCACAATTTCAAGTCACTACACTTAACCATTTTCAACTCACTAATTCACATTTCAAGTCAGTACACTTAACCATTTTTAAGTCACAAGTTCACATTTCAAGTCACTACACTTAACCCTTTTCAAGTCACTATATTTAACCATTTACAAGAAACAAATTCACAATTTCAATTCACTACATTTAACCATTTTCAAGTCACAAGTTCACATTTCAAGTCACTACACTTGACCATTTTCAAGTCACAAGTTCACCTTTCAAGTCACTACACTTAACCCTTTTCAGGTCACTAATTCACATTTCAAGTCACTATATTTAACCATTTACAAGAAACAAATTCACAATTTCAATTCGCTACATTTAACCATTTCCAAGTCACAAGTTCAGATTTCAAGTCTCTATATTTAACCATTTTCAACTCACTAATTCACATTTCAAGTCACTACACTTAACCATTTTCAAGTCACTACACTTAACGATTTTCAAGTCACAAGTTCACATTTCAAGTCACTACACTTAACCATTTTGAAGAAACAAGTTCACAATTTCAATGCACTACATTTAACCATTTTCAAGTCAATACAATTAACCATTTTCAAGTCACAAGTTCAAATTTCAAGTCACTATATTTAACAATTTTCAACTCACTAATTCATATTTCAAGTCACTACACTTAACAATTTTCAAAAAATAAGTTCACAATTTTAAATCACTACACTTAACCATTTTAAAGTTGCTAATTCACAATTTGAAGTCACTACATTTAACAATTTTCAAGTCACAAGTTCACAATTTCGAGTCACCACACTCAACCATTTTCAACTCACTAATTCACATTTCAAGTCACTACACTTAACAATTTTCAAGTCACAAGTTCACAATTTCAAATCACTACACTTAACCATTTTAAAGTTCCTAATTCACAATTTGAAGTCACTACATTTAACCATTTTCAAGTCACATGTTCACAATTTCAAATCACTACACTTAACCATTTTCAACTCACTAATTCACATTTCAAGTCAGTACACTTAACCATTTTTAAGTCACAAGTTCACATTTCAAGTCACTACACTTAACCCTTTTCAAGTCACTAATTAACATTTCAAGTCACTATATTTAACCATTTACAAGAAACAAATTCACAATTTCAATTCACTACATTTAACCATTTTCAAGTCACAAGTTCACATTTCAAGTCACTACACTTGACCATTTTCAAGTCACAAGTTCACCTTTCAAGTCACTACACTTAACCCTTTTCAGGTCACTAATTCACATTTCAAGTCACTATATTTAACCATTTACAAGAAACAAATTCACAATTTCAATTCGCTACATTTAACCATTTCCAAGTCACAAGTTCAGATTTCAAGTCTCTATATTTAACCATTTTCAACTCACTAATTCACATTTCAAGTCACTACACTTAACCATTTTCAAGTCACTACACTTAACGATTTTCAAGTCACAAGTTCACATTTCAAGTCACTACACTTAACCATTTTGAAGAAACAAGTTCACAATTTCAATGCACTACATTTAACCATTTTCAAGTCAATACAATTAACCATTTTCAAGTCACAAGTTCAAATTTCAAGTCACTATATTTAACAATTTTCAACTCACTAATTCATATTTCAAGTCACTACACTTAACAATTTTCAAAAAACAAGTTCACAATTTTAAATCACTACACTTAACCATTTTAAAGTTGCTAATTCACAATTTGAAGTCACTACATTTAACAATTTTCAAGTCACAAGTTCACAATTTCGAGTCACCACACTCAACCATTTTCAACTCACTAATTCACATTTCAAGTCACTACACTTAACAATTTTCAAGTCACAAGTTCACAATTTCAAATCACTACACTTAACCATTTTCAAGTTACTAACTCACAATTTGAAGTCACTACATTTAACAATTTTCAAGTCACATGTTCACATTTTCAAGTCACTACACTTAACCATTTTCAAGTCAAAATTTCACATTTCAAGTCACTATATTTAACCATTTTCAACTCACTAATTCACATTTCAAGTCACTATACTTAACCCTTTTCAGGTCACTAATTCACATTTCAAGTCACTATATTTAACCATTTACAAGAAACAAATTCACAATTTCAATTCACTACATTTAACCATTTCCAAGTCACAAGTTCAGATTTCAAGTCTCTATATTTAACCATTTTCAACTCACTAATTCACATTTCAAGTCACTATACTTAACAGTTTTATAAAAACAAGTTCACAATTTCAAATCACTCCACTTAACCATTTTCAAGTCACTAATTGACATTTCAAGTCACTATATTTAACCATTTTCAAGAAACAAGTTCACAATTTCAATTCACTACATTTAACCATTTTTAAGTCACTAATTCACATTTCAAGTCACTATATTTAACCATTTTCAATAAACAAGTGCACAATTTCAAGTAACTACACTTAACGATTTTCAAGTCGTAAGTTCACATTTCAAGTCACTACACTTAACCATTTTAAAGAAACAAGTTCACAATTTCAATGCACTACATTTAACCATTTTCAAGTCACTACAATTAACCATTTTCAAGTCACTAATTCACATTTCAAGTCACCACATTTAACCATTTTCAAGAAACAAGTTCACATTTCAAGTCATTACTCTTAACCATTTTCAAGTCACTAATTCACATTTCAAGTCACTATATTTAACCATTTTCAAGAAACAAGTTCACAATTTCAAGTCACTACATTTAACCATTTTCAAGTCACAAGTTCACATTTCAAGTCACTATATTTAACAATTTTCAACTCACTAATTCACATTTCAAGTCACTACACTTAACAATTTTCAAAAAACAAGTTCACAATTTTAAATCACTACACTTAACCATTTTAAAGTTGCTAATTCACAATTTGAAGTAACTACATTTAACCATTTTCAAGTCACAAGTTCACAATTTCAAGTCACTACACTTAACCATTTTCAACTCACTAATTCACATTTCAAGTCCTTACAATTAACCATTTTCAAGTCACTAATTCACATTTCAAGTCACCACATTTAACCATTTTCAAGAAACAAGTTCACATTTCAAGTCATTACACTTAACCATTTTCAAGTCACTAATTCACATTTCAATTTACTATATTTAACCATTTTCAAGAAACAAGTTCACAATTTCAAGTCACTACACTAAACGATTTTCAAGTCACAAGTTCACATTTCAAGTCACTACACTTAACCATTTTCAAGAAACAAGTTCACAATTTCAATGCACTACATTTAACCATTTTCAAGTCAATACAATTAACCATTTTCAAGTCAGTAGTTCAAATTTCAAGTCACTATATTTAACAATTTTCAACTCACTAATTCATATTTCAAGTCACTACACTTAACAATTTTCAAAAAACAAGTTCACAATTTTAAATCACTACACTTAACCATTTTAAAGTTGCTAATTCACAATTTGAAGTCACTACATTTAACAATTTTCAAGTCACAAGTTCACAATTTCGAGTCACTACACTTAACCATTTTCAACTCACTAATTCACATTTCAAGTCACTACACTTAACAATTTTCAAGTCACAAGTTCACAATTTCAAATCACTACACTTAACCATTTTCAAGTTACTAACTCACAATTTGAAGTCACTACATTTAACAATTTTCAAGTCACATGTTCACATTTTCAAGTCACTACACTTAACCATTTTCAAGTCAAAAGTTCACATTTCAAGTCACTATATTTAACCATTTTCAACTCACTAATTCACATTTCAAGTCACTATACTTAACCCTTTTCAGGTCACTAATTCACATTTCAAGTCACTATACTTAACAGTTTTATAAAAACAAGTTCACAATTTCAAATCACTCCACTTAACCATTTTCAAGTCACTAATTGACATTTCAAGTCACTATATTTAACCATTTTCAAGAAACAAGTTCACAATTTCAATTCACTACATTTAACCATTTTTAAGTCACTAATTCACATTTCAAGTCACTACACTTAACCATTTTCAAAAAACAAGTTCCCAATTTCAAATCACTACACTTAACTATTTTCAAGTTAGTAATTCATAATTTGAAGTCAGTACACTTTAACAATTTTCAAGAAAACAAGTTCACAATTTCAAATCACTACACTTAACCATTTTCAAGTTACTAATTCACAATTTAAATTCACTGCATTTAACTATTTTCAAGACACTAATTCACATTTCAAGTCACTATATTTAACCATTTTCGAGAAACAAGTTCACAATTTTAAGTCACTACACTTAACGATTTTCAAGTCACAAGTTCACATTTCAAGTCACTACACTTAACCATTTTCAAGTCGCAAGTTCACATGTCAAGTCACTACACTTAACCATTTTCAAGTCACAAGTTCACATTTCAAGTCACTACACTTAACCATTTTCAACTCACTAATTCACATTTCATGTCACTACACTTAACAATTTTCAAAGAACAATTTCACAATTTCAAATCACTACACTTAACCATTTTCAAGTTGCTAATTCACAATTTGAAGTCACTACATTTAACCATTTTCAAGTCACAAATTCACATTTCAAGTCACTTCACTTAACCATTTTCAAGTCACAAGTTCAGATTTCAAGTCACTATATTTAACCATTTTCAACTCACTAATTCACATTTCAAGTCACTATATTTAACCATTATCAAGAAACAAGTGCACAATTTCAAGTCACTACACTTAACAAATTTCAAGTAAATAATTCACAATTTGAAGTCTCTACATTTAACCATTTTCAACTCAGAAGTTCACATTTCAAGTCACTACACTTAACCATTTTCAAGTCACAAGTTCAGATTTCAAGTCACTACACTTAACCATTTTCAAGTCACAAGTTCAGATTTCAAGTCACTATATTTAACCATTTTCAACTCACTAATTCACATTTCAAGTCACTATATTTAACCATTTTCAAGAAACAAGTGCACAATTTCAAGTCACTACACTTAACCATTTTCAAGTAAATAATTCACAATTTGAAGTCTCTACATTTAAACATTTTCAACTCAGAAGTTCACATTTCAAGTCACTACACTAAACCATTTTCAAGTCACAAGTTCAAATTTCAAGTCACTATATTTAACCATTTTCAAGTCACTAATTCACATTTCAAGTCACTATATTTAACCATTTTCAAGAAACAAGTGCACAATTTCAAGTCACTACACTTAACCATTTTCAAGTAAATAATTCACAATTTGAAGTCTCTACATTTAACCCTTTTCAAGTCACAAGTTCACATTTCAAGTCACTATACTTAACCATTTTCATGTTACAAATTCACAATTTGAAGTAACTACATTTAACCATTTTCAAGTCACAAGTTCACATTTCAAGTCACTACACTTAACCATTTTCAAATCACAAGTTCACATTTAAAGTCACTACAATTAAGCATTTTCAATGAACAAGTTCACAATTTCAATTCACAACATTTAACCATTTTCAACTCACTACACTAACAATTTTCAAGTCACAAGTTGACATTTCAAGTCACTACACTTGACCATTTTCAAGTCACAAGTTCACATTTCAAGTCACTACACAGAACCATTTTTAAGTCACAAGTTCACATATCAAGTCACTACACTTAACCATTTTCAAGCCATGAATTCACATTTCTAGTCACTATATTTAACCATTTTCAAGAAACAAATTCACAATTTCAATTCACTACATTTAACTATTTTGAAGTCACAAGTTTGCATTTCAAGTCACTACACTTACCCACTTTCAACTCACAAGTTCACACTTCAAGTCACTACATATAACCATTTTTAAGTCACAAGTTCACATTTCAAGTCACTACACTTAACCATTTTCAAGTCACTAGTTCACATTTCAAGTCACTATACTTAACCATTTCAAGTCACTACCCTTAACCATTTCAAGTCACTACACATAACCATTTTCAAGTCACTAATTCATATTTCAAGTCACTATACTAAACCATTTTCAAGTCACTAATTCATAATTTGAAGTCACTACATTTAACCATTTTCAAGTCACTAATTCACATTTCAAGTCACTACACTTACCAATTTTCAAAAAACAAGTTCCCAATTTCAAATCACTACACTTAACCATTTTCAAATTACTAATTCACAATTTAAAGTCACTACACTTTAACAATTTTCAAAAAAACAAGTTCACAATTTCAAATCACTACACTTAACCATTTTCAAGTTACTAATTCACAATTTGAAGTCACTACATTTAACCATTTTCAAGTAACAAGTTCACATTTCAAGTCACTACACTTAACCATTTTAAACTCACAAGTTCACATTTCAAGTCACTACACTTAACCATTTTCCAGTCACAAGTTCACATTTCAAGTCACTACACTTAACCATTTTCAACTCACTAATTCACATTTCATGTCACTACACTTAACAATTTTCAAAGAACAATTTCACAATTTCAAATCACTACACTTAACCATTTTCAAGTTGCTAATTAACAATTTGAAGTCACTACATTTAACCATTTTCAAGTCAACAATTTGAAGTCACTACATTTAACCATTTTCAAGTCACAAGTTCAAATTTCAAGTCACTACACTAAACCATTTTCAACTCAGAAGTTCACATTTCAAGTCACTACACTTAACCATTTTCAAGTCACAAGTTCACAATTTCAAATCACTACACTTAACCATTTTCAAGTTACTAACTCACAATTTGAAGTCACTACATTTAACAATTTTCAAGTCACATGTTCACATTTTCAAGTCACTACACTTAACCATTTTCAAGTCACAAGTTCAGATTTCAAGTCACTATATTTAACCATTTTTAACTCACAAGTTTGCATTTTCAAGTCACTACATTTAACCATTTTCAAGTCACAAGTTCACATTTCAAGTCACTACACTTAACTATTTTCAACTCACATGTTCACATTTTCAAGTCACTACACTTAACCATTTTCAAGTCACAAGTTAAGATTTCAAGTCACTATTTTTAACCATTTTCAACTCACTAATTCACATTTCAAGTCACTATACTTAACAGTTTTATAAAAACAAGTTCACAATTTCAATGCACTACATTTAACCATTTTCAAGTCACTATATTTAACCATTTTCAAGAAACAAGTTCACAATTTCAATTCACTACATTTAACCATTTTTAAGTCACTAATTCACATTTCAAGTCACTATATTTAACCATTTTCAATAAACAAGTGCACAATTTTAAGTAACTACACTTAACGATTTTCAAGTTGTAAGTTCCCATTTCAAGTCACTAGACTTAACCATTTTAAAGAAACAAGTTCACAATTTCAATGCACTACATTTAACCATTTTCAAGTCATAAGTTCAATTAACCATTTTCAAGTCACTAATTCACATTTCAAGTCACTAAATTTGACCATTTTTAAAAAACAAATTCACAATTTCAAGTCACTATACTTAACCATTTTCAAGTCACTAATTCATAATTTGAAGTCACTACATTTAACCATTTTCAAGTCACTAATTCACATTTCAAGTCACTACACTTACCAATTTTCAAAAAACAAGTTCCCAATTTCAAATCACTACACTTAACCATTTTCAAATTACTAATTCACAATTTAAAGTCACTACACTTTAACAATTTTCAAAAAAACAAGTTCACAATTTCAAATCACTACACTTAACCATTTTCAAGTTACTAATTCACAATTTGAAGTCACTACATTTAACCATTTTCAAGTAACAAGTTCACATTTCAAGTCACTACACTTAACCATTTTAAACTCACAAGTTCACATTTCAAGTCACTACACTTAACCATTTTCCAGTCACAAGTTCACATTTCAAGTCACTACACTTAACCATTTTCAACTCACTAATTCACATTTCATGTCACTACACTTAACAATTTTCAAAGAACAATTTCACAATTTCAAATCACTACACTTAACCATTTTCAAGTTGCTAATTAACAATTTGAAGTCACTACATTTAACCATTTTCAAGTCAACAATTTGAAGTCACTACATTTAACCATTTTCAAGTCACAAGTTCAAATTTCAAGTCACTACACTAAACCATTTTCAACTCAGAAGTTCACATTTCAAGTCACTACACTTAACCATTTTCAAGTCACAAGTTCACAATTTCAAATCACTACACTTAACCATTTTCAAGTTACTAACTCACAATTTGAAGTCACTACATTTAACAATTTTCAAGTCACATGTTCACATTTTCAAGTCACTACACTTAACCATTTTCAAGTCACAAGTTCAGATTTCAAGTCACTATATTTAACCATTTTTAACTCACAAGTTTGCATTTTCAAGTCACTACATTTAACCATTTTCAAGTCACAAGTTCACATTTCAAGTCACTACACTTAACTATTTTCAACTCACATGTTCACATTTTCAAGTCACTACACTTAACCATTTTCAAGTCACAAGTTAAGATTTCAAGTCACTATTTTTAACCATTTTCAACTCACTAATTCACATTTCAAGTCACTATACTTAACAGTTTTATAAAAACAAGTTCACAATTTCAATGCACTACATTTAACCATTTTCAAGTCACTATATTTAACCATTTTCAAGAAACAAGTTCACAATTTCAATTCACTACATTTAACCATTTTTAAGTCACTAATTCACATTTCAAGTCACTATATTTAACCATTTTCAATAAACAAGTGCACAATTTTAAGTAACTACACTTAACGATTTTCAAGTTGTAAGTTCCCATTTCAAGTCACTAGACTTAACCATTTTAAAGAAACAAGTTCACAATTTCAATGCACTACATTTAACCATTTTCAAGTCATAAGTTCAATTAACCATTTTCAAGTCACTAATTCACATTTCAAGTCACTAAATTTGACCATTTTTAAAAAACAAATTCACAATTTCAAGTCACTATACTTAACCATTTTCAAGTCACTAATTCATAATTTGAAGTCACTACATTTAACCATTTTCAAGTCACTAATTCACATTTCAAGTCACTACACTTACCAATTTTCAAAAAACAAGTTCCCAATTTCAAATCACTACACTTAACCATTTTCAAATTACTAATTCACAATTTAAAGTCACTACACTTTAACAATTTTCAAAAAAACAAGTTCACAATTTCAAATCACTACACTTAACCATTTTCAAGTTACTAATTCACAATTTGAAGTCACTACATTTAACCATTTTCAAGTAACAAGTTCACATTTCAAGTCACTACACTTAACCATTTTAAACTCACAAGTTCACATTTCAAGTCACTACACTTAACCATTTTCCAGTCACAAGTTCACATTTCAAGTCACTACACTTAACCATTTTCAACTCACTAATTCACATTTCATGTCACTACACTTAACAATTTTCAAAGAACAATTTCACAATTTCAAATCACTACACTTAACCATTTTCAAGTTGCTAATTAACAATTTGAAGTCACTACATTTAACCATTTTCAAGTCAACAATTTGAAGTCACTACATTTAACCATTTTCAAGTCACAAGTTCAAATTTCAAGTCACTACACTAAACCATTTTCAACTCAGAAGTTCACATTTCAAGTCACTACACTTAACCATTTTCAAGTCACAAGTTCACAATTTCAAATCACTACACTTAACCATTTTCAAGTTACTAACTCACAATTTGAAGTCACTACATTTAACAATTTTCAAGTCACATGTTCACATTTTCAAGTCACTACACTTAACCATTTTCAAGTCACAAGTTCAGATTTCAAGTCACTATATTTAACCATTTTTAACTCACAAGTTTGCATTTTCAAGTCACTACATTTAACCATTTTCAAGTCACAAGTTCACATTTCAAGTCACTACACTTAACTATTTTCAACTCACATGTTCACATTTTCAAGTCACTACACTTAACCATTTTCAAGTCACAAGTTAAGATTTCAAGTCACTATTTTTAACCATTTTCAACTCACTAATTCACATTTCAAGTCACTATACTTAACAGTTTTATAAAAACAAGTTCACAATTTCAATGCACTACATTTAACCATTTTCAAGTCACTATATTTAACCATTTTCAAGAAACAAGTTCACAATTTCAATTCACTACATTTAACCATTTTTAAGTCACTAATTCACATTTCAAGTCACTATATTTAACCATTTTCAATAAACAAGTGCACAATTTTAAGTAACTACACTTAACGATTTTCAAGTTGTAAGTTCCCATTTCAAGTCACTAGACTTAACCATTTTAAAGAAACAAGTTCACAATTTCAATGCACTACATTTAACCATTTTCAAGTCATAAGTTCAATTAACCATTTTCAAGTCACTAATTCACATTTCAAGTCACTAAATTTGACCATTTTTAAAAAACAAATTCACAATTTCAAGTCACTATACTTAACCATTTTCAAGTCACTAATTCATAATTTGAAGTCACTATATTTAACCATTTTCGAGTCACTAATTCTCATTTTAAATCACTACACTTAACCCTTTTCAAGTCACTAATTCACATTTCAAGTCACTATATTTAACCATTTACAAGAAACAAATTCACAATTTCAATTCACTACACTTAACCATTTTCAAATCACAAGTTCACATTTAAAGTCACTACAATTAAGCATTTTCAATGAACAAGTTCACAATTTCAATTCACAACATTTAACCATTTTCAACTCACTACACTAACAATTTTCAAGTCACAAGTTGACATTTCAAGTCACTACACTTGACCATTTTCAAGTCACAAGTTCACATTTCAAGTCACTACACAGAACCATTTTTAAGTCACAAGTTCACATATCAAGTCACTACACTTAACCATTTTCAAGCCATGAATTCACATTTCTAGTCACTATATTTAACCATTTTCAAGAAACAAATTCACAATTTCAATTCACTACATTTAACTATTTTGAAGTCACAAGTTTGCATTTCAAGTCACTACACTTACCCACTTTCAACTCACAAGTTCACACTTCAAGTCAATACATATAACCATTTTTAAGTCACAAGTTCACATTTCAAGTCACTACACTTAACCATTTTCAAGTCACTAGTTCACATTTCAAGTCACTATACTTAACCATTTCAAGTCACTACCCTTAACCATTTCAAGTCACTACACATAACCATTTTCAAGTCACTAATTCATATTTCAAGTCACTATACTAAACCATTTTCAAGTCACTAATTCATAATTTGAAGTCACTACATTTAACCATTTTCAAGTCACTAATTCACATTTCAAGTCACTACACTTACCAATTTTCAAAAAACAAGTTCCCAATTTCAAATCACTACACTTAACCATTTTCAAATTACTAATTCACAATTTAAAGTCACTACACTTTAACAATTTTCAAAAAAACAAGTTCACAATTTCAAATCACTACACTTAACCATTTTCAAGTTACTAATTCACAATTTGAAGTCACTACCTTTAACCATTTTCAAGTAACAAGTTCACATTTCAAGTCACTACACTTAATCATTTTCAAGAAACTATTTCACATTTCAAATCAGTATATTTAACCATTTACAAGAAACAAATTCACAATTTCAATTCACCACATTTAGCCATTTTGAAGTCACACGTTTGCATTTAAAGTCACTACACTTAACCAATTTCAAGTCACAAGTTCACATTTCAAGTCACTACATTTAACCATTTCCAAGTCACAAGTTCACATTTCAAGTCACTACACTTAACCATTTTCAAGTCACAAGTTCACATTTCAAGTCACTTCACATAACCATTTTTAAGTCACAAGTTCACATATCAAGTCACTACACTTAACCATTTTCAAGCCATGAATTCACATTTCTAGTCACTACACTTAACCATTTTCAACTCACAAGTTCACATTTCAAGTCACTACTTATAACCATTTTTAAGTCACAAGTTCACATTTCAAGTCACTACATTTAACCATTTCCAAGTCACAAATTCACATTTTCAAGTCACTACACTTAACCATTTTCAAGTAAAAAGTTCACATTTCAAGTCACTACACATAACCATTTTTAAGTCACAAGTTCACATATCAAGTCACTACACTTAACCATTTTCAAGCCACGAATTCACATTTCTAGTCACTATATTTAACCATTTTCAATAAACAAATTCACAATTTCAATTCACTACATTTCACCATTTTGAAGTCACAAGTTTGCATTTCAAGTCACTACACTTAACCATTTTCAACTCACAAGTTCACATTTCAAGTCACTACATATAACCATTTTTAAGTCACAAGTTCACATTTCAAGTCACTATCCTTAACCATTTTAAAGTTAATAATTCACAATTTGAAGTCACTTCATTTAACAATTTTCAAGTCACAAGTTTACATTTCAAGTCACTACACTTAACCATTTTCAAGTCACTAATTCACATTTCAAGTCACAAAATTTAACCATTTTCAACTCACAAAATCACTTTTCAAGTCACTACACTTAACAATTTTCAAAAAAACAAGTTCACAATTTCTAGTCATTACACTTAACCATTTTACAGTCACTAATTCACATTTTGAGTCACTATATTTAATCATATTCAAGAAACAAGTTCACAATTTCAAGTCACTACACTTAACGATTTCAAGTCACAAGTTCACAATTTCAAGTCACTACACTTAACGATTTCAAGAAACAAGTTCACAATTTCAATTCACTACATTTAACCATTTTCAAGTCACTACACTTAACCTTTTTCAACTCACAAGTTCACATTTCAAGTCACTACACTTAACCATTTTAAAGTCACAAGTTCACATTTCAAGTCACTACACTTAAACATTTTCAAGAAACAAGTTCACAATTTCAAATCTCTATATTTAACCATTTTCAACTCACTACACTTAACCATTTTCAAGTAACAAATTCACATTTCAAGTCACTACACTTAACCATTTTCAAGACACAAGTTCACATTTCAAGTCAATACACTTAACCATTTTCAAGTCACTAATTCACATTTCAAGTCATTATATTTAACCATTTTCAAGAAATAATTTCACAATTTCAAGTCACTACACTTAACCATTTTCAAGTCACTAATTCACATTTCAAGTCACTATATTTAACCATTTCAAGTCTCTACACTTAACCATTTTTAAGTCACCAGTTCAGATTTCAAGTCACTGCACTTAACCATTTTCAAGTCACTAATTCACATTTCAAGTTACTATATTTAACCATTTTCAACTCACTAATTTGCATTTCAAGTCACTACACTTAACCATTTTTCAAGAAACAAGTTCACAATTTCAATTCACTACATTTAACCATTTTCAAGTCACTACACTTAACCTTTTTCAACTCACAAGTTCACATTTCAAGTCACTACACTTAACCATTTTAAAGTCACAAATTCACATTTCGAGTCACTATATTTAAACATTTTCAAGAAACAAGTTCACAATTTCAAATCTCTATGTTTAACCATTTTCAACTCACTACACTTAACCATTTTCAAGTCACAAATTCACATTTCAAGTCACTACACTTAACCATTTTCAAGTCACAAGTTCACATTTCAAGTCAATACACTTAACCATTTTCAAGTCACTAATTCACATTTCAAGTCATTATATTTAACCATTTTCAAGAAATAATTTCACAATTTCAAGTCACTACACTTAACCATTTTCAAGTCACTAATTCACATTTCAAGTCACTATATTTAACCATTTCAAGTCTCTACACTTAACCATTTTTAAGTCACCAGTTCAGATTTCAAGTCACTGCACTTAACCATTTTCAAGTCACTAATTCACATTTCAAGTTACTATATTTAACCATTTTCAACTCACTAATTTGCATTTCAAGTCACTACACTTAACCATTTTTCAAGAAACAAGTTCACAATTTCAATTCACTACATTTAACCATTTTCAAGTCACTACACTTAACCTTTTTCAACTCACAAGTTCACATTTCAAGTCACTACACTTAACCATTTTAAAGTCACAAATTCACATTTCGAGTCACTATATTTAAACATTTTCAAGAAACAAGTTCACAATTTCAAATCTCTATGTTTAACCATTTTCAACTCACTACACTTAACCATTTTCAAGTCACAAATTCACATTTCAAGTCACTACACTTAACCATTTTCAAGTCACAAGTTCACATTTCAAGTCAATACACTTAACCATTTTCAAGTCACTAATTCACATTTCAAGTCATTATATTTAACCATTTTCAAGAAATAATTTCACAATTTCAAGTCACTACACTTAACCATTTTCAAGTCACTAATTCACATTTCAAGTCACTATATTTAACCATTTCAAGTCTCTACACTTAACCATTTTTAAGTCACCAGTTCAGATTTCAAGTCACTGCACTTAACCTTTTTCAAGTCACTAATTCACATTTCAAGTTACTATATTTAACCATTTTCAACTCACTAATTTGCATTTCAAGTCACTACACTTAACCATTTTTCAAGAAACAAGTTCACAATTTCAATTCACTACATTTAACCATTTTCAAGTCACTACGCTTAACCATTTTCAACTCACAAGTCACATTTCAAGTCACTACACTTAACCATTTTTAAGTCACAAGTTCACATTTCGAGTCACTACACTTAAGCATTTTCAAGAAACAAGTTCAGAATTTTAAATCTATATATTTAACCATTTTCAACTTACTGCACTTAACCATTTTCAAGTCACCAGTTCACATTTCAAGTCACTACACTTAACCATTTTCAACTCACTAATTCACATTTCAAGTCACAACACTTAACCATTTTAAAAAAACAACTTCACATTTAAAGTCATTACAGTTAACCATTTTCAAGTCACTAATTCACATTTCGAGTCACTATATTTAAACATTTTCAAGAAACAAGTTCACAATTTCAATTCACTACATTTAATCATTTTCAACTCACTAATTCACTTTTCAAGTCACTACACTTAACAATTTTCAAAAAAACAAGTTCACAATTTCAAATCACTACACTTAACCAGTTTTAAGTTACTAATTCACATTTCAAGTCACAACATTTAACCATTTTCAACTCACAAAATCACTTTTCAAGTCACTACACTTAACCATTTTTCAAGAAACAAGTTCACAATTTCAATTCACTACATTTAACCATTTTCAAGTCACTACACTTAACCTTTTTCAACTCACAAGTTCACATTTCAAGTCACTACACTTAACCATTTTAAAGTCACAAGTTCACATTTCAAGTCACTACACTTAACCAGTTTTAAGTTACTAATTCACAATTTGAAGTCTCTACATTTAACTATTTTCAAGTCACAAGTTCACATTTCAAGTCACTACACTTAACCATTTTTAAGTCACAAGTTCACATATCATGTCACTATACTTAACCATTTTCAAGTCACTAATTCACATTTCAAATCACTATATTTAACCATTTTAAAGTTACTACACTTAACCATTTTCAAGTCACTAATTCACATTTCAAGTCATTACACGTAACCATTTTCAAGTCACTAATTCACATTTCAAGTCACTATACTTAACCATTTTCAAGAAACAATTTCACAATTTCAAGTCCCTACACTTAACGATTTTCAAGTCACAAATTCACATTTCAAGTTACTACACTTAACCATTTTCAAGAAACAAGTTCACAATTTCAATGCACAACATTTATCCATTTCCAAGTCACTACATTTAACCATTTTCAACTCACTAATTTGCATTTCAAGTAACTACACTTAACCATTTTTCAAGAAACAAGTTCACAATTTCAATTCACTACATTTAACCATTTTCAAGTCACTACACTTAACCATTTTCAACTCACAAGTTCACATTTCAAGTCACTACACCTAACCATTTTCAAGTCACAAGTTCACATTTCAAGTCACTACACTTAACCATTTACAAGTCACTAATTCACATTTCAAGTCACTATATTTAACCATTTTCAAGTCACAAGTTCACATTTCAAGTCACTACACTTAACCATTTTAAAGTCACAAGTTCACATTTCAAGTCACTACACTTAACCATTTTCAAGTTACTAATTCATAATTCGAAGTCACTACATTTAACCATTTTCAAGAAACTATTTCACATTTCAAGTCACTACATTTAACCATTTTCAAGTCACTAATTCACATTTCAAGTCACTATATTTAACCATTTTCAAGAAACAAGTTCACAATTTCAATTCACAACATTTAACCATTTTCAACTCACTAAATCACTTTTCAAGTCACTACACTTAACAATATTCAACTCACAAGTTCACATTTCAAGTCACTACCCTTAACCATTTTCAACTCACAAGTTGACATTTCAAGCCACTACACTTAACCATTTTCAAGTCACAAGTTCACATTTCAAGTCACAACACTTAACCATTTTCAAGTCACTAATTCACATTTCAAGTCACAACATTTAACCATTTTCAACTCACAAAATCACTTTTCAAGTCACTACACTTAACAATTTTCAAAAAAACAAGTTCACAATTTCTAGTCATTACACTTAACCATTTTACAGTCACTAATTTACATTTTGAGTCACTATAATTAACCATATTCAAGAAACAAGTTCACAATTTCAAGTCACTACACTTAACGATTTTCAAGTCACAAGTTCACATTTCAAGTCACTACACTTAACCATTTTTCAAGAAACAAGTTCACAATTTCAATTCACTACATTTAACCATTTTCAAGTCACTACACTTAACCTTTTTCAACTCACAAGTTCACATTTCAAGTCACTACACTTAACCATTTTAAAGTCACAGGTTCACATTTCAAGTCACTACACTTAAACATTTTCAAGAAACAAGTTCACAATTTCAAATCTCTATATTTAACCATTTTCAACTCACTACACTTAACCATTTTCAAGTCACAAATCCACATTTCAAGTCACTACACGTAACCATTTTTAAGTCACAAGTTCACATATCATGTCACTATACTTAACCATTTTCAAGTCACTAATTCACATTTCAAATCACTATATTTAACCATTTTAAAGTTACTACACTTAACCATTTTCAAGTCACTAATTCACATTTCAAGTCATTACACGTAACCATTTTCAAGTCACTAATTCACATTTCAAGTCACTATACTTAACCATTTTCAAGAAACAATTTCACAATTTCAAGTCCCTACACTTAACGATTTTCAAGTCACAAATTCACATTTCAAGTTACTACACTTAACCATTTTCAAGAAACAAGTTCACAATTTCAATGCACAACATTTATCCATTTTCAAGTCACTACATTTAACCATTTTCAACTCACTAATTTGCATTTCAAGTAACTACACTTAACCATTTTTCAAGAAACAAGTTCACAATTTCAATTCACTACATTTAACCATTTTCAAGTCACTACACTTAACCATTTTCAACTCACAAGTTCACATTTCAAGTCACTACACCTAACCATTTTCAAGTCACAAGTTCACATTTCAAGTCACTACACTTAACCATTTACAAGTCACTAATTCACATTTCAAGTCACTATATTTAACCATTTTCAAGTCACAAGTTCACATTTCAAGTCACTACACTTAACCATTTTAAAGTCACAAGTTCACATTTCAAGTCACTACACTTAACCATTTTCAAGTTACTAATTCATAATTCGAAGTCACTACATTTAACCATTTTCAAGAAACTATTTCACATTTCAAGTCACTACATTTAACCATTTTCAAGTCACTAATTCACATTTCAAGTCACTATATTTAACCATTTTCAAGAAACAAGTTCACAATTTCAATTCACAACATTTAACCATTTTCAACTCACTAAATCACTTTTCAAGTCACTACACTTAACAATTTTCAATTCACAAGTTCACATTTCAAGTCACTATCCTTAACCATTTTCAACTCACAAGTTGACATTTCAAGCCACTACACTTAACCATTTTCAAGTCACAAGTTCACATTTCAAGTCACAACACTTAACCATTTTCAAGTCACTAATTCACATTTCAAGTCACAACATTTAACCATTTTCAACTCACAAAATCACTTTTCAAGTCACTACACTTAACAATTTTCAAAAAAACAAGTTCACAATTTCTAGTCATTACACTTAACCATTTTACAGTCACTAATTTACATTTTGAGTCACTATAATTAACCATATTCAAGAAACAAGTTCACAATTTCAAGTCACTACACTTAACGATTTTCAAGTCACAAGTTCACATTTCAAGTCACTACACTTAACCATTTTTCAAGAAACAAGTTCACAATTTCAATTCACTACATTTAACCATTTTCAAGTCACTACACTTAACCTTTTTCAACTCACAAGTTCACATTTCAAGTCACTACACTTAACCATTTTAAAGTCACAGGTTCACATTTCAAGTCACTACACTTAAACATTTTCAAGAAACAAGTTCACAATTTCAAATCTCTATATTTAACCATTTTCAACTCACTACACTTAACCATTTTCAAGTCACAAATCCACATTTCAAGTCACTACACTTAACCATTTTCAAGACACAAGTTCACATTTCAAGTCAATACACTTAACCATTTTCAAGTCACTAATTCACATTTCAAGTCATTATATTTAACCATTTTCAAGAAATAATTTCACAATTTCAAGTCACTACACTTAACCATTTTCAAGTCACTAATTCACATTTCAAGTCACTATATTTAACCATTTCAAGTCTCTACACTTAACCATTTTTAAGTCACCAGTTCAGATTTCAAGTCACTGCACTTAACCATTTTCAAGTCGCTAATTCACATTTCAAGTTACTATATTTAACCATTTTCAACATACTAATTTGCATTTCAAGTCACTACACTTAACCATTTTTCAAGAAACAAGTTCACAATTTCAAGTCACTACACTTAACGATTTTCAAGTCACAAGTTCACATTTCAAGTCACTACACTTAACCATTTTTCAAGAAACAAGTTCACAATTTCAATTCACTACATTTAACCATTTTCAAGTCACTACACTTAACCTTTTTCAACTCACAAGTTCACATTTCAAGTCACTACACTTAACCATTTTAAAGTCACAAGTTCACATTTCAAGTCACTACACTTAAACATTTTCAAGAAACAAGTTCACAATTTCAAATCTCTATATTTAACCATTTTCAACTCACTACACTTAACCATTTTCAAGTCACAAATTCACATTTCAAGTCACTGCACTTAACCATTTTCAAGTCACTAATTCACATTTCAAGTTACTATATTTAACCATTTTCAACTCACTAATTTGCATTTCAAGTCACTACACTTAACCATTTTTCAAGAAACAAGTTCACAATTTCAATTCACTACATTTAACCATTTTCAAGTCACTACACTTAACCATTTTACACTCACAAGTTCACATTTCAAGTCACTACACCTAACCATTTTGAAGTCACAAGTTCACATTTCAAGTCACTACACTTAACCATTTTAAAGTCACAAGTTCATATTTCTAGTCACTACACTTAACCATTTACAAGTCACTAATTCACATTTCAAGTCACTATATTTAACCATTTTCAAGACACAAGTTCACATTTCAAGTCACTACACTTAAACATTTTCAAGAAACAAGTTCACAATTTCAAATCTCTATATTTAACCATTTTCAACTCACTACACTTAACCATTTTCAAGTCACAAATTCACATTTCAAGTCACTACACTTAACCATTTTCAAGACACAAGTTCACATTTCAAGTCAATACACTTAACCATTTTCAAGTCACTAATTCACATTTCAAGTCATTATATTTAACCATTTTCAAGAAATAATTTCACAATTTCAAGTCACTACACTTAACCATTTTCAAGTCACTAATTCACATTTCAAGTCACTATATTTAACCATTTCAAGTCTCTACACTTAACCATTTTTAAGTCACCAGTTCAGATTTCAAGTCACTGCACTTAACCATTTTCAAGTCACTAATTCACATTTCAAGTTACTATATTTAACCATATTCAACTCACTAATTTGTATTTCAAGTCACTACACTTAACCATTTTTCAAGAAACAAGTTCACAATTTCAATTCACTACATTTAAC
The DNA here is from genome assembly GCA_031232105.1 of Capsicum rhomboideum. Lineage (NCBI taxonomy): Eukaryota > Viridiplantae > Streptophyta > Magnoliopsida > Solanales > Solanaceae > Capsicum > Capsicum rhomboideum. The sequence goes on along the minus strand of CP124710.1, from coordinate 50,688,085 downwards.
CATTTTCAAGTTACTACACTTAACCTTTTTCAACTCACAAGTTCACATTTCAAGTCACTACACTTAACCATTTTAAAGTCACAAGTTCACATTTCAAGTCACTACACTTAACCATTTTAAACTCACAAGTTCACATATCTAGTCATTAAACTTAACCATTTTCAAGTTACTAATTCACTATTTGAAGTCACTACATTTAACCATTTTCAAGTCACAAGTTCACATTTCAAGTCACTACACTTAACCATTTTTAAGTCACAAGTTCACATATCATGTCACTATACTTAACCATTTTCAAGTCACTAATTCACATTTCAAATCACTATATTTAACCATTTTAAAGTTACTACACTTAACCATTTTCAAGTCACTAATTCACATTTCAAGTCACTACACGTACCAATTTTCAACAAACAAGTTCACATTTCAAGTCATTACACGTAACCATTTTCAAGTCACTAATTCACATTTCAAGTCACTATACTTAACCATTTTCAAGAAACAATTTCACAATTTCAAGTCCCTACACTTAACGATTTTCAAGTCACAAATTCACATTTCAAGTTACTACACTTAACCATTTTCAAGAAACAAGTTCACAATTTCAATGCACAACATTTATCCATTTTCAAGTCACTACATTTAACCATTTTCAACTCACTAATTTGCATTTCAAGTAACTACACTTAACCATTTTTCAAGAAACAAGTTCACAATTTCAATTCACTACATTTAACCATTTTCAAGTCACTACACTTAACCATTTTCAACTCACAAGTTCACATTTCAAGTCACTACACCTAACCATTTTCAAGTCACAAGTTCACATTTCAAGTCACTACACTTAACCATTTACAAGTCACTAATTCACATTTCAAGTCACTATATTTAACCATTTTCAAGTCACAAGTTCACATTTCAAGTCACTACACTTAACCATTTTAAAGTCACAAGTTCACATTTCAAGTCACTACACTTAACCATTTTCAAGTTACTAATTCATAATTCGAAGTCACTACATTTAACCATTTTCAAGAAACTATTTCACATTTCAAGTCACTACATTTAACCATTTTCAAGTCACTAATTCACATTTCAAGTCACTATATTTAACCATTTTCAAGAAACAAGTTCACAATTTCAATTCACAACATTTAACCATTTTCAACTCACTAAATCACTTTTCAAGTCACTACACTTAACAATTTTCAATTCACAAGTTCACATTTCAAGTCACTATCCTTAACCATTTTCAACTCACAAGTTGACATTTCAAGCCACTACACTTAACCATTTTCAAGTCACAAGTTCACATTTCAAGTCACAACACTTAACCATTTTCAAGTCACTAATTCACATTTCAAGTCACAACATTTAACCATTTTCAACTCACAAAATCACTTTTCAAGTCACTACACTTAACAATTTTCAAAAAAACAAGTTCACAATTTCTAGTCATTACACTTAACCATTTTACAGTCACTAATTTACATTTTGAGTCACTATAATTAACCATATTCAAGAAACAAGTTCACAATTTCAAGTCACTACACTTAACGATTTTCAAGTCACAAGTTCACATTTCAAGTCACTACACTTAACCATTTTTCAAGAAACAAGTTCACAATTTCAATTCACTACATTTAACCATTTTCAAGTCACTACACTTAACCTTTTTCAACTCACAAGTTCACATTTCAAGTCACTACACTTAACCATTTTAAAGTCACAGGTTCACATTTCAAGTCACTACACTTAAACATTTTCAAGAAACAAGTTCACAATTTCAAATCTCTATATTTAACCATTTTCAACTCACTACACTTAACCATTTTCAAGTCACAAATCCACATTTCAAGTCACTACACTTAACCATTTTCAAGACACAAGTTCACATTTCAAGTCAATACACTTAACCATTTTCAAGTCACTAATTCACATTTCAAGTCATTATATTTAACCATTTTCAAGAAATAATTTCACAATTTCAAGTCACTACACTTAACCATTTTCAAGTCACTAATTCACATTTCAAGTCACTATATTTAACCATTTCAAGTCTCTACACTTAACCATTTTTAAGTCACCAGTTCAGATTTCAAGTCACTGCACTTAACCATTTTCAAGTCACTAATTCACATTTCAAGTTACTATATTTAACCATTTTCAACATACTAATTTGCATTTCAAGTCACTACACTTAACCATTTTTCAAGAAACAAGTTCACAATTTCAAGTCACTACACTTAACGATTTTCAAGTCACAAGTTCACATTTCAAGTCACTACACTTAACCATTTTTCAAGAAACAAGTTCACAATTTCAATTCACTACATTTAACCATTTTCAAGTCACTACACTTAACCTTTTTCAACTCACAAGTTCACATTTCAAGTCACTACACTTAACCATTTTAAAGTCACAAGTTCACATTTCAAGTCACTACACTTAAACATTTTCAAGAAACAAGTTCACAATTTCAAATCTCTATATTTAACCATTTTCAACTCACTACACTTAACCATTTTCAAGTCACAAATTCACATTTCAAGTCACTGCACTTAACCATTTTCAAGTCACTAATTCACATTTCAAGTTACTATATTTAACCATTTTCAACTCACTAATTTGCATTTCAAGTCACTACACTTAACCATTTTTCAAGAAACAAGTTCACAATTTCAATTCACTACATTTAACCATTTTCAAGTCACTACACTTAACCATTTTACACTCACAAGTTCACATTTCAAGTCACTACACCTAACCATTTTGAAGTCACAAGTTCACATTTCAAGTCACTACACTTAACCATTTTAAAGTCACAAGTTCATATTTCTAGTCACTACACTTAACCATTTACAAGTCACTAATTCACATTTCAAGTCACTATATTTAACCATTTTCAAGACACAAGTTCACATTTCAAGTCACTACACTTAAACATTTTCAAGAAACAAGTTCACAATTTCAAATCTCTATATTTAACCATTTTCAACTCACTACACTTAACCATTTTCAAGTCACAAATTCACATTTCAAGTCACTACACTTAACCATTTTCAAGACACAAGTTCACATTTCAAGTCAATACACTTAACCATTTTCAAGTCACTAATTCACATTTCAAGTCATTATATTTAACCATTTTCAAGAAATAATTTCACAATTTCAAGTCACTACACTTAACCATTTTCAAGTCACTAATTCACATTTCAAGTCACTATATTTAACCATTTCAAGTCTCTACACTTAACCATTTTTAAGTCACCAGTTCAGATTTCAAGTCACTGCACTTAACCATTTTCAAGTCACTAATTCACATTTCAAGTTACTATATTTAACCATATTCAACTCACTAATTTGTATTTCAAGTCACTACACTTAACCATTTTTCAAGAAACAAGTTCACAATTTCAATTCACTACATTTAACCATTTTCAAGTTACTACACTTAACCTTTTTCAACTCACAAGTTCACATTTCAAGTCACTACACTTAACCATTTTAAAGTCACAAGTTCACATTTCAAGTCACTACACTTAAACATTTTCAACTCACTAATTCACTTTTCAAGTCACTACACTTAACAATTTTCAAAAAAACAAGTTCACAATTTCAAATCACTACACTTAACCAGTTTTAAGTTACTAATTCACAATTTGAAGTCTCTACATTTAACTATTTTCAAGTCACAAGTTCACATTTCAAGTCACTACACTTAACCATTTTAAACTCACAAGTTCACATATCTAGTCATTAAACTTAACCATTTTCAAGTTACTAATTCACTATTTGAAGTCACTACATTTAACCATTTTCAAGTCACAAGTTCACATTTCAAGTCACTACACTTAACCATTTTTAAGTGACAAGTTCACATATCATGTCACTACACTTAACCATTTTCAAGTCACTAATTCACATTTCAAATCACTATATTTAACCATTTTAAAGTTACTACACTTAACCATTTTCAAGTCACTACACGTACCAATTTTCAACAAACAAGTTCACATTTCAAGTCATTACACGTAACCATTTTCAAGTCACTAATTCACATTTCAAGTCACTATACTTAACCATTTTCAAGAAACAATTTCACAATTTCAAGTCCCTACACTTAACGATTTTCAAGTCACAAATTCACATTTCAAGTTACTACACTTAACCATTTTCAAGAAACAAGTTCACAATTTCAATGCACAACATTTATCCATTTTCAAGTCACTACATTTAACCATTTTCAACTCACTAATTTGCATTTCAAGTCACTACACTAAACCATTTTTCAAGAAACAAGTTCACAATTTCAATTCACTACATTTAACCATTTTCAAGTCACTACACTTAACCATTTTCAACTCACAAGTTCACATTTCAAGTCACTACACCTAACCATTTTCAAGTCACAAGTTCACATTTCAAGTCACTACACTTAACCATTTACAAGTCACTAATTCACATTTCAAGTCACTATATTTAACCATTTTCAAGTCACAAGTTCACATTTCAAGTCACTACACTTAACCATTTTAAAGTCACAAGTTCACATTTCAAGTCACTACACTTAACCATTTTCAAGTTACTAATTCATAATTCGAAGTCACTACATTTAACCATTTTCAAGAAACTATTTCACATTTCAAGTCACTACATTTAACCATTTTCAAGTCACTAATTCACATTTCAAGTCACTATATTTAACCATTTTCAAGAAACAAGTTCACAATTTCAATTCACAACATTTAACCATTTTCAACTCACTAAATCACTTTTCAAGTCACTATACTTAACAATTTTCAACTCACAAGTTCACATTTCAAGTCACTACCCTTAACAATTTTCAACTCACAAGTTGACATTTCAAGCCACTACACTTAACCATTTTCAAGTCACAAGTTCACATTTCAAGTCACAACACTTAACCATTTACAAGTCACTAATTCACATTTCAAGTCACAACATTTAACCATTTTCAACTCACAAAATCACTTTTCAAGTCACTACACTTAACAATTTTTAAAAAAACAAGTTCACAATTTCTAGTCATTACACATAACCATTTTACAGTCACTAATTTACATTTTGAGTCACTATATTTAACCATATTCAAGAAACAAGTTCACAATTTCAAGTCACTACACTTAACGATTTTCAAGTCACAAGTTCACATTTCAAGTCACTACACTTAACCATTTTTCAAGAAACAAGTTCACAATTTCAATTCACTACATTTAACCATTTTCAAGTCACTACACTTAACCTTTTTCAACTCACAAGTTCACATTTCAAGTCACTACACTTAACCATTTTAAAGTCACAAGTTCACATTTCAAGTCACTACACTTAAACATTTTTAAGAAACAAGTTCACAATTTCAAATCTCTATATTTAACCATTTTCAACTCACTACACTTAACCATTTTCAAGTCACAAATCCACATTTCAAGTCACTACACTTACCATTTTCAAGACGCAAGTTCACATTTCAAGTTAATACACTTAACCATTTTCAAGTCACTAATTCACATTTCAAGTCATTATATTTAACCATTTTCAAGAAATAATTTCACAATTTCAAGTCACTACACTTAACCATTTTCAAGTCACTAATTCACATTTCAAGTCACTATATTTAACCATTTCAAGTCTCTACACTTAACCATTTTTAAGTCACCAGTTCAGATTTCAAGTCACTGCACTTAACCATTTTCAAGTCACTAATTCACATTTCAAGTTACTATATTTAACCATTTTCAACTCACTAATTTGCATTTCAAGTCACTACACTTAACCATTTTTCAAGAAACAAGTTCACAATTTCAATTCACTACATTTAACCATTTTCAAGTCACTACGCTTAACCATTTTCAACTCACAAGTCACATTTCAAGTCACTACACTTAACCATTTTTAAGTCACAAGTTCACATTTCGAGTCACTACACTTAAGCATTTTCAAGAAACAAGTTCAGAATTTTAAATCTATATATTTAACCATTTTCAACTTACTACACTTAACCATTTCCAAGTCACCAGTTCACATTTCAAGTCACTACACTTAACCATTTTCAACTCACTAATTCACATTTCAAGTCACAACACTTAACCATTTTAAAAACAACTTCACATTTAAAGTCATTACAGTTAACCATTTTCAAGTCACTAATTCACATTTCGAGTCACTATATTTAAACATTTTCAAGAAACAAGTTCACAATTTCAATTCACTACATTTAATCATTTTCAACTCACTAATTCATTTTTCAAGTCACTACACTTAACAATTTTCAAAAAAACAAGTTCACAATTTCAAATCACTACACTTAACCAGTTTTAAGTTAATAATTCACAATTTGAAGTCTCTACATTTAACTATTTTCAAGTCACAAGTTCACATTTCAAGTCACTACACTTAACCATTTTAAACTCACAAGTTCACATATCTAGTCATTAAACTTAACCATTTTCAAGTTACTAATTCACTATTTGAAGTCACTACATTTAACCATTTTCGAGTCACAAGTTCATATTTCAAGTCACTACACTTAACCATTTTTAAGTCACAAGTTCACATATCAAGTTACTACACTTAACCTTTTTCAACTCATAAGTTTACATTTCAAGTCACTACACTTAACCATTTTAAAGTCACAAGTTCACATTTCAAGTCACTACACTTAAACATTTTCAACTCACTAATTCACTTTTCAAGTCACTACACTTAACAATTTTCAAAAAAACAAGTTCACATTTCAAGTCACTACACTTAACCATTTTAAACTCACAAGTTCACATATCTAGTCATTAAACTTAACCATTTTCAAGTTACTAATTCACTATTTGAAGTCACTGCATTTAACCATTTTCAAGTCACAAGTTCACATTTCAAGTCACTACACTTAACCATTTTTAAGTCACAAGTTCACATATCATGTCACTACACTTAACCATTTTCAAGTCACTAATTCACATTTCAAATCACTATATTTAACCATTTTAAAGTTACTACACTTAACCATTTTCAAGTCACTAATTCACATTTCAAGTCACTACACGTACCAATTTTCAACAAACAAGTTCACATTTCAAGTCATTACACGTAACCATTTTCAAGTCACTAATTCACATTTCAAGTCACTATACTTAAACATTTTCAAGAAACAATTTCACAATTTCAAGTCCCTACACTTAACGATTTTCAAGTCACAAATTCACATTTCAAGTTACTACACTTAACCATTTTCAAGAAACAAGTTCACAATTTCAATGCACAACATTTATCCATTTTCAAGTCACTACATTTAACCATTTTCAACTCACTAATTTGCATTTCAAGTCACTACACTTAACCATTTTTCAAGAAACAAGTTCACAATTTCAATTCACTACATTTAACCATTTTCAAGTCACTACACTTAACCATTTTCAACTCACAAGTTCACATTTCAAGTCACTACACCTAACCATTTTCAAGTCACAAGTTCACATTTCAAGTCACTACACTTAACCATTTACAAGTCACTAATTCACATTTCAAGTCACTATATTTAACCATTTTCAAGTCACAAGTTCACATTTCAAGTCACTACACTTAACCATTTTAAAGTCACAAGTTCACTTTTCAAGTCACTACACTTAACCATTTTCAAGTTACTAATTCATAATTCGAAGTCACTACATTTAACCATTTTCAAGAAACTATTTCACATTTCAAGTCACTACATTTAACCATTTTCAAGTCACTAATTCACATTTCAAGTCACTATATTTAACCATTTTCAAGAAACAAGTTCACAATTTCAAGTCACTACACTTAAACATTTTCAAGAAACAAGTTCACAATTTCAAATCTCTATATTTAACCATTTTCAACTCACTACACTTAACCATTTTCAAGTCACAAATTCACATTTAAAGTCACTACACTTAACCATATTCAAGTCACAAGTTCACATTTCAAGTCAATACACTTAACCATTTTCAAGTCACTAATTCACATTTCAAGTCATTATATTTAACCATTTTCAAGAAATAATTTCACAATTTCAAGTCACTACACTTAACAATTTTCAACTCACTAATTTGCATTTCAAGTCACTACACTTAACCATTTTTCAAGAAACAAGTTCACAATTTCAATTCACTACATTTAACCATTTTCAAGTCACTACACTTAACCATTTTCAACTCACAAGTTCACATTTCAAGTCACTACACCTAACCATTTTCAAGTCACAAGTTCACATTTCAAGTCACTACACTTAACCATTTACAAGTCACTAATTCACATTTCAAGTCACTATATTTAACCATTTTCAAGTCACAAGTTCACATTTCAAGTCACTACACTTAACCATTTTAAAGTCACTAATTCACATTTCAAGTCATTATATTTAACCATTTTCAAGAAATAATTTCACAATTTCAAGTCACTACACTTAACCATTTTCAAGTCACTAATTCACATTTCAAGTCACTACATTTAACCATTTAAGTCACTAAATCACATTTCAAGTCACTATATTTAACCATTTTCAAGAAACAAGTTCACAATTTCAATTCACAACATTTAACCATTTTCAACTCACTAAATCACTTTTCAAGTCACTACACTTAACAATTTTCAACTCACAAGTTCACATTTCAAGTCACTACCCTTAACCATTTTCAACTCACAAGTTGACATTTCAAGCCACTACACTTAACCATTTTCAAGTCACAAATTCACATTTCAAGTCACAACATTTAACCATTTTCAACTCACAAAATCACTTTTCAAGTCACTACACTTAACAATTTTCAAAAAAACAAGTTCACAATTTCTAGTCATTACACTTAACCATTTTACAGTCACTAATTTACATTTTGAGTCACTATAATTAACCATATTCAAGAAACAAGTTCACAATTTCAAGTCACTACACTTAACCATTTTTCAAGAAACAAGTTCACAATTTCAATTCACTACATTTAACCATTTTCAAGTCACAACACTTAACCTTTTTCAACTCACAAGTTCACATTTCAAGTCACTACACTTAACCATTTTAAAGTCACAAGTTCACATTTCAAGTCACTACACTTAAACATTTTCAAGAAACAAGTTCACAATTTCAAATCTCTATATTTAACCATTTTCAACTCACTACACTTAACCATTTTCAAGTCACAAATCCACATTTCAAGTCACTACACTTAACCATTTTCAAGACACAAGTTCACATTTCAAGTCAATACACTTAACCATTTTCAAGTCACTAATTCACATTTCAAGTCATTATATTTAACCATTTTCAAGAAATAATTTCACAATTTCAAGTCACTACACTTAACCATTTTCAAGTCACTAATTCACATTTCAAGTCACTATATTTAACCATTTCAAGTCTCTACACTTAACCATTTTTAAGTCACCAGTTCAGATTTCAAGTCACTGCACTTAACCATTTTCAAGTCACTAATTCACATTTCAAGTTACTATATTTAACCATTTTCAACATACTAATTTGCATTTCAAGTCACTACACTTAACCATTTTTCAAGAAACAAGTTCACAATTTCAAGTCACTACACTTAACGATTTTAAAGTCACAAGTTCACATTTCAAGTCACTACACTTAACCATTTTTCAAGAAACAAGTTCACAATTTCAATTCACTACATTTAACCATTTTCAAGTCACTACACTTAACCTTTTTCAACTCACAAGTTCACATTTCAAGTCACTACACTTAACTATTTTCAAGTCACAAGTTCACATATCTAGTCATTAAACTTAACCATTTTCAAGTTACTAATTCACTATTTGAAGTCACTACATTTAACCATTTTCAAGTCACAAGTTCACATTTCAAGTCACTACACTTAACCATTTTTAAGTCACAAGTTCACATATCATGTCACTACACTTAACCATTTTCAAGTCACTAATTCACATTTCAAATCACTATATTTAACCATTTTAAAGTTACTACACTTAACCATTTTCAAGTCACTAATTCACATTTCAAGTCACTACACGTACCCATTTTCAAAAAACAAGTTCACATTTCAAGTCATTACACGTAACCATTTTCAAGTCATTAATTCACATTTCATGTCACTATTCTTAACCATTTTCAAGAAACAATTTCACAATTTCAAGTCCCTACACTTAACGATTTTCAAGTCACAAATTCACATTTCAAGTTACTACACTTAACCATTTTCAAGAAACAAGTTCACAATTTCAATGCACTACATTTATCCATTTTCAAGTCACTACATTTAACCATTTTCAACTCACTAATTTGCATTTCAAGTCACTACACTTAACCATTTTTCAAGAAACAAGTTCACAATTTCAATTCACTACATTTAACCATTTTCAAGTTACTACACTTTACCATTTTCAACTCACAAGTTCACATTTCAAGTCACTACACCTAACCATTTTCAAGTCACAAGTTTAAATTTCAAGTCACTACACTTAACCATTTACAAGTCACTAATTCACATTTCAAGTCACTATATTTAACCATTTTCAAGTCACAAGTTCACATTTCAAGTCACTACACTTAACCATTTTAAAGTCACAAGTTCACATTTCAAGTCACTACACTTAACCATTTTCAAGTTACTAATTCATAATTCGAAGTTACTACATTTAACCATTTTCAAGAAACTATTTCACATTTCAAGTCACTACATTTAACCATTTTCAAGTCACTAATTCACATTTCAAGTCACTATATTTAACCATTTTCAAGAAACAAGTTCACAATTTCAATTCACGACATTTAACCATTTTCAACTCACTAAATCACTTTTCAAGTCACTACACTTAACAATTTTCAACTCACAAGTTCACATTTCAAGTCACTACCCTTAACCATTTTCAACTCACAACTTAACATTTCAAGCCACTACACTTAACCATTTTCAAGTCACAAGTTCACATTTCAAGTCACTACACTTAATCATTTTCAAGTTGCTAATTCACAATTTGAAATTACTACATTTAACCATTTTCAAGTCACAAGTTCACATTTCAAGTCACTACACTTAACCATTTTCTAGTCACAAGTTCACATTTCAAGTCACTACACTTAACCATTTTCAAGTTACTACACTTAACCATTTTCAAGTCACTAATTCACATTTCAAGTCACTATATTTAACCATTTTCAAGAAACAAGTTCACTACATTTAACCATTTTCAAGTCACTACACTTAACCATTTACAAGTCACAAGTTCACATTTCAAGTCACTACACTTAACTATTTTCAAGTCACAAGTTCAAATTTCATGGCATTACACTTAACCATTTCAAGTCACTACACTTTACCATTTTCACGTCACTAATTCACATATCAAGTTACTACACTTAACTATTTTCAAAACGCAAGTTCACAATTTCAAGTCACTACACTTAACCATTTTCAACTCACTAATTCATAATTTGAAGTCACTACATTTAACCATTTTCAAGTCTCAAGTTCACATTTCAAGTCACTACACTTAATCATTTTCAAGAAACTATTTCACATTTCAAGTAACTACACATAACCATTTTCAAGTCACTAATTCACATTTCAAGTCACTACATTTAACCATTTAAGTCACTAAATCACATTTCAAGTCACTATATTTAACCATTTTCAAGAAACAAGTTCACAATTTCAATTCACAACATTTAACCATTTTCAACTCACTAAATCACTTTTCAAGTCACTACACTTAACAATTTTCAACTCACAAGTTCACATTTCAAGTCACTACCCTTAACCATTTTCAACTCACAAGTTGACATTTCAAGCCACTACACTTAACCATTTTCAAGTCACAAATTCACATTTCAAGTCACAACATTTAACCATTTTCAACTCACAAAATCACTTTTCAAGTCACTACACTTAACAATTTTCAAAAAAACAAGTTCACAATTTCTAGTCATTACACTTAACCATTTTACAGTCACTAATTTACATTTTGAGTCACTATAATTAACCATATTCAAGAAACAAGTTCACAATTTCAAGTCACTACACTTAACCATTTTTCAAGAAACAAGTTCACAATTTCAATTCACTACATTTAACCATTTTCAAGTCACAACACTTAACCTTTTTCAACTCACAAGTTCACATTTCAAGTCACTACACTTAACCATTTTAAAGTCACAAGTTCACATTTCAAGTCACTACACTTAAACATTTTCAAGAAACAAGTTCACAATTTCAAATCTCTATATTTAACCATTTTCAACTCACTACACTTAACCATTTTCAAGTCACAAATCCACATTTCAAGTCACTACACTTAACCATTTTCAAGACACAAGTTCACATTTCAAGTCAATACACTTAACCATTTTCAAGTCACTAATTCACATTTCAAGTCATTATATTTAACCATTTTCAAGAAATAATTTCACAATTTCAAGTCACTACACTTAACCATTTTCAAGTCACTAATTCACATTTCAAGTCACTATATTTAACCATTTCAAGTCTCTACACTTAACCATTTTTAAGTCACCAGTTCAGATTTCAAGTCACTGCACTTAACCATTTTCAAGTCACTAATTCACATTTCAAGTTACTATATTTAACCATTTTCAACATACTAATTTGCATTTCAAGTCACTACACTTAACCATTTTTCAAGAAACAAGTTCACAATTTCAAGTCACTACACTTAACGATTTTAAAGTCACAAGTTCACATTTCAAGTCACTACACTTAACCATTTTTCAAGAAACAAGTTCACAATTTCAATTCACTACATTTAACCATTTTCAAGTCACTACACTTAACCTTTTTCAACTCACAAGTTCACATTTCAAGTCACTACACTTAACTATTTTCAAGTCACAAGTTCACATATCTAGTCATTAAACTTAACCATTTTCAAGTTACTAATTCACTATTTGAAGTCACTACATTTAACCATTTTCAAGTCACAAGTTCACATTTCAAGTCACTACACTTAACCATTTTTAAGTCACAAGTTCACATATCATGTCACTACACTTAACCATTTTCAAGTCACTAATTCACATTTCAAATCACTATATTTAACCATTTTAAAGTTACTACACTTAACCATTTTCAAGTCACTAATTCACATTTCAAGTCACTACACGTACCCATTTTCAAAAAACAAGTTCACATTTCAAGTCATTACACGTAGCCATTTTCAAGTCATTAATTCACATTTCATGTCACTATTCTTAACCATTTTCAAGAAACAATTTCACAATTTCAAGTCCCTACACTTAACGATTTTCAAGTCACAAATTCACATTTCAAGTTACTACACTTAACCATTTTCAAGAAACAAGTTCACAATTTCAATGCACTACATTTATCCATTTTCAAGTCACTACATTTAACCATTTTCAACTCACTAATTTGCATTTCAAGTCACTACACTTAACCATTTTTCAAGAAACAAGTTCACAATTTCAATTCACTACATTTAACCATTTTCAAGTTACTACACTTTACCATTTTCAACTCACAAGTTCACATTTCAAGTCACTACACCTAACCATTTTCAAGTCACAAGTTTAAATTTCAAGTCACTACACTTAACCATTTACAAGTCACTAATTCACATTTCAAGTCACTATATTTAACCATTTTCAAGTCACAAGTTCACATTTCAAGTCACTACACTTAACCATTTTAAAGTCACAAGTTCACATTTCAAGTCACTACACTTAACCATTTTCAAGTTACTAATTCATAATTCGAAGTTACTACATTTAACCATTTTCAAGAAACTATTTCACATTTCAAGTCACTACATTTAACCATTTTCAAGTCACTAATTCACATTTCAAGTCACTATATTTAACCATTTTCAAGAAACAAGTTCACAATTTCAATTCACGACATTTAACCATTTTCAACTCACTAAATCACTTTTCAAGTCACTACACTTAACAATTTTCAACTCACAAGTTCACATTTCAAGTCACTACCCTTAACCATTTTCAACTCACAAGTTAACATTTCAAGCCACTACACTTAACCATTTTCAAGTCACAAGTTCACATTTCAAGTCACTACACTTAATCATTTTCAAGTTGCTAATTCACAATTTGAAATTACTACATTTAACCATTTTCAAGTCACAAGTTCACATTTCAAGTCACTACACTTAACCATTTTCTAGTCACAAGTTCACATTTCAAGTCACTACACTTAACCATTTTCAAGTTACTACACTTAACCATTTTCAAGTCACTAATTCACATTTCAAGTCACTATATTTAACCATTTTCAAGAAACAAGTTCACTACATTTAACCATTTTCAAGTCACTACACTTAACCATTTACAAGTCACAAGTTCACATTTCAAGTCACTACACTTAACTATTTTCAAGTCACAAGTTCAAATTTCATGGCATTACACTTAACCATTTCAAGTCACTACACTTTACCATTTTCACGTCACTAATTCACATATCAAGTTACTACACTTAACTATTTTCAAAACGCAAGTTCACAATTTCAAGTCACTACACTTAACCATTTTCAACTCACTAATTCATAATTTGAAGTCACTACATTTAACCATTTTCAAGTCTCAAGTTCACATTTCAAGTCACTACACTTAATCATTTTCAAGAAACTATTTCACATTTCAAGTAACTACACATAACCATTTTCAAATCACTAATTCACATTTGAAGTCACTACATATAACCATTTTCAAAAGAAAGTTAACATTTCAAGTCATTACACGTAACCATTTTCAAGTCACTAATTCACATTTCAAGTCACTATAATTAACCATTTTGAAGAAACAATTTCACAATTTCAAGTCACTACACTTAACGATTTTCAAGTCACAAATTCACATTTCAAGTTACTACACTTAACCATTTTCAAGAAACAAGTTCACAATTTCAATGCACAACATTTAACCATTTTCAACTCACTAAATCATTTTCAAGTCACCACACTTAAATTTTTTCAACTCACAAGTTCACATTTCAAGTCACTACCCTTAACCATTTTCAACTCACAAGTTCACATTTCAAGTCACTACACTTACCATTTTCAAGTCACAAGTTCACATTTCAAGTCACTACACTTAATCATTTTCAACTTGCTAATTCACAATTTGAAATTACTACATTTAACCATTTCCAAGTCACAAGTTCACATTTCAAGTCACTACACTTAATCATTTTCAAGTCACTACACTTAACCATTTTCAAGTCACTAATTCACATTTCAAGTCACTATATTTAACCATTTTCAAGAAACAAGTTCACTACATTTAACCATTTTCAAGTCACTACACTTAACCATTTACAAGTCACAAGTTCACATTTCAAGTCACTATACTTTACCATTTTCACGTCACTAATTCACATATCAAGTTACTACACTTAACCATTTTCAAAACACAAGTTCACAATTTCAAGTCACTACACTTAACCATTTTCAACTCACTAATTCATAATTTGAAGTCACTACATTTAACCATTTTCAAGTCTCAAGTTCACATTTCAAGTCACTACACTTAATCATTTTCAAGAAACTATTTCACATTTCAAGTCACTACACATAACCATTTTCAAGTCACTAATTCACACTTGAAGTCACTATATATAACCATTTTTTAAAAAAAGTTAACATTTCAAGTCATTAAACGTAACCATTTTCAAGTCACTAATTCACATTTCAAGTCACTATAATTAACCATTTTCAAGAAACAATTTCACAATTTCAAGTCACTACACTAACGATTTTCAAGTCACAAATTCATATTTCAAGTTACTACACTTAACCATTTTCAAGAAACAAGTTCACAATTTCAATGCACTACATTTAACCATTTTCAAGTCACTACATTTAACCATTTTCAACTCACTAATTTGCATTTCAAGTCACTACACTTAACCATTTTTCAAGAAACAAGTTCATAATTTCAATTCACTACATTTAACCATTTTCAATTCACTACACTTAACCATTTTACACTCACAAGTTCACATTTCAAGTCGCTACACCTAACCATTTTAAAGTCACAAGTTCACATTTCAAGTCACTACACCTAACCATTTTAAAGTCACAAGTTCACATTTCAAGTCAGTACACTTAACCATTTTAAAGTCACAAGTTCATATTTCAAGTCACTACACTTAACCATTTACAAGTCACTAATTCACATTTCAAGTCACTATATTTAACCATTTTCAAGTCACTACACTTAAACATTTTAAAGTTACAAGTTCATATTTCAAGTCACGACACTTAACGATTTTCAAGTCACTAATTCACATTTCAAGTCACTATATTTAACCATTTTCAAGAAACAAGTTCACAATTTCAATTCACAACATTTAACCATTTTCAACTCACTAAATCACTTCTCAAGTCACTACACTTAACAATTTTCAACTCACAAGTTCACATTTCAAGTCACTACCCTTAACCATTTTCAACTCACAAGTTCACATTTTAAGTCACTACACTTAACCATTTTCAAGTCAAAAGTTCACATTTCAAGTCACTACACTTAACCATTTTCAAGTTGCTAATTCACAATTTGAAATTACTACATTTAACCATTTTCAAGTCACAAGTTCACATTTCAAGTCACTACACTTAATCATTTTCAAGTCACTACACTTAACCATTTTCAAGTCACTAATTCACATTTCAAGTCACTATATTTAACCATTTTCAAGAAACAAGTTCACTACATTTAACCATTTTCAAGTCACTACACTTAACCATTTACAAGTCACAAGTTCACATTTCAAGTCACTATACTTTACCATTTTCACGTCACTAATTCACATATCAAGTTACTACACTTAACCATTTTCAAAACACAAGTTCACAATTTCAAGTCACTACACTTAACCATTTTCAACTCACTAATTCATAATTTGAAGTCACTACATTTAACCATTTTCAAGTCTCAAGTTCACATTTCAAGTCACTACACTTAATCATTTTCAAGAAACTATTTCACATTTCAAGTCACTACACATAACCATTTTCAAGTCACTAATTCACATTTGAAGTCACTACATATAACCATTTTCAAAAGAAAGTTAACATTTCAAGTCATTACACGTAACCATTTTCAAGTCACTAATTCACATTTCAAGTCACTATATTTAACCATTTTCAAGAAACAAGTTCACTACATTTAACCATTTTCAAATCACTACACTTAACCATTTACAAGTCACAAGTTCACATTTCAAGTCACTACACTTAACTATTTTCAAGTCACAAGTTCAAATTTCATGGCATTACACTTAACCATTTCAAGTCACTACACTTTACCATTTTCACGTCACTAATTCACATATCAAGTTACTACACTTAACCATTTTCAAAACACAAGTTCACAATTTCAAGTCACTACACTTAACCATTTTCAACTCACTAATTCATAATTTGAAGTCACTACATTTAACCATTTTCAAGTCTCAAGTTCACATTTCAAGTCACTACACTTAATCATTTTCAAGAAACTATTTCACATTTCAAGTCACTACACATAACCATTTTCAAGTCACTAATTCACATTTGAAGTCACTACATATAACCATTTTCAAAAGAAAGTTAACATTTCAAGTCATTACACGTAACCATTTTCAAGTCACTAATTCACATTTCAAGTCACTATAATTAACCATTTTCAAGAAACAATTTCACAATTTCAAGTCACTACACTTAACGATTTTCAAGTCACAAATTCACATTTCAAGTTACTACACTTAACCATTTTCAAGAAACATGTTCACAATTTCAATTCACAACATTTAACCATTTTCAACTCACTAAATCACTTCTCAAGTCACTACACTTAACAATTTTCAACTCACAAGTTCACATTTCAAGTCACTACCCTTAACCATTTTCAACTCACAAGTTCACATTTTAAGTCACTACACTTAACCATTTTCAAGTCAAAAGTTCACATTTCAAGTCACTACACTTAACCATTTTCAAGTTGCTAATTCACAATTTGAAATTACTACATTTAACCATTTTCAAATCACTACACTTAACCATTTACAAGTCACAAGTTCACATTTCAAGTCACTACACTTAACTATTTTCAAGTCACAAGTTCAAATTTCATGGCATTACACTTAACCATTTCAAGTCACTACACTTTACCATTTTCACGTCACTAATTCACATATCAAGTTACTACACTTAACCATTTTCAAAACACAAGTTAACAATTTCAAGTCACTACACTTAACCATTTTCAACTCACTAATTCATAATTTGAAGTCACTACATTTAACCATTTTCAAGTCTCAAGTTCACATTTCAAGTCACTACACTTAATCATTTTCAAGAAACTGTTTCACATTTCAAGTCACTACACATAACCATTTTCAAGTCACTAATTCACATTTGAAGTCACTGTATATAACCATTTTCAAAAAAATGTTAACATTTCAAGTCACTATAATTAACCATTTTCAAGAAACAATTTCACAATTTCAAGTCACTACACTTGACGATTTTCAAGTCACAAATTCACATTTCAAGTTACTACACTTAACCATTTTCAAGAAACAAGTTCACAATTTCAATGCACTACATTTAACCATTTTCAAGTCACTACATTTAACCATTTTCAACTCACTAATTAGAATTTCAAGTCACTACA
Source organism: Capsicum rhomboideum (assembly GCA_031232105.1). NCBI lineage: Eukaryota > Viridiplantae > Streptophyta > Magnoliopsida > Solanales > Solanaceae > Capsicum > Capsicum rhomboideum. The sequence goes on along the minus strand of CP124710.1, from coordinate 50,669,427 downwards.
CTTAACCATTTTTCAAGAAACAAGTTCACAATTTCAATTCACTACATTTAACCATTTTCAAGTCACTACACTTAACCATTTTCAACTCACAAGTTCACATTTCAAGTCACTACACCTAACCATTTTAAAGTCACAAGTTCACATTTCAAGTCAGTACACTTAACCATTTTAAAGTCATAAGTTCATATTTCAAGTCACTACACTTAACCATTTACAAGTCACTAATTCACATTTCAAGTCACTATATTTAACCATTTTCAAGTCAATACACTTAAACATTTTAAAATTACAAGTTCATATTTCAAGTCACTACACTTAACGATTTTCAAGTCACTATATTTAACCATTTTCAAGAAACAAGTTCACAATTTCAATTCACAACATTTAACCATTTTCAACTCACTAAATCACTTCTCAAGTCACTACACTTAACAATTTTCAACTCACAAGTTCACATTTCAAGTCACTACCCTTAACCATTTTCAACTCACAAGTTCACATTTTAAGTCACTACACTTAACCATTTTCAAGTCAAAAGTTCACATTTCAAGTCACTACACTTAACCATTTTCAAGTTGCTAATTCACAATTTGAAATTACTACATTTAACCATTTTCAAGTCACAAGTTCACATTTCAAGTCACTACACTTAACCATTTACAAGTCACTAATTCACATTTCAAGTCACTATATTTAACCATTTTCAAGTCACTACACTTAAACATTTTAAAGTTACAAGTTCATATTTCAAGTCACGACACTTAACGATTTTCAAGTCACTAATTCACATTTCAAGTCACTATATTTAACCATTTTCAAGAAACAAGTTCACAATTTCAATTCACAACATTTAACCATTTTCAACTCACTAAATCACTTCTCAAGTCACTACACTTAACAATTTTCAACTCACAAGTTCACATTTCAAGTCACTACCCTTAACCATTTTCAACTCACAAGTTCACATTTTAAGTCACTACACTTAACCATTTTCAAGTCAAAAGTTCACATTTCAAGTCACTACACTTAACCATTTTCAAGTTGCTAATTCACAATTTGAAATTACTACATTTAACCATTTTCAAGTCACAAGTTCACATTTCAAGTCACTACACTTAATCATTTTCAAGTCACTACACTTAACCATTTTCAAGTCACTAATTCACATTTCAAGTCACTATATTTAACCATTTTCAAGAAACAAGTTCACTACATTTAACCATTTTCAAGTCACTACACTTAACCATTTACAAGTCACAAGTTCACATTTCAAGTCACTATACTTTACCATTTTCACGTCACTAATTCACATATCAAGTTACTACACTTAACCATTTTCAAAACACAAGTTCACAATTTCAAGTCACTACACTTAACCATTTTCAACTCACTAATTCATAATTTGAAGTCACTACATTTAACCATTTTCAAGTCTCAAGTTCACATTTCAAGTCACTACAGTTAATCATTTTCAAGAAACTATTTCACAGTTCAAGTCACTACACATAACCATTTTCAAGTCACTAATTCACACTTGAAGTCACTATATATAACCATTTTCAAAAAAAAGTTAACATTTCAAGTCATTACACGTAACCATTTTCAAGTCACTAATTCACATTTGAAGTCACTACATATAACCATTTTCAAAAGAAAGTTAACATTTCAAGTCATTACACGTAACCATTTTCAAGTCACTAATTCACATTTCAAGTCACTATATTTAACCATTTTCAAGAAACAAGTTCACTACATTTAACCATTTTCAAATCACTACACTTAACCATTTACAAGTCACAAGTTCACATTTCAAGTCACTACACTTAACTATTTTCAAGTCACAAGTTCAAATTTCATGGCATTACACTTAACCATTTCAAGTCACTACACTTTACCATTTTCACGTCACTAATTCACATATCAAGTTACTACACTTAACCATTTTCAAAACACAAGTTCACAATTTCAAGTCACTACACTTAACCATTTTCAACTCACTAATTCATAATTTGAAGTCACTACATTTAACCATTTTCAAGTCTCAAGTTCACATTTCAAGTCACTACACTTAATCATTTTCAAGAAACTATTTCACATTTCAAGTCACTACACATAACCATTTTCAAGTCACTAATTCACATTTGAAGTCACTACATATAACCATTTTCAAAAGAAAGTTAACATTTCAAGTCATTACACGTAACCATTTTCAAGTCACTAATTCACATTTCAAGTCACTATAATTAACCATTTTCAAGAAACAATTTCACAATTTCAAGTCACTACACTTAACGATTTTCAAGTCACAAATTCACATTTCAAGTTACTACACTTAACCATTTTCAAGAAACATGTTCACAATTTCAATTCACAACATTTAACCATTTTCAACTCACTAAATCACTTCTCAAGTCACTACACTTAACAATTTTCAACTCACAAGTTCACATTTCAAGTCACTACCCTTAACCATTTTCAACTCACAAGTTCACATTTTAAGTCACTACACTTAACCATTTTCAAGTCAAAAGTTCACATTTCAAGTCACTACACTTAACCATTTTCAAGTTGCTAATTCACAATTTGAAATTACTACATTTAACCATTTTCAAATCACTACACTTAACCATTTACAAGTCACAAGTTCACATTTCAAGTCACTACACTTAACTATTTTCAAGTCACAAGTTCAAATTTCATGGCATTACACTTAACCATTTCAAGTCACTACACTTTACCATTTTCACGTCACTAATTCACATATCAAGTTACTACACTTAACCATTTTCAAAACACAAGTTAACAATTTCAAGTCACTACACTTAACCATTTTCAACTCACTAATTCATAATTTGAAGTCACTACATTTAACCATTTTCAAGTCTCAAGTTCACATTTCAAGTCACTACACTTAATCATTTTCAAGAAACTGTTTCACATTTCAAGTCACTACACATAACCATTTTCAAGTCACTAATTCACATTTGAAGTCACTGTATATAACCATTTTCAAAAAAATGTTAACATTTCAAGTCACTATAATTAACCATTTTCAAGAAACAATTTCACAATTTCAAGTCACTACACTTGACGATTTTCAAGTCACAAATTCACATTTCAAGTTACTACACTTAACCATTTTCAAGAAACAAGTTCACAATTTCAATGCACTACATTTAACCATTTTCAAGTCACTACATTTAACCATTTTCAACTCACTAATTAGAATTTCAAGTCACTACACTTAACCATTTTTCAAGAAACAAGTTCACAATTTCAATTCACTACATTTAACCATTTTCAAGTCACTACACTTAACCATTTTCAACTCACAAGTTCACATTTCAAGTCACTACACCTAACCATTTTAAAGTCACAAGTTCACATTTCAAGTCAGTACACTTAACCATTTTAAAGTCATAAGTTCATATTTCAAGTCACTACACTTAACCATTTACAAGTCACTAATTCACATTTCAAGTCACTATATTTAACCATTTTCAAGTCAATACACTTAAACATTTTAAAATTACAAGTTCATATTTCAAGTCACTACACTTAACGATTTTCAAGTCACTATATTTAACCATTTTCAAGAAACAAGTTCACAATTTCAATTCACAACATTTAACCATTTTCAACTCACTAAATCACTTCTCAAGTCACTACACTTAACAATTTTCAACTCACAAGTTCACATTTCAAGTCACTACCCTTAACCATTTTCAACTCACAAGTTCACATTTTAAGTCACTACACTTAACCATTTTCAAGTCACAAGTTCACATTTCAAGTCACTACACTTAATCATTTGAAGTTGCTAATTCACAATTTGAAATTACTACATTTAACCATTTTCAAGTCACAAGTTCACATTTCAAGTCACTACACTTAATCATTTTCAAGTCACTACACTTAACCATTTTCAAGTCACTAATTCATATTTCAAGTCACTATATTTAACCATTTTCAAGAAACAAGTTCACTACATTTAACCATTATCAAGTCACTACACTTAACTATTTACAAGTCACAAGTTCACATTTCAAGTCACTACACTTAACTATTTTCAAGTCACAAGTTCAAATTTCATGGCATTACACTTAACCATTTCAAGTCACTACACTTTACCATTTTCACGTCACTAACTCACATATCAAGTTACTACACTTAAGAATTTTCAAAACACAAGTTCACAATTTCAAGACACTACACTTAACCATTTTCAACTCACTAATTCATAATTTGAAGTCACTACATTTAACCATTTTCAAGTCTCAAGTTCACATTTCAAGTCACTACACATAACCATTTTCAAGTGACTAATTCACATTTGAAGTCACTACATATAACCATTTTCAAAAGAAAGTTAACATTTCAAGTCATTACACGTAACCATTTTCAAGTCACTAATTCACATTTCAAGTCACTATAATTAACCATTTTCAAGAAACAATTTCACAATTTCAAGTCACTACACTTAACGATTTTCAAGTCACTAATTCACATTTCAAGTTACTACACTTAACCATTTTCAAGAAACAAGTTCACAATTTCAATGCACAACATTTAACCATTTTCAACTCTCTAAATCACTTTTCAAGTCACCACACTTAAATTTTTTCAACTCACAAGTTCACATTTCAAGTCACTATCCTTAACCATTTTCAACTCACAAGTTCACATTTCAAGTCACTACACTTAACCATTTTCAAGTCACAAGTTCACATTTCAAGTCACTACATATAACCATTTTCAAAAGAAAGTTAACATTTCAAGTCATTACACGTAACCATTTTCAAGTCACTAATTCACATTTCAAGTCACTATAATTAACCATTTTCAAGAAACAATTTCACAATTTCAAGTCACTACACTTAACGATTTTCAAGTCACTAATTCACATTTCAAGTTACTACACTTAACCATTTTCAAGAAACAAGTTCACAATTTCAATGCACAACATTTAACCATTTTCAACTCACTAAATCACTTTTCAAGTCACCACACTTAAATTTTTTCAACTCACAAGTTCACATTTCAAGTCACTACACTTAACAATTTTCAACTCACAAGTTCACATTTCAAGTCACTACCCTTAACCATTTTCAACTCACAAGTTCACATTTTAAGTCACTACACTTAACCATTTTCAAGTCAAAAGTTCACATTTCAAGTCACTACACTTAACCATTTTCAAGTTGCTAATTCACAATTTGAAATTACTACATTTAACCATTTTCAAATCACTACACTTAACCATTTACAAGTCACAAGTTCACATTTCAAGTCACTACACTTAACTATTTTCAAGTCACAAGTTCAAATTTCATGGCATTACACTTAACCATTTCAAGTCACTACACTTTACCATTTTCACGTCACTAATTCACATATAAAGTTACTACACTTAACCATTTTCAAAACACAAGTTCACAATTTCAAGTCACTACACTTAACCATTTTCAACTCACTAATTCATAATTTGAAGTCACTACATTTAACCATTTTCAAGTCTCAAGTTCACATTTCAAGTCACTACACTTAATCATTTTCAAGAAACTATTTCACATTTCAAGTCACTACACATAACCATTTTCAAGTCACTAATTCACATTTGAAGTCACTACATATAACCATTTTCAAAAGAAAGTTAACATTTCAAGTCATTACACGTAACCATTTTCAAGTCACTAATTCACATTTCAAGTCACTATATTTAACCATTTTCAAGAAACAAGTTCACTACATTTAACCATTTTCAAATCACTACACTTAACCATTTACAAGTCACAAGTTCACATTTCAAGTCACTACACTTAACTATTTTCAAGTCACAAGTTCAAATTTCATGGCATTACACTTAACCATTTCAAGTCACTACACTTTACCATTTTCACGTCACTAATTCACATATCAAGTTACTACACTTAACCATTTTCAAAACACAAGTTCACAATTTCAAGTCACTACACTTAACCATTTTCAACTCACTAATTCATAATTTGAAGTCACTACATTTAACCATTTTCAAGTCTCAAGTTCACATTTCAAGTCACTACACTTAATCATTTTCAAGAAACTATTTCACATTTCAAGTCACTACACATAACCATTTTCAAGTCACTAATTCACATTTGAAGTCACTACATATAACCATTTTCAAAAGAAAGTTAAAATTTCAAGTCATTACACGTAACCATTTTCAAGTCACTAATTCACATTTCAAGTCACTATAATTAACCATTTTCAAGAAACAATTTCACAATTTCAAGTCACTACACTTAACGATTTTCAAGTCACAAATTCACATTTCAAGTTACTACACTTAACCATTTTCAAGAAACATGTTCACAATTTCAATTCACAACATTTAACCATTTTCAACTCACTAAATCACTTCTCAAGTCACTACACTTAACAATTTTCAACTCACAAGTTCACATTTCAAGTCACTACCCTTAACCATTTTCAACTCACAAGTTCACATTTTAAGTCACTACACTTAACCATTTTCAAGTCAAAAGTTCACATTTCAAGTCACTACACTTAACCATTTTCAAGTTGCTAATTCACAATTTGAAATTACTACATTTAACCATTTTCAAATCACTACACTTAACCATTTACAAGTCACAAGTTCACATTTCAAGTCACTACACTTAACTATTTTCAAGTCACAAGTTCAAATTTCATGGCATTACACTTAACCATTTCAAGTCACTACACTTTACCATTTTCACGTCACTAATTCACATATCAAGTTACTACACTTAACCATTTTCAAAACACAAGTTAACAATTTCAAGTCACTACACTTAACCATTTTCAACTCACTAATTCATAATTTGAAGTCACTACATTTAACCATTTTCAAGTCTCAAGTTCACATTTCAAGTCACTACACTTAATCATTTTCAAGAAACTGTTTCACATTTCAAGTCACTACACAATACCATTTTCAAGTCACTAATTCACATTTGAAGTCACTATATATAACCATTTTCAAAAAAATGTTAACATTTCAAGTCACTATAATTAACCATTTTCAAGAAACAATTTCACAATTTCAAGTCACTACACTTGACGATTTTCAAGTCACAAATTCACATTTCAAGTTACTACACTTAACCATTTTCAAGAAATAAGTTCACAATTTCAATGCACTACATTTAACCATTTTCAAGTCACTACATTTAACCATTTTCAACTCACTAATTAGAATTTCAAGTCACTACACTTAACCATTTTTCAAGAAACAAGTTCACAATTTCAATTCACTACATTTAACCATTTTCAAGTCACTACACTTAACCATTTTACACTCACAAGTTCACATTTCAAGTCACTACACCTAACCATTTTAAAGTCACAAGTTCACATTTCAAGTCAGTACACTTAACCATTTTAAAGTCATAAGTTCATATTTCAAGTCACTACACTTAACCATTTACAAGTCACTAATTCACATTTCAAGTCACTATATTTAACCATTTTCAAGTCAATACACTTAAACATTTTAAAATTACAAGTTCATATTTCAAGTCACTATACTTAACGATTTTCAAGTCACTATATTTAACCATTTTCAAGAAACAAGTTCACAATTTCAATTCACAACATTTAACCATTTTCAACTCACTAAATCACTTCTCAAGTCACTACACTTAACAATTTTCAACTCACAAGTTCACATTTCAAGTCACTACCCTTAACCATTTTCAACTCACAAGTTCACATTTTAAGTCACTACACTTAACCATTTTCAAGTCACAAGTTCACATTTCAAGTCACTACACTTAATCATTTGAAGTTGCTAATTCACAATTTGAAATTACTACATTTAACCATTTTCAAGTCACAAGTTCACATTTCAAGTCACTACACTTAATCATTTTCAAGTCACTACACTTAACCATTTTCAAGTCACTAATTCATATTTCAAGTCACTATATTTAACCATTTTCAAGAAACAAGTTCACTACATTTAACCATTATCAAGTCACTACACTTAACTATTTACAAGTCACAAGTTCACATTTCAAGTCACTACACTTAACTATTTTCAAGTCACAAGTTCAAATTTCATGGCATTACACTTAACCATTTCAAGTCACTACACTTTACCATTTTCACGTCACTAACTCACATATCAAGTTACTACACTTAAGCATTTTCAAAACGCAAGTTCAGTCACTACACTTAACCATTTTCAACTCACTAATTCATAATTTGAAGTCACTACATTTAACCATTTTCAAGTCTCAAGTTCACATTTCAAGTCACTACACTTAATCATTTTCAAGAAACTATTTCACATTTCAAGTCACTACATATAACCATTTTCAAGTGACTAATTCACATTTGAAGTCACTACATATAACCATTTTCAAAAGAAAGTTAACATTTCAAGTCATTACACGTAACCATTTTCAAGTCACTAATTCACATTTCAAGTCACTATAATTAACCATTTTCAAGAAACAATTTCACAATTTCAAGTCACTACACTTAACGATTTTCAAGTCACTAATTCACATTTCAAGTTACTACACTTAACCATTTTCAAGAAACAAGTTCACAATTTCAATGCACAACATTTAACCATTTTCAACTCACTAAATCACTTTTCAAGTCACCACACTTAAATTTTTTCAACTCACAAGTTCACATTTCAAGTCACTATCCTTAACCATTTTCAACTCACAAGTTCACATTTCAAGTCACTACACTTAACCATTTTCAAGTCACAAGTTCACATTTCAAGTCACTACACTTAATCATTTTCAAGTTGCTAATTCACAATTTGAAATTACTACATTTAACCATTTTCAAGTCACAAGTTCACATTTCAAGTCACTATACTTAATCATTTTCAAGTCACTACACTTAACCATTTTCAAGTCACTAATTCACATTTCAAGTCACTATATTTAACCATTTTCAAGAAACAAGTTCACTACATTTAACCATTTTCAAGTCTCTACACTTAACCATTTACAAGTCACAAGTTCACATTTCAAGTCACTACACTGAACTATTTTCAAGTCACAAGTTCAAATTTCATGTCATTACACTTAACCATTTCAAGTCACTACACTTTACCATTTTCACGTAACTAATTCACATATCAAGTTACTACACATAACCATTTTCAAAACACAAGTTCACAATTTCAAGTCACTACACTTAACCATTTTCAACTCACTAATTCATAATTTGAAGTCACTACATTTAACCATTTTCAAGTCTCAAGTTCACATTTCAAGTCACTACAGTTAATCATTTTCAAGAAACTATTTCACAGTTCAAGTCACTACACATAACCATTTTCAAGTCACTAATTCACACTTGAAGTCACTATATATAACCATTTTCAAAAAAAAGTTAACATTTCAAGTCATTACACGTAACCATTTTCAAGTCACTATTTCACATTTCAAGTCACTATAATTAACCATTTTCAAGAAACAATTTCACAATTTCAAGTCACTACACTAACGATTTTCAAGTCACAAATTCACATTTCAAGTTACTACACTTAACCATTTTCAACAAACAAGTTCACAATTTCAATGCACTACATTTAACCATTTTCAAGTCACTACATTTAACCATTTTCAACTCACTAATTTGCATTTCAAGTCACTACACTTAACCATTTTTCAAGAAACAAGTTCACAATTTCAATTCACTACATTTAACCATTTTCAAGTCACTACACTTAACCATTTTACACTCACAAGTTCACATTTCAAGTCACTACACCTAACCATTTTAAAGTCACAAGTTCACATTTCAAGTCAGTACACTTAACCATTTTAAAGTCACAAGTTCATATTTCAAGTCACTACACTTAACCATTTACAAGTCACTAATTCACATTTCAAGTCACTATATTTAACCATTTTCAAGTCACTACACTTAAACATTTTAAAGTTACAAGTTCATACTTCAAGTCACTACACTTAACCATTTTCAAGTCACTAATTCACATTTCAAGTCACTATATTTAACCATTTTCAAGAAACAAGTTCACAATTTCAATGCACAACATTTAACCATTTTCAACTCACTAAATCACTTTTCAAGTCACCACACTTAAATTTTTTCAACTCACAAGTTCACATTTCAAGTCACTATCCTTAACCATTTTCAACTCACAAGTTCACATTTCAAGTCACTACACTTAACCATTTTCAAGTCACAAGTTCACATTTCAAGTCACTACACTTAATCATTTTCAAGTTGCTAATTCACAATTTGAAATTACTACATTTAACCATTTTCAAGTCACAAGTTCACATTTCAAGTCACTATACTTAATCATTTTCAAGTCACTACACTTAACCATTTTCAAGTCACTAATTCACATTTCAAGTCACTATATTTAACCATTTTCAAGAAACAAGTTCACTACATTTAACCATTTTCAAGTCTCTACACTTAACCATTTACAAGTCACAAGTTCACATTTCAAGTCACTACACTGAACTATTTTCAAGTCACAAGTTCAAATTTCATGTCATTACACTTAACCATTTCAAGTCACTACACTTTACCATTTTCACGTAACTAATTCACATATCAAGTTACTACACATAACCATTTTCAAAACACAAGTTCACAATTTCAAGTCACTACACTTAACCATTTTCAACTCACTAATTCATAATTTGAAGTCACTACATTTAACCATTTTCAAGTCTCAAGTTCACATTTCAAGTCACTACACTTAATCATTTTCAAGAAACTATTTCACATTTCAAGTCACTACACATAACCATTTTCAAGTCACTAATTCACACTTGAAGTCACTATATATAACCATTTTCAAAAAAAAGTTAACATTTCAAGTCATTACACGTAACCATTTTCAAGTCACTAATTCACATTTCAAGTCACTATAATTAACCATTTTCAAGAAACAATTTCACAATTTCAAGTCACTACACTAACGATTTTCAAGTCACAAATTCACATTTCAAGTTACTACACTTAACCATTTTCAACAAACAAGTTCACAATTTCAATGCACTACATTTAACCATTTTCAAGTCACTACATTTAACCATTTTCAACTCACTAATTTGCATTTCAAGTCACTACACTTAACCATTTTTCAAGAAACAAGTTCACAATTTCAATTCACTACATTTAACCATTTTCAAGTCACTACACTTAACCATTTTACACTCACAAGTTCACATTTCAAGTCACTACACCTAACCATTTTAAAGTCACAAGTTCACATTTCAAGTCAGTACACTTAACCATTTTAAAGTCACAAGTTCATATTTCAAGTCACTACACTTAACCATTTACAAGTCACTAATTCACATTTCAAGTCACTATATTTAACCATTTTCAAGTCACTACACTTAAACATTTTAAAGTTACAAGTTCATATTTCAAGTCACTACACTTAACCATTTTCAAGTCACTAATTCACATTTCAAGTCACTATATTTAACCATTTTAAAGAAACAAGTTCACAATTTCAATTCACAACATTTAACCATTTTCAAATCACTAAATCACTTCTCAAGTCACTACACTTAACAATTTTCAACTCACAAATTCACATTTCAAGTAACTACACCTAACCATTTTCAAGTCACAAGTTCACATTTCAAGTCACTACACTTAACCATTTTAAAGACACAAGTTCATATTTAAAGTCACTACACTTAACCATTTACAAGTCACTAATTCACATTTCAAGTCACTATATTTAACCATTTTCAAGTCACTACACTTAAACATTTTAAAGTTACAAGTTCACATTTCAAGTCACTACACTAAGCCATTTTCAACTCACTAATTCACATTTCAAGTCACTATATTTAACCATTTTCAAGAAACAAGTTCACAATTTCAATTCACAACATTTAACCATTTTCAACTCACTAAATCACTTTTCAAGTCACTACACTTAACAATTTTCAACTCACAAGTTCACATTTCAAGTCACTACCCTTAACCATTTTCAACTCACAAGTTCACATTTCAAGTTACTACACTTAACCATTTTCAAGTCACAAGTTCACATTTCAAGTCACTACACTTAATCATTTTCAAGTTGCTAATTCACAATTTGAAATTACTACATTTAACCATTTTCAAGTCACAAGTTCACATTTCAAGGCACTACACTTAATCATTTTCAAGTTACTACACTTAACCATTTTCAAGAAACAAGTTCACAATTTCAATGCACTACATTTAACCATTTTCAAGTCACTACACTTAACCATTTTCAACTCACTAATTCATAATTTGAAGTCACTACATTTAACCATTTTCAAGTCTCAAGTTCACATTTCAAGTCACTACACTTAATCATTTTCAAGAAACTATTTCACATTTCAAGTCACTACACATAACCATTTTCAAGTCACTAATTCACACTTGAAGTCACTATATATAACCATTTTCAAAAAAAAGTTAACATTTCAAGTCATTACACGTAACCATTTTCAAGTCACTAATTCACATTTCAAGTCACCATAATTAACCATTTTCAAGAAACAATTTCACAATTTCAAGTCACTACACTAACGATTTTCAAGTCACAAATTCACATTTCAAGTTACTACACTTAACCATTTTCAACAAACAAGTTCACAATTTCAATGCACTACATTTAACCATTTTCAAGTCACTACATTTAACCATTTTCAACTCACTAATTTGCATTTCAAGTCACTACACTTAACCATTTTTCAAGAAACAAGTTCACAATTTCAATTCACTACATTTAACCATTTTCAAGTCACTACACTTAACCATTTTACACTCACAAGTTCACATTTCAAGTCACTACACCTAACCATTTTAAAGTCACAAGTTCACATTTCAAGTCAGTACACTTAACCATTTTAAAGTCACAAGTTCATATTTCAAGTCACTACACTTTACCATTTACAAGTCACTAATTCACATTTCAAGTCACTATATTTAACCATTTTCAAGTCACTACACTTAAACATTTTAAAGTTACAAGTTCATATTTCAAGTCACTACACTTAACCATTTTCAAGTCACTAATTCACATTTCAAGTCACTATATTTAACCATTTTCAAGAAACAAGTTCACAATTTCAATTCACAACATTTAACCATTTTCAACTCACTAAATCACTTCTCAAGTCACTACACTTACCAATTTTCAACTCACAAGTTCACATTTCAAGTCACTACCCTTAACCATTTTCAACTCACAAGTTTACATTTTAAGTCACTACACTTAACCATTTTCAAGTCACAAGTTCACATTTCAAGTCACTATATTTAACCATTTTCAAGTCACTACACTTAAACATTTTAAAGTTACAAGTTCACATTTCAAGTCACTACACTAAGCCATTTTCAAGTCACTAATTCACATTTCAAGTCACTATATTTAACCATTTTCAAGAAACAAGTTCACAATTTCAATTCACAACATTTAACCATTTTCAAATCACTAAATCACTTCTCAAGTCACTACACTTAACAATTTTCAACTCACAAGTTCACATTTCAAGTAACTACACCTAACCATTTTCAAGTCACAAGTTCACATTTCAAGTCACTACACTTAACCATTTTAAAGTCACAAGTTCATATTTAAAGTCACTACACTTAACCATTTACAAGTCACTAATTCACATTTCAAGTCACTATATTTAACCATTTTCAAGTCACTACACTTAAACATTTTAAAGTTACAAGTTCACATTTCAAGTCACTACACTAAGCCATTTTCAACTCACTAATTCACATTTCAAGTCACTATATTTAACCATTTTCAAGAAACAAGTTCACAATTTCAATTCACAACATTTAACCATTTTCAACTCACTAAATCACTTTTCAAGTCACTACACTTAACAATTTTCAACTCACAAGTTCACATTTCAAGTCACTACCCTTAACCATTTTCAACTCACAAGTTCACATTTCAAGTTACTACACTTAACCATTTTCAAGTCACAAGTTCACATTTCAAGTCACTACACTTAATCATTTTCAAGTTGCTAATTCACAATTTGAAATTACTACATTTAACCATTTTCAAGTCACAAGTTCACATTTCAAGTCACTACACTTAATCATTTTCAAGTTACTACACTTAACCATTTTCAAGAAACAAGTTCACAATTTCAATGCACTACATTTAACCATTTTCAAGTCACTACACTTAACCATTTTCAACTCACTAATTCATAATTTGAAGTCACTACATTTAACCATTTTCAAGTCTCAAGTTCACATTTCAAGTCACTACACTTAATCATTTTCAAGAAACTATTTCACATTTCAAGACACTACACATAACCATTTTCAAGTCACTAATTCACATTTGAAGTCACTATATATAACCATTTTCAAAAAAATGTTAACATTTCAAGTCATTACACGTAACCATTTTCAAGTCACTAATTCACATTTCAAGTCACTATAATTAACCATTTTCAAGAAACAATTTCACAATTTCAAGTCACTACACTTGACGATTTTCAAGTCACAAATTCACATTTCAAGTTACTACACTTAATCATTTTCAAGTAACAAGTTCACAATTTTAATGCACTACATTTAACCATTTTCAAGTCAGTACATTTAACCATTTTCAACTCACTAATTTGCATTTCAAGTCACTACACTTAACCATTTTTCAAGAAACAAGTTCACAATTTCAATTCACAACATTTAACCATTTTCAAGTCACTACACTTAACCATTTTCAACTCACAAGTTCACATTTCAAGTAACTACACCTAACCATTTTCAAGTCACAAGTTCACTTTTCAAGTCACTACACTTAACCATTTTAAAGTCACAAGTTCATATTTCAAGTCACTACACTTAACCATTTACAAGTCACTAATTCACATTTCAAGTCACTATATTTAACCATTTTCAAGTCATTACACTTAAACATTTTAAAGTTACAAGTTTACATTTCAAGTCACTACACTAAGCCATTTTCAACTCACTAATTCACATTTCAAGTCACTATATTTAACCATATTCAAGAAACAAGTTCACAATTTCAATTCACAACATTTAACTATTTTCAACTCACTAAATCACTTTTCAAGTCACTACACTTAACAATTTTCAACTCACAAGTTCACATTTCAAGTCACTACCCTTAACCATTTTCATCTCACAAGTTCACATTTCAAGTCACTACACTTAACCATTTTCAAGTCACAAATTCACATTTCAAGTCACTACACTTAATCATTTTCAAGTTGCTAATTCACAATTTGAAATTACTACATTTAACTATTTTCAAGTCACAAGTTCACATTTCAAGTCACTACGCTTAACCATTTTCTAGTCACAAGTTCACATTTCAAGTCACTACACTTAATCATTTTCAAGTCACTACACTTAACCATTTTGAAGTCACTATATTTAACCATTTTCAAGAAACAAGTTCACTACATTTAACCATTTTCAAGTCACTACACTTAACTATTTACAAGTCACAAGTTCACATTTCAAGTAACTACACTTAACTATTTTCAAGTCACAAGTTCAAATTTCATGTCATTACACTTAACCATTTCAAGTCACTACACTTTACCATTTTCACGTAACTAATTCACATATCAAGTTACTACACTTAACCATTTTCAAAACACAAGTTCACAATTTCAAGTCACTACACTTAACCATTTTCAACTCACTAATTCATAATTTGAAGTCACTACATTTAACCATTTTCAAGTCTCAAGTTCACATTTCAAGTCACTACACTTAATCATTTTCAAGAAACTATTTCACATTTCAAGTCACTACACATAACCATTTTCAAGTCACTAATTCACACTTGAAGTCACTATATATAACCATTTTCAAAAAAAAGTTAACATTTCAAGTCATTACACGTAACCATTTTCAAGTCACTAATTCACATTTCAAGTCACTATAATTAACGATTTTCAAGAAACAATTTCACAATTTCAAGTCACTACACCTAACCATTTTAAAGTCACAAGTTCACATTTCAAGTCACTACACTTAACCATTTTAAAGTCACAAGTTCATATTTCAAGTCACTACACTTAACCATTTTCAAGTCACTAATTCACATTTCAAGTCACTATATTTAACCATTTTCAAGTCACTACACTTAAACATTTTAAAGTTACAAGTTCATACTTCAAGTCACTACACTTAACCATTTTCAAGTCACTAATTCACATTTCAAGTCACTATATTGAACCATTTTCAAGAAACAAGTTCACAATTTCAATGCAAAACATTTAACCATTTTCAACTCACTAAATCACTTTTCAAGTCACCACACTTAACCATTTTCAACTCACTAAATCATATTTCAAGTCACTACACTTAACCATTTTCAAGTCACTATATTTAACCATTTTCAAGAAACAAGTTCACAATTTCAATTCACAACATTTAACCATTTTCAACTCACTAAATCACTTCTCAAGTCACTACACTTACCAATTTTCAACTCACAAGTTCACATTTCAAGTCACTACCCTTAACCATTTTCAACTCACAAGTTCACATTTCAAGTCACTACACTTAACCATTTTCAAGTCACAAGTTCACATTTCAAGTCACTACATTCAAGTTGCTAATTCACAATTTGAAATTACTACATTTAACCATTTTCAAGTCACAAGTTCACATTTCAAGTCACTACACTTAATCATTTTCAAGTCACTACACTTAACCATTTTCAAGTCACTAATTCACATTTCAAGTCACTATATTTAACCATTTTCAAGAAACAAGTTCACTACATTTAACCATTTTCAAGTCACTACACTTAACCATTTACAAGTCACAAGTTCACATTTCAAGTCACTACACTTAACTATTTTCAAGTTACAAGTTCAAATTTCATGTCATTACACTTAACCATTTCAAGTCACTACACTTAACCATTTTCAAGAAACAAGTTCACAATTTCAATGCACTACATTTAACCATTTTCAAGTCACTACACTTAACCATTTTCAACTCACTAATTCATAATTTGAAGTCACTGCATTTAACCATTTTCAAGTCTCAAGTTCACATTTCAAGTCACTACACTTAATCATTTTCAAGAAACTATTTCACATTTCAAGTCAGTACACATAACCATTTTCAAGTCACTAATTCACATTTGAAGTCACAATATATAACCATTTACAAAAAAAAGTTAACATTTCAAGTCATTACACGTAACCATTTTCAAGTCACTAATTCACATTTCAAGTCACTATAATTAACCATTTTCAAGAAACAATTTCACAATTTCAAGTCACTACACTTGACGATTTTAAAGTCCCAAATTCACATTTCAAGTCACTACACTTAACCATTTTCAAGTCACTAATTCACATTTCAAGTCACTATATTTAACCATTTTCAAGAAACAAGTTCACAATTTCAATTCACAACATTTAACCATTTTCAACTCACTAAATCACTTCTCAAGTCACTACACTTACCAATTTTCAACTCACAAGTTCACACTAAAAGTCACTACCCTTAACCATTTTCAACTCACAAGTTCACATTTTAAGTCACTACACTTAACCATTTTCAAGTCACAAGTTCACATTTCAAGTCACTACACTTAACCATTTTCAAGAAACAAGTTCACAATTTCAATGCACTACATTTAACCATTTTCAAGTCACTACACTTAACCATTTTCAACTCACTAATTCATAATTTGAAGTCACTGCATTTAACCATTTTCAAGTCTCAAGTTCACATTTCAAGTCACTACACTTAATCATTTTCAAGAAACTATTTCACATTTCAAGTCACTACACATAACCATTTTCAAGTCACTAATTCACATTTGAAGTCACAATATATAACCATTTACAAAAAAAAGTTAACATTTCAAGTCATTACACGTAACCATTTTCAAGTCACTAATTCACATTTCAAGTCACTATAATTAACCATTTTCAAGAAACAATTTCACAATTTCAAGTCACTACACTTGACGATTTTGAAGTCCCAAATTCACATTTCAAGTCACTACACTTAACCATTTTCAAGTCACTAATTCACATTTCAAGTCACTATATTTAACCATTTTCAAGAAACAAGTTCACAATTTCAATTCACAACATTTAACCATTTTCAACTCACTAAATCACTTCTCAAGTCACTACACTTACCAATTTTCAACTCACAAGTTCACACTAAAAGTCACTACCCTTAACCATTTTCAACTCACAAGTTCACATTTTAAGTCACTACACTTAACCATTTTCAAGTCACAAGTTCACATTTCAAGTCACTACACTTAACCATTTTCAAGAAACAAGTTCACAATTTCAATGCACTACATTTAACCATTTTCAAGTCACTACATTTAACCATTTTCAACTCACTAATTTGCATTTCAAGTCACTACACTTAACCATTTTTCAAGAAACAAGTTCACAATTTCAATTCACTACATTTAACCATTTTCAAGTCGCTACACTTAACCATTTTACACTCACAAGTTCACATTTTAAGTCACTACACCTAACCATTTTAAAGTCACAAGTTCACATTTCAAGTCAGTACACTTAACCATTTTAAAGTCACAAATTCATATTTCAAGTCACTACACTTAACCATTTACAAGTAACTAATTCACATTTCAAGTCACTATATTTAACCATTTTCAAGTCACTACACTTAAACATTTTAAAGTTACAAGTTCATATTTCAAGTCACTACACTTAACCATTTTCAAGTCACTAATTCACATTTCAAGTCACTATATTTAACCATTTTCAAGAAACAAGTTCACAATTTCAATTCACAACATTTAACCATTTTCAACTCACTAAATCACTTCTCAAGTCACTACACTTACCAATTTTCAACTCACAAGTTCACATTAAAAGTCACTACCCTTAACCATTTTCAACTCACAAGTTCACATTTTAAGTCACTACACTTAACCATTTTCAAGTCACAAGTTCACATTTCAAGTCGCTACACTTAACCATTTTCAAGAAACAAGTTCACAATTTCAATGCACTACATTTAACCATTTTCAAGTCACTACATTTAACCATTTTCAACTCACTAATTTGCATTTCAAGTCACTACACTTAACCATTTTTCAAGAAACAAGTTCACAATTTCAATTCACTACATTTAACCATTTTCAAGTCACTACACTTAACCATTTTCAACTCACAAGTTCACATTTCAAGTCACTACACCTAACCATTTTCAAGTCACAAGTTCACATTTCAAGTCACTACACTTAACCATTTTAAAGTCACAAGTTCATATTTCAAGTCACTACACTTAACCATTTACAAGTCACTAATTCACATTTCAAGTCACAATATTTAACCATTTTCAAGTCACTACACTTAAACATTTTAAAGTTACAAGTTCACATTTCAAGTCACTACACTAAGCCATTTTCAACTCACTAATTCACATTTCAAGTCACTATATTTAACCATTTTCAAGAAACAAGTTCACAATTTCAATTCACAACATTTAACCATTTTCAACTCACTAAATCACTTCTCAAGTCACTACACTTAACAATTTTCAACTCACAAGTTCACATTTCAAGTCACTACCCTTAACCATTTTCAACTCACAAGTTCACATTTCAAGTCACTGCACCTAACCATTTTCAAGTCACAAGTTCACATTTCAAGTCACTACACTTAACCATTTTAAAGTCACAAGTTCATATTTCAAGTCACTACACTTAACCATTTACAAGTCACTAATTCACATTTCAAGTCACTATATTTAACCATTTTCAAGTCACTACACTTAAACATTTTAAAGTTACAAGTTCATACTTCAAGTCACTACACTTAACCATTTTCAAGTCACTAATTCACATTTCAAGTCACTATATTTAACCATTTTCAAGAAACAAGTTCACAATTTCAATGCAAAACATTTAACCATTTTCAACTCACTAAATCACTTTTCAAGTCAGCACACTTAAATTTTTTCAACTCACAAGTTCACATTTCAAGTCACTACCCTTAACCATTTTCAACTCACAAGTTCACATTTCAAGTCACTACACTTAACCATTTTCAACTCACAAGTTCACATTAAAAGTCACTACCCTTAACCATTTTCAACTCACAAGTTCACATTTTAAGTCACTACACTTAACCATTTTCAAGTCACAAGTTCACATTTCAAGTCACTACACTTAACCATTTTCAAGAAACAAGTTCACAATTTCAATGCACTACATTTAACCATTTTCAAGTCACTACATTTAACCATTTTCAACTCACTAATTTGCATTTCAAGTCACTACACTTAACCATTTTTCAAGAAACAAGTTCACAATTTCAATTCACTACATTTAACCATTTTCAAGTCACTACACTTAACCATTTTCAACTCACAAGTTCACATTTCAAGTCACTACACCTAACCATTTTCAAGTCACAAATTCACATTTCAAGTCACTACACTTAACCATTTAAAGTCACAAGTTCATATTTCAAGTCACTACACTTAACCATTTACAAGTCACTAATTCACATTTCAAGTCACTATATTTAACCATTTTCAAGTCACTACACTTAAACATTTTAAAGTTACAAGTTCACATTTCAAGTCACTACTTTCAACTCACTAATTCACATTTCAAGTCACTATATTTAACCATTTTCAAGAAACAAGTTCACAATTTCAATTCACAACATTTAACCATTTTCAACTCACTAAATCACTTCTCAAGTCACTACACTTAACAATTTTCAACTCACAAGTTCACATTTCAAGTCACTACCCTTAACCATTTTCAACTCACAAGTTCACATTTCAAGTCACTACACCTAACCATTTTCAAGTCACAAGTTCACATTTCAAGTCACTACACTTAACCATTTTAAAGTCACAAGTTCATATTTCAAGTCACTACACTTAACCATTTACAAGTCACTAATTCACATTTCAAGTCACTATATTTAACCATTTTCAAGTCACTACACTTAAACATTTTAAAGTTACAAGTTCATACTTCAAGTCACTACACTTAACCATTTTCAAGTCACTAATTCACATTTCAAGTCACTATATTTAACCATTTTCAAGAAACAAGTTCACAATTTCAATGCAAAACATTTAACCATTTTCAACTCACTAAATCACTTTTCAAGTCAGCACACTTAAATTTTTTCAACTCACAAGTTCACATTTCAAGTCACTA
This sequence comes from Capsicum rhomboideum, assembly GCA_031232105.1. Classification (NCBI taxonomy): domain Eukaryota; kingdom Viridiplantae; phylum Streptophyta; class Magnoliopsida; order Solanales; family Solanaceae; genus Capsicum; species Capsicum rhomboideum. Next base: position 50,648,237 of record CP124710.1, on the reverse strand, counting down.
CCCTTAACCATTTTCAACTCACAAGTTCACATTTCAAGTCACTACACTTAACCATTTTCAAGTCACAAGTTCACATTTCAAGTCACTACATTCAAGTTGCTAATTTACAATTTGAAATTACTACATTTAACCATTTTCAAGTCACAAGTTCACATTTCAAGTCACTACACTTAATCATTTTCAAGTCACTACACTTAACCATTTTCAAGTCACTAATTCACATTTCAAGTCACTATATTAAACCATTTTCAAGAAACAAGTTCACTACATTTAACCATTTTCAAGTCACTACACTTAACCATTTACAAGTCACAAGTTCACATTTCAAGTCACTACACTTAACTATTTTCAAGTTACAAGTTCAAATTTCATGTCATTACACTTAACCATTTCAAGTCACTACACTTAACCATTTTCAAGAAACAAGTTCACAATTTCAATGCACTACATTTAACCATTTTCAAGTCACTACACTTAACCATTTTCAACTCACTAATTCATAATTTGAAGTCACTACATTTAACCATTTTCAAGTCTCAAGTTCACATTTCAAGTCACTACACTTAATCATTTTCAAGAAACTATTTCACATTTCAAGTCACTACACATAACCATTTTCAAGTCACTAATTCACATTTGAAGTCACAATATATAACCATTTACAAAAAAAAGTTAACATTTCAAATCATTACACGTAACCATTTTCAAGTCACTAATTCACATTTCAAGTCACTATAATTAACCATTTTCAAGAAACAATTTCACAATTTCAAGTCACTACACGTGACGATTTTCAAGTCACAAATTCACATTTCAAGTTACTACACTTAACCATTTTCAAGAAACAAGTTCACAATTTCAATGCACTACATTTAACCATTTTCAAGTCACTACATTTAACCATTTTCAACTCACTAATTTGCATTTCAAGTCACTACAGTTAACCATTTTTCAAGAAACAAGTTCACAATTTCAATTCACTACATTTAACCATTTTCAAGTCGCTACACTTAACCATTTTACACTCACAAGTTCACATTTCAAGTCACTACACCTAACCATTTTAAAGTCACAAGTTCACATTTCAAGTCAGTACACTTAACCATTTTAAAGTCACAAGTTCATATTTCAAGTCACTACACTTAACCATTTACAAGTCACTAATTCACATTTCAAGTCACTATATTTAACCATTTTCAAGTCACTACACTTAAACATTTTAAAGTTACAAGTTCATATTTCAAGTCACTACACTTAACCATTTTCAAGTCACTAATTCACATTTCAAGTCACTATATTTAACCATTTTCAAGAAACAAGTTCATAATTTCAATTCACAACATTTAACCATTTTCAACTCACTAAATCACTTCTCAAGTCACTACACTTACCAATTTTCAACTCACAAGTTCACACTAAAAGTCACTACCCTTAACCATTTTCAACTCACAAGTTCACATTTTAAGTCACTACACTTAACCATTTTCAACTCACAAGTTCACATTTCAAGTCACTACACTTAACCATTTTCAAGTCACTAATTCACATTTCAAGTCACTATATTTAACCATTTTCAAGAAACAAGTTCACAATTTCAATTCACAACATTTAACCATTTTCAACTCACTAAATCACTTCTCAAGTCACTACACTTACCAATTTTCAACTCACAAGTTCACACTAAAAGTCACTACCCTTAACCATTTTCAACTCACAAGTTCACATTTTAAGTCACTACACTTAACCATTTTCAAGTCACAAGTTCACATTTCAAGTCACTACACTTAACCATTTTCAAGAAACAAGTTCACAATTTCAATGCACTACATTTAACCATTTTCAAGTCACTACATTTAACCATTTTCAACTCACTAATTTGCATTTCAAGTCACTACACTTAACCATTTTTCAAGAAACAAGTTCACAATTTCAATTCACTACATTTAACCATTTTCAAGTCGCTACACTTAACCATTTTACACTCACAAGTTCACATTTCAAGTCACTACACCTAACCATTTTAAAGTCACAAGTTCACATTTCAAGTCAGTACACTTAACCATTTTAAAGTCACAAATTCATATTTCAAGTCACTACACTTAACCATTTACAAGTAACTAATTCACATTTCAAGTCACTATATTTAACCATTTTCAAGTCACTACACTTAAACATTTTAAAGTTACAAGTTCATATTTCAAGTCACTACACTTAACCATTTTCAAGTCACTAATTCACATTTCAAGTCACTATATTTAACCATTTTCAAGAAACAAGTTCACAATTTCAATTCACAACATTTAACCATTTTCAACTCACTAAATCACTTCTCAAGTCACTACACTTAACAATTTTTAACTCACAAGTTCACATTAAAAGTCACTACCCTTAACCATTTTCAACTCACAAGTTCACATTTTAAGTCACTACACTTAACCATTTTCAAGTCACAAGTTCACATTTCAAGTCACTACACTTAACCATTTTCAAGAAACAAGTTCACAATTTCAATGCACTACATTTAACCATTTTCAAGTCACTACATTTAACCATTTTCAACTCACTAATTTGCATTTCAAGTCACTACACTTAACCATTTTTCAAGAAACAAGTTCACAATTTCAATTCACTACATTTAACCATTTTCAAGTCACTACACTTAACCATTTTCAACTCACAAGTTCACATTTCAAGTCACTACACCTAACCATTTTCAAGTCACAAGTTCACATTTCAAGTCACTACACTTAACCATTTTAAAGTCACAAGTTCATATTTCAAGTCACTACACTTAACCATTTACAAGTCACTAATTCACATTTCAAGTCACTATATTTAACCATTTTCAAGTCACTACACTTAAAACTTTTAAAGTTACAAGTTCACATTTCAAGTCACTACACTAAGCCATTTTCAACTCACTAATTCACATTTCAAGTCACTATATTTAACCATTTTCAAGAAACAAGTTCACAATTTCAATTCACAACATTTAACCATTTTCAACTCACTAAATCACTTCTCAAGTCACTACACTTAACAATTTTCAACTCACAAGTTCACATTTCAAGTCACTACCCTTAACCATTTTCAACTCACAAGTTCACATTTCAAGTCACTACACCTAACCATTTTCAAGTCACAAGTTCACATTTCAAGTCACTACACTTAACCATTTTAAAGTCACAAGTTCATATTTCAAGTCACTACACTTAACCATTTACAAGTCACTAATTCACATTTCAAGTCACTATATTTAACCATTTTCAAGTCACTACACTTAAACATTTTAAAGTTACAAGTTCATACTTCAAGTCACTACACTTAACCATTTTCAAGTCACTAATTCACATTTCAAGTCACTATATTTAACCATTTTCAAGAAACAAGTTCACAATTTCAATGCAAAACATTTAACCATTTTCAACTCACTAAATCACTTTTCAAGTCACCACACTTAAATTTTTTCAACTCACAAGTTCACATTTCAAGTCACTACCCTTAACCATTTTCAACTCACAAGTTCACATTTCAAGTCACTACACTTAACCATTTTCAAGTCACAAGTTCACATTTCAAGTCACTACATTCAAGTTGCTAATTCACAATTTGAAATTACTACATTTAACCATTTTCAAGTCACAACACTTAACCATTTTCAAGTCACTAATTCACATTTCAAGTCACTATATTAAACCATTTTCAAGAAACAAGTTCACTACATTTAACCATTTTCAAGTCACTACACTTAACCATTTACAAGTCACAAGTTCACATTTCAAGTCACTACACTTAACTATTTTCAAGTTACAAGTTCAAATTTCATGTCATTACACTTAACCATTTCAAGTCACTACACTAATTCACATATCAAGTTACTACACTTAACCATTTTCAAAACACAAGTTCACAATTTCAAGTCACTACACTTAACCATTTTCAACTCACTAATTCATAATTTGAAGTCACTACATTTAACCATTTTCAAGTCTCAAGTTCACATTTCAAGTCACTACACTTAATCATTTTCAAGAAACTATTTCACATTTCAAGTCACTACACATAACCATTTTCAAGTCACTAATTCACATTTGAAGTCACAATATATAACCATTTACAAAAAAAAGTTAACATTTCAAGTCATTACACGTAACCATTTTCAAGTCACTAATTCACATTTCAAGTCACTATAATTAACCATTTTCAAGAAACAATTTCACAATTTCAAGTCACTACACTTGACGATTTTCAAGTCACAAATTCACATTTCAAGTTACTACACTTAACCATTTTCAAGAAACAAGTTCACAATTTCAATGCACTACATTTAACCATTTTCAAGTCACTACATTTAAGCATTTTCAACTCACTAATTTGCATTTCAAGTCACTACACTTAACCATTTTTCAAGAAACAAGTTCACAATTTCAATTCACTACATTTAACCATTTTCAAGTCGCTACACTTAACCATTTTACACTCACAAGTTCACATTTCAAGTCACTAAACCTAACCATTTTAAAGTCACAAGTTCACATTTCAAGTCAGTACACTTAACCATTTTCAAGTCACAAGTTCATATTTCAAGTCACTACACTTAACCATTTACAAGTCACTAATTCACATTTCAAGTCACTATATTTAACCATTTTCAAGTCACTACACTTAAACATTTTAAAGTTACAAGTTCATATTTCAAGTCACTACACTTAACCATTTTCAAGTCACTAATTCACATTTCAAGTCACTATATTTAACCATTTTCAAGAAACAAGTTCACAATTTCAATTCACAACATTTAACCATTTTCAACTCACTAAATCACTTCTCAAGTCACTACACTTACCAATTTTCAACTCACAAGTTCACACTAAAAGTCACTACCCTTAACCATTTTCAACTCACAAGTTCACATTTTAAGTCACTACACTTAACCATTTTCAAGTCACAAGTTCACATTTCAAGTCACTACACTTAACCATTTTCAAGAAACATGTTCACAATTTCAATGCACTACATTTAACCATTTTCAAGTCACTACATTTAACCATTTTCAACTCACTAATTTGCATTTCAAGTCACTACACTTAACCATTTTTCAAGAAACAAGTTCACAATTTCAATTCACTACATTTAACCATTTTCAAGTCACTACACTTAACCATTTTCAACTCACAAGTTCACATTTCAAGTCACTACACCTAACCATTTTAAAGTCACAAGTTCACATTTCAAGTCACTACACTTAACCATTTTAAAGTCACAAGTTCATATTTCAAGTCACTACACTTAACCATTTACAAGTCACTAATTCACATTTCAAGTCACTATATTTAACCATTTTCAAGTCACTACACTTAAACATTTCAAAGTTACAAGTTCACATTTCAAGTCACTACACTAAGCCATTTTCAACTCACTAATTCACATTTCAAGTCACTATATTTAACGATTTTCAAGAAACAAGTTCACAATTTCAATTCACAACATTTAACCATTTTCAACTCACTAAATTACTTTTCAAGTCACTACACTTAACAGTTTTCAACTCACAAGTTCACATTTCAAGTCACTACCCTTAACCATTTTCATCTCACAAGTTCACATTTCAAGTCACTACACTTAACTATTTTCAAGTCACAAATTCACATTTCAAGTCACTACACTTAATCATTTTAAAGTTGCTAATTCACAATTTGAAATTACTACATTTAACCATTTTCAAGTCACAAGTTCACATTTCAAGTCACTACGCTTAACCATTTTCTAGTCACAAGTTCACATTTCAAGTCACTACACTTAATCATTTTCAAGTCACTACACTTAACCATTTTCAAGTCACTATATTTAACCATTTTCAAGAAACAAGTTCACTACATTTAACCATTTTCAAGTCACTACACTTAACTATTTACAAGTCACAAGTTCACATTTCAAGTCACTACACTTAACTATTTTCAAGTCACAAGTTCAAATTTCATGTCATTACACTTAACCATTTCAAGTCACTACACTTTACCATTTTCACGTCACTAATTCACATATCAAGTTACTACACTTAACCATTTTCAAAACACAAGTTCACAATTTCAAGTCACTACACTTAACCATTTTCAACTCACTAATTCATAATTTGAAGTCACTACATTTAACCATTTTCAAGTCTCAAGTTCACATTTCAAGTCACTACACTTAATCATTTTCAAGAAACTATTTCACATTTCAAGACACTACACATAACCATTTTCAAGTCACTAATTCACATTTGAAATCACTATATATAACCATTTTCAAAAAAATGTTAACATTTCAAGTCATTACACGTAACCATTTTCAAGTCACTAATTCACATTTCAAGTCACTATAATTAACCATTTTCAAGAAACAATTTCACAATTTCAAGTCACTGCACTTAACGATTTTCAAGTCACAAATTCACATTTCAAGTTACTACACTTAACCATTTTCAAGAAACAAGTTCACAATATTAATGCACTACATTTAACCATTTTCAAGTCACTACATTTAACCTTTTTCAACTCACTAATTTGCATTTCAAGTCACTACACTTAACCATTTTTCAAGAAACAAGTTCACAATTTCAATTCACAACATTTAACCATTTTCAAGTCACTACACTTAACCATTTTCAACTCACAAGTTCACATTTCAAGTAACTACACCTAACCATTTTCAAGTCACAAGTTCACATTTCAAGTCACTACACATAACCATTTTCAAGTCACTAATTCACATTTGAAGTCACTACATATAACCATTTTCAAAAAAAAGTGAACATTTCAAGTCATTACACGTAACCATTTTCAAGTCACTAATTCACATTTCAAGTCACTATAATTAACCATTTTCAAGAAACAATTTCACAATTTCAAGTCACTACACTTAACGATTTTCAAGTCACAAATTCACATTTCAAGTTACTACACTTAACCATTTTCAAGAAACAAGTTCACAATTTCAATGCACTACATTTAACCATTTTCAAGTCACTACATTTAACCATTTTCAACTCACTAATTTGCATTTCAAGTCACTACACTTAACCATTTTTCAAGAAACAAGTTCACAATTTCAATTCACTACATTTAACCATTTTCAAGTCACTACACTTAACCATTTTACACTCACAAGTTCACATTTCAAGTCACTACACCTAACCATTTTGAAGTCACAAGTTCACATTTCAAGTCACTACACTTAACCATTTTAAAGTCACAAGTTCATATTTCAAGTCACTACACTTAACCATTTACAAGTCACTAATTCACATTTCAAGTCACTATATTTAACCATTTTCAAGTCACTACACTTAAACATTTTAAAGTTACAAGTTCATATTTTAAGTCACTACACTTAACGATTTTGAAGTCACTAATTCACATTTCAAGTCACTATATTTAACCATTTTCAAGAAACAAGTTCACAATTTCAATTCACAACATTTAACCATTTTCAACTCACTAAATCACTTCTCAAGTCACTACACTTAACAATTTTCAACTCACAAGTTCACATTTCAAGTCACTACACTTAACCATTTTCAAGTCAAAAGTTCACATTTCAAGTCACTACACTTAATCATTTTCAAGTTGCTAATTCACAATTTGAAATTACTACATTTAACCATTTTCAAGTCACAAGTTCACATTTCAAGTCACTACACTTAATCATTTTCAAGTCACTACACTTCACCATTTTCAAGTCACTAATTCACATTTCAAGTCACTATATTTAACCATTTTCAAGAAACAAGTTCACTACATTTAACCATTTTCAAGTCACTACACTTAACCATTTACAAGTCACAAGTTCACATTTCAAGTCACTACACTTAACTATTTTCAAGTCACAAGTTCAAATTTCATGTCATTACACTTAACCATTTCAAGTCACTACACTTTACCATTTTCACGTCACTAATTCACATATCAAGTTACTACACTTAACCATTTTCAAAACACAAGTTCACAATTTCAAGTCACTACACTGAACCATTTTCAACTCACTAATTCATAATTTGAAGTCACTACATTTAACCATTTTCAAGTCTCAAGTTCACATTTCAAGTCACTACACTTAATCATTTTCAAGAAACTATTTCACATTTCAAGTCACTACACATAACCATTTTCAAGTCACTAATTCACATTTGAAGTCACAATATATAACCATTTTCAAAAAAAAGTTAACATTTCAAGTCATTACACGTAACCATTTTCAAGTCACTAATTCACATTTCAAGTCACTATAATTAACGATTTTCAAGAAACAATTTCACAATTTCAAGTCACTACACTTAACGATTTTCAAGTCACAAATTCACATTTCAAGTTACTACACTTAACCATTTTCAAGAAACAAGTTAACAATTTCAATGCACTACATTTAACCATTTTCAAGTCACTACATTTAACCATTTTCAACTCACTAATTTGCATTTCAAGTCACTACACTTAATCATTTTCAAGTCACTACACTTAACCATTTTCAAGTCACCAATTCACATTTCAAGTCACTATATTTAACCATTTTCAAGAAACAAGTTCACTACATTTAACCATTTTCAAGTCACTACACTTAACCATTTACAAGTCACAAGTTCACATTTCAAGTCACTACACTTAACTATTTTCAAGTCACAAGTTCAAATTTCATGTCATTACACTTAACCATTTCAAGTCACTACACTTTACCATTTTCACGTCACTAATTCACATATCAAGTTACTACACTTAACCATTTTCAAAACACAAGTTCACAATTTCAAGTCACTACACTTAACCATTTTCAACTCACTAATTCATAATTTGAAGTCACTACATTTAACCATTTTCAAGTCTCAAGTTCACATTTCAAGTCACTACACTTAATCATTTTCAAGAAACTATTTCACATTTCAAGTCACTACACATAACCATTTTCAAGTCACTAATTCACATTTGAAGTCACAATATATAACCATTTTCAAAAAAAAGTTAACATTTCAAGTCATTACACGTAACCATTTTCAAGTCACTAATTCACATTTCAAGTCACTATAATTAACCATTTTCAAGAAACAATTTCACAATTTCAATGCACTACATTTAACCATTTTCAAGTCACTACATTTAACCATTTTCAACTCACTAATTTGCATTTCAAGTCACTACACTTGACCATTTTTCAAGAAACAAGTTCACAATTTCAATTCACTACATTTAACCATTTTCAAGTCGCTACACTTAACCATTTTACACTCACAAGTTCACATTTCAAGTCACTACACCGAACCATTTTAAAGTCACAAGTTCACATTTCAAGTCAGTACACTTAACCATTTTAAACTCACAAGTTCATATTTCAAGTCACTACACTTAACCATTTACAAGTCACTAATTCACATTTCAAGTCACTATATTTAACCATTTTAAAGTCACAAGTTCATATTTCAAGTCACTACACTTAACCATTTACAAGTCACTAATTCACATTTCAAGTCACTATATTTAACCATTTTCAAGTCACTACACTTAAACATTTTAAAGTTACAAGTTCATATTTCAAGTCACTACACTTAACGATTTTCAAGTCACTAATTCACATTTCAAGTCACTATATTTAACCATTTTCAAGAAACAAGTTCACAATTTCAATTCACAACTTTTAACCATTTTCAAGTCACTACATTTAAGCATTTTCAACTCACTAATTTGCATTTCAAGTCACTACACTTAACCATTTTTCAAGAAACAAGTTCACAATTTCAATTCACTACATTTAACCATTTTCAAGTCGCTACACTTAACCATTTTACACTCACAAGTTCACATTTCAAGTCACTACACCGAACCATTTTAAAGTCACAAGTTCACATTTCAAGTCAGTACACTTAACCATTTTAAACTCACAAGTTCATATTTCAAGTCACTACACTTAACCATTTACAAGTCACTAATTCACATTTCAAGTCACTATATTTAACCATTTTAAAGTCACAAGTTCATATTTCAAGTCACTACACTTAACCATTTACAAGTCACTAATTCACATTTCAAGTCACTATATTTAACCATTTTCAAGTCACTACACTTAAACATTTTAAAGTTACAAGTTCATATTTCAAGTCACTACACTTAACGATTTTCAAGTCACTAATTCACATTTCAAGTCACTATATTTAACCATTTTCAAGAAACAAGTTCACAATTTCAATTCACAACTTTTAACCATTTTCGACTCACTAAATCACTTCTCAAGTCACTACACTTAACAATTTTCAACTCACAAGTTCATATTTCAAGTCACTACCCTTAACCATTTTCAAGTCACAAGTTCACATTTTAAGTCACTACACTTAACCATTTTCAAGTCAAAAGTTGACATTTCAAGTCACTACACTTAACCATTTTCAAGTCACTAATTCACATTTCAAGTCACTATATTTAACCATTTTCAAGAAACAAGTTCACTACATTTAACCATTTTCAAGTCACTACACTTAACCATTTACAAGTCACAAGTTCACATTTCAAGTCACTACACTTAACAATTTTCAAGTCACAAGTTCAAATTTCATGTCATTACACTTAACCATTTCAAGTCACTACACTTTTCCATTTTCACGTCACTAATTCACATATCAAGTTACTACACTTAACCATTTTCAAAACACAAGTTCACAATTTCAAGTCACTACACTTAACCATTTTCAACTCACTAATTCATAATTTGAAGTCACTACATTTAACCATTTTCAAGTCTCAAGTTCACATTTCAAGTCACTACACTTAATCATTTTCAAAAACTATTTCACATTTCAAGTCACTACACATAACCATTTTCAAGTCACTAATTCACATTTGAAGTCACTACATATAACCATTCTCAAAAAAAAGTTAACATTTCAAGTCATTACACGTAACCATTTTCAAGTCACTAATTCATATTTCAAGTCACTATAATTAACGAATTTCAAGAAAAAATTTCACAATTTCAAGTCACTACACTTAACGATTTTCAAGTCACAAAATTCACATTTCAAGTTACTACACTTAACCATTTTCAAGAAACAAGTTCACAATTTCAATGCACTACATTTAACCATTTTCAAGTCACTACATTTAACCATTTTCAACTCACTAATTTGCATTTCAAGTCACTACACTTAACCATTTTTCAAGAAACAAGTTCACAATTTCAATTCACTACATTTAACCATTTTCAAGTCACTACACTTAACCATTTTACACTCACAAGTTCACATTTCAAGTCACTACACCTAACCATTTTAAAGTCACAAGTTCACATTTCAAGTCACTACACTTAACCATTTTAAAGTCACAAGTTCATATTTCAAGTCACTACACTTAACCATTTACAAGTCACTAATTCACATTTCAAGTCACTATATTTAACCATTTTCAAGTCACTACACTTAAACATTTTAAAGTTACAAATTCATATTTCAAGTCACTACACTTAACGATTTTCAAGTCACTAATTCACATTTCAAGTCACTATATTTAACCATTTTCAAGAAACAAGTTCACAATTTCAATTCACAACATTTAACCATTTTCAACTCACTAAATCACTTCTCAAGTCACTACACTTAACAATTTTCAACTCACAAGTTCACATTTCAAGTCACTACACTTAACCATTTTCAAGTCAAAAGTTCACATTTCAAGTCACTACACTTAATCATTTTCAAGTTGCTAATTCACAATTTGAAATTACTACATTTAACCATTTTCAAGTCACAAGTTCACATTTCAAGTCACTACACTTAATCATTTTCAAGTCACTACACTTAACCATTTTCAAGTCACTAATTCACATTTCAAGTCACTATATTTAACCATTTTCAAGAAACAAGTTCACTACATTTAACCATTTTCAAGTCACTACACTTAACCATTTACAAGTCACAAGTTCACATTTCAAGTCACTACACTTAACTATTTTCAAGTCACAAGTTCAAATTTCATGTCATTACACTTAACCATTTCAAGTCACTACACTTTACCATTTTCACGTCACTAATTCACATATCAAGTTACTACACTTAACCATTTTCAAAACACAAGTTCACAATTTCAAGTCACTACACTTAACCATTTTCAACTCACTAATTCATAATTTGAAGTCACTACATTTAACCATTTTCAAGTCTCAAGTTCACATTTCAAGTCACTACACTTAATCATTTTCAAGAAACTATTTCACATTTCAAGTCACTACACATAACCATTTTCAAGTCACTAATTCACATTTGAAGTCACAATATATAACCATTTTCAAAAAAAAGTTAACATTTCAAGTCATTACACGTAACCATTTTCAAGTCACTAATTCACATTTCAAGTCACTATAATTAACGATTTTCAAGAAACAATTTCACAATTTCAAGTCACTACACTTAACGATTTTCAAGTCACAAATTCACATTTCAAGTTACTACACTTAACGATTTTCAAGTCACTAATTCACATTTCAAGTCACTATATTTAACCATTTTCAAGAAACAAGTTCACAATTTCAATTCACAACTTTTAACCATTTTCAACTCACTAAATCACTTCTCAAGTCACTACACTTAACAATTTTCAACTCACAAGTTCATATTTCAAGTCACTACCCTTAACCATTTTCAAGTCACAAGTTCTAATTTTAAGTCACTACACTTAACCATTTTCAAGTCAAAAGTTCACATTTCAAGTCACTACACTTAATCATTTTCAAGTTGCTAATTCACAATTTGAAATTACTACATTTAACCATTTTCAAGTCACAAGTTCACATTTCAAGTCACTACACTTAATCATTTTCAAGTCACTACACTTAACCATTTTCAAGTCACTAATTCACATTTCAAGTCACTATATTTAACCATTTTCAAGAAACAAGTTCACTACATTTAACCATTTTCAAGTCACTACACTTAACCATTTACAAGTCACAAGTTCACATTTCAAGTCACTACACTTAACTATTTTCAAGTCACAAGTTCAAATTTCATGTCATTACACTTAACAATTTCAAGTCACTACACTTTACCATTTTCATGTCACTAATTCACATATCAAGTTACTACACTTAACCATTTTCAAAACACAAGTTCACAATTTCAAGTCACTACACTTAACCATTTTCAACTCACTAATTCATAATTTGAAGTCACTACATTTAACCATTTTCAAGTCTCAAGTTCACATTTCAAGTCACTACACTTAATCATTTTCAAGAAACTAATTCACAATATATAACCATTTTCAAAAAAAAGTTAACATTTCAAGTCATTCCACGTAACCATTTTCAAGTCACTAATTCACATTTCAAGTCACTATAATTAACCATTTTCAAGAAACAATTTCACAATTTCAAGTCACTACACTTAACGATTTTCAAGTCACAAATTCACATTTCAAGTTACTACACTTAACCATTTTCAAAAAACAAGTTCACAATTTCAATGCACTACATTTAACCATTTTCAAGTCACTACATTTAACCATTTTCAACTCACTAATATGCATTTCAAGTCACTACACTTGACCATTTTTCAAGAAACAAGTTCACAATTTCAATTCACTACATTTAACCATTTTCAAGTCGCTACACTTAACCATTTTACACTCACAAGTTCACATTTCAAGTCACTACACCTAACCATTTTAAAGTCACAAGTTCACATTTCAAGTCAGTACACTTAACCATTTTAAACTCACAAGTTCATATTTCAAGTCACTACACTTAACCATTTACAAGTCACTAATTCACATTTCAAGTCACTATATTTAACCATTTTCAAGTCACTACACTTAAACATTTTAAAGTTACAAGTTCATATTTCAAGTCACTACACTTAACCATTTTCAAGTCACTAATTCACATTTCAAGTCACTATATTTAACCATTTTCAAGAAACAAGTTCACAATTTCAATTCACAACATTTAACCATTTTCAACTCACTAAATCACTTCTCAAGTCACTACACTTAACAATTTTCAACTCACAAGTTCACATTTCAAGTCACTACCCTTAACCATTTTCAACTCACAAGTTCACATTTTAAGTCACTACACTTAACCATTTTCAAGTCACAAGTTCACATTTCAAGTCACTACACTTAACCATTTTCAAGAAACAAGTTCACAATTTCAATGCACTACATTTAACCATTTTCAAGTCACTACATTTAACCATTTTCAACTCACTAATTTGCATTTCAAGTCACTACACTTAACCATTTTTCAAGAAACAAGTTCACAATTTCAATTCACAACATTTAACCATTTTCAACTCACTAAATCACTTTTCAAGTCACTACACTTAACAATTTTCAACTCACAAGTTCACATTTCAAGTCACTACCCTTAACCATTTTCATCTCACAAGTTCACATTTCAAGTCACTACACTTAACCATTTTCAAGAAACAAGTTCACAATTTCAATTCACAACATTTAACCATTTTCAACTCACTAAATCACTTTTCAAGTCACTACACTTAACAATTTTCAACTCACAAGTTCACATTTCAAGTCACTACCCTTAACCATTTTCATCTCACAAGTTCACATTTCAAGACACTACACTTAACCATTTTCAAGTCAAAAATTCACATTTCAAGTCACTACACTTAATCATTTTCATGTTGCTAATTCACAATTTGAAATTACTACATTTAACCATTTTCAAGTCACAAGTTCACATTTCAAGTCACTACGCTTAACCATTTTCTAGTCACAAGTTCACATTTCAAGTCACTACACTTAATCATTTTCAAGTCACTACACTTAACCATTTTGAAGTCACTATATTTAACCATTTTCAAGAAACAAGTTCACTACATTTAACCATTTTCAAGTCACTACACTTAACTATTTACAAGTCACAAGTTCACATTTCAAGTCACTACGCTTAACTATTTTCAAGTCACAAGTTCAAATTTCATGTCATTACACTTAACCATTTCAAGTCACTACACTTTACCATTTTCACGTAACTAATTCACATATCAAGTTACTACACTTAACCATTTTCAAAACACAAGTTCACAATTTCAAGTCACTACACTTAACCATTTTCAACTCACTAATTCATAATTTGAAGTCACTACATTTAACCATTTTCAAGTCTCAAGTTCACATTTCAAGTCACTACACTTAATCATTTTCAAGAAACTATTTCACATTTCAAGTCACTACACATAACCATTTTCAAGTCACTAATTCACATTTGAAGTCACAATATATAACCATTTTCAAAAAAAAAGTTAACATTTCAAGTCATTACACGTAACCATTTTCATGTCACTAATTCACATTTCAAGTCACTATAATTAACCATTTTCAAGAAACAATTTCACAATTTCAAGTCACTACACTTAACGATTTTCAAGTCACAAATTCACATTTCAAGTTACTACACTTAACCATTTTCAAGAAACAAGTTCACAATTTCAATGCACTACATTTAACCATTTTCAAGTCACTACATTTAACCATTTTCAACTCACTAATTTGCATTTCAAGTCACTACACTTGACCATTTTTCAAGAAACAAGTTCACAACTTCAATTCACTACATTTAACCATTTTCAAGTCGCTACACTTAACCATTTTACACTCACAAGTTCACATTTCAAGTCACTACACCTAACCATTTTAAAGTCACAAGTTCACATTTCAAGTCAGTACACTTAACCATTTTAAACTCACAAGTTCATATTTCAAGTCACTACACTTAACCATTTACAAGTCACTAATTCACATTTCAAGTCACTATATTTAACCATTTTCAAGTCACTACACTTAAACATTTTAAAGTTACAAGTTCATATTTCAAGTCACTACACTTAACCATTTTCAAGTCACTAATTCACATTTCAAGTCACTATATTTAACCATTTTCAAGAAACAAGTTCACAATTTCAATTCACAACATTTAACCATTTTCAACTCACTAAATCACTTCTCAAGTCACTACACTTAACAATTTTCAACTCACAAGTTCACATTTCAAGTCACTACCCTTAACCATTTTCAACTCACAAGTTCACATTTTAAGTCACTACACTTAACCATTTTCAAGTCACAAGTTCACATTTCAAGTCACTACACTTAACCATTTTCAAGAAACAAGTTCACAATTTCAATGCACTACATTTAACCATTTTCAAGTCACTACATTTAACCATTTTCAACTCACTAATTTGCATTTCAAGTCACTACACTTAACCATTTTTCAAGAAACAAGTTCACAATTTCAATTCACTACATTTAATCATTTTCAAGTCACTACACTTAACCATTTTCAACTCACAAGTTCACATTTCAAGTCACTACAATTAATCATTTTCAAGTCACTACACTTAACCATTTTGAAGTCACTATATTTAACCATTTTCAAGAAACAAGTTCACTACATTTAACCATTTTCAAGTCACTACACTTAACTATTTACAAGTCACAAGTTCACATTTCAAGTCACTACGCTTAACTATTTTCAAGTCACAAGTTCAAATTTCTTGTCATTACACTTAACCATTTCAAGTCACTACACTTTACCATTTTCACGTAACTAATTCACATATCAAGTTACTACACTTAACCATTTTCAAAACACAAGTTCACAATTTCAAGTCACTACACTTAACCATTTTCAACTCACTAATTCATAATTTGAAGTCATTACATTTAACCATTTTCAAGTCTCAAGTTCACATTTCAAATCACTACACTTAATCATTTTCAAGAAACTATTTCACATTTCAAGTCACTACACATAACCATTTTCAAGTCACTAATTCACATTTGAAGTCACTATATATAACCATTTTCAAAAAAATGTTAACATTTCAAGTCATTACACGTAACCATTTTCAAGTCACTAATTCACATTTCAAGTCACTATAATTAACCATTTTCAAGAAACAATTTCACAATTTCAAGTCACTACACTTGACGATTTTCATGTCACAAATTCACATTTCAAGTTACTACACTTAACCATTTTCAAGAAACAAGTTCACAATTTTAATGCACTACATTTAACCATTTTCAATTCACAACATTTAACCATTTTCAACTCACTAAATCACTTCTCAAGTCACTACACTTAACAATTTTCAACTCACAAGTTCACATTTCAAGTCACTACCCTTAACCATTTTCAACTCACAAGTTCACATTTCAAGTCACTACACTTAACCATTTTCAAGAAACAAGTTCACAATTTCAATGCACTACATTTAACCATTTTCAAGTCACTACATTTAACCATTTTCAACTCACTAATTTGCATTTCAAGTCACTACACTTAACCATTTTTCAAGAAACAAGTTCACAATTTCAATTCACTACATTTAACCATTTTCAAGTCACTACACTTAACCATTTTCAACTCACAAGTTCACATTTCAAGTCACTACACCTAACCATTTTCAAGTCACAAGTTCACATTTCAAGTCACTACACTTAACCATTTTAAAGTCACAAGTTCATATTTCAAGTCACTACACTTAACCATTTACAAGTCACTAATTCACATTTCAAGTCACTATATTTAACCATTTTCAAGTCACTACACTTAAATATTTTAAAGTTACAAGTTCACATTTCAAGTCACTACACTAAGCCATTTTCAACTCACTAATTCACATTTCAAGTCACTATATTTAACCATTTTCAAGAAACAAGTTCACAATTTCAATTCACAACATTTAACCATTTTCAACTCACTAAATCACTTTTCAAGTCACTACACTTAACAATTTTCAACTCACAAGTTCACATTTCAAGTCACTACCCTTAACCATTTTCATCTCACAAGTTCACATTTCAAGTCACTACACTTAACCATTTTCAAGTCACAAATTCACATTTCAAGTCACTACACTTAATCATTTTCAAGTTGCTAATTCACAATTTGAAATTACTACATTTAACCATTTTCAAGTCACAAGTTCACATTTCAAGTCACTACGCTTAACCATTTTCTAGTCACAAGTTCACATTTCAAGTCACTACACTTAATCATTTTCAAGTCACTACACTTAACCATTTTGAAGTCACTATATTTAACCATTTTCAAGAAACAAGTTCACTACATTTAACCATTTTCAAGTCACTACACTTAACTATTTACAAGTCACAAGTTCACATTTCAAGTCACTACACTTAACCATTTTCAAAACACAAGTTCACAATTTCAAGTCACTACACTTAACCATTTTCAACTCACTAATTCATAATTTGAAGTCACTACATTTAACCATTTTCAAGTCTCAAGTTCACATTTCAAGTCACTACACTTAATCATTTTCAAGAAACTATTTCACATTTCAAGTCACTACACATAACCATTTTCAAGTCACTAATTCACATTTGAAGTCACAATATATAACCATTTTCAAAAAAAAGTTAACATTTCAAGTCATTACACGTAACCATTTTCAAGTCACTAATTCACATTTCAAGTCACTATAATTAACCATTTTCAAGAAACAATTTCACAATTTCAATGCACTACATTTAACCATTTTCAAGTCACTACATTTAACCATTTTCAACTCACTAATTTGCATTTCAAGTCACTACACTTGACCATTTTTCAAGAAACAAGTTCACAATTTCAATTCACTACATTTAACCATTTTCAAGTCGCTACACTTAACCATTTTACACTCACAAGTTCACATTTCAAGTCACTACACCGAACCATTTTAAAGTCACAAGTTCACATTTCAAGTCAGTACACTTAACCATTTTAAACTCACAAGTTCATATTTCAAGTCACTACACTTAACCATTTACAAGTCACTAATTCACATTTCAAGTCACTATATTTAACCATTTTAAAGTCACAAGTTCATATTTCAAGTCACTACACTTAACCATTTACAAGTCACTAATTCACATTTCAAGTCACTATATTTAACCATTTTCAAGTCACTACACTTAAACATTTTAAAGTTACAAGTTCATATTTCAAGTCACTACACTTAACGATTTTCAAGTCACTAATTCACATTTCAAGTCACTATATTTAACCATTTTCAAGAAACAAGTTCACAATTTCAATTCACAACTTTTAACCATTTTCAAGTCACTACATTTAAGCATTTTCAACTCACTAATTTGCATTTCAAGTCACTACACTTAACCATTTTTCAAGAAACAAGTTCACAATTTCAATTCACTACATTTAACCATTTTCAAGTCGCTACACTTAACCATTTTACACTCACAAGTTCACATTTCAAGTCACTACACCGAACCATTTTAAAGTCACAAGTTCACATTTCAAGTCAGTACACTTAACCATTTTAAACTCACAAGTTCATATTTCAAGTCACTACACTTAACCATTTACAAGTCACTAATTCACATTTCAAGTCACTATATTTAACCATTTTAAAGTCACAAGTTCATATTTCAAGTCACTACACTTAACCATTTACAAGTCACTAATTCACATTTCAAGTCACTATATTTAACCATTTTCAAGTCACTACACTTAAACATTTTAAAGTTACAAGTTCATATTTCAAGTCACTACACTTAACGATTTTCAAGTCACTAATTCACATTTCAAGTCACTATATTTAACCATTTTCAAGAAACAAGTTCACAATTTCAATTCACAACTTTTAACCATTTTCGACTCACTAAATCACTTCTCAAGTCACTACACTTAACAATTTTCAACTCACAAGTTCATATTTCAAGTCACTACCCTTAACCATTTTCAAGTCACAGGTTCACATTTTAAGTCACTACACTTAACCATTTTCAAGTCAAAAGTTGACATTTCAAGTCACTACACTTAACCATTTTCAAGTCACTAATTCACATTTCAAGTCACTATATTTAACCATTTTCAAGAAACAAGTTCACTACATTTAACCATTTTCAAGTCACCACACTTAACCATTTACAAGTCACAAGTTCACATTTCAAGTCACTACACTTAACAATTTTCAAGTCACAAGTTCAAATTTCATGTCATTACACTTAACCATTTCAAGTCACTACACTTTTCCATTTTCACGTCACTAATTCACATATCAAGTTACTACACTTAACCATTTTCAAAACACAAGTTCACAATTTCAAGTCACTACACTTAACCATTTTCAACTCACTAATTCATAATTTGAAGTCACTACATTTAACCATTTTCAAGTCTCAAGTTCACATTTCAAGTCACTACACTTAATCATTTTCAAAAACTATTTCACATTTCAAGTCACTACACATAACCATTTTCAAGTCACTAATTCACATTTGAAGTCACTACATATAACCATTCTCAAAAAAAAGTTAACATTTCAAGTCATTACACGTAACCATTTTCAAGTCACTAATTCATATTTCAAGTCACTATAATTAACGAATTTCAAGAAAAAATTTCACAATTTCAAGTCACTACACTTAACGATTTTCAAGTCACAAAATTCACATTTCAAGTTACTACACTTAACCATTTTCAAGAAACAAGTTCACAATTTCAATGCACTACATTTAACCATTTTCAAGTCACTACATTTAACCATTTTCAACTCACTAATTTGCATTTCAAGTCACTACACTTAACCATTTTTCAAGAAACAAGTTCACAATTTCAATTCACTACATTTAACCATTTTCAAGTCACTACACTTAACCATTTTACACTCACAAGTTCACATTTCAAGTCACTACACCTAACCATTTTAAAGTCACAAGTTCACATTTCAAGTCACTACACTTAACCATTTTAAAGTCACAAGTTCATATTTCAAGTCACTACACTTAACCATTTACAAGTCACTAATTCACATTTCAAGTCACTATATTTAACCATTTTCAAGTCACTACACTTAAACATTTTAAAGTTACAAATTCATATTTCAAGTCACTACACTTAACGATTTTCAAGTCACTAATTCACATTTCAAGTCACTATATTTAACCATTTTCAAGAAACAAGTTCACAATTTCAATTCACAACATTTAACCATTTTCAACTCACTAAATCACTTCTCAAGTCACTACACTTAACAATTTTCAACTCACAAGTTCACATTTCAAGTCACTACACTTAACCATTTTCAAGTCAAAAGTTCACATTTCAAGTCACTACACTTAATCATTTTCAAGTTGCTAATTCACAATTTGAAATTACTACATTTAACCATTTTCAAGTCACAAGTTCACATTTCAAGTCACTACACTTAATCATTTTCAAGTCACTACACTTCACCATTTTCAAGTCACTAATTCACATTTCAAGTCACTATATTTAACCATTTTCAAGAAACAAGTTCACTACATTTAACCATTTTCAAGTCACTACACTTAACCATTTACAAGTCACAAGTTCACATTTCAAGTCACTACACTTAACTATTTTCAAGTCACAAGTTCAAATTTCATGTCATTACACTTAACCATTTCAAGTCACTACACTTTACCATTTTCACGTCACTAATTCACATATCAAGTTACTACACTTAACCATTTTCAAAACACAAGTTCACAATTTCAAGTCACTACACTGAACCATTTTCAACTCACTAATTCATAATTTGAAGTCACTACATTTAACCATTTTCAAGTCTCAAGTTCACATTTCAAGTCACTACACTTAATCATTTTCAAGAAACTATTTCACATTTCAAGTCACTACACATAACCATTTTCAAGTCACTAATTCACATTTGAAGTCACAATATATAACCATTTTCAAAAAAAAGTTAACATTTCAAGTCATTACACGTAACCATTTTCAAGTCACTAATTCACATTTCAAGTCACTATAATTAACGATTTTCAAGAAACAATTTCACAATTTCAAGTCACTACACTTAACGATTTTCAAGTCACAAATTCACATTTCAAGTTACTACACTTAACGATTTTCAAGTCACTAATTCACATTTCAAGTCACTATATTTAACCATTTTCAAGAAACAAGTTCACAATTTCAATTCACAACTTTTAACCATTTTCAACTCACTAAATCACTTCTCAAGTCACTACACTTAACAATTTTCAACTCACAAGTTCATATTTCAAGTCACTACCCTTAACCATTTTCAAGTCACAAGTTCTAATTTTAAGTCACTACACTTAACCATTTTCAAGTCAAAAGTTCACATTTCAAGTCACTACACTTAATCATTTTCAAGTTGCTAATTCACAATTTGAAATTACTACATTTAACCATTTTCAAGTCACAAGTTCACATTTCAAGTCACTACACTTAATCATTTTCAAGTCACTACACTTAACCATTTTCAAGTCACTAATTCACATTTCAAGTCACTATATTTAACCATTTTCAAGAAACAAGTTCACTACATTTAACCATTTTCAAGTCACTACACTTAACCATTTACAAGTCACAAGTTCACATTTCAAGTCACTACACTTAACTATTTTCAAGTCACAAGTTCAAATTTCATGTCATTACACTTAACAATTTCAAGTCACTACACTTTACCATTTTCATGTCACTAATTCACATATCAAGTTACTACACTTAACCATTTTCAAAACACAAGTTCACAATTTCAAGTCACTACACTTAACCATTTTCAACTCACTAATTCATAATTTGAAGTCACTACATTTAACCATTTTCAAGTCTCAAGTTCACATTTCAAGTCACTACACTTAATCATTTTCAAGAAACTAATTCACAATATATAACCATTTTCAAAAAAAAGTTAACATTTCAAGTCATTCCACGTAACCATTTTCAAGTCACTAATTCACATTTCAAGTCACTATAATTAACCATTTTCAAGAAACAATTTCACAATTTCAAGTCACTACACTTAACGATTTTCAAGTCACAAATTCACATTTCAAGTTACTACACTTAACCATTTTCAAAAAACAAGTTCACAATTTCAATGCACTACATTTAACCATTTTCAAGTCACTACATTTAACCATTTTCAACTCACTAATATGCATTTCAAGTCACTACACTTGACCATTTTTCAAGAAACAAGTTCACAATTTCAATTCACTACATTTAACCATTTTCAAGTCGCTACACTTAACCATTTTACACTCACAAGTTCACATTTCAAGTCACTACACCTAACCATTTTAAAGTCACAAGTTCACATTTCAAGTCAGTACACTTAACCATTTTAAACTCACAAGTTCATATTTCAAGTCACTACACTTAACCATTTACAAGTCACTAATTCACATTTCAAGTCACTATATTTAACCATTTTCAAGTCACTACACTTAAACATTTTAAAGTTACAAGTTCATATTTCAAGTCACTACACTTAACCATTTTCAAGTCACTAATTCACATTTCAAGTCACTATATTTAACCATTTTCAAGAAACAAGTTCACAATTTCAATTCACAACATTTAACCATTTTCAACTCACTAAATCACTTCTCAAGTCACTACACTTAACAATTTTCAACTCACAAGTTCACATTTCAAGTCACTACCCTTAACCATTTTCAACTCACAAGTTCACATTTTAAGTCACTACACTTAACCATTTTCAAGTCACAAGTTCACATTTCAAGTCACTACACTTAACCATTTTCAAGAAACAAGTTCACAATTTCAATGCACTACATTTAACCATTTTCAAGTCACTACATTTAACCATTTTCAACTCACTAATTTGCATTTCAAGTCACTACACTTAACCATTTTTCAAGAAACAAGTTCACAATTTCAATTCACAACATTTAACCATTTTCAACTCACTAAATCACTTTTCAAGTCACTACACTTAACAATTTTCAACTCACAAGTTCACATTTCAAGTCACTACCCTTAACCATTTTCATCTCACAAGTTCACATTTCAAGTCACTACACTTAACCATTTTCAAGAAACAAGTTCACAATTTCAATTCACAACATTTAACCATTTTCAACTCACTAAATCACTTTTCAAGTCACTACACTTAACAATTTTCAACTCACAAGTTCACATTTCAAGTCACTACCCTTAACCATTTTCATCTCACAAGTTCACATTTCAAGACACTACACTTAACCATTTTCAAGTCAAAAATTCACATTTCAAGTCACTACACTTAATCATTTTCAAGTTGCTAATTCACAATTTGAAATTACTACATTTAACCATTTTCAAGTCACAAGTTCACATTTCAAGTCACTACGCTTAACCATTTTCTAGTCACAAGTTCACATTTCAAGTCACTACACTTAATCATTTTCAAGTCACTACACTTAACCATTTTGAAGTCACTATATTTAACCATTTTCAAGAAACAAGTTCACTACATTTAACCATTTTCAAGTCACTACACTTAACTATTTACAAGTCACAAGTTCACATTTCAAGTCACTACGCTTAACTATTTTCAAGTCACAAGTTCAAATTTCATGTCATTACACTTAACCATTTCAAGTCACTACACTTTACCATTTTCACGTAACTAATTCACATATCAAGTTACTACACTTAACCATTTTCAAAACACAAGTTCACAATTTCAAGTCACTACACTTAACCATTTTCAACTCACTAATTCATAATTTGAAGTCACTACATTTAACCATTTTCAAGTCTCAAGTTCACATTTCAAGTCACTACACTTAATCATTTTCAAGAAACTATTTCACATTTCAAGTCACTACACATAACCATTTTCAAGTCACTAATTCACATTTGAAGTCACAATATATAACCATTTTCAAAAAAAAAGTTAACATTTCAAGTCATTACACGTAACCATTTTCATGTCACTAATTCACATTTCAAGTCACTATAATTAACCATTTTCAAGAAACAATTTCACAATTTCAAGTCACTACACTTAACGATTTTCAAGTCACAAATTCACATTTCAAGTTACTACACTTAACCATTTTCAAGAAACAAGTTCACAATTTCAATGCACTACATTTAACCATTTTCAAGTCACTACATTTAACCATTTTCAACTCACTAATTTGCATTTCAAGTCACTACACTTGACCATTTTTCAAGAAACAAGTTCACAACTTCAATTCACTACATTTAACCATTTTCAAGTCGCTACACTTAACCATTTTACACTCACAAGTTCACATTTCAAGTCACTACACCTAACCATTTTAAAGTCACAAGTTCACATTTCAAGTCAGTACACTTAACCATTTTAAAGTCACAAGTTCATATTTCAAGTCACTACACTTAACCATTTACAAGTCACTAATTCACATTTCAAGTCACTATATTTAACCATTTTCAAGTCACTACACTTAAACATTTTAAAGTTACAAGTTCATATTTCAAGTCACTACACTTAACCATTTTCAAGTCACTAATTCACATTTCAAGTCACTATATTTAACCATTTTCAAGAAACAAGTTCACAATTTCAATTCACAACATTTAACCATTTTCAACTCACTAAATCACTTCTCAAGTCACTACACTTAACAATTTTCAACTCACAAGTTCACATTTCAAGTCACTACCCTTAACCATTTTCAACTCACAAGTTCACATTTTAAGTCACTACACTTAACCATTTTCAAGTCACAAGTTCACATTTCAAGTCACTACACTTAACCATTTTCAAGAAACAAGTTCACAATTTCAATGCACTACATTTAACCATTTTCAAGTCACTACATTTAACCATTTTCAACTCACTAATTTGCATTTCAAGTCACTACACTTAACCATTTTTCAAGAAACAAGTTCACAATTTCAATTCACTACATTTAATCATTTTCAAGTCACTACACTTAACCATTTTCAACTCACAAGTTCACATTTCAAGTCACTACAATTAATCATTTTCAAGTCACTACACTTAACCATTTTGAAGTCACTATATTTAACCATTTTCAAGAAACAAGTTCACTACATTTAACCATTTTCAAGTCACTACACTTAACTATTTACAAGTCACAAGTTCACATTTCAAGTCACTACGCTTAACTATTTTCAAGTCACAAGTTCAAATTTCTTGTCATTACACTTAACCATTTCAAGTCACTACACTTTACCATTTTCACGTAACTAATTCACATATCAAGTTACTACACTTAACCATTTTCAAAACACAAGTTCACAATTTCAAGTCACTACACTTAACCATTTTCAACTCACTAATTCATAATTTGAAGTCATTACATTTAACCATTTTCAAGTCTCAAGTTCACATTTCAAATCACTACACTTAATCATTTTCAAGAAACTATTTCACATTTCAAGTCACTACACATAACCATTTTCAAGTCACTAATTCACATTTGAAGTCACTATATATAACCATTTTCAAAAAAATGTTAACATTTCAAGTCATTACACGTAACCATTTTCAAGTCACTAATTCACATTTCAAGTCACTATAATTAACCATTTTCAAGAAACAATTTCACAATTTCAAGTCACTACACTTGACGATTTTCATGTCACAAATTCACATTTCAAGTTACTACACTTAACCATTTTCAAGAAACAAGTTCACAATTTTAATGCACTACATTTAACCATTTTCAATTCACAACATTTAACCATTTTCAACTCACTAAATCACTTCTCAAGTCACTACACTTAACAATTTTCAACTCACAAGTTCACATTTCAAGTCACTACCCTTAACCATTTTCAACTCACAAGTTCACATTTCAAGTCACTACACTTAACCATTTTCAAGAAACAAGTTCACAATTTCAATGCACTACATTTAACCATTTTCAAGTCACTACATTTAACCATTTTCAACTCACTAATTTGCATTTCAAGTCACTACACTTAACCATTTTTCAAGAAACAAGTTCACAATTTCAATTCACTACATTTAACCATTTTCAAGTCACTACACTTAACCATTTTCAACTCACAAGTTCACATTTCAAGTCACTACACCTAACCATTTTCAAGTCACAAGTTCACATTTCAAGTCACTACACTTAACCATTTTAAAGTCACAAGTTCATATTTCAAGTCACTACACTTAACCATTTACAAGTCACTAATTCACATTTCAAGTCACTATATTTAACCATTTTCAAGTCACTACACTTAAATATTTTAAAGTTACAAGTTCACATTTCAAGTCACTACACTAAGCCATTTTCAACTCACTAATTCACATTTCAAGTCACTATATTTAACCATTTTCAAGAAACAAGTTCACAATTTCAATTCACAACATTTAACCATTTTCAACTCACTAAATCACTTTTCAAGTCACTACACTTAACAATTTTCAACTCACAAGTTCACATTTCAAGTCACTACCCTTAACCATTTTCATCTCACAAGTTCACATTTCAAGTCACTACACTTAACCATTTTCAAGTCACAAATTCACATTTCAAGTCACTACACTTAATCATTTTCAAGTTGCTAATTCACAATTTGAAATTACTACATTTAACCATTTTCAAGTCACAAGTTCACATTTCAAGTCACTACGCTTAACCATTTTCTAGTCACAAGTTCACATTTCAAGTCACTACACTTAATCATTTTCAAGTCACTACACTTAACCATTTTGAAGTCACTATATTTAACCATTTTCAAGAAACAAGTTCACTACATTTAACCATTTTCAAGTCACTACACTTAACTATTTACAAGTCACAAGTTCACATTTCAAGTCACTACACTTAACTATTTTCAAGTCACAAGTTCAAATTTCATGTCATTACACTTAACCATTTCAAGTCACTACACTTTACCATTTTCACGTAACTAATTCACATATCAAGTTACTACACTTAACCATTTTCAAAACACAAGTTCACAATTTCAAGTCACTACACTTAACCATTTTCAACTCACTAATTCATAATTTGAAGTCACTACATTTAACCATTTTCAAGTCTCAAGTTCACATTTCAAGTCACTACACTTAATCATTTTCAAGAAACTATTTCACATTTCAAGTCACTACACATAACCATTTTCAAGTCACTAATTCACATTTGAAGTCACTATATATAACCATTTTCAAAAAAATGTTAACATTTCAAGTCATTACACGTAACCATTTTCAAGTCACTAATTCACATTTCAAGTCACTATAATTAACGATTTTCAAGAAACAATTTCACAATTTCAAGTCACTACACTTGACGATTTTCATGTCACAAATTCACATTTCAATTTACTACACTTAACCATTTTCAAGAAACAAGTTCACATTTTTAATGCACTACATTTAACCATTTTCAAGTCACTACATTTAACCATTTTCAACTCACTAATTTGCATTTCAAGTCACTACACTTAACCATTTTTCAAGAAAAAAGTTCACAATTTCAATTCACAACATTTAACCATTTTCAAGTCAATACACTTAACCATTTTCAACTCACAAGTTCACATTTCAAGTTACTACACCTAACCATTTTCAAGTCACAAGTTCACATTTCAAGTCACTACACATAACCATTTTCAAGTCACTAATTTACATTTGAAGTCACTACATATAACCATTTTCAAAAACAAGTGAACATTTCAAGTCATTACACGTAACCATTTTCAAGTCAATAATTCACATTTCAAGTCACTATAATTAACGATTTTCAAGAAACAATTTCACAATTTCAAGTCACTACACTTAACGATTTTCAAGTCACAAATTCACATTTCAAGTTACTACACTTAACCATTTTCAAGAAACAAGTTCACAATTTCAATGCACTACATTTAACCATTTTCAAGTCACTACACTTAACCATTTTCAACTCACTAAATCACTTTTCAAGTAACTACACCTAACCATTTTCAAGTCACAAGTTCACATTTCAAGTCACTATACTTAACCATTTTAAAGTCACAAGTTCATATTTCAAGTCACTACACTTAACCATTTACAAGTCACTAATTCACATTTCAAGTCACTATATTTAACCATTTTCAAGTCACTACACTTAAACATTTTAAAGTTACAAGTGCACATTTCAAGTCACTACACTAAGCCATTTTCAACTCACTAATTCACATTTCAAGTAACTATATTTAACCATTTTCAAGAAACAAGTTCACAATTTCAATTCACAACATTTAACCATTTTCAACTCACTAAATCACTTTTCAAGTCACTACACTTAACAATTTTCAACTCACAAGTTCACATTTCAAGTCACTACCCTTAACCATTTTCATCTCACAAGTTCACATTTCAAGTCACTACACTTAACCATTTTCAAGTCACTAATTCACATTTCAAGTCACTATATTTAACCATTTTCAAGAAACAAGTTCACTACATTTAACCATTTTCAAGTCACTACACTTAACCATTTACAAGTCACAAGTTCACATTTCAAGTCACTACACTTAACTATTTTCAAGTTACAAGTTCAAATTTCATGTCATTACACTTAACCATTTCAAGTCACTACACTTTACCATTTTCACGTCACTAATTCACATATCAAGTTACTACACTTAACCATTTTCAAAACACAAGTTCACAATTTCAAGTCACTACACTTAACCATTTTCAACTCACTAATTCATAATTTGAAGTCACTACATTTAACCATTTTCAAGTCTCAAGTTCACATTTCAAGTCACTACACTTAATCATTTTCAAGAAACTATTTCACATTTCAAGTCACTACACATAACCATTTTCAAGTCACTAATTCACATTTGAAGTCACAATATATAACCATTTTCAAAAAAAAGTTAACATTTCAAGTCATTACACGTAACCATTTTCAAGTCACTAATTCACATTTCAAGTCACTATAATTAACCATTTTCAAGAAACAATTTCACAATTTCAATTCACTACATTTAACCATTTTCAAGTCGCTACACTTAACCATTTTACACTCACAAGTTCACATTTCAAGTCACTACACCTAACCATTTTCAAGTCACAAGTTCACATTTCAAGTCACTACACTTAACCATTTTAAAGTCACAAGTTCATATTTCAAGTCACTACACTTAACCATTTACAAGTCACTAATTCACATTTCAAGTCACTATATTTAACCATTTTCAAGTCACTACACTTAAACATTTTAAAGTTACAAATTCATATTTCAAGTCACTACACTTAACGATTTTCAAGTCACTAATTCACATTTCAAGTCACTATATTTAACCATTTTCAAGAAACAAGTTCACAATTTCAATTCACAACATTTAACCATTTTCAACTCACTAAATCACTTCTCAAGTCACTACACTTAACAATTTTCAACTCACAAGTTCACATTTCAAGTCACTACACTTAACCATTTTCAAGTCAAAAGTTCACATTTCAAGTCACTACACTTAATCATTTTCAAGTTGCTAATTCACAATTTGAAATTACAACATTTAACCATTTTCAAGTCACAAGTTCACATTTCAAGTCACTACACTTAATCATTTTCAAGTCACTACACTTAACCATTTTCAAGTCACTAATTCACATTTCAAGTCACTATATTTAACCATTTTCAAGAAACAAGTTCACTACATTTAACCATTTTCAAGTCACTACACTTAACCATTTACAAGTCACAAGTTCACATTTCAAGTCACTACACTTAACTATTTTCAAGTCACAAGTTCAAATTTCATGTCATTACACTTAACCATTTCAAGTCACTACACTTTACCATTTTCACGTCACTAATTCACATATCAAGTTACTACACTTAACCATTTTCAAAACACAAGTTCACAATTTCAAGTCACTACACTTAACCATTTTCAACTCACTAATTCATAATTTGAAGTCACTACATTTAACCATTTTCAAGTCTCAAGTTCACATTTCAAGTCACTACACTTA
Source organism: Capsicum rhomboideum (assembly GCA_031232105.1). Classification (NCBI taxonomy): domain Eukaryota; kingdom Viridiplantae; phylum Streptophyta; class Magnoliopsida; order Solanales; family Solanaceae; genus Capsicum; species Capsicum rhomboideum. Next base: position 50,617,477 of record CP124710.1, on the reverse strand, counting down.
ATCATTTTCAAGAAACTATTTCACATTTCAAGTCACTACACATAACCATTTTCAAGTCACTAATTCACATTTGAAGTCACAATATATAACCATTTTCAAAAAAAAGTTAACATTTCAAGTCATTACACGTAACCATTTTCAAGTCACTAATTCACATTTCAAGTCACTATAATTAACGATTTTCAAGAAACAATTTCACAATTTCAAGTCACTACACTTAACGATTTTCAAGTCACAAATTCACATTTCAAGTTACTACACTTAACGATTTTCAAGTCACTAATTCACATTTCAAGTCACTATATTTAACCATTTTCAAGAAACAAGTTCACAATTTCAATTCACAACTTTTAACCATTTTCAACTCACTAAATCACTTCTCAAGTCACTACACTTAACAATTTTCAACTCACAAGTTCATATTTCAAGTCACTACCCTTAACCATTTTCAAGTCACAAGTTCTAATTTTAAGTCACTACACTTAACCATTTTCAAGTCAAAAGTTCACATTTCAAGTCACTACACTTAATCATTTTCAAGTTGCTAATTCACAATTTGAAATTACTACATTTAACCATTTTCAAGTCACAAGTTCACATTTCAAGTCACTACACTTAATCATTTTCAAGTCACTACACTTAACCATTTTCAAGTCACTAATTCACATTTCAAGTCACTATATTTAACCATTTTCAAGAAACAAGTTCACTACATTTAACCATTTTCAAGTCACTACACTTAACCATTTACAAGTCACAAGTTCACATTTCAAGTCACTACACTTAACTATTTTCAAGTCACAAGTTCAAATTTAATGTCATTACACTTAACAATTTCAAGTCACTACACTTTACCATTTTCATGTCACTAATTCACATATCAAGTTACTACACTTAACCATTTTCAAAACACAAGTTCACAATTTCAAGTCACTACACTTAACCATTTTCAACTCACTAATTCATAATTTGAAGTCACTACATTTAACCATTTTCAAGTCTCAAGTTCACATTTCAAGTCACTACACTTAATCATTTTCAAGAAACTAATTCACAATATATAACCATTTTCAAAAAAAAGTTAACATTTCAAGTCATTCCACGTAACCATTTTCAAGTCACTAATTCACATTTCAAGTCACTATAATTAACCATTTTCAAGAAACAATTTCACAATTTCAAGTCACTACACTTAACGATTTTCAAGTCACAAATTCACATTTCAAGTTACTACACTTAACCATTTTCAAAAAACAAGTTCACAATTTCAATGCACTACATTTAACCATTTTCAAGTCACTACATTTAACCATTTTCAACTCACTAATATGCATTTCAAGTCACTACACTTGACCATTTTTCAAGAAACAAGTTCACAATTTCAATTCACTACATTTAACCATTTTCAAGTCGCTACACTTAACCATTTTACACTCACAAGTTCACATTTCAAGTCACTACACCTAACCATTTTAAAGTCACAAGTTCACATTTCAAGTCAGTACACTTAACCATTTTAAACTCACAAGTTCATATTTCAAGTCACTACACTTAACCATTTACAAGTCACTAATTCACATTTCAAGTCACTATATTTAACCATTTTCAAGTCACTACACTTAAACATTTTAAAGTTACAAGTTCATATTTCAAGTCACTACACTTAACCATTTTCAAGTCACTAATTCACATTTCAAGTCACTATATTTAACCATTTTCAAGAAACAAGTTCACAATTTCAATTCACAACATTTAACCATTTTCAACTCACTAAATCACTTCTCAAGTCACTACACTTAACAATTTTCAACTCACAAGTTCACATTTCAAGTCACTACCCTTAACCATTTTCAACTCACAAGTTCACATTTTAAGTCACTACACTTAACCATTTTCAAGTCACAAGTTCACATTTCAAGTCACTACACTTAACCATTTTCAAGAAACAAGTTCACAATTTCAATGCACTACATTTAACCATTTTCAAGTCACTACATTTAACCATTTTCAACTCACTAATTTGCATTTCAAGTCACTACACTTAACCATTTTTCAAGAAACAAGTTCACAATTTCAATTCACAACATTTAACCATTTTCAACTCACTAAATCACTTTTCAAGTCACTACACTTAACAATTTTCAACTCACAAGTTCACATTTCAAGTCACTACCCTTAACCATTTTCATCTCACAAGTTCACATTTCAAGTCACTACACTTAACCATTTTCAAGAAACAAGTTCACAATTTCAATTCACAACATTTAACCATTTTCAACTCACTAAATCACTTTTCAAGTCACTACACTTAACAATTTTCAACTCACAAGTTCACATTTCAAGTCACTACCCTTAACCATTTTCATCTCACAAGTTCACATTTCAAGACACTACACTTAACCATTTTCAAGTCAAAAATTCACATTTCAAGTCACTACACTTAATCATTTTCAAGTTGCTAATTCACAATTTGAAATTACTACATTTAACCATTTTCAAGTCACAAGTTCACATTTCAAGTCACTACGCTTAACCATTTTCTAGTCACAAGTTCACATTTCAAGTCACTACACTTAATCATTTTCAAGTCACTACACTTAACCATTTTGAAGTCACTATATTTAACCATTTTCAAGAAACAAGTTCACTACATTTAACCATTTTCAAGTCACTACACTTAACTATTTACAAGTCACAAGTTCACATTTCAAGTCACTACGCTTAACTATTTTCAAGTCACAAGTTCAAATTTCATGTCATTACACTTAACCATTTCAAGTCACTACACTTTACCATTTTCACGTAACTAATTCACATATCAAGTTACTACACTTAACCATTTTCAAAACACAAGTTCACAATTTCAAGTCACTACACTTAACCATTTTCAACTCACTAATTCATAATTTGAAGTCACTACATTTAACCATTTTCAAGTCTCAAGTTCACATTTCAAGTCACTACACTTAATCATTTTCAAGAAACTATTTCACATTTCAAGTCACTACACATAACCATTTTCAAGTCACTAATTCACATTTGAAGTCACAATATATAACCATTTTCAAAAAAAAAGTTAACATTTCAAGTCATTACACGTAACCATTTTCATGTCACTAATTCACATTTCAAGTCACTATAATTAACCATTTTCAAGAAACAATTTCACAATTTCAAGTCACTACACTTAACGATTTTCAAGTCACAAATTCACATTTCAAGTTACTACACTTAACCATTTTCAAGAAACAAGTTCACAATTTCAATGCACTACATTTAACCATTTTCAAGTCACTACATTTAACCATTTTCAACTCACTAATTTGCATTTCAAGTCACTACACTTGACCATTTTTCAAGAAACAAGTTCACAACTTCAATTCACTACATTTAACCATTTTCAAGTCGCTACACTTAACCATTTTACACTCACAAGTTCACATTTCAAGTCACTACACCTAACCATTTTAAAGTCACAAGTTCACATTTCAAGTCAGTACACTTAACCATTTTAAACTCACAAGTTCATATTTCAAGTCACTACACTTAACCATTTACAAGTCACTAATTCACATTTCAAGTCACTATATTTAACCATTTTCAAGTCACTACACTTAAACATTTTAAAGTTACAAGTTCATATTTCAAGTCACTACACTTAACCATTTTCAAGTCACTAATTCACATTTCAAGTCACTATATTTAACCATTTTCAAGAAACAAGTTCACAATTTCAATTCACAACATTTAACCATTTTCAACTCACTAAATCACTTCTCAAGTCACTACACTTAACAATTTTCAACTCACAAGTTCACATTTCAAGTCACTACCCTTAACCATTTTCAACTCACAAGTTCACATTTTAAGTCACTACACTTAACCATTTTCAAGTCACAAGTTCACATTTCAAGTCACTACACTTAACCATTTTCAAGAAACAAGTTCACAATTTCAATGCACTACATTTAACCATTTTCAAGTCACTACATTTAACCATTTTCAACTCACTAATTTGCATTTCAAGTCACTACACTTAACCATTTTTCAAGAAACAAGTTCACAATTTCAATTCACTACATTTAATCATTTTCAAGTCACTACACTTAACCATTTTCAACTCACAAGTTCACATTTCAAGTCACTACAATTAATCATTTTCAAGTCACTACACTTAACCATTTTGAAGTCACTATATTTAACCATTTTCAAGAAACAAGTTCACTACATTTAACCATTTTCAAGTCACTACACTTAACTATTTACAAGTCACAAGTTCACATTTCAAGTCACTACGCTTAACTATTTTCAAGTCACAAGTTCAAATTTCATGTCATTACACTTAACCATTTCAAGTCACTACACTTTACCATTTTCACGTAACTAATTCACATATCAAGTTACTACACTTAACCATTTTCAAAACACAAGTTCACAATTTCAAGTCACTACACTTAACCATTTTCAACTCACTAATTCATAATTTGAAGTCATTACATTTAACCATTTTCAAGTCTCAAGTTCACATTTCAAATCACTACACTTAATCATTTTCAAGAAACTATTTCACATTTCAAGTCACTACACATAACCATTTTCAAGTCACTAATTCACATTTGAAGTCACTATATATAACCATTTTCAAAAAAATGTTAACATTTCAAGTCATTACACGTAACCATTTTCAAGTCACTAATTCACATTTCAAGTCACTATAATTAACCATTTTCAAGAAACAATTTCACAATTTCAAGTCACTACACTTGACGATTTTCATGTCACAAATTCACATTTCAAGTTACTACACTTAACCATTTTCAAGAAACAAGTTCACAATTTTAATGCACTACATTTAACCATTTTCAATTCACAACATTTAACCATTTTCAACTCACTAAATCACTTCTCAAGTCACTACACTTAACAATTTTCAACTCACAAGTTCACATTTCAAGTCACTACCCTTAACCATTTTCATCTCACAAGTTCACATTTCAAGTCACTACACTTAACCATTTTCAAGTCACTAATTCACATTTCAAGTCACTATATTTAACCATTTTCAAGAAACAAGTTCACTACATTTAACCATTTTCAAGAAACAAGTTCACAATTTCAATGCACTACATTTAACCATTTTCAAGTCACTACATTTAACCATTTTCAACTCACTAATTTGCATTTCAAGTCACTACACTTAACCATTTTTCAAGAAACAAGTTCACAATTTCAATTCACTACATTTAACCATTTTCAAGTCACTACACTTAACCATTTTCAACTCACAAGCTCACATTTCAAGTCACTACACCTAACCATTTTCAAGTCACAAGTTCACATTTCAAGTCACTACACTTAACCATTTACAAGTCACTAATTCACATTTCAAGTCACTATATTTAACCATTTTCAAGTCACTACACTTAAATATTTTAAAGTTACAAGTTCACATTTCAAGTCACTACACTAAGCCATTTTCAACTCACTAATTCACATTTCAAGTCACTATATTTAACCATTTTCAAGAAACAAGTTCATAATTTCAATTCACAACATTTAACCATTTTCAACTCACTAAATCACTTTTCAAGTCACTACACTTAACAATTTTCAACTCACAAGTTCACATTTCAAGTCACTACCCTTAACCATTTTCATCTCACAAGTTCACATTTCAAGTCACTACACTTAACCATTTTCAAGTCACAAATTCACATTTCAAGTCACTACACTTAATCATTTTCAAGTTGCTAATTCACAATTTGAAATTACTACATTTAACCATTTTCAAGTCACAAGTTCACATTTCAAGTCACTACGCTTAACCATTTTCTAGTCACAAGTTCACATTTCAAGTCACTACACTTAATCATTTTCAAGTCACTACACTTAACCATTTTGAAGTCACTATATTTAACCATTTTCAAGAAACAAGTTCACTACATTTAACCATTTTCAAGTCACTACACTTAACTATTTACAAGTCACAAGTTCACATTTCAAGTCACTACACTTAACTATTTTCAAGTCACAAGTTCAAATTTCATGTCATTACACTTAACCATTTCAAGTCACTACACTTTACCATTTTCACGTAACTAATTCACATATCAAGTTACTACACTTAACCATTTTCAAAACACAAGTTCACAATTTCAAGTCACTACACTTAACCATTTTCAACTCACTAATTCATAATTTGAAGTCACTACATTTAACCATTTTCAAGTCTCAAGTTCACATTTCAAGTCACTACACTTAATCATTTTCAAGAAACTATTTCACATTTCAAGTCACTACACATAACCATTTTCAAGTCACTAATTCACATTTGAAGTCACTATATATAACCATTTTCAAAAAAATGTTAACATTTCAAGTCATTACACGTAACCATTTTCAAGTCACTAATTCACATTTCAAGTCACTATAATTAACGATTTTCAAGAAACAATTTCACAATTTCAAGTCACTACACTTGACGATTTTCATGTCACAAATTCACATTTCAATTTACTACACTTAACCATTTTCAAGAAACAAGTTCACAATTTTAATGCACTACATTTAACCATTTTCAAGTCACTACATTTAACCATTTTCAACTCACTAATTTGCATTTCAAGTCACTACACTTAACCATTTTTCAAGAAAAAAGTTCACAATTTCAATTCACAACATTTAACCATTTTCAAGTCAATACACTTAACCATTTTCAACTCACAAGTTCACATTTCAAGTTACTACACCTAACCATTTTCAAGTCACAAGTTCACATTTCAAGTCACTACACATAACCATTTTCAAGTCACTAATTTACATTTGAAGTCACTACATATAACCATTTTCAAAAACAAGTGAACATTTCAAGTCATTACACGTAACCATTTTCAAGTCAATAATTCACATTTCAAGTCACTATAATTAACGATTTTCAAGAAACAATTTCACAATTTCAAGTCACTACACTTAACGATTTTCAAGTCACAAATTCACATTTCAAGTTACTACACTTAACCATTTTCAAGAAACAAGTTCACAATTTCAATGCACTACATTTAACCATTTTCAAGTCACTACACTTAACCATTTTCAACTCACTAAATCACTTTTCAAGTAACTACACCTAACCATTTTCAAGTCACAAGTTCACATTTCAAGTCACTATACTTAACCATTTTAAAGTCACAAGTTCATATTTCAAGTCACTACACTTAACCATTTACAAGTCACTAATTCACATTTCAAGTCACTATATTTAACCATTTTCAAGTCACTACACTTAAACATTTTAAAGTTACAAGTGCACATTTCAAGTCACTACACTAAGCCATTTTCAACTCACTAATTCACATTTCAAGTAACTATATTTAACCATTTTCAAGAAACAAGTTCACAATTTCAATTCACAACATTTAACCATTTTCAACTCACTAAATCACTTTTCAAGTCACTACACTTAACAATTTTCAACTCACAAGTTCACATTTCAAGTCACTACCCTTAACCATTTTCATCTCACAAGTTCACATTTCAAGTCACTACACTTAACCATTTTCAAGTCACTAATTCACATTTCAAGTCACTATATTTAACCATTTTCAAGAAACAAGTTCACTACATTTAACCATTTTCAAGTCACTACACTTAACCATTTACAAGTCACAAGTTCACATTTCAAGTCACTACACTTAACTATTTTCAAGTTACAAGTTCAAATTTCATGTCATTACACTTAACCATTTCAAGTCACTACACTTTACCATTTTCACGTAACTAATTCACATATCAAGTTACTACACTTAACCATTTTCAAAACACAAGTTCACAATTTCAAGTCACTACACTTAACCATTTTCAACTCACTAATTCATAATTTGAAGTCACTACATTTAACCATTTTCAAGTCTCAAGTTCACATTTCAAGTCACTACACTTAATCATTTTCAAGAAACTATTTCACATTTCAAGTCACTACACATAACCATTTTCAAGTCACTAATTCACATTTGAAGTCACAATATATAACCATTTTCAAAAAAAAGTTAACATTTCAAGTCATTACACGTAACCATTTTCAAGTCACTAATTCACATTTCAAGTCACTATAATTAACCATTTTCAAGAAACAATTTCACAATTTCAATTCACTACATTTAACCATTTTCAAGTCGCTACACTTAACCATTTTACACTCACAAGTTCACATTTCAAGTCACTACACCTAACCATTTTAAAGTCACAAGTTCACATTTCAAGTCAGTACACTTAACCATTTTAAACTCACAAGTTCATATTTCAAGTCTCTACACTTAACCATTTACAAGTCACTAATTCACATTTCATGTCACTATATTTAACAATTTTCAAGTCACTACACTTAAACATTTTAAAGTTACAAGTTCATATTTCAAGTCACTACACTTAACCATTTTCAAGTCACTAATTCACATTTCAAGTCACTATATTTAACCATTTTCAAGAAACAAGTTCACAATTTCAATTCACAACATTTAACCATTTTCAACTCACTAAATCACTTCTCAAGTCACTACACTTAACAATTTTCAACTCACAAGTTCACATTTCAAGTCACTACCCTTAACCATTTTCAACTCACAAGTTCACATTTTAAGTCACTACACTTAACCATTTTCAAGTCACAAGTTCACATTTCAAGTCACTACACTTAACCATTTTAAAGAAACAAGTTCACAATTTCAATGTACTACATTTAACCATTTTCAAGTCACTACATTTAACCATTTTCAACACACTAATTCATAATTTGAAGTCACTACATAAACCATTTTCAAGTCTCAAGTTCACATTTCAAGTAACTACACCTAACCATTTTCAAGTCACAAGTTCACATTTCAAGTCACTACACTTAACCATTTTAAAGTCACAAGTTCATATTTCAAGTCACTACACTTAACCATTTACAAGTCACTAATTCACATTTCATGTCACTATATTTAACCATTTTCAAGTCACTACACTTAAACATTTTAAAGTTACAAGTTCACATTTCAAGTCACTACACTAAGCCATTTTCAACTCACTAATTCACATATCAAGTAACTATATTTAACCATTTTCAACTCACTAAATCACTTTTCAAGTCACTACACTTAACAATTTTCAACTCACAAGTTCACATTTCAAGTCACTACCCTTAACCATTTTCATCTCACAAGTTCACATTTCAAGTCACTACACTTAACCATTTTCAAGTCACAAATTCACATTTCAAGTCACTACACTTAATCATTTTCAAGTTACTAATTCACAATTTGAAATTACTACATTTAACCATTTTCAAGTCACAAGTTCACATTTCAAGTCACTACACTTAACCATTTTCTAGTCACAAGTTCACATTTCAAGTCACTACACTTAATCATTTTCAAGTCACTACACTTAACCATTTTGAAGTCACTATATTTAACCATTTTCAAGAAACAAGTTCACTACATTTAACCATTTTCAAGTCACTACACTTAACTATTTACAAGTCACAAGTTCACATTTCAAGTCACTACACTTAACTATTTTCAAGTCACAAGTTCAAATTTTATGTCATTACACTTAACCATTTCAAGTCACTACACTTTACCATTTTCACGTCACTAATTCACATATCAAGTTACTACACTTAACCATTTTCAAAACACAAGTTCACAATTTCAAGTCACTACACTTAACCTTTTTCAACTCACTAATTCATAATTTGAAGTCACTACATTTAACCATTTTCAAGTCTCAAGTTCACATTTCAAGTCACTACACTTAATCATTTTCAAGAAACTATTTCACATTTCAAGTCACTACACATAACCATTTTCAAGTCACTAATTCACATTTGAAGTCACTACGTATAACCATTTTCAAAAAAAAGTTAACATTTCAAGTCATTACACGTAAGCATTTTCAAGTCACTAATTCACATTTCAAGTCACTATAATTAACCATTTTCAAGAAACAATTTCACAATTTCAAGTCACTACACTAAGCCATTTTCAAGTCACAAATTCACATTTCAAGTTACTACACTTAACCATTTTCAAGAAACAAGTTCACAATTTCAATGCACTACATTTAACCATTTTCAAGTCACTACATTTAACCATTTTCAACTCACTAATTTGCATTTCAAGTCACTACACTTAACCATTTTTCAAGAAACAAGTTCACAATTTCAATCCACTACATTTAACCATTTTCAAGTCACTACACTTAACCATTTTACACTCACAAGTTCACATTTCAAGTCACTACACCTAACCATTTTAAAGTGACAAGTTCACATTTCAAGTCACTACACTTAACCATTTTAAAGTCACAAGTTCATATTTCAAGTCACTACACTTAACCATTTACAGGTCACTAATTCACATTTCAAGTCACTATATTTAACCATTTTCAAGTCACTACACTTAAACATTTTAAAGTTACAAGTTCATACTTCAAGTCACTACACTTAACCATTTTCAACTCACTAATTCACATTTCAAGTCACTATATTTAACCATTTTCAAGAAACAAGTTCACAATTTCAATTCACAACATTTAACCATTTTCAACTCACTAAATCACTTCTCCAGTCACTACACTTAACAATTTTCAACTCACAAGTTCACATTTCAAGTCACTACCCTTAACCATTTTCATCTCACAAGTTCACATTTCAAGTCACTACACTTAACCATTTTCAAGTCACAAATTCACATTTCAAGTCACTACACTTAATCATTTTCAAGTTACTAATTCACAATTTGAAATTACTACATTTAACCATTTTCAAGTCACAAGTTCACATTTCAAGTCACTACACTAAACCATTTTCTAGTTACAAGTTCACATTTCAAGTCACTACACTTAATCATTTTCAAGTCACTACACTTAACCATTTTGAAGTCACTATATTTAACCATTTTCAAGAAACAAGTTCACTACATTTAACCATTTTCAAGTCACTACCCTTAACTATTTACAAGTCACAAGTTCACATTTTAAGTCACTACACTTAACTATTTTCAAGTCACAAGTTCAAATTTCATGTCATTACACTTAACCATTTCAAGTCACTACACTTTACCATTTTCACGTAACTAATTCACATATCAAGTTACTACACTTAACCATTTTCAAAACACAAGTTCACAATTTCAAGTCACTACACTTAACCATTTTCAACTCACTAATTCATAATTTGAAGTCACTACATTTAACCATTTTCAAGTCTCAAGTTCACATTTCAAGTCACTACACTTAATCATTTTCAAGAAACTATTTCACATTTCAAGTCACTACACATAACCATTTTCAAGTCACTAATTCACATTTGAAGTCACAATATAAAACCATTTTCAAAAAAAAGTTAACATTTCAAGTCATTACACGTAACCATTTTCAAGTCACTAATTCACATTTCAAGTCACTATAATTAACCATTTTCAAGAAACAATTTCACAATTTAAAGTCACTACACTTAACGATTTTCAAGTCACAAATTCACATTTCAAGTTACTACACTTAACCATTTTCAAGAAACAAGTTCACAATTTCAATGCACTACATTTAACCATTTTCAAGTCACTACATTTAACCATTTTCAACTCACTAATTTGCATTTCAAGTCACTACACTTAACCATTTTTCAAAAAACAAGTTCACAATTTCAATTCACTACATTTAACCATTTTCAAGTCACTACACTTAACCATTTTACACTCACAAGTTCACATTTCAAGTCACTACACCTAACCATTTTAAAGTCACAAGTTCACATTTCAAGTCAGTACACTTAACTATTTTAAAGTCACAAGTTCATATTTCAAGTCACTACACTTAACCATTTACAAGTCACTAATTCACATTTCAAGTCACTATATTTAACCATTTTCAAGTCACTACACTTAAACATTTTAAAGTTACAAGTTCATATTTCAAGGATGTAACACCCCGTACATTTTCAAAACTTATACGATCAACCTAACATGGATAAAGGTATTTACACTTGATATAATAACGACATACTTGAGTGTAAAGTTAAAGTTAAGTGGTGGATTAAGGTAGAAGGATTAAGACGTTGGAAAAAGGGGAGAACATAAACGAGGTGCTTCCGTGACTTAATTAAGATAGTAGGTTTATCACCTATTTAACCTATTGGGCTGCATTTGGACCTATGTTAATGGACTGAATTGAGGTCCAAACTAAGTAAATAAAATAGGTGAGATGACCAGCCCAACACCTAAATATCACTAAGGCCCAACATGCTATGATCCAACTAGAATTAGCCCAAGTAAGTGGACTGTTTTGGACAGCTTATATAGCCAAGTAGGTGCATCACCTACTTGGACTATTTTTGACCAAAAAAATTGGATAGGAATGAGCTAAAAGAGGTGGCTAAGAGGGTGTATAAAGATCTGGAATTCAGCTCAATTATCCATTCATTTCATTTTCCAAAAACAGAATATTGAAACACTCCCAAACCCTCCCAAAACAGAAGCAGCCGCCCTAGTTTTCCTTTAGGGTTCTTGGACTAATCTCCCATTTTTCAAGCCTTGGTAAATCTTTACCCTTATATATTAATGTAATATATGTATAATAGGTTGTGTAAAACATGTTGGTGGTGTTTAAAATGTATAGGGCAGTCCCTTAATTAAGTTGGCAGTCCACTTGTGTTAGTTTTGATGAATCTGTCTTCCTTGTGGCTTGGACTTGTATAGGGGCTTAAGGTGTTGAAGAAATTAAGTTATGATGATTAAATTACAGTATATTAAAGTGTGGTTCTGCCCCTTAATCGTTCCTTTTATGTATGGCTTGATGGAAATGTTTATATGTGTTGGTAAATGGAACGTTTGTTGTAGTGAAAAGAGAATACTCTTTTGTTATGTTAAACTGAATGTTGGAACTGTTGTGGAACGATTTTGGTATGCTACTGTGGAAGGAAGTATTGTGACCTTATGGGGTGAATATATGGAGTTTCGTTGGAGTGGAAATGTAAAGGATAAACTAGGTAGGTAATCCTACCGGTTTGTAACGGTTATGTTGGTTTGTGGACTGTTTTGGTGGTGTGTGGACTGATTTGGTGTTGTTGTTTTGCAAAAGCAGTAAGTTATAGTGTAATGTTGTGTAATAATGTTATTTAGTAGTATAATGAAGGGGGGAGTGATGCACAATGTGTTTTGGAGGTTGGACAGTTTCTACTTTCCGTTAAGCACCTACTTACCGTCTTGTGAACTTATAATGTAGCTAACCATTAATGTTTGCTCCATTATGTACTTGTGTTGTAGAGTAACACATAAGGAAGGAGCTGAATCAGTGTAGTTACATATTGGGAAGATAAGGTATGTAAGGTTACTTTGTCCGTACCTTTCTGTAGCATATAATGTTCACATCGACGTTACACTTGTCCTATTCCGAGATGTACCAAGGTGTCCTATTTTCGGTTATCAATGGTTATTGTCACATGTTTCCTATTCATTGCACAATGGAGAATCTTGTCTCATAGTCAGTGCTAAGGTTCCAAAGGTCCAACAAAGTTGTGTTCCAATGTTCCAATAGTGATTATATTCATGTCTCTGTTATGCTCTAAAGTTCAAAGTGAGACTATAACTATCATTGTATAGACCTCATTGTACCAATCTCAAAGTAAAGAACAAAGTAATGCATTTGTGGTCAATGATCAAGTATGGGTGGCAAGTCTAGGGGCATAAGCCTAGCTCGACCCGATCCCGATGTATTGATTTATGGGTGGCAGGTCTAGGGGCATAAGCCTAGCTCGACCCGATCCCGATACATTGATTTATGGGTGGCAGGTCTAGGGGCGTAAGCCTAGCTCGACCCGATCCCAACATGACGATATGTTATGTAAAGACCCACTGATCAGTCGGGGCCCGGGTACAGTATGACACATGTAATGACAAGTAAGCATTGAAGGAAAGAAGCAATCAAAATAATACACATGGTTCCCAAAATACAGAATGGTTACTTATTCATTGGATTATTCATATGGATCTGAGTTCATTGAAATATTCATGTGTTGTATAGTTTTATGTGAGCCTTACATACTCAGTACATTCTTCGTGCTGACCCCTTTGGGGAATTTACCTTACTTGCTGCAGGCGCAGGTTCTAGTAGACCTCCACAGTAGGTTACAGGATATTTACAGCTTTTGGTGAGCTCCAGTTGTTCGGGGCTTTCTCCAGGTCAAAGTTGTACATATGTTTTGGTGTTGTACATGTCGTATAAAGCGGGGACTTGTCCCGACTTTTAGCTCATTTTGGTCAATGCACTTGTTAGAGGCTTTTGTAGACGGATGTGGGTATATGTATATAAGATGACGCATGAAGTCTTATTTTGATGGCCTCAACGGCCAAGTTTCACATATGTAGATTTGTATATGTCATATGTTCTATGAATTTTCGTTGTTAGCATAATAAGTCCTCACGTGTTAAAAGTGTTTCTGATGGCATGTATACGAATGCACATAAGTACAGGTTGGTTCTCTCGGGCCTTATCGGCTACGGGTGCCAATCACGTCTCGATGGGATTCGGGGCATGACAAAAGTGGTATCAGAGCAGGTCGTTCTAAGGGTGTCTACAAAGCCGTGTCTGAGTAGAGTCTTACTTATCAGTGTGTTATGCACCACATTTATAAGTAGGAGGCTACGGGACATTTAGGATGTTGTTTCTTTTCTTCATTCTAGATCGTACAATGCAATAGAGCCAATGTTATAAGTTGAAATGTGTCTGACAATAGTAATTGTTTCTCTTTGATATAGTAACAATGCCGTTCACGAGAAGAGGTAGAGGTAAAGGGAAGCAGGTAGATGTGCTTGCTGACGAAGGAATGAGTAGACTACCACCTGACCAAGCTAGTCAAGGTGGAGCAAATGCTGAAATTTCATCGCGGTCTTCGTCTACCTTTCCAGCTACGGAAGATATAATTGGTAGAGAAGTACCTGCAGAACCACCGATTAATGCTACAGATCAAGATCTTAGAAATGTTGTACATATGTTGACACAGTTAGTGGCGGCACAAAGCCAGGGACAAGCTGGTACAATGACAAATGAGGACGATGCGGCTAGAGTGGCAAGTCGCAGGACACAGGACTTCTTGAAACTGAACCCTCCTATATTCACTGGGTCCGATCCAAAAGTAGATCCACAGGACTTCGTGGATCAAATTCAGAGGGCCTTGGAAGTGATGCATGTATCGGGGGTAGAGACAGTTGAACTTGCAGCGTACAGGTTGAAGGGAGAAGCGATATTGTGGTACGAGGATTGGAAGAAATCCCGTGATATTGGTGCTAATCCACCTACGTGGGAAAAGTTTAAAGAGGCTTTCCTTGATCATTACTTGCCCTATGAGATCCGTGAGGCACGTGCGGATCAGTTTCTAAATCTCCGTCAGGGAAACCTAAGCGTCAGGGAATACAGTTTGCAATTTAATTCCTTGGCTCGATATGCGCCAAATGTGGTGGCCACGATAACAGATAGAGTCCATCGATACGTGGACAGACTAGAGCCATATTTGGTACGAGATTGCACCATTGCTGCCTTGAATAAGGACATGGACATAGCGAGAATTCAGGCCTTCGCGCAGAAAATGGAAGACCAACGACAGAGGAGAAGAGTGCATGAATTTGATAGGGGACAGTCCAAAAGGGCTAGACCTATGGGACCACCTATGATGTCCCAAGGAGGGTCTAGGCCTCGTATGTTCCCTAGACCACCTAGACCGTCATTTTCTCATTCCGTGGCAGGTTCTTATTCTCAGTCTCGAGGGTTTAGAGGTGGTTCAGCTGGGCAGAGTAGTGGGGTTCACGGATCACAGGCAGCAGGTTTTCCTCGTTAGCAGTGTCAGCACTGCGGGCGTATTCACTTAGGCACATGTCGGTCAGGGATGAATGTCTGCTTTTGGTGTGGTATGCCAGGGCATATAGCGAGAGATTGTCCACAGAGGAGCATGGGTGGTATGGCACGACCGGCAGGATCAACCGTTGCATCATCAGCATCGGTTCCTTCTTTGGACAGAGGTGTACAGTCGGTTGGCCGTGGTAGGGGTGCCAGAGGAGCATCCAGTACTAGTGGTGTCCAGAATCGCACTTATGCTTTAGTGGACCGACAGAATTCAGAGGCTTCCCCTGATGTTGTCACAGGTACATTATCCATATTCTCATATAATGTATATGCATTGATTGACCCTGGTTCTACATTGTCCTATGTTACTCCATTGATTGCGGCAAAATTTGCAAAAGCACCAGAATTATTAATTAAATCAATTGAAGTATCTACACCGGTGGGTGAATGTATTGTTGCAAAAAGAGTATATCGAAATTGTGTGGTAACTGTGTGTGGCCATGATACATTGGCCGACCTTATTGAATTGGACATGGTGGATTTTGATGTGATAATGGGGATGGATTGGTTGGCTTCTTGTTATGCCACGGTAGATTGCCGGGCCAAGAAGGTACATTTTCATTTCCCACAAATGAATGTTCTTAAATGGAAGGGTGATGTAGGGGCACCACGAGGAAAATTTATTTCCTATCTGAAAGCCAGGAAAATGATTGCTAAGGGATACATATGTCATTTAGTACGGGTAAAAGATACTGAAGTGGAACCACTAACTCCGCAGTCGGTTCTGGTAGTCAATGAATTTCTAGATGTATTTCCAGAGGATCTTCCAGGCTTGCCCCCAGAGCGGGAAATAGAATTTGGCATTGATGTGATTCCAGGCACTCAGCCTATTTCTATTCCTCCATATAGAATGGCTCCAGTAGAATTGCGTGAATTGAAAGAGCAATTGAAAGATTTGCTGGATAAAGGCTTCATTAGGCCGAGTATGTCACCGTGGGGTGCATCGGTATTGTTTGTACGGAAAAAAGATGGCACGTTGAGAATATGTATCGACTATCGGCAACTGAATAAGGTGACAATTAAGAATAAATACCCCCTCCCTAGAATTGACGATTTATTTGATCAATTACAAGGTGCTAAATGTTTCTCAAAGATTGACTTGAGGTCGGGTTACCATCAAGTAAAGGTCAGAGAGAGAGATGTACCCAAGACAGCTTTTCGAACACGGTACGGTCATTATGAGTTTTTAGTTATGTCCTTTGGACTAACAAATGCACCAGCAGCTTTTATGGATCTAATGAATAGGGTGTTTAAGCCGTTTTTAGACGTGTTCGTGATAGTATTTATAGATGATATTCTTGTCTATTCAAGATCAAAAGAGGACCATGCTAGTCACTTACGACAGGTGTTACAGATTCTTCGTGATCGTAAGTTATATGCAAAGTTCTCTAAATGTGAATTTTGGTTAAAATCTGTAGCATTCTTAGGTCATATTGTGTCGGATGAAGGAATAAGGGTTGATACTCAAAAGATAGAAGCTGTGAAGAATTGGCCAAGACCTACAACGCCTACAGAGATTCGTAGTTTCCTCGGGTTGGCAGGTTATTATAGAAGGTTTGTTGAAGGATTTTCTTCTATCGCTGCACCTTTAACAAAGCTAACATACAAGGCAACTAAGTTTCAATGGAATGATGCATGTGAGAAGGGTTTCCAAGATCTGAAAAATAAGCTGACCTCTACACCCGTATTGGTACTTCCAGAAGGGATAGAAGGTTATGCGGTGTATTGTGATGCTTCAGGAGTTGGCTTGGGATGTGTATTGATGCAGCATGGTAAAGTAATAGCTTATGCCTCCAGACAATTGCGGCCACATGAAAAAAATTATCCAACACATGATCTTGAGTTAGCAGCAGTGGTATTTTCTTTAAAGATATGGCGCCACTATTTGTATGGGGTTCATGTTGACATATATACCGAACATAAGAGTTTGCAATATATCTTTAAGCAGAAGGACCTAAATTTGAGGCAACGGAGGTGGCTTGAACTATTGAAAGATTATGACATTGATATTTTATATCATCCGGGGAAGGCAAATGTGGTAGCTGATGCATTAAGTCGTAAGGCAATGGGGAACACTAATGGCCAGCTTAGAGGAAAACAAGGGTTAATCAAGGATCTACATCAATTAGCTAGCTTAGGCGTTCGCCTTCTTGAAACTCCAGAGGAAGGAGTTGTGGTGCAAAATGCGGCCGAATCATCATTAGTAGTTGAAGTGAAAGAAAAGCAGTATGCAGATCCCATTCTATCACAGCTTAAGGAGAATGTACAGCAAGGTATGACAAAGGCATTTGAGCTTACTCAAGAAGGAGTACTTCAGTGCCAAAACAGACTATGTGTACCTAATGTAGATGAGTTAAGACGAAGGATTATGACAGAGGCACATCATTCCAGGTATTCTATTCATCCGGGATCAACTAAAATGTACCACAATCTTAAAGGAGTGTATTTGTGGGGTGATATGAAGAAGAATATTGCAGAATTTGTAGCCCAATGTCCAAATTGTCAACAAGTAAAAGTAGAGCATCAGAAGCCTGGAGGTTACATGCAATGTATCAATCTTCCAGTCTGGAAGTGGGATATGATTAATATGGACTTCATCACAGGTTTGCCTCGTACATTGCGGAAATTTGATTCTATATGGGTTATAGTTGACAGGCTTACCAAGTCCGCACATTTTCTACCAGTCAAGACCACTTATACAGCTGAGGATTATGCAAAATTATATGTTAAAGAGATAGTGCGGTTGCATGGTATTCCACTCTCCATTATATCAGACAGGGGAGCCCAATTTACTGCACACTTTTGGAAATCCTTTCAGAAGAGTTTGGGAACCCAAGTGAATTTAAGTACGGCTTTTCATCCTCAGACAGATGGACAAGCAGAACGTACTATCCAAACACTTGAAGATATGCTACGAGCTTGTGTATTAGACTTTAAAGGTAACTGGGATGATCATTTACCTCTTATTGAGTTCGCCTACAATAATAGCTATCATTCAAGTATCAAAATGGCGCCTTATGAAGCCTTATACGGGAGAAAATGTAGGTCACCGATTGGGTGGTTTGAAGTAGGTGAGACTATTTTATTTGGACCAGATCTTGTTCATCAAGCCATGGAAAAGGTTAAGGTGATACAACAACGGCTAGGAACAGCCCAAAGTTGACACAAATCATATGCCGATGTTAGAAGAAGGGGGCTAGAGTTTGCTATAGGTGATTGGGTATTTTTGAAAGTGTCACCAATGAAAGGGGTAATGAGATTTGGGAAGAAGGGAAAACTAAGTCCACGTTATATAGGGCCATATAAGATTATCCGAAGATTTGGCCAGGTTGCTTATGAATTGGAACTACCCCAAGAACTCTCCACAGTTCATCCAGTGTTTCACGTCTCAATGCTTCGAAAGTGCATAGGAGATCCATCTTATATTATTCCTACTGAGGAAGTACAAGTTACGGATGATCTCACCTATGAAGAAGTACCTATTGCTATTCTAGATCGACAAGTGAAGAAGTTAAGAAATAAAGAGGTAACTTCTGTAAAAGTGCTTTGGAGGAATCAACAGGTAGAAGAGGTCACATGGGAAGCTGAGGAAATGATGAAATCTAAGTATCCTCAATTATTTGAAACCGAAGTGGAAGCCTTAGATGCTGAATTGGAGCAATAACAAGTAAGTATATAAATATATAAGTGTTATATGGTAGTATAAAGATTACACTTAAGCTTGAACTCATTTAAGCTGAATAGAGATGATACTACCATTCGAGGACGAATGTTCCTAAGGGGGGGAGGATGTAACACCCCGTACATTTTCAAAACTTATACGATCAACCTAACATGGATAAAGGTATTTACACTTGATATAATAACGACATACTTGAGTGTAAAGTTAAAGTTAAGTGGTGGATTAAGGTAGAAGGATTAAGACGTTGGAAAAAGGGGAGAACATAAACGAGGTGCTTCCGTGACTTAATTAAGATAGTAGGTGTATCACCTATTTAACCTATTGGGCTGCATTTGGACCTATGTTAATGGACTGAATTGAGGTCCAAACTAAGTACATAAAATAGGTGAGATGACCAGCCCAACACCTAAATATCACTAAGGCCCAACATGCTATGATCCAACTAGAATTAGCCCAAGTAAGTGGACTGTTTTGGACAGCTTATATAGCCAAGTAGGTGCATCACCTACTTGGACTATTTTTGACCAAAAAAATTGGATAGGAATGAGCTAAAAGAGGTGGCTAAGAGGGTGTATAAAGATCTGGAATTCAGCTCAATTATCCATTCATTTCATTTTCCAAAAACAGAATATTGAAACACTCCCAAACCCTCCCAAAACAGAAGCAGCCGCCCTAGTTTTCCTTTAGGGTTCTTGGACTAATCTCCCATTTTTCAAGCCTTGGTAAGTCTTTACCCTTATATATTAATGTAATATATGTATAATAGGTTGTGTAAAACATGTTGGTGGTGTTTAAAATGTATAGGGCAGTCCCTTAATTAAGTTGGCAGTCCACTTGTGTTAGTTTTGATGAATCTGTCTTCCTTGTGGCTTGGACTTGTATAGGGGCTTAAGGTGTTGAAGAAATTAAGTTATGATGATGAAATTACAGTATATTAAAGTGTGGTTCTGCCCATTAATCGTTCCTTTTATGTATGGCTTGATGGAAATGTTTATATGTGTTGGTAAATGGAACATTTGTTGTAGTGAAAAGAGAATACTCTTTTGTTATGTTAAACTGAATGTTGGAACTGTTGTGGAACGATTTTGGTATGCTACTGTGGAAGGAAGTATTGTGACCTTATGGGGTGAATATATGGAGTTTCGTTGGAGTGGAAATGTAAAGGATAAACTAGGTAGGTAATCCTACCGGTTTGTAACGGTTATGTTGGTTTGTGGACTGTTTTGGTGGTGTGTGGACTGATTTGGTGTTGTTGTTTTGCAAAAGCAGTAAGTTATAGTGTAATGTTGTGTAATAATGTTATTTAGTAGTATAATGAAAGGGGGAGTGATGCACAATGTGTTTTGGAGGTTGGACAGTTTCTACTTTCCGTTAAGCACCTACTTACCGTCTTGTGAACTTATAATGTAGCTAACCATTAATGTTTGCTCCATTATGTACTTGTGTTGTAGAGTAACACATAAGGAAGGAGCTGAATCAGTGTAGTTACATATTGGGAAGATAAGGTATGTAAGGTTACTTTGTCCGTACCTTTCTGTAGCATATAATGTTCACATCGACGTTACACTTGTCCTATTCCGAGATGTACCAAGGTGTCCTATTTTCGGTTATCAATGGTTATTGTCACATGTTTCCTATTCATTGCACAATGGAGAATCTTGTCTCATAGTCAGTGCTAAGGTTCCAAAGGTCCAACAAAGTTGTGTTCCAATGTTCCAATAGTGATTATATTCATGTCTCTGTTATGCTCTAAAGTTCAAAGTGAGACTATAACTATCATTGTATAGACCTCATTGTACCAATCTCAAAGTAAAGAACAAAGTAATGCATTTGTGGTCAATGATCAAGTATGGGTGGCAAGTCTAGGGGCATAAGCCTAGCTCGACTCGATCCCGATGTATTGATTTATGGGTGGCAGGTCTAGGGGCATAAGCCTAGCTCGACCCGATCCCGATGTATTGATTTATGGGTGGCAGGTCTAGGGGCATAAGCCTAGCTCGACCCGATCCCGATACATTGATTTATGGGTGGCAGGTCTAGGGGCGTAAGCCTAGCTCGACCCGATCCCAACATGACGATATGTTATGTAAAGACCCACTGATCAGTCGGGGCCCGGGTACAGTATGACACATGTAATGACAAGTAAGCATTGAAGGAAAGAAGCAATCAAAATAATACACATGGTTCCCAAAATACAGAATGGTTACTTATTCATTGGATTATTCATATGGATCTGAGTTCATTGAAATATTCATGTGTTGTATAGTTTTATGTGAGCCTTACATACTCAGTACATTCTTCGTGCTGACCCCTTTGGGGAATTTACCTTACTTGCTGCAAGCGCAGGTTCTAGTAGACCTCCACAGTAGGTTACAGGATATTTACAGCTTTTGGTGAGCTCCAGTTGTTCGGGGCTTTCTCCAGGTCAAAGTTGTACATATGTTTTGGTGTTGTACAGGTCGTATAAAGCGGGGACTTGTCCCGACTTTTAGCTCATTTTGGTCAATGCACTTGTTAGAGGCTTTTGTAGACGGATGTGGGTATATGTATATAAGATGACGCATGAAGTCTTATTTTGATGGCCTCAACGGCCAAGTTTCACATATGTAGATTTGTATATGTCATATGTTCTATGAATTTTAGTTGTTAGCATAATAAGTCCTCACGTGTTAAAAGTGTTTCTGATGGCATGTATACGAATGCACATAAGTACAGGTTGGTTCTCTCGGGCCTTATCGGCTACGGGTGCCAATCACGTCTCGATGGGATTCGGGGCATGACATCAAGTCACTACACTTAACCATTTTCAAGTCACTAATTTACATTTCAAGTCACTATATTTAACCATTTTCAAGAAACAAGTTCACAATTTCAATTCACAACATTTAACCATTTTCAACTCACTAAATCACTTCTCAAGTCACTACACTTAACAATTTTCAACTCACAAGTTCACATTTCAAGTCACTACCCTTAACCATTTTCAACTCACAAGTTCACATTTTAAGTCACTACACTTAACCATTTTCAAGTCACAAGTTCACATTTCAAGTCACTACACTTAATCATTTTCAAGTTGCTAATTCACAATTTGAAATTACTACATTTAACCATTTTCAAGTCACAAGTTCACATTTCAAGTCACTACACTTAATCATTTTCAAGTCACTACACTTAACCATTTTCAAGTCACTAATTCACATTTCAAGTCACTATATTTAACCATTTTCAAGAAGCAAGTTCACTACATTTAACCATTTTCAAGTCACTACACTTAACTATTTACAAGTCACAGGTTCACATTTCAAGTAACTACACTTAACTATTTTCAAGTCACAAGTTCAAATTTCATGTCATTACACTTAACCATTTCAAGTCACTACACTTTACCATTTTCACGTCACTAATTCACATATCAAGTTACTACACTTAACCATTTTCAAAACACAAGTTCACAATTTCAAGTCACTACACTTAACCATTTTCAACTCACTAATTCATAATTTGAAGTCACTACATTTAACCATTTTCAAGTCTCAAGTTCACATTTCAAGTCACTACACTTAATCATTTTCAAGAAACTATTTCACATTTCAAGTCACTACACATAACCATTTTCAAGTCACTAATTCACATTTGAAGTCACAATATATAACCATTTTCAAAAAAAAGTTAACATTTCAAGTCATTACACGTAACCATTTTCAAGTCACTAATTCACATTTCAAGTCACTATAATTAACCATTTTCAAGAAACAATTTCACAATTTCAAGTCACTACACTTAACGATTTTCAAGTCACAAATTCACATTTCAAGTTACTACACTTAACCATTTTCAAGAAACAAGTTCACAATTTCAATGCACTACATTTAACCATTTTCAAGTCACTACATTTAACCATTTTCAACTCACTAATTTGCATTTCAAGTCACTACACTTAACCATTTTTCAAGAAACAAGTTCACAATTTCAATTCACTACATTTAACCATTTTCAAGTCACTACACTTAACCATTTTACACTCACAAGTTCACATTTCAAGTCACTACACCTAACCATTTTAAAGTCACAAGTTCACATTTCAAGTCAGTACACTTAACCATTTTAAAGTCACAAGTTCATATTTCAAGTCACTACACTTAACCATTTACAAGTCACTAATTCACATTTCAAGTCACTATATTTAACCATTTTCAAGTCACTACACTTAAACATTTTAAAGTTACAAGTTCATATTTCAAGTCACTACACTTAACCATTTTCAAGTCACTAATTCACATTTCAAGTCACTATATTTAACCATTTTCAAGAAACAAGTTCACAATTTCAATTCACAACATTTAACCATTTTAAACTCACTAAATCACTTCTCAAGTCACTACACTTAACAATTTTCAACTCACAAGTTCACATTTCAAGTAACTACACCTAACCATTTTCAAGTCACAAGTTTACATTTCAAGTCACTACACTTAACCATTTTAAAGTCACAAGTTCATATTTCAAGTCACTACACTTAACCATTTACAAGTCACTAATTCACATTTCAAGTCACTATATTTAACCATTTTCAAGAAACAAGTTTACAATTTCAATTCACAACATTTAACCATTTTCAACTCACTAAATCACTTCTCAAGTCACTACACTTAACAATTTTCAACTCACAAGTTCACATTTCAAGTCACTACCCTTAACCATTTTCAACTCACAAGTTCACATTTTAAGTCACTACACTTAACCATTTTCAAGTCACAAGTTCACATTTCAAGTCACTACACTTAATCATTTTCAAGTTGCTAATTCACAATTTGAAATTACTACATTTAACCATTTTCAAGTCACAAGTTCACATTTCAAGTCACTACACTTAATCATTTTCAAGTCACTACACTTAACCATTTTCAAGTCACTAATTCACATTTTGAAGTCACTATATTTAACCATTTTCAAGAAACAAGTTCACTACATTTAACCATTTTCAAGTCACTACACTTAACTATTTACAAGTCACAAGTTCACATTTCAAGTCACTACACTTAACTATTTTCAAGTCACAAGTTCAAATTTCATGTCATTACACTTAACCATTTCAAGTCACTACACTTTACCATTTTCACGTCACTAATTCACATATCAAGTTACTACACTTAACCATTTTCAAAACACAAGTTCACAATTTCAAGTCACTACACAAGTTCACATTTCAACTCACTAATTCATAATTTGAAGTCACTACATTTAACCATTTTCAAGTCTCAAGTTCACATTTCAAGTCACTACACTTAATCATTTTCAAGAAACTATTTCACATTTCAAGTCACTACACATAACCATTTTCAAGTCACTAATTCACATTTGAAGTCACAATATATAACCATTTTCAAAAAAAAGTTAACATTTCAAGTCATTACATGTAACCATTTTCAAGTCACTAATTCACATTTCAAGTCACTATATTTAACCATTTTCAAGAAACAAGTTCACAATTTCAATTCACAACATTTAACCATTTCCAACTCACTAAATCACTTTTCAAGTCACCACACTTAAATTTTTTCAACTCACAAGTTCACATTTCAAGTCACTACCCTTAACCATTTTCAACTCACAAGTTCACATTTCAAGTCACTACACTTAACCATTTTCATGTCACAAGTTCACATTTTAAGTCACTACACTTAATCATTTTCAAGTTGCTAATTCACAATTTGAAAAAACTACATTTAACCATTTTCAAGTCACAAGTTCACATTTCAAGTCACTACACTTAATCATTTTCAAGTCACTACACTTAACCATTTTCAAGTCACTAATTCACATTTCAAGTCACTATATTTAACCATTTTCAAGAAACAACTTCACTACATTTAACCATTTTCAAGTCACTGCACTTAACCATTTACAAGTCACAAGTTCACATTTCAAGTCACTACACTTAACCATTTACAAGTCACAAGTTCACATTTCAAGTCACTACACTTAACTATTTTCAAGTCACAAGTTCAAATTTCATGTCATTACACTTAACCATTTCAAGTCACTACACTTTACCATTTTCACGTCACTAATTCACATATCAAGTTACTACACTTAACCATTTTCAAAACACAAGTTCACAATTTCAAGTCACTACACTTAACCATTTTCAACTCACTAATTCATAATTTGAAGTCACTACATTTAACCATTTTCAAGTCTCAAGTTCACATTTCAACTCACTACACTTAATCATTTTCAAGTCACTAATTCACATTTCAAGTCACTATATTTAACCATTTTCAAGAAAAAAGTTCACAATTTCAATTCACAACATTTAACCATTTTCAAGTCTCAAGTTCACATTTCAAGTCACTACACTTAATCATTTTCAAGAAACTATTTCACATTTCAAGTCACTACACATAACCATTTTCAAGTCACTAATTCACATTTGAAGTCACTATATATAACCATTTTCAAAAAAAAAGTTAACATTTCAAGTCATTACACGTAACCATTTTCAAGTCACTAATTCACATTTCAAGTCACTATAATTAACCATTTTCAAGAAACAATTTCACAATTTCAAGTCACTACACTTAACGATTTTCAAGTCACAAATTCACATTTCAAGTTACTACACTTAACCATTTTCAAGAAACAAGTTCACAATTTCAATGCACTACATTTAACCATTTTCAAGTCACTACATTTAACCATTTTCAACTCACTAATTTGCATTTCAAGTCACTACACTTAACCATTTTTCAAGAAACATGTTCACAATTTCAATTCACTACATTTAACCATTTTCAAGTCACTACACTTAACCATTTTACACTCACAAGTTCACATTTCAAGTCACTACACCTAACCATTTTAAAGTCACAAGTTCACATTTCAAGTCAGTACACTTAACTATTTTAAAGTCACAAGTTCATATTTCAAGTCACTACACTTAACCATTTACAAGTCACTAATTCACATTTCAAGTCACTATATTTAACCATTTTCAAGTCACTACACTTAAACATTTTAAAGTTACAAGTTCATATTTCAAGTCACTACACTTAACCATTTTCATGTCACTAATTCACATTTCAAGTCACTATATTGAACCATTTTCAAGAAACAAGTTCACAATTTCAATTCACAACATTTAACCATTTTCAACTCACAAAATCACTTCTCAAGTCACTACACTTAACAATTTTCAACTCACAAGTTCACATTTCAAGTCACTACCCTTAACCATTTTCAACTCACAAGTTCACATTTTAAGTCACTACACTTAACCATTTTCAAGTCACAAGTTCACATTTCAAGTCACTACACTTAATCATTTTCATGTTGCTAATTCACAATTTGAAATTACTACATTTAACCTTTTTCAAGTCACAAGTTCACATTTCAAGTCACTACACTTAATCATTTTCAAGTCACTACACTTAACCATTTTCAAGTCACTAATTCACATTTCAAGTCACTATATTTAACCATTTTCAAGAAGCAAGTTCACTACATTTAACCATTTTCAAGTCACTACACTTAACTATTTACAAGTCACAAGTTCACATTTCAAGTCACTACACTTAACTATTTTCAAGTCACAAGTTCAAATTTCATGTCATTACACTTAACCATTTCAAGTCACTACACTTTACCATTTTCACGTCACTAATTCACATATCAAGTTACTACACTTAACCATTTTCAAAACACAAGTTCACAATTTCAAGTCACTACACTTAACCATTTTAAACTCACTAATTCATAATTTGAAGTCACTACATTTAACCATTTTCAAGTCTCAAGTTCACATTTCAAGTCACTACACTTAATCATTTTCAAGAAACTATTTCACATTTCAAGTCACTACACATAACCATTTTCAAGTCACTAATTCACATTTGAAGTCACAATATATAACCATTTTCAAAAAAAAGTTAACATTTCAAGTCATTACACGTAACCATTTTCAAGTCACTAATTCACATTTCAAGTCACTATATTTAACCATTTTCAAGAAACAAGTTCACAATTTCAATTCACAACATTTAACCATTTCCAACTCACTAAATCACTTTTCAAGTCACCACACTTAAATTTTTTCAACTCACAAGTTCACATTTCAAGTCACTACCCTTAACCATTTTCAACTCACAAGTTCACATTTCAAGTCACTACACTTAACCATTTTCATGTCACAAGTTCACATTTTAAGTCACTACACTTAATCATTTTCAAGTTGCTAATTCACAATTTGAAAAAACTACATTTAACCATTTTCAAGTCACAAGTTCACATTTCAAGTCACTACACTTAATCATTTTCAAGTCACTACACTTAACCATTTTCAAGTCACTAATTCACATTTCAAGTCACTATATTTAACCATTTTCAAGAAACAACTTCACTACATTTAACCATTTTCAAGTCACTGCACTTAACCATTTACAAGTCACAAGTTCACATTTCAAGTCACTACACTTAACCATTTACAAGTCACAAGTTCACATTTCAAGTCACTACACTTAACTATTTTCAAGTCACAAGTTCAAATTTCATGTCATTACACTTAACCATTTCAAGTCACTACACTTTACCATTTTCACGTCACTAATTCACATATCAAGTTACTACACTTAACCATTTTCAAAACACAAGTTCACAATTTCAAGTCACTACACTTAACCATTTTCAACTCACTAATTCATAATTTGAAGTCACTACATTTAACCATTTTCAAGTCTCAAGTTCACATTTCAACTCACTACACTTAATCATTTTCAAGTCACTAATTCACATTTCAAGTCACTATATTTAACCATTTTCAATAAAAAAGTTCACAATTTCAATTCACAACATTTAACCATTTTCAAGTCTCAAGTTCACATTTCAAGTCACTACACTTAATCATTTTCAAGAAACTATTTCACATTTCAAGTCACTACACATAACCATTTTCAAGTCACTAATTCACATTTGAAGTCACTATATATAACCATTTTCAAAAAAAAAGTTAACATTTCAAGTCATTACACGTAACCATTTTCAAGTCACTAATTCACATTTCAAGTCACTATAATTAACCATTTTCAAGAAACAATTTCACAATTTCAAGTCACTACACTTAACGATTTTCAAGTCACAAATTCACATTTCAAGTTACTACACTTAACCATTTTCAAGAAACAAGTTCACAATTTCAATGCACTACATTTAACCATTTTCAAGTCACTACATTTAACCATTTTCAACTCACTAATTTGCATTTCAAGTCACTACACTTAACCATTTTTCAAGAAACATGTTCACAATTTCAATTCACTACATTTAACCATTTTCAAGTCACTACACTTAACCATTTTACACTCACAAGTTCACATTTCAAGTCACTACACCTAACCATTTTAAAGTCACAAGTTCACATTTCAAGTCAGTACACTTAACTATTTTAAAGTCACAAGTTCATATTTCAAGTCACTACACTTAACCATTTACAAGTCACTAATTCACATTTCAAGTCACTATATTTAACCATTTTCAAGTCACTACACTTAAACATTTTAAAGTTACAAGTTCATATTTCAAGTCACTACACTTAACCATTTTCATGTCACTAATTCACATTTCAAGTCACTATATTGAACCATTTTCAAGAAACAAGTTCACAATTTCAATTCACAACATTTAACCATTTTCAACTCACAAAATCACTTCTCAAGTCACTACACTTAACAATTTTCAACTCACAAGTTCACATTTCAAGTCACTACCCTTAACCATTTTCAACTCACAAGTTCACATTTTAAGTCACTACACTTAACCATTTTCAAGTCACAAGTTCACATTTCAAGTCACTACACTTAATCATTTTCATGTTGCTAATTCACAATTTGAAATTACTACATTTAACCTTTTTCAAGTCACAAGTTCACATTTCAAGTCACTACACTTAATCATTTTCAAGTCACTACACTTAACCATTTTCAAGTCACTAATTCACATTTCAAGTCACTATATTTAACCATTTTCAAGAAGCAAGTTCACTACATTTAACCATTTTCAAGTCACTACACTTAACTATTTACAAGTCACAAGTTCACATTTCAAGTCACTACACTTAACTATTTTCAAGTCACAAGTTCAAATTTCATGTCATTACACTTAACCATTTCAAGTCACTACACTTTACCATTTTCACGTCACTAATTCACATATCAAGTTACTACACTTAACCATTTTCAAAACACAAGTTCACAATTTCAAGTCACTACACTTAACCATTTTAAACTCACTAATTCATAATTTGAAGTCACTACATTTAACCATTTTCAAGTCTCAAGTTCACATTTCAAGTCACTACACTTAATCATTTTCAAGAAACTATTTCACATTTCAAGTCACTACACATAACCATTTTCAAGTCACTAATTCACATTTGAAGTCACAATATATAACCATTTTCAAAAAAAAGTTAACATTTCAAGTCATTACACGTAACCATTTTCAAGTCACTAATTCACATTTCAAGTCACTATAATTAACCATTTTCAAGAAACAATTTCACAATTTCAAGTCACTACACTTAACGATTTTCAAGTCACAAATTCACATTTCAAGTTACTACACTTAACCATTTTCAAGAAACAAGTTCACAATTTCAATGCACTACATTTAACCATTTTCAAGTCACTACATTTAACCATTTTCAACTCACTAATTTGCATTTCAAGTCACTACACTTAACCATTTTTCAAGAAACAAGTTCACAATTTCAATTCACTACATTTAACCATTTTCAAGTCACTACACTTAACCATTTTACACTCACAAGTTCACATTTCAAGTCACTACACCTAACCATTTTAAAGTCACAAGTTCACATTTCAAGTCAGTACACTTAACCATTTTAAAGTCACAAGTTCATATTTCAAGTCACTACACTTAACTATTTACAAGTCACTAATTCACATTTCAAGTCACTATATTTAACCATTTTCAAGTCACTACACTTAAACATTTTAAAGTTACAAGTTCATATTTCAAGTCACTACACTTAACCATTTTCAAGTCACTAATTCACATTTCAAGTCACTATATTTAACCATTTTCAAGAAACAAGTTCACAATTTCAATTCACAACATTTAACCATTTTAAACTCAGTAATCACTTCTCAAGTCACTACACTTAACAATTTTCAACTCACAAGTTCACATTTCAAGTAACTACACCTAACCATTTTCAAGTCACAAGTTTACATTTCAAGTCACTACACTTAACCATTTTAAAGTCACAAGTTCATATTTCAAGTCACTACACTTAACCATTTACAAGTCACTAATTCACATTTCAAGTCACTATATTTAACCATTTTCAAGAAACAAGTTTACAATTTCAATTCACAACATTTAACCATTTTCAACTCACTAAATCACTTCTCAAGTCACTACACTTAACAATTTTCAACTCACAAGTTCACATTTCAAGTCACTACCCTTAACCATTTTCAACTCACAAGTTCACATTTTAAGTCACTACACTTAACCATTTTCAAGTCACAAGTTCACATTTCAAGTCACTACACTTAATCATTTTCAAGTTGCTAATTCACAATTTGAAATTACTACATTTAACCATTTTCAAGTCACAAGTTCACATTTCGAGTCACTACACTTAATCATTTTCAAGTCACTACACTTAACCATTTTCAAGTCACTAATTCACATTTTGAAGTCACTATATTTAACCATTTTCAAGAAACAAGTTCACTACATTTAACCATTTTCAAGTCACTACACTTAACTATTTACAAGTCACAAGTTCACATTTCAAGTCACTACACTTAACTATTTTCAAGTCACAAGTTCAAATTTCATGTCATTACACTTAACCATTTCAAGTCACTACACTTTACCATTTTCACGTCACTAATTCACATATCAAGTTACTACACTTAACCATTTTCAAAACACAAGTTCACAATTTCAAGTCACTACACAAGTTCACATTTCAACTCACTAATTCATAATTTGAAGTCACTACATTTAACCATTTTCAAGTCTCAAGTTCACATTTCAAGTCACTACACTTAATCATTTTCAAGAAACTATTTCACATTTCAAGTCACTACACATAACCATTTTCAAGTCACTAATTCACATTTGAAGTCACAATATATAACCATTTTCAAAAAAAAGTTAACATTTCAAGTCATTACACGTAACCATTTTCAAGTCACTAATTCACATTTCAAGTCACTATAATTAACCATTTTCAAGAAACAATTTCACAATTTCAAGTCACTACACTTAACGATTTTCAAGTCACAAATTCACATTTCAAGTTACTACACTTAACCATTTTCAAGAAACAAGTTCACAATTTCAATGCACTACATTTAACCATTTTCAAGTCACTACATTTAACCATTTTCAACTCACTAATTTGCATTTCAAGTCACTACACTTAACCATTTTTCAAGAAACAAGTTCACAATTTCAATTCACTACATTTAACCATTTTCAAGTCACTACACTTAACCATTTTACACTCACAAGTTCACATTTCAAGTCACTACACCTAACCATTTTAAAGTCACAAGTTCACATTTCAAGTCAGTACACTTAACTATTTTAAAGTCACAAGTTCATATTTCAAGTCACTACACTTAACCATTTACAAGTCACTAATTCACATTTCAAGTCACTATATTTAACCATTTTCAAGTCACTACACTTAAACATTTTAAAGTTACAAGTTCATATTTCAAGTCACTACACTTAACCATTTTCATGTCACTAATTCACATTTCAAGTCACTATATTGAACCATTTTCAAGAAACAAGTTCACAATTTCAATTCACAACATTTAACCATTTTCAACTCACAAAATCACTTCTCAAGTCACTACACTTAACAATTTTCAACTCACAAGTTCACATTTCAAGTCACTACCCTTAACCATTTTCAACTCACAAGTTCACATTTTAAGTCACTACACTTAACCATTTTCAAGTCACAAGTTCACATTTCAAGTCACTACACTTAATCATTTTCATGTTGCTAATTCACAATTTGAAATTACTACATTTAACCTTTTTCAAGTCACAAGTTCACATTTCAAGTCACTACACTTAATCATTTTCAAGTCACTACACTTAACCATTTTCAAGTCACTAATTCACATTTCAAGTCACTATATTTAACCATTTTCAAGAAGCAAGTTCACTACATTTAACCATTTTCAAGTCACTACACTTAACTATTTACAAGTCACAAGTTCACATTTCAAGTCACTACACTTAACTATTTTCAAGTCACAAGTTCAAATTTCATGTCATTACACTTAACCATTTCAAGTCACTACACTTTACCATTTTCACGTCACTAATTCACATATCAAGTTACTACACTTAACCATTTTCAAAACACAAGTTCACAATTTCAAGTCACTACACTTAACCATTTTAAACTCACTAATTCATAATTTGAAGTCACTACATTTAACCATTTTCAAGTCTCAAGTTCACATTTCAAGTCACTACACTTAATCATTTTCAAGAAACTATTTCACATTTCAAGTCACTACACATAACCATTTTCAAGTCACTAATTCACATTTGAAGTCACAATATATAACCATTTTCAAAAAAAAGTTAACATTTCAAGTCATTACACGTAACCATTTTCAAGTCACTAATTCACATTTCAAGTCACTATAATTAACCATTTTCAAGAAACAATTTCACAATTTCAAGTCACTACACTTAACGATTTTCAAGTCACAAATTCACATTTCAAGTTACTACACTTAACCATTTTCAAGAAACAAGTTCACAATTTCAATGCACTACATTTAACCATTTTCAAGTCACTACATTTAACCATTTTCAACTCACTAATTTGCATTTCAAGTCACTACACTTAACCATTTTTCAAGAAACAAGTTCACAATTTCAATTCACTACATTTAACCATTTTCAAGTCACTACACTTAACCATTTTACACTCACAAGTTCACATTTCAAGTCACTACACCTAACCATTTTAAAGTCACAAGTTCACATTTCAAGTCAGTACACTTAACCATTTTAAAGTCACAAGTTCATATTTCAAGTCACTACACTTAACCATTTACAAGTCACTAATTCACATTTCAAGTCACTATATTTAACCATTTTCAAGTCACTACACTTAAACATTTTAAAGTTACAAGTTCATATTTCAAGTCACTACACTTAACCATTTTCAAGTCACTAATTCACATTTCAAGTCACTATATTTAACCATTTTCAAGAAACAAGTTCACAATTTCAATTCACAACATTTAACCATTTTAAACTCAGTAATCACTTCTCAAGTCACTACACTTAACAATTTTCAACTCACAAGTTCACATTTCAAGTAACTGCACCTAACCATTTTCAAGTCACAAGTTTACATTTCAAGTCACTACACTTAACCATTTTAAAGTCACAAGTTCATATTTCAAGTCACTACACTTAACCATTTACAAGTCACTAATTCACATTTCAAGTCACTATATTTAACCATTTTCAAGAAACAAGTTTACAATTTCAATTCACAACATTTAACCATTTTCAACTCACTAAATCACTTCTCAAGTCACTACACTTAACAATTTTCAACTCACAAGTTCACATTTCAAGTCACTACCCTTAACCATTTTCAACTCACAAGTTCACATTTTAAGTCACTACACTTAACCATTTTCAAGTCACAAGTTCATATTTCAAGTCACTACACTTAATCATTTTCAAGTTGCTAATTCACAATTTGAAATTACTACATTTAACCATTTTCAAGTCACAAGTTCACATTTCGAGTCACTACACTTAATCATTTTCAAGTCACTACACTTAACCATTTTCAAGTCACTAATTCACATTTTGAAGTCACTATATTTAACCATTTTCAAGAAACAAGTTCACTACATTTAACCATTTTCAAGTCACTACACTTAACTATTTACAAGTCACAAGTTCACATTTCAAGTCACTACACTTAACTATTTTCAAGTCACAAGTTCAAATTTCATGTCATTACACTTAACCATTTCAAGTCACTACACTTTACCATTTTCACGTCACTAATTCACATATCAAGTTACTACACTTAACCATTTTCAAAACACAAGTTCACAATTTCAAGTCACTACACAAGTTCACATTTCAACTCACTAATTCATAATTTGAAGTCACTACATTTAACCATTTTCAAGTCTCAAGTTCACATTTCAAGTCACTACACTTAATCATTTTCAAGAAACTATTTCACATTTCAAGTCACTACACATAACCATTTTCAAGTCACTAATTCACATTTGAAGTCACAATATATAACCATTTTCAAAAAAAAGTTAACATTTCAAGTCATTACATGTAACCATTTTCAAGTCACTAATTCACATTTCAAGTCACTATATTTAACCATTTTCAAGAAACAAGTTCACAATTTCAATTCACAACATTTAACCATTTCCAACTCACTAAATCACTTTTCAAGTCACCACACTTAAATTTTTTCAACTCACAAGTTCACATTTCAAGTCACTACCCTTAACCATTTTCAACTCACAAGTTCACATTTCAAGTCACTACACTTAACCATTTTCATGTCACAAGTTCACATTTTAAGTCACTACACTTAATCATTTTCAAGTTGCTAATTCACAATTTGAAAAAACTACATTTAACCATTTTCAAGTCACAAGTTCACATTTCAAGTCACTACACTTAATCATTTTCAAGTCACTACACTTAACCATTTTCAAGTCACTAATTCACATTTCAAGTCACTATATTTAACCATTTTCAAGAAACAACTTCACTACATTTAACCATTTTCAAGTCACTGCACTTAACCATTTACAAGTCACAAGTTCACATTTCAAGTCACTACACTTAACCATTTACAAGTCACAAGTTCACATTTCAAGTCACTACACTTAACTATTTTCAAGTCACAAGTTCAAATTTCATGTCATTACACTTAACCATTTCAAGTCACTACACTTTACCATTTTCACGTCACTAATTCACATATCAAGTTACTACACTTAACCATTTTCAAAACACAAGTTCACAATTTCAAGTCACTACACTTAACCATTTTCAACTCACTAATTCATAATTTGAAGTCACTACATTTAACCATTTTCAAGTCTCAAGTTCACATTTCAACTCACTACACTTAATCATTTTCAAGTCACTAATTCACATTTCAAGTCACTATATTTAACCATTTTCAAGAAAAAAGTTCACAATTTCAATTCACAACATTTAACCATTTTCAAGTCTCAAGTTCACATTTCAAGTCACTACACTTAATCATTTTCAAGAAACTATTTCACATTTCAAGTCACTACACATAACCATTTTCAAGTCACTAATTCACATTTGAAGTCACTATATATAACCATTTTCAAAAAAAAAGTTAACATTTCAAGTCATTACACGTAACCATTTTCAAGTCACTAATTCACATTTCAAGTCACTATGATTAACCATTTTCAAGAAACAATTTCACAATTTCAAGTCACTACACTTAACGATTTTCAAGTCACAAATTCACATTTCAAGTTACTACACTTAACCATTTTCAAGAAACAAGTTCACAATTTCAATGCACTACATTTAACCATTTTCAAGTCACTACATTTAACCATTTTCAACTCACTAATTTGCATTTCAAGTCACTACACTTAACCATTTTTCAAGAAACATGTTCACAATTTCAATTCACTACATTTAACCATTTTCAAGTCACTACACTTAACCATTTTACACTCACAAGTTCACATTTCAAGTCACTACACCTAACCATTTTAAAGTCACAAGTTCACATTTCAAGTCAGTACACTTAACTATTTTAAAGTCACAAGTTCATATTTCAAGTCACTACACTTAACCATTTACAAGTCACTAATTCACATTTCAAGTCACTATATTTAACCATTTTCAAGTCACTACACTTAAACATTTTAAAGTTACAAGTTCATATTTCAAGTCACTACACTTAACCATTTTCATGTCACTAATTCACATTTCAAGTCACTATATTGAACCATTTTCAAGAAACAAGTTCACAATTTCAATTCACAACATTTAACCATTTTCAACTCACAAAATCACTTCTCAAGTCACTACACTTAACAATTTTCAACTCACAAGTTCACATTTCAAGTCACTACCCTTAACCATTTTCAACTCACAAGTTCACATTTTAAGTCACTACACTTAACCATTTTCAAGTCACAAGTTCACATTTCAAGTCACTACACTTAATCATTTTCATGTTGCTAATTCACAATTTGAAATTACTACATTTAACCTTTTTCAAGTCACAAGTTCACATTTCAAGTCACTACACTTAATCATTTTCAAGTCACTACACTTAACCATTTTCAAGTCACTAATTCACATTTCAAGTCACTATATTTAACCATTTTCAAGAAGCAAGTTCACTACATTTAACCATTTTCAACTCACTACACTTAACTATTTACAAGTCACAAGTTCACATTTCAAGTCACTACACTTAACTATTTTCAAGTCACAAGTTCAAATTTCATGTCATTACACTTAACCATTTCAAGTCACTACACTTTACCATTTTCACGTCACTAATTCACATATCAAGTTACTACACTTAACCATTTTCAAAACACAAGTTCACAATTTCAAGTCACTACACTTAACCATTTTAAACTCACTAATTCATAATTTGAAGTCACTACATTTAACCATTTTCAAGTCTCAAGTTCACATTTCAAGTCACTACACTTAATCATTTTCAAGAAACTATTTCACATTTCAAGTCACTACACATAACCATTTTCAAGTCACTAATTCACATTTGAAGTCACAATATATAACCATTTTCAAAAAAAAGTTAACATTTCAAGTCATTACACGTAACCATTTTCAAGTCACTAATTCACATTTCAAGTCACTATAATTAACCATTTTCAAGAAACAATTTCACAATTTCAAGTCACTACACTTAACGATTTTCAAGTCACAAATTCACATTTCAAGTTACTACACTTAACCATTTTCAAGAAACAAGTTCACAATTTCAATGCACTACATTTAACCATTTTCAAGTCACTACATTTAACCATTTTCAACTCACTAATTTGCATTTCAAGTCACTACACTTAACCATTTTTCAAGAAACAAGTTCACAATTTCAATTCACTACATTTAACCATTTTCAAGTCACTACACTTAACCATTTTACACTCACAAGTTCACATTTCAAGTCACTACACCTAACCATTTTAAAGTCACAAGTTCACATTTCAAGTCAGTACACTTAACCATTTTAAAGTCACAAGTTCATATTTCAAGTCACTACACTTAACCATTTACAAGTCACTAATTCACATTTCAAGTCACTATATTTAACCATTTTCAAGTCACTACACTTAAACATTTTAAAGTTACAAGTTCATATTTCAAGTCACTACACTTAACCATTTTCAAGTCACTAATTCACATTTCAAGTCACTATATTTAACCATTTTCAAGAAACAAGTTCACAATTTCAATTCACAACATTTAACCATTTTCAACTCACTAAATCACTTCTCAAGTCACTACACTTAACAATTTTCAACTCACAAGTTCACATTTCAAGTAACTACACCTAACCATTTTCAAGTCACAAGTTCACATTTCAAGTCACTACACTTAACCATTTTAAAGTCACAAGTTCATATTTCAAGTCACTACACTTAACCATTTACAAGTCACAAGTTCACATTTCAAGTCACTACACTTAACTATTTTCAAGTCACAAGTTCAAATTTCATGTCATTACACTTAACCATTTCAAGTCACTACACTTTACCATTTTCACGTCACTAATTCACATATCAAGTTACTACACTTAACCATTTTCAAAACACAAGTTCACAATTTCAAGTCACTACACTTAACCATTTTCAACTCACTAATTCATAATTTGAAGTCACTACATTTAACCATTTTCAAGTCTCAAGTTCACATTTCAAGTCACTACACTTAATCATTTTCAAGAAACTATTTCACATTTCAAGTCACTACACATAACCATTTTCAAGTCACTAATTCACATTTGAAGTCACAATATATAACCATTTTCAAAAAAAAGTTAACATTTCAAGTCATTACACGTAACCATTTTCAAGTCACTAATTCACATTTCAAGTCACTATAATTAACCATTTTCAAGAAACAATTTCACAATTTCAAGTCACTACACTTAACGATTTTCAAGTCACAAATTCACATTTCAAGTTACTACACTTAACCATTTTCAAGAAACAAGTTCACAATTTCAATGCACTACATTTAACCATTTTCAAGTCACTACATTTAACCATTTTCAACTCACTAATTTGCATTTCAAGTCACTACACTTAACCATTTTTCAAGAAACAAGTTCACAATTTCAATTCACTACATTTAACCATTTTCAAGTCACTACACTTAACCATTTTACACTCACAAGTTCACATTTCAAGTCACTACACCTAACCATTTTAAAGTCACAAGTTCACATTTCAAGTCAGTACACTTAACCATTTTAAAGTCACAAGTTCATATTTCAAGTCACTACACTTAACCATTTACAAGTCACTAATTCACATTTCAAGTCACTATATTTAACCATTTTCAAGTCACTACACTTAAACATTTTAAAGTTACAAGTTCATATTTCAAGTCACTACACTTAACCATTTTCAAGTCACTAATTCACATTTCAAGTCACTATATTTAACCATTTTCAAGAAACAAGTTCACAATTTCAATTCACAACATTTAACCATTTTCAACTCACTAAATCACTTCTCAAGTCACTACACTTAACAATTTTCAACTCACAAGTTCACATTTCAAGTAACTACACCTAATCATTTTCAAGTCACAAGTTCACATTTCAAGTCACTACACTTAACCATTTTAAAGTCACAAGTTCATATTTCAAGTCACTACACTTAACCATTTACAAGTCACTAATTCACATTTCAAGTCACTATATTTAACCATTTTCAAGTCACTACACTTAACTATTTTCAAGTCACAAGTTCAAATTTCATGTCATTACACTTAACCATTTCAAGTCACTACACTTTACCATTTTCACGTCACTAATTCACATATCAAGTTACTACACTTAACCATTTTCAAAACACAAGTTCACAATTTCAAGTCACTACACTTAACCATTTTCAACTCACTAATTCATAATTTGAAGTCACTACATTTAACCATTTTCAAGTCTCAAGTTCACATTTCAAGTCACTACACTTAATCATTTTCAAGAAACTATTTCACATTTCAAGTCACTACACATAACCATTTTCAAGTCACTAATTCACATTTGAAGTCACAATATATAACCATTTTCAAAAAAAAGTTAACATTTCAAGTCATTACACGTAACCATTTTCAAGTCACTAATTCACATTTCAAGTCACTATAATTAACCATTTTCAAGAAACAATTTCACAATTTCAAGTCACTACACTTAACGATTTTCAAGTCACAAATTCACATTTCAAGTTACTACACTTAACCATTTTCAAGAAACAAGTTCACAATTTCAATGCACTACATTTAACCATTTTCAAGTCACTACATTTAACCATTTTCAACTCACTAATTTGCATTTCAAGTCACTACACTTAACCATTTTTCAAGAAACAAGTTCACAATTTCAATTCACTACATTTAACCATTTTCAAGTCACTACACTTAACCATTTTACACTCACAAGTTCACA
Source organism: Capsicum rhomboideum (assembly GCA_031232105.1). NCBI lineage: Eukaryota > Viridiplantae > Streptophyta > Magnoliopsida > Solanales > Solanaceae > Capsicum > Capsicum rhomboideum. The sequence goes on along the minus strand of CP124710.1, from coordinate 50,577,077 downwards.
TTTCAAGTCACTACACCTAACCATTTTAAAGTCACAAGTTCACATTTCAAGTCAGTACACTTAACCATTTTAAAGTCACAAGTTCATATTTCAAGTCACTACACTTAACCATTTACAAGTCACTAATTCACATTTCAAGTCACTATATTTAACCATTTTCAAGTCACTACACTTAAACATTTTAAAGTTACAAGTTCATATTTCAAGTCACTACACTTAACCATTTTCAAGTCACTAATTCACATTGCAAGTCACTATATTTAACCATTTTCAAGAAACAAGTTCACAATTTCAATTCACAACATTTAACCATTTTCAACTCACTAAATCACTTCTCAAGTCACTACACTTAACAATTTTCAACTCACAAGTTCACATTTCAAGTCACTACCCTTAACCATTTTCAACTCACAAGTTCACATTTTAAGTCACTACACTTAACCATTTTCAAGTCACAAGTTCACATTTCAAGTCACTACACTTAATCATTTTCAAGTTGCTAATTCACAATTTGAAATTACTACATTTAACCATTTTCAAGTCACAAGTTCACATTTCGAGTCACTACACTTAATCATTTTCAAGTCACTACACTTAACCATTTTCAAGTCACTAATTCACATTTTGAAGTCACTATATTTAACCATTTTCAAGAAACAAGTTCACTACATTTAACCATTTTCAAGTCACTACACTTAACTATTTACAAGTCACAAGTTCACATTTCAAGTCACTACACTTAACTATTTTCAAGTCACAAGTTCAAATTTCATGTCATTACACTTAACCATTTCAAGTCACTACACTTTACCATTTTCACGTCACTAATTCACATATCAAGTTACTACACTTAACCATTTTCAAAACACAAGTTCACAATTTCAAGTCACTACACTTAACCATTTTCAACTCACTAATTCATAATTTGAAGTCACTACATTTAACCATTTTCAAGTCTCAAGTTCACATTTCAACTCACTACACTTAATCATTTTCAAGAAACTATTTCACATTTCAAGTCACTACACATAACCATTTTCAAGTCACTAATTCACATTTGAAGTCACAATATATAACCATTTTCAAAAAAAAGTTAACATTTCAAGTCATTACATGTAACCATTTTCAAGTCACTAATTCACATTTCAAGTCACTATATTTAACCATTTTCAAGAAACAAGTTCACAATTTCAATTCACAACATTTAACCATTTCCAACTCACTAAATCACTTTTCAAGTCACCACACTTAAATTTTTTCAACTCACAAGTTCACATTTCAAGTCACTACCCTTAACCATTTTCAACTCACAAGTTCACATTTCAAGTCACTACACTTAACCATTTTCATGTCACAAGTTCACATTTTAAGTCACTACACTTAATCATTTTCAAGTTGCTAATTCACAATTTGAAAAAACTACATTTAACCATTTTCAAGTCACAAGTTCACATTTCAAGTCACTACACTTAATCATTTTCAAGTCACTACACTTAACCATTTTCAAGTCACTAATTCACATTTCAAGTCACTATATTTAACCATTTTCAAGAAACAACTTCACTACATTTAACCATTTTCAAGTCACTGCACTTAACCATTTACAAGTCACAAGTTCACATTTCAAGTCACTACACTTAACCATTTACAAGTCACAAGTTCACATTTCAAGTCACTACACTTAACTATTTTCAAGTCACAAGTTCAAATTTCATGTCATTACACTTAACCATTTCAAGTCACTACACTTTACCATTTTCACGTCACTAATTCACATATCAAGTTACTACACTTAACCATTTTCAAAACACAAGTTCACAATTTCAAGTCACTACACTTAACCATTTTCAACTCACTAATTCATAATTTGAAGTCACTACATTTAACCATTTTCAAGTCTCAAGTTCACATTTCAACTCACTACACTTAATCATTTTCAAGTCACTAATTCACATTTCAAGTCACTATATTTAACCATTTTCAAGAAAAAAGTTCACAATTTCAATTCACAACATTTAACCATTTTCAAGTCTCAAGTTCACATTTCAAGTCACTACACTTAATCATTTTCAAGAAACTATTTCACATTTCAAGTCACTACACATAACCATTTTCAAGTCACTAATTCACATTTGAAGTCACTATATATAACCATTTTCAAAAAAAAAGTTAACATTTCAAGTCATTACACGTAACCATTTTCAAGTCACTAATTCACATTTCAAGTCACTATGATTAACCATTTTCAAGAAACAATTTCACAATTTCAAGTCACTACACTTAACGATTTTCAAGTCACAAATTCACATTTCAAGTTACTACACTTAACCATTTTCAAGAAACAAGTTCACAATTTCAATGCACTACATTTAACCATTTTCAAGTCACTACATTTAACCATTTTCAACTCACTAATTTGCATTTCAAGTCACTACACTTAACCATTTTTCAAGAAACATGTTCACAATTTCAATTCACTACATTTAACCATTTTCAAGTCACTACACTTAACCATTTTACACTCACAAGTTCACATTTCAAGTCACTACACCTAACCATTTTAAAGTCACAAGTTCACATTTCAAGTCAGTACACTTAACTATTTTAAAGTCACAAGTTCATATTTCAAGTCACTACACTTAACCATTTACAAGTCACTAATTCACATTTCAAGTCACTATATTTAACCATTTTCAAGTCACTACACTTAAACATTTTAAAGTTACAAGTTCATATTTCAAGTCACTACACTTAACCATTTTCATGTCACTAATTCACATTTCAAGTCACTATATTGAACCATTTTCAAGAAACAAGTTCACAATTTCAATTCACAACATTTAACCATTTTCAACTCACAAAATCACTTCTCAAGTCACTACACTTAACAATTTTCAACTCACAAGTTCACATTTCAAGTCACTACCCTTAACCATTTTCAACTCACAAGTTCACATTTTAAGTCACTACACTTAACCATTTTCAAGTCACAAGTTCACATTTCAAGTCACTACACTTAATCATTTTCATGTTGCTAATTCACAATTTGAAATTACTACATTTAACCTTTTTCAAGTCACAAGTTCACATTTCAAGTCACTACACTTAATCATTTTCAAGTCACTACACTTAACCATTTTCAAGTCACTAATTCACATTTCAAGTCACTATATTTAACCATTTTCAAGAAGCAAGTTCACTACATTTAACCATTTTCAACTCACTACACTTAACTATTTACAAGTCACAAGTTCACATTTCAAGTCACTACACTTAACTATTTTCAAGTCACAAGTTCAAATTTCATGTCATTACACTTAACCATTTCAAGTCACTACACTTTACCATTTTCACGTCACTAATTCACATATCAAGTTACTACACTTAACCATTTTCAAAACACAAGTTCACAATTTCAAGTCACTACACTTAACCATTTTAAACTCACTAATTCATAATTTGAAGTCACTACATTTAACCATTTTCAAGTCTCAAGTTCACATTTCAAGTCACTACACTTAATCATTTTCAAGAAACTATTTCACATTTCAAGTCACTACACATAACCATTTTCAAGTCACTAATTCACATTTGAAGTCACAATATATAACCATTTTCAAAAAAAAGTTAACATTTCAAGTCATTACACGTAACCATTTTCAAGTCACTAATTCACATTTCAAGTCACTATAATTAACCATTTTCAAGAAACAATTTCACAATTTCAAGTCACTACACTTAACGATTTTCAAGTCACAAATTCACATTTCAAGTTACTACACTTAACCATTTTCAAGAAACAAGTTCACAATTTCAATGCACTACATTTAACCATTTTCAAGTCACTACATTTAACCATTTTCAACTCACTAATTTGCATTTCAAGTCACTACACTTAACCATTTTTCAAGAAACAAGTTCACAATTTCAATTCACTACATTTAACCATTTTCAAGTCACTACACTTAACCATTTTACACTCACAAGTTCACATTTCAAGTCACTACACCTAACCATTTTAAAGTCACAAGTTCACATTTCAAGTCAGTACACTTAACCATTTTAAAGTCACAAGTTCATATTTCAAGTCACTACACTTAACCATTTACAAGTCACTAATTCACATTTCAAGTCACTATATTTAACCATTTTCAAGTCACTACACTTAAACATTTTAAAGTTACAAGTTCATATTTCAAGTCACTACACTTAACCATTTTCAAGTCACTAATTCACATTTCAAGTCACTATATTTAACCATTTTCAAGAAACAAGTTCACAATTTCAATTCACAACATTTAACCATTTTCAACTCACTAAATCACTTCTCAAGTCACTACACTTAACAATTTTCAACTCACAAGTTCACATTTCAAGTAACTACACCTAACCATTTTCAAGTCACAAGTTCACATTTCAAGTCACTACACTTAACCATTTTAAAGTCACAAGTTCATATTTCAAGTCACTACACTTAACCATTTACAAGTCACAAGTTCACATTTCAAGTCACTACACTTAACTATTTTCAAGTCACAAGTTCAAATTTCATGTCATTACACTTAACCATTTCAAGTCACTACACTTTACCATTTTCACGTCACTAATTCACATATCAAGTTACTACACTTAACCATTTTCAAAACACAAGTTCACAATTTCAAGTCACTACACTTAACCATTTTCAACTCACTAATTCATAATTTGAAGTCACTACATTTAACCATTTTCAAGTCTCAAGTTCACATTTCAAGTCACTACACTTAATCATTTTCAAGAAACTATTTCACATTTCAAGTCACTACACATAACCATTTTCAAGTCACTAATTCACATTTGAAGTCACAATATATAACCATTTTCAAAAAAAAGTTAACATTTCAAGTCATTACACGTAACCATTTTCAAGTCACTAATTCACATTTCAAGTCACTATAATTAACCATTTTCAAGAAACAATTTCACAATTTCAAGTCACTACACTTAACGATTTTCAAGTCACAAATTCACATTTCAAGTTACTACACTTAACCATTTTCAAGAAACAAGTTCACAATTTCAATGCACTACATTTAACCATTTTCAAGTCACTACATTTAACCATTTTCAACTCACTAATTTGCATTTCAAGTCACTACACTTAACCATTTTTCAAGAAACAAGTTCACAATTTCAATTCACTACATTTAACCATTTTCAAGTCACTACACTTAACCATTTTACACTCACAAGTTCACATTTCAAGTCACTACACCTAACCATTTTAAAGTCACAAGTTCACATTTCAAGTCAGTACACTTAACCATTTTAAAGTCACAAGTTCATATTTCAAGTCACTACACTTAACCATTTACAAGTCACTAATTCACATTTCAAGTCACTATATTTAACCATTTTCAAGTCACTACACTTAAACATTTTAAAGTTACAAGTTCATATTTCAAGTCACTACACTTAACCATTTTCAAGTCACTAATTCACATTGCAAGTCACTATATTTAACCATTTTCAAGAAACAAGTTCACAATTTCAATTCACAACATTTAACCATTTTCAACTCACTAAATCACTTCTCAAGTCACTACACTTAACAATTTTCAACTCACAAGTTCACATTTCAAGTAACTACACCTAACCATTTTCAAGTCACAAGTTCACATTTCAAGTCACTACACTTAACCATTTTAAAGTCACAAGTTCATATTTCAAGTCACTACACTTAACCATTTACAAGTCACAAGTTCACATTTCAAGTCACTACACTTAACTATTTTCAAGTCACAAGTTCAAATTTCATGTCATTACACTTAACCATTTCAAGTCACTACACTTTACCATTTTCACGTCACTAATTCACATATCAAGTTACTACACTTAACCATTTTCAAAACACAAGTTCACAATTTCAAGTCACTACACTTAACCATTTTCAACTCACTAATTCATAATTTGAAGTCACTACATTTAACCATTTTCAAGTCTCAAGTTCACATTTCAAGTCACTACACTTAATCATTTTCAAGAAACTATTTCACATTTCAAGTCACTACACATAACCATTTTCAAGTCACTAATTCACATTTGAAGTCACAATATATAACCATTTTCAAAAAAAAGTTAACATTTCAAGTCATTACACGTAACCATTTTCAAGTCACTAATTCACATTTCAAGTCACTATAATTAACCATTTTCAAGAAACAATTTCACAATTTCAAGTCACTACACTTAACGATTTTCAAGTCACAAATTCACATTTCAAGTTACTACACTTAACCATTTTCAAGAAACAAGTTCACAATTTCAATGCACTACATTTAACCATTTTCAAGTCACTACATTTAACCATTTTCAACTCACTAATTTGCATTTCAAGTCACTACACTTAACCATTTTTCAAGAAACAAGTTCACAATTTCAATTCACTACATTTAACCATTTTCAAGTCACTACACTTAACCATTTTACACTCACAAGTTCACATTTCAAGTCACTACACCTAACCATTTTAAAGTCACAAGTTCACATTTCAAGTCAGTACACTTAACCATTTTAAAGTCACAAGTTCATATTTCAAGTCACTACACTTAACCATTTACAAGTCACTAATTCACATTTCAAGTCACTATATTTAACCATTTTCAAGTCACTACACTTAAACATTTTAAAGTTACAAGTTCATATTTCAAGTCACTACACTTAACCATTTTCAAGTCACTAATTCACATTTCAAGTCACTATATTTAACCATTTTCAAGAAACAAGTTCACAATTTCAATTCACAACATTTAACCATTTTCAACTCACTAAATCACTTCTCAAGTCACTACACTTAACAATTTTCAACTCACAAGTTCACATTTCAAGTAACTACACCTAACCATTTTCAAGTCACAAGTTCACATTTCAAGTCACTACACTTAACCATTTTAAAGTCACAAGTTCATATTTCAAGTCACTACACTTAACCATTTACAAGTCACTAATTCACATTTCAAGTCACTATATTTAACCATTTTCAAGTCACTACACTTAACTATTTTCAAGTCACAAGTTCAAATTTCATGTCATTACACTTAACCATTTCAAGTCACTACACTTTACCATTTTCACGTCACTAATTCACATATCAAGTTACTACACTTAACCATTTTCAAAACACAAGTTCACAATTTCAAGTCACTACACTTAACCATTTTCAACTCACTAATTCATAATTTGAAGTCACTACATTTAACCATTTTCAAGTCTCAAGTTCACATTTCAAGTCACTACACTTAATCATTTTCAAGAAACTATTTCACATTTCAAGTCACTACACATAACCATTTTCAAGTCACTAATTCACATTTGAAGTCACAATATATAACCATTTCAAAAAAAAGTTAACATTTCAAGTCATTACACGTAACCATTTTCAAGTCACTAATTCACATTTCAAGTCACTATAATTAACCATTTTCAAGAAACAATTTCACAATTTCAAGTCACTACACTTAACGATTTTCAAGTCACAAATTCACATTTCAAGTTACTACACTTAACCATTTTCAAGAAACAAATTCACAATTTCAATGCACTACATTTAACCATTTTCAAGTCACTACATTTAACCATTTTCAACTCACTAATTTGCATTTCAAGTCACTACACTTAACCATTTTTCAAGAAACAAGTTCACAATTTCAATTCACTACATTTAACCATTTTCAAGTCACTACACTTAACCATTTTACACTCACAAGTTCACATTTCAAGTCACTACACCTAACCATTTTAAAGTCACAAGTTCACATTTCAAGTCAGTACACTTAACCATTTTAAAGTCACAAGTTCATATTTCAAGTCACTACACTTAACCATTTACAAGTCACTAATTCACATTTCAAGTCACTATATTTAACCATTTTCAAGTCACTACACTTAAACATTTTAAAGTTACAAGTTCATATTTCAAGTCACTACACTTAACCATTTTCAAGTCACTAATTCACATTGCAAGTCACTATATTTAACCATTTTCAAGAAACAAGTTCACAATTTCAATTCACAACATTTAACCATTTTCAACTCACTAAATCACTTCTCAAGTCACTACACTTAACAATTTTCAACTCACAAGTTCACATTTCAAGTAACTACACCTAACCATTTTCAAGTCACAAGTTCACATTTCAAGTCACTACACTTAACCATTTTAAAGTCACAAGTTCATATTTCAAGTCACTACACTTAACCATTTACAAGTCACTAATTCACATTTCAAGTCACTATATTTAACCATTTTCAAGTCACTACACTTAAACATTTTAAAGTTACAAGTTCATATTTCAAGTCACTACACTTAACCATTTTCAAGTCACTAATTCACATTGCAAGTCACTATATTTAACCATTTTCAAGAAACAAGTTCACAATTTCAATTCACAACATTTAACCATTTTCAACTCACTAAATCACTTCTCAAGTCAATACACTTAACAATTTTCAACTCACAAGTTCACATTTCAAGTAACTTCACCTAACCATTTTCAAGTCACAAGTTCACATTTCAAGTCACTACACTTAACCATTTTAAAGTCACAAGTTCATATTTCAAGTCACTACACTTAACCATTTACAAGTCACAAGTTCACATTTCAAGTCACTACACTTAACTATTTTCAAGTCACAAGTTCAAATTTCATGTCATTACACTTAACCATTTCAAGTCACTACACTTTACCATTTTCACGTCACTAATTCACATATCAAGTTACTACACTTAACCATTTTCAAAACACAAGTTCACAATTTCAAGTCACTACACTTAACCATTTTCAACTCACTAATTCATAATTTGAAGTCACTACATTTAACCATTTTCAAGTCTCAAGTTCACATTTCAAGTCACTACACTTAATCATTTTCAAGAAACTATTTCACATTTCAAGTCACTACACATAACCATTTTCAAGTCACTAATTCACATTTGAAGTCACAATATATAACCATTTTCAAAAAAAAGTTAACATTTCAAGTCATTACACGTAACCATTTTCAAGTCACTAATTCACATTTCAAGTCACTATAATTAACCATTTTCAAGAAACAATTTCACAATTTCAAGTCACTACACTTAACGATTTTCAAGTCACAAATTCACATTTCAAGTTACTACACTTAACCATTTTCAAGAAACAAGTTCACAATTTCAATGCACTACATTTAACCATTTTCAAGTCACTACATTTAACCATTTTCAACTCACTAATTTGCATTTCAAGTCACTACACTTAACCATTTTTCAAGAAACAAGTTCACAATTTCAATTCACTACATTTAACCATTTTCAAGTCACTACACTTAACCATTTTACACTCACAAGTTCACATTTCAAGTCACTACACCTAACCATTTTAAAGTCACAAGTTCACATTTCAAGTCAGTACACTTAACCATTTTAAAGTCACAAGTTCATATTTCAAGTCACTACACTTAACCATTTACAAGTCACTAATTCACATTTCAAGTCACTATATTTAACCATTTTCAAGTCACTACACTTAAACATTTTAAAGTTACAAGTTCATATTTCAAGTCACTACACTTAACCATTTTCAAGTCACTAATTCACATTTCAAGTCACTATATTTAACCATTTTCAAGAAACAAGTTCACAATTTCAATTCACAACATTTAACCATTTTCAACTCACTAAATCACTTCTCAAGTCACTACACTTAACAATTTTCAACTCACAAGTTCACATTTCAAGTAACTACACCTAATCATTTTCAAGTCACAAGTTCACATTTCAAGTCACTACACTTAACCATTTTAAAGTCACAAGTTCATATTTCAACTCACTACACTTAACTATTTACAAGTCACAAGTTCACATTTCAAGTCACTACACTTAACTATTTTCAAGTCACAAGTTCAAATTTCATGTCATTACACTTAACCATTTCAAGTCACTACACTTTACCATTTTCACGTCACTAATTCACATATCAAGTTACTACACTTAACCATTTTCAAAACACAAGTTCACAATTTCAAGTCACTACACTTAACCATTTTAAACTCACTAATTCATAATTTGAAGTCACTACATTTAACCATTTTCAAGTCTCAAGTTCACATTTCAAGTCACTACACTTAATCATTTTCAAGAAACTATTTCACATTTCAAGTCACTACACATAACCATTTTCAAGTCACTAATTCACATTTGAAGTCACAATATATAACCATTTTCAAAAAAAAGTTAACATTTCAAGTCATTACACGTAACCATTTTCAAGTCACTAATTCACATTTCAAGTCACTATAATTAACCATTTTCAAGAAACAATTTCACAATTTCAAGTCACTACACTTAACGATTTTCAAGTCACAAATTCACATTTCAAGTTACTACACTTAACCATTTTCAAGAAACAAGTTCACAATTTCAATGCACTACATTTAACCATTTTCAAGTCACTACATTTAACCATTTTCAACTCACTAATTTGCATTTCAAGTCACTACACTTAACCATTTTTCAAGAAACAAGTTCACAATTTCAATTCACTACATTTAACCATTTTCAAGTCACTACACTTAACCATTTTACACTCACAAGTTCACATTTCAAGTCACTACACCTAACCATTTTAAAGTCACAAGTTCACATTTCAAGTCAGTACACTTAACCATTTTAAAGTCACAAGTTCATATTTCAAGTCACTACACTTAACCATTTACAAGTCACTAATTCACATTTCAAGTCACTATATTTAACCATTTTCAAGTCACTACACTTAAACATTTTAAAGTTACAAGTTCATATTTCAAGTCACTACACTTAACCATTTTCAAGTCACTAATTCACATTGCAAGTCACTATATTTAACCATTTTCAAGAAACAAGTTCACAATTTCAATTCACAACATTTAACCATTTTCAACTCACTAAATCACTTCTCAAGTCACTACACTTAACAATTTTCAACTCACAAGTTCACATTTCAAGTAACTACACCTAACCATTTTCAAGTCACAAGTTCACATTTCAAGTCACTACACTTAACCATTTTAAAGTCACAAGTTCATATTTCAAGTCACTACACTTAACCATTTACAAGTCACAAGTTCACATTTCAAGTCACTACACTTAACTATTTTCAAGTCACAAGTTCAAATTTCATGTCATTACACTTAACCATTTCAAGTCACTACACTTTACCATTTTCACGTCACTAATTCACATATCAAGTTACTACACTTAACCATTTTCAAAACACAAGTTCACAATTTCAAGTCACTACACTTAACCATTTTCAACTCACTAATTCATAATTTGAAGTCACTACATTTAACCATTTTCAAGTCTCAAGTTCACATTTCAAGTCACTACACTTAATCATTTTCAAGAAACTATTTCACATTTCAAGTCACTACACATAACCATTTTCAAGTCACTAATTCACATTTGAAGTCACAATATATAACCATTTTCAAAAAAAAGTTAACATTTCAAGTCATTACACGTAACCATTTTCAAGTCACTAATTCACATTTCAAGTCACTATAATTAACCATTTTCAAGAAACAATTTCACAATTTCAAGTCACTACACTTAACGATTTTCAAGTCACAAATTCACATTTCAAGTTACTACACTTAACCATTTTCAAGAAACAAGTTCACAATTTCAATGCACTACATTTAACCATTTTCAAGTCACTACATTTAACCATTTTCAACTCACTAATTTGCATTTCAAGTCACTACACTTAACCATTTTTCAAGAAACAAGTTCACAATTTCAATTCACTACATTTAACCATTTTCAAGTCACTACACTTAACCATTTTACACTCACAAGTTCACATTTCAAGTCACTACACCTAACCATTTTAAAGTCACAAGTTCACATTTCAAGTCAGTACACTTAACCATTTTAAAGTCACAAGTTCATATTTCAAGTCACTACACTTAACCATTTACAAGTCACTAATTCACATTTCAAGTCACTATATTTAACCATTTTCAAGTCACTACACTTAAACATTTTAAAGTTACAAGTTCATATTTCAAGTCACTACACTTAACCATTTTCAAGTCACTATATTTAACCATTTTCAAGAAACAAGTTCACAATTTCAATTCACAACATTTAACCATTTTCAACTCACTAAATCACTTCTCAAGTCACTACACTTAACAATTTTCAACTCACAAGTTCACATTTCAAGTAACTACACCTAATCATTTTCAAGTCACAAGTTCACATTTCAAGTCACTACACTTAACCATTTTAAAGTCACAAGTTCATATTTCAAGTCACTACACTTAACCATTTACAAGTCACTAATTCACATTTCAAGTCACTATATTTAACCATTTTCAAGTCACTACACTTAACTATTTTCAAGTCACAAGTTCAAATTTCATGTCATTACACTTAACCATTTCAAGTCACTACACTTTACCATTTTCACGTCACTAATTCACATATCAAGTTACTACACTTAACCATTTTCAAAACACAAGTTCACAATTTCAAGTCACTACACTTAACCATTTTCAACTCACTAATTCATAATTTGAAGTCACTACATTTAACCATTTTCAAGTCTCAAGTTCACATTTCAAGTCACTACACTTAATCATTTTCAAGAAACTATTTCACATTTCAAGTCACTACACATAACCATTTTCAAGTCACTAATTCACATTTGAAGTCACAATATATAACCATTTTCAAAAAAAAGTTAACATTTCAAGTCATTACACGTAACCATTTTCAAGTCACTAATTCACATTTCAAGTCACTATAATTAACCATTTTCAAGAAACAATTTCACAATTTCAAGTCACTACACTTAACGATTTTCAAGTCACAAATTCACATTTCAAGTTACTACACTTAACCATTTTCAAGAAACAAGTTCACAATTTCAATGCACTACATTTAACCATTTTCAAGTCACTACATTTAACCATTTTCAACTCACTAATTTGCATTTCAAGTCACTACACTTAACCATTTTTCAAGAAACAAGTTCACAATTTCAATTCACTACATTTAACCATTTTCAAGTCACTACACTTAACCATTTTACACTCACAAGTTCACATTTCAAGTCACTACACCTAACCATTTTAAAGTCACAAGTTCACATTTCAAGTCAGTACACTTAACCATTTTAAAGTCACAAGTTCATATTTCAAGTCACTACACTTAACCATTTACAAGTCACTAATTCACATTTCAAGTCACTATATTTAACCATTTTCAAGTCACTACACTTAAACATTTTAAAGTTACAAGTTCATATTTCAAGTCACTACACTTAACCATTTTCAAGTCACTAATTCACATTGCAAGTCACTATATTTAACCATTTTCAAGAAACAAGTTCACAATTTCAATTCACAACATTTAACCATTTTCAACTCACTAAATCACTTCTCAAGTCACTACACTTAACAATTTTCAACTCACAAGTTCACATTTCAAGTAACTACACCTAACCATTTTCAAGTCACAAGTTCACATTTCAAGTCACTACACTTAACCATTTTAAAGTCACAAGTTCATATTTCAAGTCACTACACTTAACCATTTACAAGTCACAAGTTCACATTTCAAGTCACTACACTTAACTATTTTCAAGTCACAAGTTCAAATTTCATGTCATTACACTTAACCATTTCAAGTCACTACACTTTACCATTTTCACGTCACTAATTCACATATCAAGTTACTACACTTAACCATTTTCAAAACACAAGTTCACAATTTCAAGTCACTACACTTAACCATTTTCAACTCACTAATTCATAATTTGAAGTCACTACATTTAACCATTTTCAAGTCTCAAGTTCACATTTCAAGTCACTACACTTAATCATTTTCAAGAAACTATTTCACATTTCAAGTCACTACACATAACCATTTTCAAGTCACTAATTCACATTTGAAGTCACAATATATAACCATTTTCAAAAAAAAGTTAACATTTCAAGTCATTACACGTAACCATTTTCAAGTCACTAATTCACATTTCAAGTCACTATAATTAACCATTTTCAAGAAACAATTTCACAATTTCAAGTCACTACACTTAACGATTTTCAAGTCACAAATTCACATTTCAAGTTACTACACTTAACCATTTTCAAGAAACAAGTTCACAATTTCAATGCACTACATTTAACCATTTTCAAGTCACTACATTTAACCATTTTCAACTCACTAATTTGCATTTCAAGTCACTACACTTAACCATTTTTCAAGAAACAAGTTCACAATTTCAATTCACTACATTTAACCATTTTCAAGTCACTACACTTAACCATTTTACACTCACAAGTTCACATTTCAAGTCACTACACCTAACCATTTTAAAGTCACAAGTTCACATTTCAAGTCAGTACACTTAACCATTTTAAAGTCACAAGTTCATATTTCAAGTCACTACACTTAACCATTTACAAGTCACTAATTCACATTTCAAGTCACTATATTTAACCATTTTCAAGTCACTACACTTAAACATTTTAAAGTTACAAGTTCATATTTCAAGTCACTACACTTAACCATTTTCAAGTCACTAATTCACATTTCAAGTCACTATATTTAACCATTTTCAAGAAACAAGTTCACAATTTCAATTCACAACATTTAACCATTTTCAACTCACTAAATCACTTCTCAAGTCACTACACTTAACAATTTTCAACTCACAAGTTCACATTTCAAGTAACTACACCTAACCATTTTCAAGTCACAAGTTCACATTTCAAGTCACTACACTTAACCATTTTAAAGTCACAAGTTCATATTTCAAGTCACTACACTTAACCATTTACAAGTCACAAGTTCACATTTCAAGTCACTACACTTAACTATTTTCAAGTCACAAGTTCAAATTTCATGTCATTACACTTAACCATTTCAAGTCACTACACTTTACCATTTTCACGTCACTAATTCACATATCAAGTTACTACACTTAACCATTTTCAAAACACAAGTTCACAATTTCAAGTCACTACACTTAACCATTTTCAACTCACTAATTCATAATTTGAAGTCACTACATTTAACCATTTTCAAGTCTCAAGTTCACATTTCAAGTCACTACACTTAATCATTTTCAAGAAACTATTTCACATTTCAAGTCACTACACATAACCATTTTCAAGTCACTAATTCACATTTGAAGTCACAATATATAACCATTTTCAAAAAAAAGTTAACATTTCAAGTCATTACACGTAACCATTTTCAAGTCACTAATTCACATTTCAAGTCACTATAATTAACCATTTTCAAGAAACAATTTCACAATTTCAAGTCACTACACTTAACGATTTTCAAGTCACAAATTCACATTTCAAGTTACTACACTTAACCATTTTCAAGAAACAAGTTCACAATTTCAATGCACTACATTTAACCATTTTCAAGTCACTACATTTAACCATTTTCAACTCACTAATTTGCATTTCAAGTCACTACACTTAACCATTTTTCAAGAAACAAGTTCACAATTTCAATTCACTACATTTAACCATTTTCAAGTCACTACACTTAACCATTTTACACTCACAAGTTCACATTTCAAGTCACTACACCTAACCATTTTAAAGTCACAAGTTCACATTTCAAGTCAGTACACTTAACCATTTTAAAGTCACAAGTTCATATTTCAAGTCACTACACTTAACCATTTACAAGTCACTAATTCACATTTCAAGTCACTATATTTAACCATTTTCAAGTCACTACACTTAACTATTTTCAAGTCACAAGTTCAAATTTCATGTCATTACACTTAACCATTTCAAGTCACTACACTTTACCATTTTCACGTCACTAATTCACATATCAAGTTACTACACTTAACCATTTTCAAAACACAAGTTCACAATTTCAAGTCACTACACTTAACCATTTTCAACTCACTAATTCATAATTTGAAGTCACTACATTTAACCATTTTCAAGTCTCAAGTTCACATTTCAAGTCACTACACTTAATCATTTTCAAGAAACTATTTCACATTTCAAGTCACTACACATAACCATTTTCAAGTCACTAATTCACATTTCAAGTTACTACACTTAACCATTTTCAAGAAACAAGTTCACAATTTCAATGCACTACATTTAACCATTTTCAAGTCACTACATTTAACCATTTTCAACTCACTAATTTGCATTTCAAGTCACTACACTTAACCATTTTTCAAGAAACAAGTTCACAATTTCAATTCACTACATTTAACCATTTTCAAGTCACTACACTTAACCATTTTACACTCACAAGTTCACATTTCAAGTCACTACACCTAACCATTTTAAAGTCACAAGTTCACATTTCAAGTCAGTACACTTAACCATTTTAAAGTCACAAGTTCATATTTCAAGTCACTACACTTAACCATTTACAAGTCACTAATTCACATTTCAAGTCACTATATTTAACCATTTTCAAGTCACTACACTTAAACATTTTAAAGTTACAAGTTCATATTTCAAGTCACTACACTTAACCATTTTCAAGTCACTAATTCACATTTCAAGTCACTATATTTAACCATTTTCAAGAAACAAGTTCACAATTTCAATTCACAACATTTAACCATTTTCAACTCACTAAATCACTTCTCAAGTCACTACACTTAACAATTTTCAACTCACAAGTTCACATTTCAAGTAACTACACCTAACCATTTTCAAGTCACAAGTTCACATTTCAAGTCACTACACTTAACCATTTTAAAGTCACAAGTTCATATTTCAAGTCACTACACTTAACCATTTACAAGTCACTAATTCACATTTCAAGTCACTATATTTAACCATTTTCAAGTCACTACACTTAAACATTTTAAAGTTACAAGTTCATATTTCAAGTCACTACACTTAACCATTTTCAAGTCACTAATTCACATTTCAAGTCACTATATTTAACCATTTTCAAAAACAAGTTCACAATTTCAATTCACAACATTTAACCATTTTCAACTCACTAAATCACTTCTCAAGTCACTACACTTAACTATTTTCAACTCACAAGTTCACATTTCAAGTAACTACACCTAACCATTTTCAAGTCACAAGTTCACATTTCAAGTCACTACACTTAACCATTTTAAAGTCACAAGTTCATATTTCAAGTCACTACACTTAACCATTTACAAGTCACTAATTCACATTTCAAGTCACTATATTTAACCATTTTCAAGTCACTACACTTAAACATTTTAAAGTTACAAGTTCACATTTCAAGTCACTACACTAAGCCATTTTCAACTCACTAATTCACATTTCAAGTCACTATATTTAACCATTTTCAAGAAACAAGTTTACAATTTCAATTCACAACATTTAACCATTTTCAACTCACTAAATCACTTCTCAAGTCACTACACTTAACAATTTTCAACTCACAAGTTCACATTTCAAGTCACTACCCTTAACCATTTTCAACTCACAAGTTCACATTTTAAGTCACTACACTTAACCATTTTAAAGTCACAAGTTCATATTTCAAGTCACTATACTTAACCATTTACAAGTCACTAATTCACATTTCAAGTCACTATATTTAACCATTTTCAAGTCACTACACTTAAACATTTTAAAGTTACAAGTTCACATTTCAAGTCACTACACTAAGCCATTTTCAACTCACTAATTCACATTTCAAGTCACTATATTTAACCATTTTCAAGAAACAAGTTTACAATTTCAATTCACAACATTTAACCATTTTCAACTCACTAAATCACTTCTCAAGTCACTACACTTAACAATTTTCAACTCACAAGTTCACATTTCAAGTCACTACCCTTAACCATTTTCAACTCACAAGTTCACATTTTAAGTCACTACACTTAACCATTTTCAAGTCACAAGTTCACATTTCAAGTCACTACACTTAATCATTTTCAAGTTGCTAATTCACAATTTGAAATTACTACATTTAACCATTTTCAAGTCACAAGTTCACATTTCAAGTCACTACACTTAATCATTTTCAAGTCACTACACTTAACCATTTTCAAGTCACTAATTCACATTTTGAAGTCACTATATTTAACCATTTTCAAGAAACAAGTTCACTACATTTAACCATTTTCAAGTCACTACATTTAACTATTTACAAGTCACAAGTTCACATTTCAAGTAACTACACTTAACTATTTTCAAGTCACAAGTTCAAATTTCATGTCATTACACTTAACCATTTCAAGTCACTACACTTTACCATTTTCACGTCACTAATTCACATATCAAGTTACTACACTTAACCATTTTCAAAACACAAGTTCACAATTTCAAGTCACTACACAAGTTCACATTTCAACTCACTAATTCATAATTTGAAGTCACTACATTTAACCATTTTCAAGTCTCAAGTTCACATTTCAAGTCACTACACTTAATCATTTTCAAGAAACTATTTCACATTTCAAGTCACTACACATAACCATTTTCAAGTCACTAATTCACATTTGAAGTCACTATATATAACCATTATCAAAAAAAAGTTAACATTTCTAGTCATTACACGTAACCATTTTCAAGTCACTAATTCACATTTCAAGTCACTATAATTAACCATTTTCAAGAAACAATTTCACAATTTCAAGTCACTACACTTAACGATTTTCAAGTCACAAATTCACATTTCAAGTTACTACACTTAACCATTTTCAAGAAACAAGTTCACAATTTCAATGCACTACATTTAACCATTTTCAAGTCACTACATTTAACCATTTTCAACTCACTAATTTGCATTTCAAGTCACTACACTTAACCATTTTTCAAGAAACATGTTCACAATTTCAATTCACTACATTTAACCATTTTCAAGTCACTACACTTAACCATTTTACACTCACAAGTTCACATTTCAAGTCACTACACCTAACCATTTTAAAGTCACAAGTTCACATTTCAAGTCACTACACTTAACCATTTTAAAGTCACAAGTTCATATTTCAAGTCACTACACTTAACCATTTACAAGTCACTAATTCACATTTCAAGTCACTATATTTAACCATTTTCAAGTCACTACACTTAGACATTTTAAAGTTACAAGTTCATATTTCAAGTCACTACACTTAACCATTTTCAAGTCACTAATTCACATTGCAAGTCACTATATTTAACCATTTTCAAGAAACAAGTTCACAATTTCAATTCACAACATTTAACCATTTTCAACTCACTAAATCACTTTTCAAGACACTACACTTAAATTTTTTCAACTCACAAATTCACATTTCAAGTCACTACCCTTAACCATTTTCAACTCACAAGTTCACATTTCAAGTCACTACACTTAACCATTTTCAAGTCACAAGTTCACATTTCAAGTCACTACACTTAATCATTTTCAAGTTGCTAATTCACAATTTGAAATTACTACATTTAACCATTTTCAAGTCACAAGTTCACATTTCAAGTCACTACACTTAATCATTTTCAAGTCACTACACTTAACCATTTTCAAGTCACTAATTCACATTTCAAGTCACTATATTTAACCATTTTCAAGTAAAAAGTTCACTACATTTAACCATTTTCAAGTCACTACACTTAACCATTTACAAGTCACAAGTTCACATTTCAAGTCACTACACTTAACTATTTTCAAGTCACAAGTTCAAATTTCATGTCATTACACTTAACCATTTCAAGTCACTACACTTTACCATTTTCACGTCACTAATTCACATATCAAGTTACTACACTTAACCATTTTCAAAACACAAGTTCACAATTACAAGTCACTACACTTAACCATTTTCAACTCACTAATTCATAATTTGAAGTCACTACATTTAACCATTTTCAAGTCTCAAGTTCACATTTCAAGTCACTACACTTAATCATTTTCAAGAAACTATTTCACATTTCAAGTCACTACACATAACCATTTTCAAGTCACTAATTCACATTTGAAGTCACTATATATAACCATTATCAAAAAAAAGTTAACATTTCAAGTCATTACACGTAACCATTTTCAAGTCACTAATTCACATTTCAAGTCACTATAATTAACCATTTTCAAGAAACAATTTCACAATTTCAAGTCACTACACTTAACGATTTTCAAGTCACAAATTCACATTTCAAGTTACTACACTTAACCATTTTCAAGAAACAAGTTCACAATTTCAATGCACTACATTTAACCATTTTCAAGTCACTACATTTAACCATTTTCAACTCACTAATTTGTATTTCAAGTCATTACACTTAACCATTTTTAAAGAAACAAGTTCACAATTTCAATTCACTACATTTAACCATTTTCAAGTCACTACACTTAACCATTTTACACTCACAAGTTCACATTTCAAGTCACTACACCTAACCATTTTAAAGTCACAAGTTCACATTTCAAGTCAGTACACTTAACCATTTTAAAGTCACAAGTTCATATTTCAAGTCACTACACTTAACCATTTACAAGTCACTAATTCACATTTCAAGTCACTATATTTGACCATTTTCAAGTCACTACACCTAAACATTTTAAAGTTACAAGTTCATATTTCAAGTCACTACACTTAACCATTTTCAAGTCACTAATTCACATTTCAAGTCACTATATTTAACCATTTTCAAGGAACAAGTTCACAATTTCAATTCACAACATTTAACCATTTTCAACTCACTAAATCACTTCTCAAGTCACTACACTTAACAATTTTCAACTCACAAGTTCACATTTCAAGTCACTACCCTTAACCATTTTCAACTCACAAGTTCACATTTTAAGTCACTACACTTAACCATTTTCAAGTCACAAGTTCACATTTCAAGTCACTACACTTAATCATTTTCAAGTTGCTAATTCACAATTTGAAATTACTACATTTAACCATTTTCAAGTCACAAGTTCACATTTCAAGTCACTACACTTAATCATTTTCAAGTCACTACACTTAACCATTTTCAAGTCCCTAATTCACATTTCAAGTCACTATATTTAACCATTTTCAAGAAACAAGTTCACTACATTTAACCATTTTCAAGTCACTACACTTAACTATTTACAAGTCACAAGTTCACATTTCAAGTCACTACAGTTAACTATTTTCAAGTCACAAGTTCAAATTTCATGTCATTACACTTAACCATTTCAAGTCACTACACTTTACCATTTTCACGTCACTAATTCACATATCAAGTTACTACACTTAACCATTTTCAAAACACAAGTTCACAATTTCAAGTCACTACACTTAACCATTTTCAACTCACTAATTCATAATTTGAAGTCACTACATTTAACCATTTTCAAGTCTCAAGTTCACATTTCAAGTCACTACACTTAATCATTTTCAAGAAACTATTTCACATTTCAAGTCACTACACATAACCATTTTCAAGTCACTAATTCACATTTGAAGTCACTACATATAACCATTTTCCAAAAAAAGTTAACATTTCAAGTCATTACACATAACCATTTTCAAGTCACTAATTCACATTTCAAGTCACTATAATTAACCATTTTCAAGAAACAATTTCACAATTTCACGTCACTACACTTAACGATTTTCAAGTCACAAATTCACATTTCAAGTTACTACACTTAACCATTTTCAAGAAACAAGTTCACAATTTCAATGCACTACATTTAACCATTTTCAAGTCACTACATTTAACCATTTTCAACTCACTAATTTGCATTTCAAGTCACTACACTTAACCATTTTTCAAGAAACAAGTTCACAATTTCAATTCACTACATTTAACCATTTTCAAGTCACTACACTTAACCATTTTACACTCACAAGTTCACATTTCAAGTCACTACACCTAACCATTTTAAAGTCACAAGTTCACATTTCAAGTCAGTACACTTAACCATTTTAAAGTCACAAATTCATATTTCAAGTCACTACACTTAACCATTTACAAGTCACTAATTCACATTTCAAGTCACTATATTTAACCATTTTCAAGTCACTACACTTAAACATTTTAAAGTTACAAGTTCATATTTCAAGTCACTACACTTAACCATTTTCAAGTCACTAATTCACATTGCAAGTCACTATATTTAGCCATTTTCAAGAAACAAGTTCACAATTTCAATTCACAACATTTAACCATTTTCAACTCACTAAATCACTTTTCAAGTCACCACACTTAAATTTTTTCAACTCACAAGTTCACATTTCAAGTCACTACCCTTAACCATTTTCAACTCACAAGTTCACATTTCAAGTCACTACACTTAACCATTTTCAAGTCACAAGTTCACATTTCAAGTCACTACACTAAATCATTTTCAAGTTGCTAATTCACAATTTGAAATAACTACATTTAACCATTTTCAAGTCACAAGTTCACATTTCAAGTCACTACACTTAATCATTTTCAAGTCACTACACTTAACCATTTTCAAGTCACTAATTCACATTTCAAGTCACTATATTTAACCATTTTCAAGAAACAAGTTCACTACATTTAACCATTTTCAAGTCACTACACTTAACCATTTACAAGTCACAAGTTCACATTTCAAGTCATTACACTTAACTATTTTCAAGTCACAAGTTCAAATTTCATGTCATTACACTTAACCATTTCAAGTCACTACACTTTACCATTTTCACGTCACTACTTCGCATATCAAGTTACTACACTTAACCATTTTCAAAACACAAGTTCACAATTTCAAGTCACTACACTTAACCATTTTCAACTCACTAATTCATAATTTGAAGTCACTACATTTAACCATTTTCAAGTCTCAAGTTCACATTTCAAGTCACTACACTTAATCATTTTCAAGAAACTATTTCACATTTCAAGTCACTACACATAACCATTTTCTAGTCACTAATTCACATTTGAAGTCACTACATATAACCATTTTCCAAAAAAAGTTAACATTTCAAGTCATTACACGTAACCATTTTCAAGTCACTAATTCACATTTCAAGTCACTATAATTAACCATTTTCAAGAAACAATTTCACAATTTCAAGTCACTACACTTAACGATTTTCAAGTCACAAATTCACATTTCAAGTTACTACACTTAACCATTTTCAAGAAACAAGTTCACAATTTCAATGCACTACATTTAACCATTTTCAAGTCACTACATTTAACCATTTTCAACTCACTAATTTGCATTTCAAGTAACTACACTTAACCATTTTTCAAGAAACATGTTCACAATTTCAATTCACTACATTTAACCATTTTCAAGTCACTACACTTAACCATTTTACACTCACAAGTTCACATTTCAAGTCACTACACCTAACCATTTTAAAGTCACAAGTTCACATTTCAAGTCACTACACTTAACCATTTTAAAGTCACAAGTTCATATTTCAAGTCACTACACTTAACCATTTACAAGTCACTAATTCACATTTCAAGTCACTATATTTAACCATTTTCAAGTCACTACACTTAAACATTTTAAAGTTACAAGTTCATATTTCAAGTCACTACACTTAACCATTTTCAAGTCACTAATTCACATTGCAAGTCACTATATTTAACCATTTTCAAGAAACAAGTTCACAATTTCAATTCACAACATTTAACCATTTTCAACTCACTAAATCAATTTTCAAGTCACTACACTTAAATTTTTTCAACTCACAAGTTCACATTTCAAGTCACTACCCTTAACCATTTTCAACTCACAAGTTCACATTTCAAGTCACTACACTTAACCATTTTCAAGTCACAAGTTCACATTTCAAGTCACTACACTTAATCATTTTCAAGTTGCTAATTCACAATTTGAAATTACTACATTTAACCATTTTCAAGTCACAAGTTCACATTTCAAGTCACTACACTTAATCATTTTCAAGTCACTACACTTAACCATTTTCAAGTCACTAATTCACATTTCAAGTCACTATATTTAACCATTTTCAAGAAACAAGTTCACTACATTTAACCATTTTCAAGTCACTACACTTAACCATTTACAAGTCACAAGTTCACATTTCAAGTCACTACACTTAACTATTTTCAAGTCACAAGTTCAAATTTCATGTCATTACACTTAACCATTTCAAGTCACTACACTTTACCATTTTCACGTCACTAATTCACATATCAAGTTACTACACTTAACCATTTTCAAAACACAAGTTCACAATTTCAAGTCACTACACTTAACCATTTTCAACTCACTAATTCATAATTTGAAGTCACTACATTTAACCATTTTCAAGTCTCAAGTTCACATTTCAAGTCACTACACTTAATCATTTTCAAGAAACTATTTCACATTTCAAGTCACTACACATAACCATTTTCAAGTCACTAATTCACATTTGAAGTCACTATATATAACCATTTTCAAAAAAAAGTTAACATTTCAAGTCATTACACGTAACCATTTTCAAGTCACTAATTCACATTTCAAGTCACTATAATTAACCATTTTCAAGAAACAATTTCACAATTTCAAGTCACTACACTTAACGATTTTCAAGTCACAAATTCACATTTCAAGTTACTACACTTAACAATTTTCAAGAAACAAGTTCACAATTTCAATGCACTACATTTAACCATTTTCAAGTCACTACATTTAACCATTTTCAACTCACTAATTTGCATTTCAAGTCACTACACTTAACCATTTTTCAAGAAACATGTTCACAATTTCAATTCACTACATTTAACCATTTTCAAGTCACTACACTTAACCATTTTACACTCATAAGTTCACATTTCAAGTCACTACACCTAACCATTTTAAAGTCACAAGTTCACATTTCAAGTCACTACACTTAACCATTTTAAAGTCACAAGTTCATATTTCAAGTCACTACACTTAACCATTTACAAGTCACTAATTCACATTTCAAGTCACTATATTTAACCATTTTCAAGTCACTACACTTAAACATTTTAAAGTTACAAGTTCATATTTCAAGTCACTACACTTAACCATTTTCAAGTCACTAATTCACATTGCAAGTCTCTATATTTAACCATTTTCAAGAAACAAGTTCACAACTTCAATTCACAACATTTAACCATTTTCAACTCACGAAATCACTTTTCAAGACACTACACTTAAATTTTTTCAACTCACAAGTTCACATTTCAAGTCACTACCCTTAACCATTTTCAACTCACAAGTTCACATTTCAAGTCACTACACTTAACCATTTTCAAGTCACAAGTTCACATTTCAAGTCACTACACTTAATCATTTTCAAGTTGCTAATTCACAATTTGAAATTACTACATTTAACCATTTTCAAGTCACAAGTTCACATTTCAAGTCACTACACTTAATCATTTTCAAGTCACTACACTTAACCATTTTCAAGTCACTAATTCACATTTCAAGTCACTATATTTAACCATTTTCAAGAAACAAGTTCACTACATTTAACCATTTTCAAGTCAATACACTTAACCATTTACAAGTCACAAGTTCACATTTCAAGTCACTACACTTAACTATTTTCAAGTCACAAGTTCAAATTTCATGTCATTACACTTAACCATTTCAAGTCACTACACTTTACCATTTTCACGTCACTAATTCACATATCAAGTTACTACACTTAACCATTTTCAAAACACAAGTTCACAATTTCAAGTCACTACACTTAACCATTTTCAACTCACTAATTCATAATTTGAAGTCACTACATTTAACCATTTTCAAGTCTCAAGTTCACATTTCAAGTCACTACACTTAATCATTTTCAAGAAACTATTTCACATTTCAAGTCACTACACATAACCATTTTCAAGTCACTAATTCACATTTGAAGTCACAATATATAACCATTTTCAAAAAAAAGTTAACATTTCAAGTCATTACACGTAACCATTTTCAAGTCACTAATTCACATTTCAAGTCACTATAATTAACCATTTTCAAGAAACAATTTCACAATTTCAAGTCACTACACTTAACGAGTTTCAAGTCACAAATTCACATTTCAAGTTACTACACTTAACCATTTTCAAGAAACAAGTTCACAATTTCAATGCACTACATTTAACCATTTTCAAGTCACTACATTTAACCATTTTCAACTCACTAATTTGCATTTCAAGTCACTACACTTAACCATTTTTCAAGAAACAAGTTCACATTTCAAGTCACTATATTTAACCATTTTCAAGTTACTACACTTAACCATTTTTAAGTCACCAGTTCACATTTCAAGTCACTACACTTAACCATTTACAAGTCACTAATTCACATTTCAAGTCACTATATTTGACCATTTTCAAGTCACTACACTTAAACATTTTAAAGTTACAAGTTCGTATATCAAGTCACTACACTTAACCATTTTCAAGTCACTAATTCACATTGCAAGTCACTATATTTAACCATTTTCAAGAAACAAGTTCACAATTTCAATTCACAACATTTAACCATTTTCAAATCACTAAATCACTTCTCAAGTCACTACACTTAACAATTTTCAACTCACAAGTTCACATTTCAAGTCACTACCCTTAACCATTTTCAACTCACAAGTTCACATTTTAAGTCACTACACTTAACCATTTTCAAGTCACAAGTTCACATTTCAAGTCACTACACTTAATCATTTTCAAGTTGCTAATTCACAATTTGAAATTACTACATTTAACCATTTTCAAGTCACAAGTTCACATTTCAAGTCACTACACTTAATCATTTTCAAGTCACTACACTTAACCATTTTCAAGTCACTAATTCACATTTCAAGTCACTATATTTAACCATTTTCAAGAAACAAGTTCACTACATTTAACCATTCTCAAGTCACTACACTTAACTATTTACAAGTCACAAGTTCACATTTCAAGTCACTACAGTTAACTATTTTCAAGTCACAAGTTCAAATTTCATGTCATTACACTTAACCATTTCAAGTCACTACACTTTACCATTTTCACGTCACTAATTCACATAGCAAGTTACTACACTTAACCATTTTCAAAACACAAGTTCACAATTTCAAGTCACGACACTTAACCATTTTCAACTCACTAATTCATAATTTGAAGTCACTAAATTTAACCATTTTCAAGTCTCAAGTTCACATTTCAAGTCACTACACTTAATCATTTTCAAGTCACTAATTCACATTTCAAGTCACTATATTTAACCATTTTCAAGAAACAAGTTCACAATTTCAATTCACAACATTTAACCATTTTCAAGTCTCAAGTTCACATTTCAAGTCACTACACTTAATCATTTTCAAGAAACTATTTCACATTTCAAGTCACTACACATAACCATTTTCAAGTCACTAATTCACATTTGAAGTCACTATATATAACCATTTTCAAAAAAAAGTTAACATTTCAAGTCATTACACGTAACCATTTTCAAGTCACTAATTCACATTTCAAGTCACTATAATTAACCATTTTCAAGAAACAATTTCACAATTTCAAGTCACTACACTTAACGATTTTCAAGTCACAAATTCATATTTCAAGTTACTACACTTAACCATTTTCAAGAAACAAGTTCACAATTTCAATGCACTACATTTAACCATTTTCAAGTCACTACATTTAACCATTTTCAACTCACTAATTTGCATTTCAAGTCACTACACTTAACCATTTTTCAAGAAACAAGTTCACAATTTCAATTCACTACATTTAACCATTTTCAAGTCACTACACTTAACCATTTTACACTCACAAGTTCACATTTCAAGTCACTACACCTAACCATTTTAAAGTCACAAGTTCACATTTCAAGTCACAACACTTAACCATTTTAAAGTCACAAGTTCATATTTCAAGTCACTACACTTAACCATTTACAAGTCACTAATTCACATTTCAAGTCACTATATTTAACCATTTTCAAGTCACTACACTTAAACATTTTAAAGTTACAAGTTCATATTTCAAGTCACTACACTTAACCATTTTCAAGTCACTAATTCACATTGCAAGTCACTATATTTAACCATTTTCAAGAAACAAGTTCACAATTTCGATTCACAACATTTAACCATTTTCAACTCACTAAATCACTTTTCAAGTCACCACACTTAAATTTTTTCAACTCACAAGTTCACATTTCAAGTCACTACCCTTAACCATTTTCAACTCACAAGTTCACATTTCAAGTCACTACACTTAACCATTTTCAAGTCACAAGTTCACATTTCAAGTCACTACACTTAATCATTTTCAAGTTGCTAATTCACAATTTGAAATTACTACATTTAACCATTTTCAAGTCACAAGTTCACATTTCAAGTCACTACACTTAATCATTTTCAAGTCACTACACTTAACCATTTTCAAGTCACTAATACATATTTCAAGTCACTATATTTAACCATTTTCAAGAAACAAGTTCACTACATTTAACCATTTTCAAGTCACTACACTTAACCATTTACAAGTCACAAGTTCACATTTCAAGTCACTACACTTAACTATTTTCAAGTCACAAGTTCAAATTTCATGTCATTACACTTAAACATTTCAAGTCACTACACTTTACCATTTTCACGTCACTAATTCACATATCAAGTTACTACACTTAACAATTTTCAAAACACAAGTTCACAATTTCAAGTCACTACACTTAACCATTTTCAACTCACTAATTCATAATTTGAAGTCACTACATTTAACCATTTTCAAGTCTCAAGTTCACATTTCAAGTCACTACACTTAATCATTTTCAAGAAACTATTTCACATTTCAAGTCACTACACATAACCATTTTCAAGTCACTAATTCACACTTGAAGTCACTATATATAACCATTTTCAAAAAAAAGTTAACATTTCAAGTCATTACACGTAACCATTTTCAAGTCACTAATTCACATTTCAAGTCACTATAATTAACCATTTTCAAGAAACAATTTCACAATTTCAAGTCACTACACTTAACGATTTTCAAGTCACAAATTCACATTTCAAGTTACTACACTTAACCATTTTCAAGAAACAAGTTCACAATTTCAATGCACTACATTTAACCATTTTCAAGTCACTACATTTAACCATTTTCAACTCACTAATTTGCATTTCAAGTCACTACACTTAACCATTTTTCAAGAAACAAGTTCACAATTTCAATTCACTACATTTAACCATTTTCAAGTCACTACATTTAACCATTTTACACTCACAAGTTCACATTTCAAGTCACTACACCTAACCATTTTAAAGTCACAAGTTCACATTTCAAGTCAGTACACTTAACCATTTTAAAGTCACAAGTTCATATTTCAAGTCACTACACTTAACCATTTACAAGTCACTAATTCACATTTCAAGTCACTATATTTGACCATTTTCAAGTCACTACACTTAAACATTTTAAAGTTACAAGTTCATATTTCAAGTCACTACACTTAACCATTTTCAAGTCACTAATACACATTTCAAGTCACTATATTTAACCATTTTCAAGAAACAAGTTCACAATTTCAATTCACAACATTTAACCATTTTCAACTCACTAAATCACTTCTCAAGTCACTACACTTAACAATTTTCAACTCACAAGTTCACATTTCAAGTCACTACCCTTAACCATTTTCAACTCACAAGTTCACATTTTAAGTCACTACACTTAACCATTTTCAAGTCACAAGTTCACATTTCAAGTCACTACACTTAATCATTTTCAAGTTGCTAATTCACAATTTGAAATTACTACATTTAACCTTTTTCAAGTCACAAGTTCACATTTCAAGTCACTACACTTAATCATTTTCAAGTCACTACACTTAACCATTTTCAAGTCACTAATTCACATTTCAAGTCACTATATTTAACCATTTTCAAGAAACAAGTTCACTACATTTAACCATTTTCAAGTCACTACACTTAACTATTTACAAGTCACAAGTTCACATTTCAAGTCACTACACTTAACTATTTTCAAGTCACAAGTTCAAATTTCATGTCATTACACTTAACCATTTCAAGTCACTACACTTTACCATTTTCACGTCACTAATTCACATATCAAGTTACTACACTTAACCATTTTCAAAACACAAGTTCACAATTTCAAGTCACTACACTTAACCATTTTCAACTCACTAATTCATAATTTGAAGTCACTACATTTAACCATTTTCAAGTCTCAAGTTCACATTTCAAGTCACTACACTTAATCATTTTCAAGAAACTATTTCACATTTCAAGTCACTACACATAACCATTTTCAAGTCACTAATTCACACTTGAAGTCACTATATATAACCATTTTCAAAAAAAAGTTAACATTTCAAGTCATTACACGTAACCATTTTCAAGTCACTAATTCACATTTCAAGTCACTATAATTAACCATTTTCAAGAAACAATTTCACAATTTCAAGTCACTACACTTAACGATTTTCAAGTCACAAATTCACATTTCAAGTTACTACACTTAACCATTTTCAAGAAACAAGTTCACAATTTCAATGCACTACATTTAACCATTTTCAAGTCACTACATTTAACCATTTTCAACTCACTAATTTGCATTTCAAGTCACTACACTTAACCATTTTTCAAGAAACAAGTTCACAATTTCAATTCACTACATTTAACCATTTTCAAGTCACTACACTTAACCATTTTACACTCACAAGCTCACATTTCAAGTCACTACACCTAACCATTTTAAAGTCACAAGTTCACATTTCAAGTCACTACACTTAACCATTTTAAAGTCACAAGTTCATATTTCAAGTCACTACACTTAACCATTTACAAGTCACTAATTCACATTTCAAGTCACTATATTTAACCATTTTCAAGTCACTACACTTAAACATTTTAAAGTTACAAGTTCATATTTCAAGTCACTACACTTAACCATTTTCAAGTCACTAATTCACATTGCAAGTCACTATATTTAACCATTTTCAAGAAACAAGTTCACAATTTCAATTCACAACATTTAACCATTTTCAACTCACTAAATCACTTTTCAAGTCACCACACTTAAATTTTTTCAACTCACAAGTTCACATTTCAAGTCAATACCCTTAACCATTTTCAACTCACAAGTTCACATTTCAAGTCACTACACTTAACCATTTTCAAGTCACAAGTTCACATTTCAAGTCACTACACTTAATCATTTTCAAGTTGCTAATTCACAATTTGAAATTACTACATTTAACCATTTTCAAGTCACAAGTTCACATTTCAAGTCACTACACTTAATCATTTTCAAGTCACTACACTTAACCATTTTCAAGTCACTAATTCACATTTCAAGTCACTATATTTAACCATTTTCAAGAAACAATTTCACTACATTTAACCATTTTCAAGTCACTATACTTAACCATTTACAAGTCACAAGTTCACATTTCAAGTCACTACACTTAACTATTTTCAAGTCACAAGTTCAAGTTTCATGTCATTACACTTAACCATTTCAAGTCACTACACTTTACCATTTTCACGTCACTAATTCACATATCAAGTTACTACACTTAACCATTTTCAAAACACAAGTTCACAATTTCAAGTCACTACACTTAACCATTTTCAACTCACTAATTCATAATTTGAAGTCACTACATTTAACCATTTTCAAGTCTCAAGTTCACATTTCAAGTCACTACACTTAATCATTTTCAAGAAACTATTTCACATTTCAAGTCACTACACATAACCATTTTCAAGTCACTAATTCACATTTGAAGTCACAATATATAACCATTTTCAAAAAAAAGTTAACATTTCAAGTCATTACACGTAACCATTTTCAAGTCACTAATTCACATTTCAAGTCACTATAATTAACCATTTTCAAGAAACAATTTCACAATTTCAAGTCACTACACTTAATCATTTTCAAGTCACTACACTTAACCATTTTCAAGTCACTAATTCACATTTCAAGTCACTATATTTAACAATTTTCAAGGAACAAGTTCACTACATTTAACCATTTTCAAGTCACTACACTTAACCATTTACAAGTCACAAGTTTCACATTTCAAGTCACTACACTTAACTATTTTCAAGTCACAAGTTCAAATTTCATGTCATTACACTTAACAATTTCAAGTCACTACACTTTACCATTTTCACGTCACTAATTCACATATCAAGTTACTACACTTAACCATTTTCAAAACACAAGTTCACAATTTCAAGTCACTACACTTAACCATTTTCAACTCACTAATTCATAATTTGAAGTCACTACATTTAACCATTTTCAAGTCTCAAGTTCACATTTCAAGTCACTACACTTAATCATTTTCAAGAAACTATTTCACATTTCAAGTCACTACACATAACCATTTTCAAGTCACTAATTCACACTTGAAGTCACTATATATAACCATTTTCAAAAAAAAGTTAACATTTCAAGTCATTACACGTAACCATTTTCAAGTCACTAATTCACATTTCAAGTCACTATAATTAACCATTTTCAAGAAACAATTTCACAATTTCAAGTCACTACACTTAACGATTTTCAAGTCACAAATTCACATTTCAAGTTACTACACTTAACCATTTTCAAGAAACAAGTTCACAATTTCAATGCACTACATTTAACCATTTTCAAGTCACTACATTTAACCATTTTCAACTCACTAATTTGCATTTCAAGTCACTACACTTAACCATTTTTCAAGAAACAAGTTCACAATTTCAATTCACTACATTTAACCATTTTCAAGTCACTACACTTAACCATTTTACACTCACAAGTTCACATTTCAAGTCACTACACCTAACCATTTTAAAGTCACAAGTTCACATTTCAAGTCAGTACACTTAACCATTTTAAAGTCACAAGTTCATATTTCAAGTCACTACACTTAACCATTTACAAGTCACTAATTCACATTTCAAGTCACTATATTTGACCATTTTCAAGTCACTACACTTAAACATTTTAAAGTTACAAGTTCATATTTCAAGTCACTACACTTAACCATTTTCAAGTCACTAATTCACATTTCAAGTCATTATATTTAACCATTTTCAAGAAACAAGTTCACAAAGTCAATTCACAACATTTAACCATTTTCAACTCACTAAATCACTTCTCAAGTCACTACACTTAACAATTTTAAACTCACAAGTTCACATTTCAAGTCACTACCCTTAACCATTTTCAACTCACAAGTTCACATTTTAAGTCACTACACTTAACCATTTTCAAGTCACAAGTTCACATTTCAAGTCACTACACTTAATCATTTTCAAGTTGCTAATTCACAATTTGAAATTACTACATTTAACCATTTTCAAGTCACAAGTTCACATTTCAAGTCACTACACTTAATCATTTTCAAGTCACTACACTTAACCATTTTCAAGTCACTAATTCACATTTCAAGTCACTATATTTAACCATTTTCAAGAAACAATTTCACTACATTTAACCATTTTCAAGTCACTACACTTAACTATTTACAAGTCACAAGTTCACATTTCAAGTCACTACACTTAACTATTTTCAAGTCACAAGTTCAAATTTCATGTCATTACACTTAACCATTTCAAGTCACTACACTTTACCATTTTCACGTCACTAATTCACATATCAAGTTACTACACTTAACCATTTTCAAAACACAAGTTCACATTTCAAGTCACTACCCTTAACCATTTTCAACTCACAAGTTCACATTTTAAGTCACTACACTTAACCATTTTCAAGTCACAAGTTCACACTTCAAGTCACTACACTTAATCATTTTCAAGTTGCTAATTCACAATTTGAAATTACTACATTTAACCATTTTCAAGTCACAAGTTCACATTTCAAGTCACTACACTTAATCATTTTCAAGTCACTAATTCACATTTCAAGTCACTATATTTGACCATTTTCAAGTCACTACACTTAAACATTTTAAAGTTACAAGTTCATATTTCAAGTCACTACACTTAACCATTTTCAAGTCACTAATACACATTTCAAGTCACTATATTTAACCATTTTCAAGAAACAAGTTCACAATTTCAATTCACAACATTTAACCATTTTCAACTCACTAAATCACTTCTCAAGTCACTACACTTAACAATTTTCAACTCACAAGTTCACATTTCAAGTCACTACCCTTAACCATTTTCAACTCACAAGTTCACATTTTAAGTCACTACACTTAACCATTTTCAAGTCACAAGTTCACATTTCAAGTCACTACACTTAATCATTTTCAAGTTGCTAATTCACAATTTGAAATTACTACATTTAACCTTTTTCAAGTCACAAGTTCACATTTCAAGTCACTACACTTAATCATTTTCAAGTCACTACACTTAACCATTTTCAAGTCACTAATTCACATTTCAAGTCACTATATTTAACCATTTTCAAGAAACAAGTTCACTACATTTAACCATTTTCAAGTCACTACACTTAACTATTTACAAGTCACAAGTTCACATTTCAAGTCACTACACTTAACTATTTTCAAGTCACAAGTTCAAATTTCATGTCATTACACTTAACCATTTCAAGTCACTACACTTTACCATTTTCACGTCACTAATTCACATATCAAGTTACTACACTTAACCATTTTCAAAACACAAGTTCACAATTTCAAGTCACTACACTTAACCATTTTCAACTCACTAATTCATAATTTGAAGTCACTACATTTAACCATTTTCAAGTCTCAAGTTCACATTTCAAGTCACTACACTTAATCATTTTCAAGAAACTATTTCACATTTCAAGTCACTACACATAACCATTTTCAAGTCACTAATTCACACTTGAAGTCACTATATATAACCATTTTCAAAAAAAAGTTAACATTTCAAGTCATTACACGTAACCATTTTCAAGTCACTAATTCACATTTCAAGTCACTATAATTAACCATTTTCAAGAAACAATTTCACAATTTCAAGTCACTACACTTAACGATTTTCAAGTCACAAATTCACATTTCAAGTTACTACACTTAACCATTTTCAAGAAACAAGTTCACAATTTCAATGCACTACATTTAACCATTTTCAAGTCACTACATTTAACCATTTTCAACTCACTAATTTGCATTTCAAGTCACTACACTTAACCATTTTTCAAGAAACAAGTTCACAATTTCAATTCACTACATTTAACCATTTTCAAGTCACTACACTTAACCATTTTACACTCACAAGCTCACATTTCAAGTCACTACACCTAACCATTTTAAAGTCACAAGTTCACATTTCAAGTCACTACACTTAACCATTTTAAAGTCACAAGTTCATATTTCAAGTCACTACACTTAACCATTTACAAGTCACTAATTCACATTTCAAGTCACTATATTTAACCATTTTCAAGTCACTACACTTAAACATTTTAAAGTTACAAGTTCATATTTCAAGTCACTACACTTAACCATTTTCAAGTCACTAATTCACATTGCAAGTCACTATATTTAACCATTTTCAAGAAACAAGTTCACAATTTCAATTCACAACATTTAACCATTTTCAACTCACTAAATCACTTTTCAAGTCACCACACTTAAATTTTTTCAACTCACAAGTTCACATTTCAAGTCAATACCCTTAACCATTTTCAACTCACAAGTTCACATTTCAAGTCACTACACTTAACCATTTTCAAGTCACAAGTTCACATTTCAAGTCACTACACTTAATCATTTTCAAGTTGCTAATTCACAATTTGAAATTACTACATTTAACCATTTTCAAGTCACAAGTTCACATTTCAAGTCACTACACTTAATCATTTTCAAGTCACTACACTTAACCATTTTCAAGTCACTAATTCACATTTCAAGTCACTATATTTAACCATTTTCAAGAAACAATTTCACTACATTTAACCATTTTCAAGTCACTATACTTAACCATTTACAAGTCACAAGTTCACATTTCAAGTCACTACACTTAACTATTTTCAAGTCACAAGTTCAAGTTTCATGTCATTACACTTAACCATTTCAAGTCACTACACTTTACCATTTTCACGTCACTAATTCACATATCAAGTTACTACACTTAACCATTTTCAAAACACAAGTTCACAATTTCAAGTCACTACACTTAACCATTTTCAACTCACTAATTCATAATTTGAAGTCACTACATTTAACCATTTTCAAGTCTCAAGTTCACATTTCAAGTCACTACACTTAATCATTTTCAAGAAACTATTTCACATTTCAAGTCACTACACATAACCATTTTCAAGTCACTAATTCACATTTGAAGTCACAATATATAACCATTTTCAAAAAAAAGTTAACATTTCAAGTCATTACACGTAACCATTTTCAAGTCACTAATTCACATTTCAAGTCACTATAATTAACCATTTTCAAGAAACAATTTCACAATTTCAAGTCACTACACTTAATCATTTTCAAGTCACTACACTTAACCATTTTCAAGTCACTAATTCACATTTCAAGTCACTATATTTAACAATTTTCAAGGAACAAGTTCACTACATTTAACCATTTTCAAGTCACTACACTTAACCATTTACAAGTCACAAGTTTCACATTTCAAGTCACTACACTTAACTATTTTCAAGTCACAAGTTCAAATTTCATGTCATTACACTTAACAATTTCAAGTCACTACACTTTACCATTTTCACGTCACTAATTCACATATCAAGTTACTACACTTAACCATTTTCAAAACACAAGTTCACAATTTCAAGTCACTACACTTAACCATTTTCAACTCACTAATTCATAATTTGAAGTCACTACATTTAACCATTTTCAAGTCTCAAGTTCACATTTCAAGTCACTACACTTAATCATTTTCAAGAAACTATTTCACATTTCAAGTCACTACACATAACCATTTTCAAGTCACTAATTCACACTTGAAGTCACTATATATAACCATTTTCAAAAAAAAGTTAACATTTCAAGTCATTACACGTAACCATTTTCAAGTCACTAATTCACATTTCAAGTCACTATAATTAACCATTTTCAAGAAACAATTTCACAATTTCAAGTCACTACACTTAACGATTTTCAAGTCACAAATTCACATTTCAAGTTACTACACTTAACCATTTTCAAGAAACAAGTTCACAATTTCAATGCACTACATTTAACCATTTTCAAGTCACTACATTTAACCATTTTCAACTCACTAATTTGCATTTCAAGTCACTACACTTAACCATTTTTCAAGAAACAAGTTCACAATTTCAATTCACTACATTTAACCATTTTCAAGTCACTACACTTAACCATTTTACACTCACAAGTTCACATTTCAAGTCACTACACCTAACCATTTTAAAGTCACAAGTTCACATTTCAAGTCAGTACACTTAACCATTTTAAAGTCACAAGTTCATATTTCAAGTCACTACACTTAACCATTTACAAGTCACTAATTCACATTTCAAGTCACTATATTTGACCATTTTCAAGTCACTACACTTAAACATTTTAAAGTTACAAGTTCATATTTCAAGTCACTACACTTAACCATTTTCAAGTCACTAATTCACATTTCAAGTCATTATATTTAACCATTTTCAAGAAACAAGTTCACAAAGTCAATTCACAACATTTAACCATTTTCAACTCACTAAATCACTTCTCAAGTCACTACACTTAACAATTTTAAACTCACAAGTTCACATTTCAAGTCACTACCCTTAACCATTTTCAACTCACAAGTTCACATTTTAAGTCACTACACTTAACCATTTTCAAGTCACAAGTTCACATTTCAAGTCACTACACTTAATCATTTTCAAGTTGCTAATTCACAATTTGAAATTACTACATTTAACCATTTTCAAGTCACAAGTTCACATTTCAAGTCACTACACTTAATCATTTTCAAGTCACTACACTTAACCATTTTCAAGTCACTAATTCACATTTCAAGTCACTATATTTAACCATTTTCAAGAAACAATTTCACTACATTTAACCATTTTCAAGTCACTACACTTAACTATTTACAAGTCACAAGTTCACATTTCAAGTCACTACACTTAACTATTTTCAAGTCACAAGTTCAAATTTCATGTCATTACACTTAACCATTTCAAGTCACTACACTTTACCATTTTCACGTCACTAATTCACATATCAAGTTACTACACTTAACCATTTTCAAAACACAAGTTCACATTTCAAGTCACTACCCTTAACCATTTTCAACTCACAAGTTCACATTTTAAGTCACTACACTTAACCATTTTCAAGTCACAAGTTCACACTTCAAGTCACTACACTTAATCATTTTCAAGTTGCTAATTCACAATTTGAAATTACTACATTTAACCATTTTCAAGTCACAAGTTCACATTTCAAGTCACTACACTTAATCATTTTCAAGTCACTACACTTAACCATTTTCAAGTCACTAATTCACATTTCAAGTCACTATATTTAACCATTTTCAAGAAACAAGTTCACTACA
Source organism: Capsicum rhomboideum (assembly GCA_031232105.1). Classification (NCBI taxonomy): domain Eukaryota; kingdom Viridiplantae; phylum Streptophyta; class Magnoliopsida; order Solanales; family Solanaceae; genus Capsicum; species Capsicum rhomboideum. Next base: position 50,538,684 of record CP124710.1, on the reverse strand, counting down.
TTTAACCATTTTCAAGTCACTACACTTAACTATTTACAAGTCACAAGTTCACATTTCAAGTCACTACACTTAACTATTTTCAAGTCACAAGTTCAAATTTCATGTCATTACACTTAACCATTTCAAGTCACTACACTTTACCATTTTCACGTCACTAATTCACATATCAAGTTACTACACTTAACCATTTTCAAAACACAAGTTCACATTTCAAGTCACTACCCTTAACCATTTTCAACTCACAAGTTCACATTTTAAGTCACTACACTTAACCATTTTCAAGTCACAAGTTCACACTTCAAGTCACTACACTTAATCATTTTCAAGTTGCTAATTCACAATTTGAAATTACTACATTTAACCATTTTCAAGTCACAAGTTCACATTTCAAGTCACTACACCTAATCATTTTCAAGTCACTACACTTAACCATTTTCAAGTCACTAATTCACATTTCAAGTCACTATATTTAACCATTTTCAAGAAACAAGTTCACTACATTTAACCATTTTCAAGTCACTACACTTAACTATTTACAAGTCACAAGTTCACATTTCAAGTCACTACAGTTAACTATTTTCAAGTCACAAGTTCAAATTTCATGTCATTACACTTAACCATTTCAAGTCACTACACTTTACCATTTTCACGTCACTAATTCACATATCAAGTTACTACACTTAACCATTTTCAAAACACAAGTTCACAATTTCAAGTCACTACACTTAACCATTTTCAACTCACTAATTCATAATTTGAAGTCACTACATTTAACCATTTTCAAGTCTCAAGTTCACATTTCAAGTCACTACACTTAATCATTTTCAAGAAACTATTTCACATTTCAAGTCACTACACATAACCATTTTCAAGTCACTAATTCACAATTGAAGTCACTACATATAACCATTTTCAAAAAAAAGTTAACATTTCAAGTCATTACATGTAACCATTTTCAAGTCACTAATTCACATTTCAAGTCACTATAATTAACCATTTTCAAGAAACAATTTCACAATTTCAAGTCACTACACTTAACGATTTTCAAGTCACAAATTCACATTTCAAGTTACTACACTTAACCATTTTCAAGAAACAAGTTCACAATTTCAATGCACTACATTTAACCATTTTCAAGCCACTACATTTAACCATTTTCAACTCACTAATTTGCATTTCAAGTCACTACACTTAACCATTTTTCAAGAAACAAGTTCACAATTTCAATTCACTACATTTAACCATTTTCAAGTCACTACACTTAACCATTTTACACTCACAAGCTCACATTTCAAGTCACTACACCTAACCATTTTAAAGTCACAAGTTCACATTTCAAGTCACAACACTTAACCATTTTAAAGTCACAAGTTCATATTTCAAGTCACTACACTTAACCATTTACAAGTCACTAATTCACATTTCAAGTCACTATATTTAACCATTTTCAAGTCACTACACTTAAACATTTTAAAGTTACAAGTTCATATTTCAAGTCACTACACTTAACCATTTTCAAGTCACTAATTCACATTTCAAGTCACTATGTTTAACCATTTTCAAGAAACAAGTTCACAATTTCAATTCACAACATTTAACCATTTTCAACTCACTAAATCACTTTTCAAGTCACCACACTTAAATTTTTTCAACTCACAAGTTCACATTTCAAGTCACTACCCTTAACCATTTTCAACTCACAAGTTCACATTTCAAGTCACTACACTTAACCATTTTCAAGTCACAAGTTCACATTTCAAGTCACTACACTTAATCATTTTCAAGTTGCTAATTCACAATTTGAAATTACTACATTTAACCATTTTCAAGTCACAAGTTCACATTTCAAGTCACTACACTTAATCATTTTCAAGTCACTACACTTAACCATTTTCAAGTCACTAATTCACATTTCAAGTCACTATATTTAACCATTTTCAAGAAACAAGTTCACTACATTTAATCATTTTCAAGTCACTACACTTAACCATTTACAAGTCACAAGTTCACATTTCAAGTCACTACACTTAACTATTTTCAAGTCACAAGTTCAAGTTTCATGTCATTACACTTAACCATTTCAAGTCACTACACTTTACCATTTTCACGTCACTAATTCACATATCAAGTTACTACACTTAACCATTTTCAAAACACAAGTTCACAATTTCAAGTCACTACACTTAACCATTTTCAACTCACTAATTCACAATTTGAAGTCACTACATTTAACCATTTTCAAGTCTCAAGTTCACATTTCAAGTCACTACACTTAATCATTTTCAAGAAACTATTTCACATTTCAAGTCACTACACATAACCATTTTCAAGTCACTAATTCACACTTGAAGTCACTATATATAACCATTTTCAAAAAAAAGTTAATATTTCAAGTCATTACACGTAACCATTTTCAAGTCACTAATTCACATTTCAAGTCACTATAATTAACCATTTTAAAGAAACAATTTCACAATTTCAAGTCACTACACTTAACGATTTTCAAGTCACAAATTCACATTTCAAGTTACTACACTTAACCATTTTCAAGAAACAAGTTCACAACTTCAATGAACTACATTTAACCATTTTCAAGTCACTACATTTAACCATTTTCCACTCACTAATTTGCATTTCAAGTCACTACACTTAACCATTTTTCAAGAAACAAGTTCACAATTTCAATTCACTACATTTAACCATTTTCAAGTCACTACACTTAACCATTTTACACTCACAAGTTCACATTTCAAGTCACTATACCTAACCATTTTAAAGTCACAAGTTCACATTTCAAGTCAGTACACTTAACCATTTTAAAGTCACAAGTTCATATTTCAAGTCACTACACTTAACCATTTACAAGTCACTAATTCACATTTCAAGTCACTATATTTAACCATTTTCAAGTCACTACACTTAAACATTTTAAAGTTACAAGTTCATATTTCAAGTCACTACACTTAACCATTTTCAAGTCACTAATTCACATTTCAAGTCACTATATTTAACCATTTTCAAGAAACAAGTTCACAATTTCAATTCACAACATTTAACCATTTTCAACTCACTAAATCACTTTTCAAGTCACCACACTTAAATTTTTTCAACTCACAAGTTCACATTTCAAGTCACTACCCTTAACCATTTTCAACTCACAAGTTCACATTTCAAGTCACTACACTTAACCATTTTCAAGTCACAAGTTCACATTTCAAGTCACTACACTTAATCATTTTCAAGTTGCTAATTCACAATTTGAAATTACTACATTTAACCATTTTCAAGTCACAAGTTCACATTTCAAGTCACTACACTTAATCATTTTCAAGTCACTACACTTAACCATTTTCAAGTCACTAATTCACATTTCAAGTCACTATATTTAACCATTTTCAAGAAACAAGTTCACTACATTCAATCATTTTCAAGTCACTACACTTAACCATTTACAAGTCACAAGTTCACATTTCAAGTCACTACACTTAACTATTTTCAAGTCACAAGTTCAAGTTTCATGTCATTACACTTAACCATTTCAAGTCACTACACTTTACCATTTTCACGTCACTAATTCACATATCAAGTTACTACACTTAACCATTTTCAAAACACAAGTTCACAATTTCAAGTCACTACACTTAACCATTTTCAACTCACTAATTCATAATTTGAAGTCACTACATTTAACCATTTTCAAGTCTCAAGTTCACATTTCAAGTCACTACACTTAATCATTTTCAAGAAACTATTTCACATTTCAAGTCACTACACATAACCATTTTCAAGTCACTAATTCACACTTGAAGTAACTATATATAACCATTTTCAAAAAAAAGTTAATATTTCAAGTCATTACACGTAACCATTTTCAAGTCACTAATTCACATTTCAAGTCACTATAATTAACCATTTTAAAGAAACAATTTCACAATTTCAAGTCACTACACTTAACGATTTTCAAGTCACAAATTCACATTTCAAGTTACTACACTTAACCATTTTCAAGAAACAAGTTCACAATTTCAATGAACTACATTTAACCATTTTCAAGTCACTACATTTAACCATTTTCCACTCACTAATTTGCATTTCAAGTCACTACACTTAACCATTTTTCAAGAAACAAGTTCACAATTTCAATTCACTTCATTTAACCATTTTCAAGTCACTACACTTAACCATTTTACACTCACAAGTTCATATTTCAAGTCACTATACCTAACCATTTTAAAGTCACAAGTTCACATTTCAAGTCAGTACACTTAACCATTTTAAAGTCACAAGTTCATATTTCAAGTCACTACACTTAACCATTTACAAGTCACTAATTCACATTTCAAGTCACTATATTTAACCATTTTCAAGTCACTACACTTAAACATTTTAAAGATACAAGTTCATATTTCAAGTCACTACACTTAACCATTTTCAAGTCACTAATTCACATTTCAAGTCACTATATTTAACCATTTTCAAGAAACAAGTTCACAATTTCAATTCACAACATTTAACCATTTTCAACTCACTAAATCACGTCTCAAGTCACTACACTTAACAATTTTCAACTCACAAGTTCACATTTCAAGTCACTACCCTTAACCATTTTCAACTCACAAGTTCACATTTTAAGTCACTACACTTAACCATTTTCAAGTCACAAGTTCACATTTCAAGTCACTACACTTAATCATTTTCAAGTTGCTAATTCACAATTTGAAATTACTACATTTGACCATTTTCAAGTCACAAGTTCACATTTCAAGCCACTACACTTAATCATTTTCAAGTCACTACACTTAACCATTTTCAAGTCACTAATTCACATTTCAAGTCACTATATTTAACCATTTTCAAGAAACAAGTTCACTACATTTAACCATTTTCAAGTCACTACACTTAACCATTTACAAGTCACAAGTTCACATTTCAAGTCACTACACTTAACTATTTTCAAGTCACAAGTTCAAATTTCATGTCATTACACTTAACCATTTCAAGTCACTACACTTTACCATTTTCACGTCACTAATTCACATATCAAGTTACTACACTTAACCATATTCAAAACACAAGTTCACAATTTCAAGTCACTACACTTAACCATTTTCAACTCACTAATTCATAATTTGAAGTCACTACATTTAACCATTTTCAAGTCTCAAGTTCACATTTCAAGTCACTACACTTAATCATTTTCAAGAAACTATTTCACATTTCAAGTCACTACACATAACCATTTTCAAGTCACTAATTCACATTTGAAGTCACTATATGTAACCATTTTCAAAAAAATGTTAACATTTCAAGTCATTACACGTAACCATTTTCAAGTCACAATTTCACATTTCAAGTCACTATAATTAACCATTTTCAAGAAACATTTTCACAATTTCAAGTCACTACACTTGACGATTTTCAAGTCACAAATTCACATTTCAAGTTACTACACTTAACCATTTTCAAGAAACAAGTTCACAATTTCAATGCACTACATTTAACCATTTTCAACTCACTAATTTGCATTTCAAGTCACTACACTTAACCATTTTTCAAGAAACAAGTTCACAATTTCAATTCACTACATTTAACCATTTTCAAGTCACTACACTTAACCATTTTCAACTCACAAGTTCACATTTCAAGTAACTACACCTAACCATTTTCAAGCCACAAGTTCACATTTCAAGTCACTACACTTAACCATTTTAAAGTCACAAGTTCATATTTCAAGTCACTACACTTAACCATTTACAAGTCACTAATTCACATTTCAAGTCACTATATTTAACCATTTTCAAGTCACTACACTTAAACATTTTAAAGTTACAAGTTCACATTTCAAGTCACTACACTAAGCCATTTTCAACTCACTAATTCACATTTCAAGTCACTATATTTAACCATTTTCAAGAAGCAAGTTCACAATTTCAATTCACAACATTTAACCATTTTCAACTCACTAAATCACTTTTCAAGTCACTACACTTAACAATTTTCAACTCACAAGTTCACATTTCAAGTCACTACCCTTAACCATTTTCATCTCACAAGTTCACATTTCAAGTCACTACACTTAACCATTTTCAAGTCACAAGTTCACATTTCAAGTCACTACACTTAATCATTTTCAAGTTGCTAATTCACAATTTGAAATTACTACATTTAACCATTTTCAAGTCACAAGTTCACATTTCAAGTCACTACACTTAACCATTTTCTAGTCACAAGTTCACATTTCAAGTCACTACACTTAATCATTTTCAAGTCACTACACTTAACCATTTTGAAGTCACTATATTTAACCATTTTCAAGAAACTAGTTCACTACATTTAACCATTTTCAAGTCCCTACACTTAACCATTTTACACTCACAAGTTCACATTTCAAGTCACTACACCTAACCATTTTAAAGTCACAAGTTCACATTTCAAGTCAGTACACTTAACCATTTTAAAGTCACAAGTTCATATTTCAAGTCACTACACTTAACCATTTACAAGTCACTAATTCACATTTCAAGTCACTATATTTAACCATTTTCAAGTCACTACACTTAAACATTTTAAAGTTACAAGTTCATATTTCAAGTCACTACACTTAACCATTTTCAAGTCACTAATTCACATTTCAAGTCACTATATTTAACCATTTTCAAGAAACAAGTTCACAATTTCAATTCACAACATTTAACCATTTTCAACTCACTAAATCACGTCTCAAGTCACTACACTTAACAATTTTCAACTCACAAGTTCACATTTCAAGTCACTACCCTTAACCATTTTCAACTCACAAGTTCACATTTTAAGTCACTACACTTAACCATTTTCAAGTCACAAGTTCACATTTCAAGTCACTACACTTAATCATTTTCAAGTTGCTAATTCACAATTATAAATTACTACATTTGACCATTTTCAAGTCACAAGTTCACATTTCAAGTCACTACACTTAATCATTTTCAAGTCACTACACTTAACCATTTTCAAGTCACTAATTCACATTTCAAGTCACTATATTTAACCATTTTCAAGAAACAAGTTCACTACATTTAACCATTTTCAAGTCACTACACTTAACGATTTTCAAGTCACAAATTCACATTTCAAGTTACTACACTTAACCATTTTCAAGAAACAAGTTCACAATTTCAATGCACTACATTTAACCATTTTCAAGTCACTACATTTAACCATTTTCAACTCACTAATTTGCATTTCAAGTCACTACACTTAACCATTTACAAGTCACTAATTCACATTTCAAGTCACTATATTTAACCATTTTCAAGTCACTACACTTAAACATTTTAAAGTTACAAGTTCACATTTCAAGTCACTACACTAAGCCATTTTCAACTCACTAATTCACATTTCAAGTCACTATATTTAACCATTTTCAAGAAGCAAGTTCACAATTTCAATTCACAACATTTAACCATTTTCAACTCACTAAATCACTTTTCAAGTCACTACACTTAACAATTTTCAACTCACAAGTTCACATTTCAAGTCACTACCCTTAACCATTTTCATCTCACAAGTTCACATTTCAAGTCACTACACTTAACCATTTTCAAGTCACAAGTTCACATTTCAAGTCACTACACTTAATCATTTTCAAGTTGCTAATTCACAATTTGAAATTACTACATTTAACCATTTTCAAGTCACAAGTTCACATTTCAAGTCACTACACTTAACCATTTTCTAGTCACAAGTTCACATTTCAAGTCACTACACTTAATCATTTTCAAGTCACTACACTTAACCATTTTGAAGTCACTATATTTAACCATTTTCAAGAAACTAGTTCACTACATTTAACCATTTTCAAGTCCCTACACTTAACCATTTTACACTCACAAGTTCACATTTCAAGTCACTACACCTAACCATTTTAAAGTCACAAGTTCACATTTCAAGTCAGTACACTTAACCATTTTAAAGTCACAAGTTCATATTTCAAGTCACTACACTTAACCATTTACAAGTCACTAATTCACATTTCAAGTCACTATATTTAACCATTTTCAAGTCACTACACTTAAACATTTTAAAGTTACAAGTTCATATTTCAAGTCACTACACTTAACCATTTTCAAGTCACTAATTCACATTTCAAGTCACTATATTTAACCATTTTCAAGAAACAAGTTCACAATTTCAATTCACAACATTTAACCATTTTCAACTCACTAAATCACGTCTCAAGTCACTACACTTAACAATTTTCAACTCACAAGTTCACATTTCAAGTCACTACCCTTAACCATTTTCAACTCACAAGTTCACATTTTAAGTCACTACACTTAACCATTTTCAAGTCACAAGTTCACATTTCAAGTCACTACACTTAATCATTTTCAAGTTGCTAATTCACAATTATAAATTACTACATTTGACCATTTTCAAGTCACAAGTTCACATTTCAAGTCACTACACTTAATCATTTTCAAGTCACTACACTTAACCATTTTCAAGTCACTAATTCACATTTCAAGTCACTATATTTAACCATTTTCAAGAAACAAGTTCACTACATTTAACCATTTTCAAGTCACTACACTTAACGATTTTCAAGTCACAAATTCACATTTCAAGTTACTACACTTAACCATTTTCAAGAAACAAGTTCACAATTTCAATGCACTACATTTAACCATTTTCAAGTCACTACATTTAACCATTTTCAACTCACTAATTTGCATTTCAAGTCACTACACTTAACCATTTACAAGTCACTAATTCACATTTCAAGTCACTATATTTAACCATTTTCAAGTCACTACACTTAAACATTTTAAAGTTACAAGTTCACATTTCAAGTCACTACACTAAGCCATTTTCAACTCACTAATTCACATTTCAAGTCACTATATTTAACCATTTTCAAGAAGCAAGTTCACAATTTCAATTCACAACATTTAACCATTTTCAAGTCACTAAATCACTTTTCAAGTCACTACACTTAACAATTTTCAACTCACAAGTTCACATTTCAAGTCACTACCCTTAACCATTTTCATCTCACAAGTTCACATTTCAAGTCACTACACTTAACCATTTTCAAGTCACAAGTTCACATTTCAAGTCACTACACTTAATCATTTTCAAGTTGCTAATTCACAATTTGAAATTACTACATTTGACCATTTTCAAGTCACAAGTTCACATTTCAAGCCACTACACTTAATCATTTTCAAGTCACTACACTTAACCATTTTCAAGTCACTAATTCACATTTCAAGTCACTATATTTAACCATTTTCAAGAAACAAGTTCACTACATTTAACCATTTTCAAGTCACTACACTTAACCATTTACAAGTCACAAGTTCACATTTCAAGTCACTACACTTAACTATTTTCAAGTCACAAGTTCAAATTTCATGTCATTACACTTAACCATTTCAAGTCACTACACTTTACCATTTTCACGTCACTAATTCACATATCAAGTTACTACACTTAACCATATTCAAAACACAAGTTCACAATTTCAAGTCACTACACTTAACCATTTTCAACTCACTAATTCATAATTTGAAGTCACTACATTTAACCATTTTCAAGTCTCAAGTTCACATTTCAAGTCACTACACTTAATCATTTTCAAGAAACTATTTCACATTTCAAGTCACTACACATAACCATTTTCAAGTCACTAATTCACATTTGAAGTCACTATATGTAACCATTTTCAAAAAAATGTTAACATTTCAAGTCATTACACGTAACCATTTTCAAGTCACAATTTCACATTTCAAGTCACTATAATTAACCATTTTCAAGAAACATTTTCACAATTTCAAGTCACTACACTTGACGATTTTCAAGTCACAAATTCACATTTCAAGTTACTACACTTAACCATTTTCAAGAAACAAGTTCACAATTTCAATGCACTACATTTAACCATTTTCAACTCACTAATTTGCATTTCAAGTCACTACACTTAACCATTTTTCAAGAAACAAGTTCACAATTTCAATTCACTACATTTAACCATTTTCAAGTCACTACACTTAACCATTTTCAACTCACAAGTTCACATTTCAAGTAACTACACCTAACCATTTTCAAGCCACAAGTTCACATTTCAAGTCACTACACTTAACCATTTTAAAGTCACAAGTTCATATTTCAAGTCACTACACTTAACCATTTACAAGTCACTAATTCACATTTCAAGTCACTATATTTAACCATTTTCAAGTCACTACACTTAAACATTTTAAAGTTACAAGTTCACATTTCAAGTCACTACACTAAGCCATTTTCAACTCACTAATTCACATTTCAAGTCACTATATTTAACCATTTTCAAGAAGCAAGTTCACAATTTCAATTCACAACATTTAACCATTTTCAACTCACTAAATCACTTTTCAAGTCACTACACTTAACAATTTTCAACTCACAAGTTCACATTTCAAGTCACTACCCTTAACCATTTTCATCTCACAAGTTCACATTTCAAGTCACTACACTTAACCATTTTCAAGTCACAAGTTCACATTTCAAGTCACTACACTTAATCATTTTCAAGTTGCTAATTCACAATTTGAAATTACTACATTTAACCATTTTCAAGTCACAAGTTCACATTTCAAGTCACTACACTTAACCATTTTCTAGTCACAAGTTCACATTTCAAGTCACTACACTTAATCATTTTCAAGTCACTACACTTAACCATTTTGAAGTCACTATATTTAACCATTTTCAAGAAACTAGTTCACTACATTTAACCATTTTCAAGTCCCTACACTTAACCATTTTACACTCACAAGTTCACATTTCAAGTCACTACACCTAACCATTTTAATGTCACAAGTTCACATTTCAAGTCAGTACACTTAACCATTTTAAAGTCACAAGTTCATATTTCAAGTCACTACACTTAACCATTTACAAGTCACTAATTCACATTTCAAGTCACTATATTTAACCATTTTCAAGTCACTACACTTAAACATTTTAAAGTTACAAGTTCATATTTCAAGTCACTACACTTAACCATTTTCAAGTCACTAATTCACATTTCAAGTCACTATATTTAACCATTTTCAAGAAACAAGTTCACAATTTCAATTCACAACATTTAACCATTTTCAACTCACTAAATCACGTCTCAAGTCACTACACTTAACAATTTTCAACTCACAAGTTCACATTTCAAGTCACTACCCTTAACCATTTTCAACTCACAAGTTCACATTTTAAGTCACTACACTTAACCATTTTCAAGTCACAAGTTCACATTTCAAGTCACTACACTTAATCATTTTCAAGTTGCTAATTCACAATTATAAATTACTACATTTGACCATTTTCAAGTCACAAGTTCACATTTCAAGTCACTACACTTAATCATTTTCAAGTCACTACACTTAACCATTTTCAAGTCACTAATTCACATTTCAAGTCACTATATTTAACCATTTTCAAGAAACAAGTTCACTACATTTAACCATTTTCAAGTCACTACACTTAACGATTTTCAAGTCACAAATTCACATTTCAAGTTACTACACTTAACCATTTTCAAGAAAAAAGTTCACAATTTCAATGCACTACATTTAACCATTTTCAAGTCACTACATTTAACCATTTTCAACTCACTAATTTGCATTTCAAGTCACTACACTTAACCATTTTTCAAGAAACAAGTTCACAATTTCAATTCACTACATTTAACCATTTTCAAGTCACTACACTTAACCATTTTACACTCACAAGTTCACATTTCAAGTCACTACACCTAACCATTTTAAAGTCACAAGTTCACATTTCAAGTCAGTACACTTAACCATTTTAAAGTCACAAGTTCATATTTCAAGTCACTACACTTAACCATTTACAAGTCACTAATTCACATTTCAAGTCACTATATTTGACCATTTTCAAGTCACTACACTTAAACATTTTAAAGTTACAAGTTCATATTTCAAGTCACTACACTTAACCATTTTCAAGTCACTAATTCACATTTCAAGTCATTATATTTAACCATTTTCAAGAAACAAGTTCACAATTTCAATTCACAACATTTAACCATTTTCAACTCACTAAATCACTTCTCAAGTCACTACACTTAACAATTTTAAACTCACAAGTTCACATTTCAAGTCACTACCCTTAACCATTTTCAACTCACAAGTTCACATTTTAAGTCACTACACTTAACCATTTTCAAGTCACAAGTTCACATTTCAAGTCACTACACTTAATCATTTTCAAGTTGCTAATTCACAATTTGAAATTACTACATTTAACCATTTTCAAGTCACAAGTTCACATTTCAAGTCACTACACTTAATCATTTTCAAGTCACTACACTTAACCATTTTCAAGTCACTAATTCACATTTCAAGTCACTACACATAACCATTTTCAACTCACTAATTCGTAATTTGAAGTCACTACATTTAACCATTTTCAAGTCTCAAGTTCACATTTCAAGTCACTACACTTAATCATTTTCAAGAAACTATTTCACATTTCAAGTCACTACACCTAACCATTTTAAAGTCACAAGTTCACATTTCAAGTCATTACACTTAACCATTTTAAAGTCACAAGTTCATATTTCAAGTCACTACACTTAACCATTTACAAGTCACTAATTCACATTTCAAGTCACTATATTTAACCATTTTCAAGTCACTACACTTAAACATTTTAAAGTTACAAGTTGACATTTCAAGTCACTACACTTAATCATTTTCAAGTTGCTAATTCACAATTTGAAATTACTACATTTAACCATTTTCAAGTCACAAGTTCACATTTCAAGTCACTACACTTAATCATTTTCAAGTCACTACACTTAACCATTTTCAAGTCACTAATTCACATTTCAAGTTACTATATTTAACCATTTTCAAGAAACAAGTTCACTACATTTAACCATTTTCAAGTCACTACACTTAACTATTTACAAGTCACAAGTTCACATTTCAAGTCACTACACTTAACTATTTTCAAGTCACAAGTTCAAATTTCATGTCATTACACTTAACCATTTCAAGTCACTACACTTTACCATTTTCACGTCACTAATTCACACATCAAGTTACTACACTTAACCATTTTCAAAACACAAGTTCACAATTTCAAGTCACTACACTTAACCATTTTCAACTCACTAATTCATAATTTGAAGTCACTACATTTAACCATTTTCAAGTCTCAAGTTCACATTTCAAGTCACTACACTTAATCATTTTCAAGAAACTATTTCACATTTCAAGTCACTACACATAACCATTTTCAAGTCACTAATTCACATTTGAAGTCACTACATATAACCTTTTTCAAAAAAAAGTTAACATTTCAAGTCATTACACGTAACCATTTTCAAGTCACTAATTCACATTTCAAGTCACTATAATTAACCATTTTCAAGAAACAATTTCACAATTTCAAGTCACTACACTTAACGATTTTCAAGTCACAAATTCACATTTCAAGTTACTACACTTAACCATTTTCAAGAAACAAGTTCACAATTTCAATGCACTACATTTAACCATTTTCAGGTCACTACATTTAACCATTTTCAACTCACTAATTTGCATTTCAAGTCACTACACTTAACCATTTTTCAAGAAACAAGTTCACAATTTCAATTCACTACATTTAACCATTTTCAAGTCACTACACTTAACCATTTTCAACTCACAAGTTCACATTTCAAGTAACTACACCTAACCATTTTCAAGTCACAAGTTCACATTTCAAGTGACTACACTTAACCATTTTAAAGTCACAAGTTCATATTTCAAGTCACTACACTAAACCATTTACAAGTCACAAGTTCATATTTCAAGTCACTACACTTAACCATTTACAAGTCACTAATTCACATTTCAAGTCACTATATTTAACCATTTTCAAGTCACTACACTTAAACATTTTAAAGTTACAAGTTCATATTTCAAGTCACTACACTTAACCATTTTCAAGTCACTAATTCACATTTCAAGTCACTATATTTAACCATTTTCAAGAAACAAGTTCACAATTTCAATTCACAACATTTAACCATTTTCAACTCACTAAATCACTTTTCAAGTCACCACACTTAAATTTTTTCAACTCACAAGTTCACATTTCAAGTCACTACCCTTAACCATTTTCAAGTCACAAGTTCACATTTCAAGTCATTACACTTAACCATTTTCAAGTCACAAGTTCACATTTCAAGTCACTACACTTAATCATCAAAGTTATATTTTAATGGTTTTTGGGTTATTATACTGTTTTCATCTATTAGTTCTATGGTAATGGTTGTTTTATGTTTATCCCATCCTTTCAGTGGGTTGTCACTATATAAAGGTTCTAACTTATCATAGATTGGTTGTAACATGTTGATATTAAAGGTTATAATTTCTATTGCTTTTTCTGATGTTGCTTGGTTTTCTAGTTTTTGTGTTATTTTTTCTGATCCTTTTATCCATGGTGTTATTTTTCTAGGTTTATTTTGTACTCTTTTGGCTCCTATTTTTTGTTTACAAGGTGTTGTAAACCAACAGTGTGTTTTAGTTAGTATATGTGGGTATAGTTCATCTATAAAGGGCATTCCTAATATGATATCTCTAGTTGTGAAGTCATAATTGTACATTGTTTTTATTGTTAATATTTTATCATATATTTGTAGTTTTACATCTTTTGCGTAGTATTTTACCATGCTTCCTTCGTCATTAAATCCTGTGAATACGGTTGGATTTTTTATTTTTTGCCATTTAGATTCTGGTAAACAATTGTATCTACATAAATTTGCTTCTGCGCCTGTATCTATCATTGGTGTATAATATCTACTATTATATCCTTCTACAATTATTTTTTCTAATATATATACTTTCATGCTAGGGTATTCTTATAGTATTGATTTTGTCCTATTGATTATTACATTTTTATTTTGGTAATGAATGATTAATCTTTTATCTTCTAACTTATATGGTTTTACTTGTTCTAGCCATTGTAGTCCTAAAACTATATTTGGATTTATCTGTCCTATTGTAAATTGTATATTTATAGGTATTCCTCCTATAATTAATTCTTGAATAGTTATTTCCTTTGTTTGTTTTATTTCTACTGGTAAATCGGGTATTTCTTGTTCTTGAAGTATAATATCATCTTCTGTGATTAATTCTCTAGTTATCCAATTATCTTGTTCTCCTGTGTTGATTAAAATTAAATATTTTCGTTGATTTAATATTCCTGTTATATAATAGGGATGTTGTGTTGTTATTAGTTCATTAGGTATTTCATATTCTAATCTTCTAGAAGTACTCATTCTTGATGAGGATGAGGGGGTATCTATTTGCCTTTTTGGTGCTGTTCCTATTCTTTCCCTTACTATATCTAATTCTTGAGTCATATTTAGTTCATCATAACTATAACCATTATTATCTATAACTGTTAAGATGTTATCAAAAGGAGATTCTATCTTAATTTTATCAATTTTATTAGTTGCTTGTACCATATGTTTAGTAGTTAATATATATAAATTTTTGCATCTAGCTGTAAATATTTTACTTCCTGGGGTTAATTCTATTCCTGATAATTTCCAATATAATACTAGGGATTTATCTATATTTCTATCTTTGATTGCTACTGAATAATTTGGGTTAACTGTAAACTTAAATTTTTGATATATTAAATTTCCTCTTACTGCGCTGATTATACTTTGTTCAATTGGGTATTTAATTCTGTCATCTGCTAGGTATAGTTCTATAGGTGTATTTATTCCTTCTTTGAAACATGCTTTTATTAATATCTGTATTGCTCCTAAATGTACATGAGTTATTTCGTTTTTCGGTTTTGGCTTTAATGTTTGTATTTCTTTAGTTATTTCTCTTTTACTTATTATGGGTACCATTGCACTTCCTTGTGCATATTTACAGTCTATTGTATGTTCTTTTTGGCTTATTATATAATATTCTTCTTTTGGTTTTTTGAACCAATATTTTACCATTGGGACATCTAATATGTTAGCTATTTTTAAGGTTATTTCTTGTTTTGTGATTTGTTTATATATATTTGAGTCAAATATTATTTTCTGGTTATTACTATCTTCAGTTTGGTAATTTTCTTTTTCTATTATTCCTGATTCAGTCATCAATTTCGTTTTCTGTATCTGATAGGTTTATATTGTTAGCATCATCAGTATTTAGATCAGTTTCTAAATCTGAGTTGTTCATCTCTATATCTGGTAATTCATCTAGTTCATAAATACTATCATTACTTTCTAAATCATAATCTATGTATGGTAATTCTGTATAAACATTTTCTTCTACTCTTATTTCGGTAATTTGTTTTTTCTTAATATCTTTAGGTATTTTACAATCTTTAGCTAAGTGTCCTAATTTTCCACAGTTATAACATTTGCATTCTGATAATTTTTTCTTACTAGCAACAGTATATACAGCCGATGGAGCAGAACTACAACAAATACCAGACTTATATAATGCCTTTACAATATACAAAAGGATTACAGACGGATCATTCTTTTATATCAGATGTTATTCAGCACCAGCAGAAATATTATACAACGAGATAAAACCACTCATCCAAGTCGTAAAAATTGGACTTACCAGAGATATGATTATTCCAGAAGATATAGAAAAACAACCGGAAATACCAGAAGTAGATATACCGACATTCTTCGCTACAAAAAGATTAATAGGACTACAGGTGATTATTCAAGAACTAGTCAACAACTACACTAATGGACATAATATATGGAAATATCATTGTAGAGACCATTCTATGATCTATGCAAATGCAAGAGTACTACGCCAAGAAGATATGGAAGAAGTACGTAATTGGATATGGACTTTACTAAGACCTGAAGATACCCCAACAACAAGAGCTATCAAAAAGGAATTTATTTCAGAAAAATTATTGGTTAAATATTGCCAGTATTTAGGACCGAAATACCCAGATCACCATTGTTCAAAGTGCAGTGGAGGAAATACCACAACTATACCAGAAGTGAATCTAGAATGAAGACAACAGGACAAAAAGCTACAGACAAAAAATAATGGGAAGACCCACAGATATTTTTTAGTTTGTCTTATTATGTAAATTATTGTATTAGTTTACTTTACTTTAGTGGGAAACAAAAACCCCACACGTTTTTCTTTAGTATGATTAGAATAGAATAAGTTAAAAAGTCAAAAAGCAAACAGTGACTAGCACTGTGTACTTTTTGAAAAATATGTAAAAGAAGACGCGTTTTTCTTTCTTTTCTTTCAGAAGTCGTAAAGCAAACAGTTGCTTAGACTGTTTACTCACGCGGTTTCTTTATGTAAATTATTGAGGCACTTGCCTCCTATGTGTATAAATAGAGACGGACAGATGAGAAAGAAGGCAAGCAATTTTGCTAACCTACTCTCTCATGTGTTGAGACTCACCACAAATAAAAAATATTTTATTTTACATATATAGCATGGAGGAATCCAATATAGAAACATCTATATCACATACTACGGAGGAAATAACAACAAAGGTATACTCATATTTACATATGTGTAACTAATCTATCATATTCCTAATAATCTCTATTTAGATTATTATTATTTATCATGTTGTAGTTTGATTATGTTAACATTATCCTTATTAGTTTGCTATGATTAGGAAGCTGAGAGTAAGTTAGGCCCAGACTAAGCTTTTCCAAAATGGTTGAACCCAGAAGAAGGCTAGAAATGCCGTGAATAGGGTAGTAAACCAAATGAAGTAAGCAGGGTTAGGGTAAACTGATTAAAGCTGGAACTCATAGTAGTGACTAACCGGATAATTAAACATACTGAACTACTAGATGATAAAGATGATAATATAAGCAGAGGTTAGAAGGAATAATTGATTAAAACACAGAAGTAAGAAATGACAGAACCTAGTTATGAAAAACCCGAGATAGCAGAAACTAGTAACCCTAAACAAACGGAAGATATAGAAAGATATAAAACACCAATACCTAAGTATCTTATAAATGGAGATAAAGACTATAAAATATTAGTCTTATATATATTAAAAAATTTAGATACAGATATCACACAAAGAATATATAACCTACTATTTAACCACGAAATTATAGATTTAATGAAAGAATTATGGTTAGACACAATATTAAACAATGATAGTGATGATGACTCTAGAAATAATGATATATACCTTGATATAGATACAGAAGGATATCTAGATTTTTATTAAAATGAACCAAGAAAATTTAGAAAATTGGCAAAAAACTATTAATGAATTAAGAGAAAAAGAGACCTTAATACAATATAACCTAGATAAATATATCCAAACCCAGAATGAAGCATATCTAGATCTAATAGTACAAGATATCAACCAAATACTACGACTAATTAGACAAAGAGATATTTATTTTAATTCCGCATTTACATAAATGTCTCTAGTAGAAAGATCAAAGGACCACCCCCCACAAATGGTATCAGAGCATAGGAATAAAACAAATAGTAACAAAGAGCATAGGATGAAAAAAGATATAACTGAAAAAGAATATAGGAATAAAATAGATAATCGTACAAATATTTGTTTATATATATTTGAGTCAAATATTATTTTCTGGTTATTACTATCTTCAGTTTGGTAATTTTCTTTTTCTATTATTCCTGATTCAGTCATCAATTTCGTTTTCTGTATCTGATAGGTTTATATTGTTAGCATCATCAGTATTTAGATCAGTTTCTAAATCTGAGTTGTTCATCTCTATATCTGGTAATTCATCTAGTTCATAAATACTATCATTACTTTCTAAATCATAATCTATGTATGGTAATTCTGTATAAACATTTTCTTCTACTCTTATTTCGGTAATTTGTTTTTTCTTAATATCTTTAGGTATTTTACAATCTTTAGCTAAGTGTCCTAATTTTCCACAGTTATAACATTTGCATTCTGATAATTTTTTCTTAGGTCGATAAGGTCTTTTTCGTTTATAATTTTTTATATAATATCTTTTTCTTGGATTTTTGTATTTGTATTTTGACTTAAAAGATTTATATTTTTTAAATCGTTTTTTGTATCTAAACTTATTCTTCTTAGTTTTGCAACCAAATTGTGGTGCTATCTTTTGTGTACAACATGCCATATTTTTTGTTAATACTTTATCTAATTTTTGTTTATCTTTATATTCATCACAGAGTCCTATAAACCATGTTTGTAAATATTTTATTCTAGCTCCTAATGTATCTGTTAAATTAGCTGCTTCCCATGCTGCTACTATTTTTGTACTAAATGGTTCAGGTAATTTTGTAAAATATGTTCTTCTAACTGCTATAGCTTCTTCATGAGTATATATTGCTCTATAATAGTAATCTTTAAAAGCGCATGTATATTCATCTATGTAACACATATTACAAATTGATAATTTGTTCATTAGTTGTCTATTTTGATTTTTATCTTTTTCTTGTTCTGCTACTTCTGTTGTCATACTTCCAAATTCATTTCTAATTGCAAATTCATATTTGTCTAGTATAGCTATGCTTGATGTTATCATTGCTCCACTACTATCTTTATTATTCCTTAAAGCTGCTCTACCTTCAGCTGTTATATTGTGTAGCCATAATGTCACTAATTCACATTTCTTGTTACTTCACTTAACCATTTTCAAAAAACAAGTTCACAATTTCAAGTCACTACACTTAACAATTTCAAGAAACAAGTTCACAATTTCAAATCACTACATTTAAATATTTCAAGAAACAAGTTCACAATTTCAAGTCACTATACTTAACTATTTTGAAGTCACTAATTCACATTTCTTGTTACTTCACTTAACCATTTTCAAAAAACAAGTTCACAATTTCAAATCACTACACTTAACCATTTTAAAAAGCAAGTTCACAATTTCAAGTCACAACACTTAACCATTTCAAGAAACAAGTTCACAATTTCAAATCACTACACTTTACCATTTTCAAGTCACTAATTTTAATTTCAAATCACTACATTTAACCATTTTCCAGTCACTAATTCACAATTTCAAGTCACTATACTTAACCATTTTAAAAAGCAAGTTCATAATTTCAAATCACTACATTTAAATATTTCAAGAAACAAGTTCACAATTTCAAGTCACTACACTTAACTATTTTGAAGTCACTAATTCACATTTCTTGTTACTTCACTTAACCATTTTCAAAAAACAAGTTCACAATTTCAAGTCACTACACTTAACCATTTTCAAGTCACTAATTCATATTTCAAGTCACTACGTACACTTAACCATTTTCAAATCACTAATTCACAATTTCAAGTCAGAACACTTAACCATTTTTAAGAAACAAGTTCACATTTCAAGTTACTACACTTAACCATTTTCAAGAAACAAGTTCACAATTTCAAATCACTACACTTAACCATTTTAAAAAGCAAGTTCACAATTTCAAGTCACTACGCTTAACCATTTCAAGAAACAAGTTCACAATTTCACATCACTACATTTAAACATTTCAAGAAACAAGTTCACAATTTCAAGTCACTATACTTAACTATTTTGAAGTCACTAATTCACATTTCTTGTTACTTCACTTAACCATTTTCAAAAAACAAGTTCACAATTTCAAGTCACTACACTTAACCATTTTAAAAAGCAAGTTCACAATTTCAAGTCACAACACTTAACCATTTCAAAAAACAAGTTCACAATTTAAAATCACTACACTTTACCATTTTCAAGTCACTAATTTTAATTTCAAATCACTAAATTTAACCATTTTCCAGTCACTAATTCACAATTTCAAGTCACTACACTTAACCATTTCAAGAAACAAGTTCACAATTTCAAATCACTACATTTAAATATTTCAAGAAACAAGTTAAATGTAGTGATTTGAAATTGTGAACTTGTTTCTTGAAATTGTTAAGTGTAGTGACTTGAAATTGTGAACTTGTTTTTTGAAAATGGTTAAGTGAAGTAACAAGAAATGTGAATTAGTGACTTCAAAATAGTTAAGTGTAGTGACTTGAAATTGTGAACTTGTTTCTTGAAATGTTTAAATGTAGTGATTTGAAATTGTGAACTTGTTTCTTGAAATGGTTAAGTGTAGTGACTTGAAATTGTGAATTAGTGACTGGAAAATGGTTAAATGTAGTGATTTGAAATTAAAATTAGTGACTTGAAAAAGGTAAAGTGTAGTGATTTGAAATTGTGAATTTGTTTCTTGAAATGGTTAAGTGTTGTGACTTGAAATTGTGAACTTGCTTTAACTTGTTTCTTGAAATGGTTAAGTGTTGTGACTTGAAATTGTGAACTTGCTTTAACTTGTTTCTTGAAATGGTTAAGTGTTGTGACTTGAAATTGTGAATTTGCTTTTTAAAATGGTTAAGTGTAGTGATTTGAAATTGTGAACTTGTTTTTTGAAAATGGTTAAGTGAAGTAACAAGAAATGTGAATTAGTGACTTCAAAATAGTTAAGTATAGTGACTTGAAATTGTGAACTTGTTTCTTGAAATGTTTAAATGTAGTGATGTGAAATTGTGAACTTGTTTCTTGAAATGGTTAAGCGTAGTGACTTGAAATTGTGAATTAGTGACTGGAAAATGGTTAAATGTAGTGATTTGAAATTAAAATTAGTGACTTGAAAATGGTAAAGTGTTGTGATTTAAAATTGTGAACTTGTTTCTTGAAATAGTTAAGTGTAGTGACTTGAAATTGTGAATTAGTGAATGAAAAATGGTTAAATGTAGTGATTTAAAATTAAAATTAGTGACTTGAAAATGGTAAAGTGTAGTGATTTGAAATTGTGAACTTGTTTCTTGAAATGGTTAAGTGTAGTGATTTGAAATTGTGAACTTGTTTCTTAAAATGGTTAGGTGTTGTGACTTGAAATTGTGAACTTACTTTTTAAAATGGTTAAGTGTAGTGATTTGAAATTGTGAACTTGTTTCTTGAAAATGGTTAAGTGTAGTAACTTGAAATGTGAACTTGTTTCTTAAAAATGGTTAAGTGTACTGACTTGAAATTGTGAATTAGTGATTTGAAAATGGTTAAGTGTACGTAGTGACTTGAAATGTGAATTAGTGACTTGAAAATGGTTACGTGTAGTTACTTGAAATTGTGAACTTGTTTCTTGAAATTGTTAAGTGTAGTGACTTGAAATTTTGAACTTGTTTTTTGAAAATGGTTAAGTGAAGTAACAAGAAATGTGAATTAGTGACTTCAAAATAGTTAAGTGTAGTAACTTGAAATTGTGAACTTGTTTCTTGAAATATTTAAATGTAGTGATTTGAAATTGTGAACTTGTTTCTTGAAATGGTTAAGTGTAGTGACTTGAAATTGTGAATTAGTGACTGGAAAATGGTTAAATTTAGTGATTTGAAATTAAAATTAGTGACTTGAAAATGGTAAAGTGTAGTGATTTTAAATTGTGAACTTGTTTTTTGAAATGGTTATAAAATACCTAAAGATATTAAGAAAAAACAAATTACCGAAATAAGAGTAGAAGAAAATGTTTATACAGAATTACCATACATAGATTATGATTTAGAAAGTAATGATAGTATTTATGAACTAGATGAATTACCAGATATAGAGATGAACAACTCAGATTTAGAAACTGATCTAAATACTGATGATGCTAACAATATAAACCTATCAGATACAGAAAACGAAATTGATGACTGAATCAGGAATAATAGAAAAAGAAAATTACCAAACTGAAGATAGTAATAACCAGAAAATAATATTTGACTCAAATATATATAAACAAATCACAAAACAAGAAATAACCTTAAAAATAGCTAACATATTAGATGTCCCAATGGTAAAATATTGGTTCAAAAAACCAAAAGAAGAATATTATATAATAAGCCAAAAAGAACATACAATAGACTGTAAATATGCACAAGGAAGTGCAATGGTACCCATAATAAGTAAAAGAGAAATAACTAAAGAAATACAAACATTAAAGCCAAAACCGAAAAACGAAATAACTCATGTACATTTAGGAGCAATACAGATATTAATAAAAGCATGTTTCAAAG
This sequence comes from Capsicum rhomboideum, assembly GCA_031232105.1. Lineage (NCBI taxonomy): Eukaryota > Viridiplantae > Streptophyta > Magnoliopsida > Solanales > Solanaceae > Capsicum > Capsicum rhomboideum. The sequence continues at coordinate 50,515,656 of CP124710.1, read as the reverse complement.
AAGGAATAAATACACCTATAGAACTATACCTAGCAGATGACAGAATTAAATACCCAATTGAACAAAGTATAATCAGCGCAGTAAGAGGAAATTTAATATATCAAAAATTTAAGTTTACAGTTAACCCAAATTATTCAGTAGCAATCAAAGATAGAAATATAGATAAATCCCTAGTATTATATTGGAAATTATCAGGAATAGAATTAACCCCAGGAAGTAAAATATTTACAGCTAGATGCAAAAATTTATATATATTAACTACTAAACATATGGTACAAGCAACTAATAAAATTGATAAAATTAAGATAGAATCTCCTTTTGATAACATCTTAACAGTTATAGATAATAATGATTATAGTTATGATGAACTAAATATGACTCAAGAATTAGATATAGTAAGGGAAAGAATAGGAACAGCACCAAAAAGGCAAATAGATACCCCCTCATCCTCATCAAGAATGAGTACTTCTAGAAGATTAGAATATGAAATACCTAATGAACTAATAACAACACAACATCCCTATTATATAACAGGAATATTAAATCAACGAAAATATTTAATTTTAATCAACACAGGAGAACAAGATAATTGGATAACTAGAGAATTAATCACAGAAGATGATATTATACTTCAAGAACAAGAAATACCCGATTTACCAGTAGAAATAAAACAAACAAAGGAAATAACTATTCAAGAATTAATTATAGGAGGAATACCTATAAATATACAATTTACAATAGGACAGATAAATCCAAATATAGTTTTAGGACTACAATGGCTAGAACAAGTAAAACCATATAAGTTAGAAGATAAAAGATTAATCATTCATTACCAAAATAAAAATGTAATAATCAATAGGACAAAATCAATACTATAAGAATACCCTAGCATGAAAGTATATATATTAGCAAAAATAATTGTAGAAGGATATAATAGTAGATATTATACACCAATGATAGATACAGGCGCAGAAGCAAATTTATGTAGATACAATTGTTTACCAGAATCTAAATGGCAAAAAATAAAAAATCCAACCGTATTCACAGGATTTAATGACGAAGGAAGCATGGTAAAATACTACGCAAAAGATGTAAAACTACAAATATATGATAAAATATTAACAATAAAAACAATGTACAATTATGACTTCACAACTAGAGATATCATATTAGGAATGCCCTTTATAGATGAACTATACCCACATATACTAACTAAAACACACTGTTGGTTTACAACACCTTGTAAACAAAAGATAGGAGCCAAAAGAGTACAAAATAAACCTAGAAAAATAACACCATGGATAAAAGGATCAGAAAAAATAACACAAAAACTAGAAAACCAAGCAACATCAGAAAAAGCAATAGAAATTATAACCTTTAATATCAACATGTTACAACCAATCTATGATAAGTTAGAACCTTTATATAGTGACAACCCACTGAAAGGATGGGATAAACATAAAACAACCATTACCATAGAACTAATAGATGAAAACAGTATAATAACCCAAAAACCATTAAAATATAACTTTGATGATTTAAAAGAATTTACCTTGCACATTAATGAATTACTTACAAACCAATACATCCAAGCTAGTAACAGTAAACATACTAGTCCCGCCTTTATTGTTAACAAACATAGTGAACAAAAACGAGGGAAAAGTAGGATGGTTATTGATTATAGAAACCTAAATGCCAAAACTAAAACTTATAATTACCCAATACCAAACAAAATATTAAAAATTAGACAAATCCAAGGATATAACTATTTTAGCAAATTTGATTGCAAATCAGGATTTTATCATTTAAAATTAGAAGATAACTCTAAACATTTAACAGCATTCACAGTACCCCAAGGATTTTACGAATGGAATGTTTTACCCTTTGGATATAAAAATGCACCAGGTAGATATCAACATTTTATGGATACATATTTTACACAATTAGAAAATTGCATTGTATATATTGATGATATATTGTTATACTCAAGGACAGAAGACGAGCATATACAATTGTTAAATAAATTTATTAACATTATAGATACAGCAGGAATTAGTTTAAGTAAAAGCAAGGCAGAAATAATGAAAAACCAAATAGAATTTCTAGGCATACAAATAGATAAGAATGGAGTAAAAATGCAAACACATATAGTACAGAAAATTATAAAATCAGATGAAATACTAGATACGAAGAAAAAATTACAATCCTTTTTAGGACTAGTAAATCAAGTAAGAGAATATATACCAAAATTAGCGGAATATTTAAAGCCCTTACATAAGAAATTAAAGAAAGATATTGAATATCATTTTGACCAAACAGATAAAAAACATATACAGAAAGTTAAAGAATTATGTCAAAAATTACCAAAATTATATTTTCCAGACATTACAAAAGAGTTTATATATATAGTAGAAACAGATTCCAGTAACCATAGTTACGGTGGAGTATTAAAATATAAGTATACTGACACAAAACAGGAACATCACTGTAGATATCATTCAGGAACATTTACGAAACCTCAAGATAAATGGGAAATAAATAGAAAAGAACTATTTGCTTTATATAAATGTTTATTAACATTTGAACCATATATTGTTTATAACAAATTTATTGTTAGAACAGATAATACGCAAGTAAAATGGTGGCTAACAAGAAAATTAGATGACTCAGTTACAACAAAAGAAATACGTCGACTTGTCTTAAATATACAAAATTTTGTATTTACAATAGAAGTTATCAGTACTAACAAAAATGTCACTGCAGACTACTTATCAAGACAAAGCTACTCAGACAGATCAAGATAGCCAAATGGATATTTTATTAAAAGCCATGACTACACTTTGCTTAAAAGTGGACAGCTTTGAGCTAGAACTAAAAGAGCTAAAGAAGGACAAAGCTACAAGTCAGCCGCATGACTCAAAATATGCTGAACTATGTCAATCGGAAGACATAAAAATTCCAGAACTAGAAGGAGACGTTGAGAAACTCCATAAAACTCATAATAAGTTTGTTAATGCAGCTACAGGAAAAGCATCTACAGGAGCAAGCAGCTCAAATCCAACCAGTCAACCTACGAAAAGGCAAAACCAAAATCTAAATAACCAGTTTTCAAAAACATATATCCACAATAAACAACCCATAAATCTATCTCACCCGACTATACCAAGTCCACAAACATCCACATATGCAGCAAGCCTAAACCAAAATAAACAAGTATACAACCATATTTCTAGAGCTTATATACAAAATATGTATAAAACCCAAACCTTCTTGAATTTACATCCAAGATCTCAAACAACCAATGACCCTCAAAAAGATTTTATAACTCAGAAACTACAAGGATATAATAAATTAATTGCCCAGCCAGGGACCAGTGCAAATTTAGTACGTACATGCTACGAATATGGACTACTAGCAACAGTATATACAGCCGATGGAGCAGAACTACAACAAATACCAGACTTATATAATGCCTTTACAATATACAAAAGGATTACAGACGGATCATTCTTTTATATCAGATGTTATTCAGCACCAGCAGAAATATTATACAACGAGATAAAACCACTCATCCAAGTCGTAAAAATTGGACTTACCAGAGATATGATTATTCCAGAAGATATAGAAAAACAACCGGAAATACCAGAAGTAGATATACCGACATTCTTCGCTACAAAAAGATTAATAGGACTACAGGTGATTATTCAAGAACTAGTCAACAACTACACTAATGGACATAATATATGGAAATATCATTGTAGAGACCATTCTATGATCTATGCAAATGCAAGAGTACTACGCCAAGAAGATATGGAAGAAGTACGTAATTGGATATGGACTTTACTAAGACCTGAAGATACCCCAACAACAAGAGCTATCAAAAAGGAATTTATTTCAGAAAAATTATTGGTTAAATATTGCCAGTATTTAGGACCGAAATACCCAGTATATATATATCCGGAAACACCAAAAATAATAAGAAAAATGGAATTATTAAGAAAATTAAGTGACATACACGAAGAACTTAAAATTAGAAAAGAAAGATTAAATTACAATATATTTGCAGGCGTAGCTAAGAAATCAATCGAAGCACAAAAACAAACTATACAAGAATTGGAATTACAAAAAGATATATTAGAAGTAAAATATGCGTATGAATAAAGAAGAATATCCAGTCGAAGAAAAAACATTTTTAGGCACAGACGGTACACAAATAATAATAACACACTCAAATTTAGGACGACGCTATAGGAAAATAGGTACAAAATTATATTTAATGCCAGATCCAATATCAGCTAAATTAGAAGATAGTCTAACAGAAATGATACGCTTACAAAAAGAAAATACTGAAATAGACCAAAAACTTGAAATTGAAAAAATACGATTAGAAGCCAGAAAAGAAATCGAACAACTAAAAAAGAAAGAACTCGAACAGCAAAAAAATAAACAACAAATCAGACCAGAATCTCCCCAAACACCATTTAAACCAGACCCGATCGCCGAACCAGAACCTGAAACATCAGAATCATCTACAAGAATACAAGAAATGGAAAGAGAATTAGCAATATTAAAACAAATATACGCCCAAAAAGTACAAGCACGATTAGCTAAACAACACGAAAAAATAAAAAAAGAAAAAGAAAAAAATTTAGTAATGGAATTAGAAAAGTTAAAAGAACAAATACATTTAGAAGAATTACACCCTGACGATGACTCACCCAATATAAGTATTGATAATATCACAATAAATAATACGACCGACATAGAAAATTTCACCATAGACAATATAACCATAAACGAATCCGAATCCGACGATAATAATAATGACGACAATAGTGAAACATATACTCAGATAATGGACCAAATAACAAATTTAAATATAAATACAACAAATGCTGAACCAAATATAAATACAATAAAAAATGAACAACCAAGCACAAGTAGAACATATGATAAAAGAAGACATGATAACCCCAGAACAACTGGACCAAGCTATTATACAGTAACAGACGATAATAGATATGAAGCAATATGGCAAAGCAGATTAAATAAATGGACACCAACTAGAACTCCAGAACATTCGCAATTTTTAGATTTAGACTGTGTTACAGATATAAATAAAACAATACAAGTATGGATAGGACAACTAGCAAAACAATTAATAGACAATAAGATATCAGTAGCAGATACACCAGGCTATATAGAAAGGACATTCATAGGAACAGTAAAATTATGGCTACACAATATAACAGCTGAAGGTAGAGCAGCTTTAAGGAATAATAAAGATAGTAGTGGAGCAATGATAACATCAAGCATAGCTATACTAGACAAATATGAATTTGCAATTAGAAATGAATTTGGAAGTATGACAACAGAAGTAGCAGAACAAGAAAAAGATAAAAATCAAAATAGACAACTAATGAACAAATTATCAATTTGTAATATGTGTTACATAGATGAATATACATGCGCTTTTAAAGATTACTATTATAGAGCAATATATACTCATGAAGAAGCTATAGCAGTTAGAAGAACATATTTTACAAAATTACCTGAACCATTTAGTACAAAAATAGTAGCAGCATGGGAAGCAGCTAATTTAACAGATACATTAGGAGCTAGAATAAAATATTTACAAACATGGTTTATAGGACTCTGTGATGAATATAAAGATAAACAAAAATTAGATAAAGTATTAACAAAAAATATGGCATGTTGTACACAAAAGATAGCACCACAATTTGGTTGCAAAACTAAGAAGAATAAGTTTAGATACAAAAAACGATTTAAAAAATATAAATCTTTTAAGTCAAAATACAAATACAAAAATCCAAGAAAAAGATATTATATAAAAAATTATAAACGAAAAAGACCTTATCGACCTAAGAAAAAATTATCAGAATGCAAATGTTATAACTGTGGAAAATTAGGACACTTAGCTAAAGATTGTAAAATACCTACAACATGATAAATAATAATAATCTAAATAGAGATTATTAGGAATATGATAGATTAGTTACACATATGTAAATATGAGTATACCTTTGTTGTTATTTCCTCCGTAGTATGTGATATAGATGTTTCTATATTGGATTCCTCCATGCTATATATGTAAAATAAAATATTTTTTATTTGTGGTGAGTCTCAACACATGAGAGAGTAGGTTAGCAAAATTGCTTGCCTTCTTTCTCATCTGTCCGTCTCTATTTATACACATAGGAGGCAAGTGCCTCAATAATTTACATAAAGAAACCGCGTGAGTAAACAGTCTAAGCAACTGTTTGCTTTACGACTTCTGAAAGAAAAGAAAGAAAAACGCGTCTTCTTTTACATATTTTTCAAAAAGTACACAGTGCTAGTCACTGTTTGCTTTTTGACTTTTTAACTTATTCTATTCTAATCATACTAAAGAAAAACGTGTGGGGTTTTTGTTTCCCACTAAAGTAAAGTAAACTAATACAATAATTTACATAATAAGACAAACTAAAAAATATCTGTGGGTCTTCCCATTATTTTTTGTCTGTAGCTTTTTGTCCTGTTGTCTTCATTCTAGATTCACTTCTGGTATAGTTGTGGTATTTCCTCCACTGCACTTTGAACAATGGTGATCTGGGTATTTCGGTCCTAAATACTGGCAATATTTAACCAATAATTTTTCTGAAATAAATTCCTTTTTGATAGCTCTTGTTGTTGGGGTATCTTCAGGTCTTAGTAAAGTCCATATCCAATTACGTACTTCTTCCATATCTTCTTGGCGTAGTACTCTTGCATTTGCATAGATCATAGAATGGTCTCTACAATGATATTTCCATATATTATGTCCATTAGTGTAGTTGTTGACTAGTTCTTGAATAATCACCTGTAGTCCTATTAATCTTTTTGTAGCGAAGAATGTCGGTATATCTACTTCTGGTATTTCCGGTTGTTTTTCTATATCTTCTGGAATAATCATATCTCTGGTAAGTCCAATTTTTACGACTTGGATGAGTGGTTTTATCTCGTTGTATAATATTTCTGCTGGTGCTGAATAACATCTGATATAAAAGAATGATCCGTCTGTAATCCTTTTGTATATTGTAAAGGCATTATATAAGTCTGGTATTTGTTGTAGTTCTGCTCCATCGGCTGTATATACTGTTGCTAGTAGTCCATATTCGTAGCATGTACGTACTAAATTTGCACTGGTCCCTGGCTGGGCAATTAATTTATTATATCCTTGTAGTTTCTGAGTTATAAAATCTTTTTGAGGGTCATTGGTTGTTTGAGATCTTGGATGTAAATTCAAGAAGGTTTGGGTTTTATACATATTTTGTATATAAGCTCTAGAAATATGGTTGTATACTTGTTTATTTTGGTTTAGGCTTGCTGCATATGTGGATGTTTGTGGACTTGGTATAGTCGGGTGAGATAGATTTATGGGTTGTTTATTGTGGATATATGTTTTTGAAAACTGGTTATTTAGATTTTGGTTTTGCCTTTTCGTAGGTTGACTGGTTGGATTTGAGCTGCTTGCTCCTGTAGATGCTTTTCCTGTAGCTGCATTAACAAACTTATTATGAGTTTTATGGAGTTTCTCAACGTCTCCTTCTAGTTCTGGAATTTTTATGTCTTCCGATTGACATAGTTCAGCATATTTTGAGTCATGCGGCTGACTTGTAGCTTTGTCCTTCTTTAGCTCTTTTAGTTCTAGCTCAAAGCTGTCCACTTTTAAGCAAAGTGTAGTCATGGCTTTTAATAAAATATCCATTTGGCTATCTTGATCTGTCTGAGTAGCTTTGTCTTGATAAGTAGTCTGCAGTGACATTTTTGTTAGTACTGATAACTTCTATTGTAAATACAAAATTTTGTATATTTAAGACAAGTCGACGTATTTCTTTTGTTGTAACTGAGTCATCTAATTTTCTTGTTAGCCACCATTTTACTTGCGTATTATCTGTTCTAACAATAAATTTGTTATAAACAATATATGGTTCAAATGTTAATAAACATTTATATAAAGCAAATAGTTCTTTTCTATTTATTTCCCATTTATCTTGAGGTTCCGTAAATGTTCCTGAATGATATCTACAGTGATGTTCCTGTTTTGTGTCAGTATACTTATATTTTAATACTCCACCGTAACTATGGTTACTGGAATCTGTTTCTACTATATATATAAACTCTTTTGTAATGTCTGGAAAATATAATTTTGGTAATTTTTGACATAATTCTTTAACTTTCTGTATATGTTTTTTATCTGTTTGGTCAAAATGAGGGCTTTAAATATTCCGCTAATTTTGGTATATATTCTCTTACTTGATTTACTAGTCCTAAAAAGGATTGTAATTTTTTCTTCGTATCTAGTATTTCATCTGATTTTATAATTTTCTGTACTATATGTGTTTGCATTTTTACTCCATTCTTATCTATTTGTATGCCTAGAAATTCTATTTGGTTTTTCATTATTTCTGCCTTGCTTTTACTTAAACTAATTCCTGCTGTATCTATAATGTTAATAAATTTATTTAACAATTGTATATGCTCGTCTTCTGTCCTTGAGTATAACAATATATCATCAATATATACAATGCAATTTTCTAATTGTGTAAAATATGTATCCATAAAATGTTGATATCTACCTGGTGCATTTTTATATCCAAAGGGTAAAACATTCCATTCGTAAAATCCTTGGGGTACTGTGAATGCTGTTAAATGTTTAGAGTTATCTTCTAATTTTAAATGATAAAATCCTGATTTGCAATCAAATTTGCTAAAATAGTTATATCCTTGGATTTGTCTAATTTTTAATATTTTGTTTGGTATTGGGTAATTATAAGTTTTAGTTTTGGCATTTAGGTTTCTATAATCAATAACCATCCTACTTTTCCCTCGTTTTTGTTCACTATGTTTGTTAACAATAAAGGCGGGACTAGTATGTTTACTGTTACTAGCTTGGATGTATTGGTTTGTAAGTAATTCATTAATGTGCAAGGTAAATTCTTTTAAATCATCAAAGTTATATTTTAATGGTTTTTGGGTTATTATACTGTTTTCATCTATTAGTTCTATGGTAATGGTTGTTTTATGTTTATCCCATCCTTTCAGTGGGTTGTCACTATATAAAGGTTCTAACTTATCATAGATTGGTTGTAACATGTTGATATTAAAGGTTATAATTTCTATTGCTTTTTCTGATGTTGCTTGGTTTTCTAGTTTTTGTGTTATTTTTTCTGATCCTTTTATCCATGGTGTTATTTTTCTAGGTTTATTTTGTACTCTTTTGGCTCCTATTTTTTGTTTACAAGGTGTTGTAAACCAACAGTGTGTTTTAGTTAGTATATGTGGGTATAGTTCATCTATAAAGGGCATTCCTAATATGATATCTCTAGTTGTGAAGTCATAATTGTACATTGTTTTTATTGTTAATATTTTATCATATATTTGTAGTTTTACATCTTTTGCGTAGTATTTTACCATGCTTCCTTCGTCATTAAATCCTGTGAATACGGTTGGATTTTTTATTTTTTGCCATTTAGATTCTGGTAAACAATTGTATCTACATAAATTTGCTTCTGCGCCTGTATCTATCATTGGTGTATAATATCTACTATTATATCCTTCTACAATTATTTTTGCTAATATATATACTTTCATGCTAGGGTATTCTTATAGTATTGATTTTGTCCTATTGATTATTACATTTTTATTTTGGTAATGAATGATTAATCTTTTATCTTCTAACTTATATGGTTTTACTTGTTCTAGCCATTGTAGTCCTAAAACTATATTTGGATTTATCTGTCCTATTGTAAATTGTATATTTATAGGTATTCCTCCTATAATTAATTCTTGAATAGTTATTTCCTTTGTTTGTTTTATTTCTACTGGTAAATCGGGTATTTCTTGTTCTTGAAGTATAATATCATCTTCTGTGATTAATTCTCTAGTTATCCAATTATCTTGTTCTCCTGTGTTGATTAAAATTAAATATTTTCGTTGATTTAATATTCCTGTTATATAATAGGGATGTTGTGTTGTTATTAGTTCATTAGGTATTTCATATTCTAATCTTCTAGAAGTACTCATTCTTGATGAGGATGAGGGGGTATCTATTTGCCTTTTTGGTGCTGTTCCTATTCTTTCCCTTACTATATCTAATTCTTGAGTCATATTTAGTTCATCATAACTATAATCATTATTATCTATAACTGTTAAGATGTTATCAAAAGGAGATTCTATCTTAATTTTATCAATTTTATTAGTTGCTTGTACCATATGTTTAGTAGTTAATATATATAAATTTTTGCATCTAGCTGTAAATATTTTACTTCCTGGGGTTAATTCTATTCCTGATAATTTCCAATATAATACTAGGGATTTATCTATATTTCTATCTTTGATTGCTACTGAATAATTTGGGTTAACTGTAAACTTAAATTTTTGATATATTAAATTTCCTCTTACTGCGCTGATTATACTTTGTTCAATTGGGTATTTAATTCTGTCATCTGCTAGGTATAGTTCTATAGGTGTATTTATTCCTTCTTTGAAACATGCTTTTATTAATATCTGTATTGCTCCTAAATGTACATGAGTTATTTCGTTTTTCGGTTTTGGCTTTAATGTTTGTATTTCTTTAGTTATTTCTCTTTTACTTATTATGGGTACCATTGCACTTCCTTGTGCATATTTACAGTCTATTGTATGTTCTTTTTGGCTTATTATATAATATTCTTCTTTTGGTTTTTTGAACCAATATTTTACCATTGGGACATCTAATATGTTAGCTATTTTTAAGGTTATTTCTTGTTTTGTGATTTGTTTATATATATTTGAGTCAAATATTATTTTCTGGTTATTACTATCTTCAGTTTGGTAATTTTCTTTTTCTATTATTCCTGATTCAGTCATCAATTTCGTTTTCTGTATCTGATAGGTTTATATTGTTAGCATCATCAGTATTTAGATCAGTTTCTAAATCTGAGTTGTTCATCTCTATATCTGGTAATTCATCTAGTTCATAAATACTATCATTACTTTCTAAATCATAATCTATGTATGGTAATTCTGTATAAACATTTTCTTCTACTCTTATTTCGGTAATTTGTTTTTTCTTAATATCTTTAGGTATTTTACAATCTTTAGCTAAGTGTCCTAATTTTCCACAGTTATAACATTTGCATTCTGATAATTTTTTCTTAGGTCGATAAGGTCTTTTTCGTTTATAATTTTTTATATAATATCTTTTTCTTGGATTTTTGTATTTGTATTTTGACTTAAAAGATTTATATTTTTTAAATCGTTTTTTGTATCTAAACTTATTCTTCTTAGTTTTGCAACCAAATTGTGGTGCTATCTTTTGTGTACAACATGCCATATTTTTTGTTAATACTTTATCTAATTTTTGTTTATCTTTATATTCATCACAGAGTCCTATAAACCATGTTTGTAAATATTTTATTCTAGCTCCTAATGTATCTGTTAAATTAGCTGCTTCCCATGCTGCTACTATTTTTGTACTAAATGGTTCAGGTAATTTTGTAAAATATGTTCTTCTAACTGCTATAGCTTCTTCATGAGTATATATTGCTCTATAATAGTAATCTTTAAAAGCGCATGTATATTCATCTATGTAACACATATTACAAATTGATAATTTGTTCATTAGTTGTCTATTTTGATTTTTATCTTTTTCTTGTTCTGCTACTTCTGTTGTCATACTTCCAAATTCATTTCTAATTGCAAATTCATATTTGTCTAGTATAGCTATGCTTGATGTTATCATTGCTCCACTACTATCTTTATTATTCCTTAAAGCTGCTCTACCTTCAGCTGTTATATTGTGTAGCCATAATTTTACTGTTCCTATGAATGTCCTTTCTATATAGCCTGGTGTATCTGCTACTGATATCTTATTGTCTATTAATTGTTTTGCTAGTTGTCCTATCCATACTTGTATTGTTTTATTTATATCTGTAACACAGTCTAAATCTAAAAATTGCGAATGTTCTGGAGTTCTAGTTGGTGTCCATTTATTTAATCTGCTTTGCCATATTGCTTCATATCTATTATCGTCTGTTACTGTATAATAGCTTGGTCCAGTTGTTCTGGGGTTATCATGTCTTCTTTTATCATATGTTCTACTTGTGCTTGGTTGTTCATTTTTTATTGTATTTATATTTGGTTCAGCATTTGTTGTATTTATATTTAAATTTGTTATTTGGTCCATTATCTGAGTATATGTTTCACTATTGTCGTCATTATTATTATCGTCGGATTCGGATTCGTTTATGGTTATATTGTCTATGGTGAAATTTTCTATGTCGGTCGTATTATTTATTGTGATATTATCAATACTTATATTGGGTGAGTCATCGTCAGGGTGTAATTCTTCTAAATGTATTTGTTCTTTTAACTTTTCTAATTCCATTACTAAATTTTTTTCTTTTTCTTTTTTTATTTTTTCGTGTTGTTTAGCTAATCGTGCTTGTACTTTTTGGGCGTATATTTGTTTTAATATTGCTAATTCTCTTTCCATTTCTTGTATTCTTGTAGATGATTCTGATGTTTCAGGTTCTGGTTCGGCGATCGGGTCTGGTTTAAATGGTGTTTGGGGAGATTCTGGTCTGATTTGTTGTTTATTTTTTTGCTGTTCGAGTTCTTTCTTTTTTAGTTGTTCGATTTCTTTTCTGGCTTCTAATCGTATTTTTTCAATTTCAAGTTTTTGGTCTATTTCAGTATTTTCTTTTTGTAAGCGTATCATTTCTGTTAGACTATCTTCTAATTTAGCTGATATTGGATCTGGCATTAAATATAATTTGTAATTTAATCTTTCTTTTCTAATTTTAAGTTCTTCGTGTATGTCACTTAATTTTCTTAATAATTCCATTTTTCTTATTATTTTTGGTGTTTCCGGATATATATATACTGGGTTACTTGGCTCTGGTTTATCCATTTATTAATGATTCTCTAATTTTAGTTATTGCTATAATAAAATGTCTTATTATTTTCGTTAAATTATTTATTTCCTTCAATATTTGTGTAATTTCTCTAAGATTATATTTTCTCTGACTTGTTATTTTATTCTGTTTTTGGATCTTTTTTGTTAAATAGTGTATTTTTATATGTCTAACTGGTTTTAGTTTTTGTAATTTATACATTATAATTCCTCATATTTATATTCTTGTTGTTTTATAAGTTGTCTTATATATTCATATTCCGTATAGGAAATTGTGTCTATTAATTCAGCTATTTTTGTGTATTCATACTTTTCATATAGTGTATTCAGATCTAGTCTTAATTTCTGTATTTTTGTTGCTATATTTATTTGTTTATCTAATCTTATACATCTGGGATGTTCATCTGGTAAATCTTCTCCATACTCAATTCCTTTCATGTTTTCTGTTTGTATTATAAATTGTTTTTTACTTTGGTTTCTTATCCTATCTTTATAAATATTTAGTTTTCTTTTATTTGTACGATTATCTATTTTATTCCTATATTCTTTTTCAGTTATATCTTTTTTCATCCTATGCTCTTTGTTACTATTTGTTTTATTCCTATGCTCTGATACCATTTGTGGGGGGTGGTCCTTTGATCTTTCTACTAGAGACATTTATGTAAATGCGGAATTAAAATAAATATCTCTTTGTCTAATTAGTCGTAGTATTTGGTTGATATCTTGTACTATTAGATCTAGATATGCTTCATTCTGGGTTTGGATATATTTATCTAGGTTATATTGTATTAAGGTCTCTTTTTCTCTTAATTCATTAATAGTTTTTTGCCAATTTTCTAAATTTTCTTGGTTCATTTTAATAAAAATCTAGATATCCTTCTGTATCTATATCAAGGTATATATCATTATTTCTAGAGTCATCATCACTATCATTGTTTAATATTGTGTCTAACCATAATTCTTTCATTAAATCTATAATTTCGTGGTTAAATAGTAGGTTATATATTCTTTGTGTGATATCTGTATCTAAATTTTTTAATATATATAAGACTAATATTTTATAGTCTTTATCTCCATTTATAAGATACTTAGGTATTGGTGTTTTATATCTTTCTATATCTTCCGTTTGTTTAGGGTTACTAGTTTCTGCTATCTCGGGTTTTTCATAACTAGGTTCTGTCATTTCTTACTTCTGTGTTTTAATCAATTATTCCTTCTAACCTCTGCTTATATTATCATCTTTATCATCTAGTAGTTCAGTATGTTTAATTATCCGGTTAGTCACTACTATGAGTTCCAGCTTTAATCAGTTTACCCTAACCCTGCTTACTTCATTTGGTTTACTACCCTATTCACGGCATTTCTAGCCTTCTTCTGGGTTCAACCATTTTGGAAAAGCTTAGTCTGGGCCTAACTTACTCTCAGCTTCCTAATCATAGCAAACTAATAAGGATAATGTTAACATAATCAAACTACAACATGATAAATAATAATAATCTAAATAGAGATTATTAGGAATATGATAGATTAGTTACACATATGTAAATATGAGTATACCTTTGTTGTTATTTCCTCCGTAGTATGTGATATAGATGTTTCTATATTGGATTCCTCCATGCTATATATGTAAAATAAAATATTTTTTATTTGTGGTGAGTCTCAACACATGAGAGAGTAGGTTAGCAATTAACTCAGAAACTACAAGGATATAATAAATTAATTGCCCAGCCAGGGACCAGTGCAAATTTAGTACGTACATGCTACGAATATGGACTACTAGCAACAGTATATACAGCCGATGGAGCAGAACTACAACAAATACCAGACTTATATAATGCCTTTACAATATACAAAAGGATTACAGACGGATCATTCTTTTATATCAGATGTTATTCAGCACCAGCAGAAATATTATACAACGAGATAAAACCACTCATCCAAGTCGTAAAAATTGGACTTACCAGAGATATGATTATTCCAGAAGATATAGAAAAACAACCGGAAATACCAGAAGTAGATATACCGACATTCTTCGCTACAAAAAGATTAATAGGACTACAGGTGATTATTCAAGAACTAGTCAACAACTACACTAATGGACATAATATATGGAAATATCATTGTAGAGACCATTCTATGATCTATGCAAATGCAAGAGTACTACGCCAAGAAGATATGGAAGAAGTACGTAATTGGATATGGACTTTACTAAGACCTGAAGATACCCCAACAACAAGAGCTATCAAAAAGGAATTTATTTCAGAAAAATTATTGGTTAAATATTGCCAGTATTTAGGACCGAAATACCCAGATCACCATTGTTCAAAGTGCAGTGGAGGAAATACCACAACTATACCAGAAGTGAATCTAGAATGAAGACAACAGGACAAAAAGCTACAGACAAAAAATAATGGGAAGACCCACAGATATTTTTTAGTTTGTCTTATTATGTAAATTATTGTATTAGTTTACTTTACTTTAGTGGGAAACAAAAACCCCACACGTTTTTCTTTAGTATGATTAGAATAGAATAAGTTAAAAAGTCAAAAAGCAAACAGTGACTAGCACTGTGTACTTTTTGAAAAATATGTAAAAGAAGACGCGTTTTTCTTTCTTTTCTTTCAGAAGTCGTAAAGCAAACAGTTGCTTAGACTGTTTACTCACGCGGTTTCTTTATGTAAATTATTGAGGCACTTGCCTCCTATGTGTATAAATAGAGACGGACAGATGAGAAAGAAGGCAAGCAATTTTGCTAACCTACTCTCTCATGTGTTGAGACTCACCACAAATAAAAAATATTTTATTTTACATATATAGCATGGAGGAATCCAATATAGAAACATCTATATCACATACTACGGAGGAAATAACAACAAAGGTATACTCATATTTACATATGTGTAACTAATCTATCATATTCCTAATAATCTCTATTTAGATTATTATTATTTATCATGTTGTAGTTTGATTATGTTAACATTATCCTTATTAGTTTGCTATGATTAGGAAGCTGAGAGTAAGTTAGGCCCAGACTAAGCTTTTCCAAAATGGTTGAACCCAGAAGAAGGCTAGAAATGCCGTGAATAGGGTAGTAAACCAAATGAAGTAAGCAGGGTTAGGGTAAACTGATTAAAGCTGGAACTCATAGTAGTGACTAACCGGATAATTAAACATACTGAACTACTAGATGATAAAGATGATAATATAAGCAGAGGTTAGAAGGAATAATTGATTAAAACACAGAAGTAAGAAATGACAGAACCTAGTTATGAAAAACCCGAGATAGCAGAAACTAGTAACCCTAAACAAACGGAAGATATAGAAAGATATAAAACACCAATACCTAAGTATCTTATAAATGGAGATAAAGACTATAAAATATTAGTCTTATATATATTAAAAAATTTAGATACAGATATCACACAAAGAATTAGTTATCCAATTATCTTGTTCTCCTGTGTTGATTAAAATTAAATATTTTCGTTGATTTAATATTCCTGTTATATAATAGGGATGTTGTGTTGTTATTAGTTCATTAGGTATTTCATATTCTAATCTTCTAGAAGTACTCATTCTTGATGAGGATGAGGGGGTATCTATTTGCCTTTTTGGTGCTGTTCCTATTCTTTCCCTTACTATATCTAATTCTTGAGTCATATTTAGTTCATCATAACTATAATCATTATTATCTATAACTGTTAAGATGTTATCAAAAGGAGATTCTATCTTAATTTTATCAATTTTATTAGTTGCTTGTACCATATGTTTAGTAGTTAATATATATAAATTTTTGCATCTAGCTGTAAATATTTTACTTCCTGGGGTTAATTCTATTCCTGATAATTTCCAATATAATACTAGGGATTTATCTATATTTCTATCTTTGATTGCTACTGAATAATTTGGGTTAACTGTAAACTTAAATTTTTGATATATTAAATTTCCTCTTACTGCGCTGATTATACTTTGTTCAATTGGGTATTTAATTCTGTCATCTGCTAGGTATAGTTCTATAGGTGTATTTATTCCTTCTTTGAAACATGCTTTTATTAATATCTGTATTGCTCCTAAATGTACATGAGTTATTTCGTTTTTCGGTTTTGGCTTTAATGTTTGTATTTCTTTAGTTATTTCTCTTTTACTTATTATGGGTACCATTGCACTTCCTTGTGCATATTTACAGTCTATTGTATGTTCTTTTTGGCTTATTATATAATATTCTTCTTTTGGTTTTTTGAACCAATATTTTACCATTGGGACATCTAATATGTTAGCTATTTTTAAGGTTATTTCTTGTTTTGTGATTTGTTTATATATATTTGAGTCAAATATTATTTTCTGGTTATTACTATCTTCAGTTTGGTAATTTTCTTTTTCTATTATTCCTGATTCAGTCATCAATTTCGTTTTCTGTATCTGATAGGTTTATATTGTTAGCATCATCAGTATTTAGATCAGTTTCTAAATCTGAGTTGTTCATCTCTATATCTGGTAATTCATCTAGTTCATAAATACTATCATTACTTTCTAAATCATAATCTATGTATGGTAATTCTGTATAAACATTTTCTTCTACTCTTATTTCGGTAATTTGTTTTTTCTTAATATCTTTAGGTATTTTACAATCTTTAGCTAAGTGTCCTAATTTTCCACAGTTATAACATTTGCATTCTGATAATTTTTTCTTAGGTCGATAAGGTCTTTTTCGTTTATAATTTTTTATATAATATCTTTTTCTTGGATTTTTGTATTTGTATTTTGACTTAAAAGATTTATATTTTTTAAATCGTTTTTTGTATCTAAACTTATTCTTCTTAGTTTTGCAACCAAATTGTGGTGCTATCTTTTGTGTTGTTTAGCTAATCGTGCTTGTACTTTTTGGGCGTATATTTGTTTTAATATTGCTAATTCTCTTTCCATTTCTTGTATTCTTGTAGATGATTCTGATGTTTCAGGTTCTGGTTCGGCGATCGGGTCTGGTTTAAATGGTGTTTGGGGAGATTCAGATTTAGTAATGGAATTAGAAAAGTTAAAAGAACAAATACATTTAGAAGAATTACACCCTGACGATGACTCACCCAATATAAGTATTGATAATATCACAATAAATAATACGACCGACATAGAAAATTTCACCATAGACAATATAACCATAAACGAATCCGAATCCGACGATAATAATAATGACGACAATAGTGAAACATATACTCAGATAATGGACCAAATAACAAATTTAAATATAAATACAACAAATGCTGAACCAAATATAAATACAATAAAAAATGAACAACCAAGCACAAGTAGAACATATGATAAAAGAAGACATGATAACCCCAGAACAACTGGACCAAGCTATTATACAGTAACAGACGATAATAGATATGAAGCAATATGGCAAAGCAGATTAAATAAATGGACACCAACTAGAACTCCAGAACATTCGCAATTTTTAGATTTAGACTGTGTTACAGATATAAATAAAACAATACAAGTATGGATAGGACAACTAGCAAAACAATTAATAGACAATAAGATATCAGTAGCAGATACACCAGGCTATATAGAAAGGACATTCATAGGAACAGTAAAATTATGGCTACACAATATAACAGCTGAAGGTAGAGCAGCTTTAAGGAATAATAAAGATAGTAGTGGAGCAATGATAACATCAAGCATAGCTATACTAGACAAATATGAATTTGCAATTAGAAATGAATTTGGAAGTATGACAACAGAAGTAGCAGAACAAGAAAAAGATAAAAATCAAAATAGACAACTAATGAACAAATTATCAATTTGTAATATGTGTTACATAGATGAATATACATGCGCTTTTAAAGATTATTATTATAGAGCAATATATACTCATGAAGAAGCTATAGCAGTTAGAAGAACATATTTTACAAAATTACCTGAACCATTTAGTACAAAAATAGTAGCAGCATGGGAAGCAGCTAATTTAACAGATACATTAGGAGCTAGAATAAAATATTTACAAACATGGTTTATAGGACTCTGTGATGAATATAAAGATAAACAAAAATTAGATAAAGTATTAACAAAAAATATGGCATGTTGTACACAAAAGATAGCACCACAATTTGGTTGCAAAACTAAGAAGAATAAGTTTAGATACAAAAAACGATTTAAAAAATATAAATCTTTTAAGTCAAAATACAAATACAAAAATCCAAGAAAAAGATATTATATAAAAAATTATAAACGAAAAAGACCTTATCGACCTAAGAAAAAATTATCAGAATGCAAATGTTATAACTGTGGAAAATTAGGACACTTAGCTAAAGATTGTAAAATACCTAAAGATATTAAGAAAAAACAAATTACCGAAATAAGAGTAGAAGAAAATGTTTATACAGAATTACCATACATAGATCATGATTTAGAAAGTAATGATAGTATTTATGAACTAGATGAATTACCAGATATAGAGATGAACAACTCAGATTTAGAAACTGATCTAAATACTGATGATGCTAACAATATAAACCTATCAGATACAGAAAACGAAATTGATGACTGAATCAGGAATAATAGAAAAAGAAAATTACCAAACTGAAGATAGTAATAACCAGAAAATAATATTTGACTCAAATATATATAAACAAATCACAAAACAAGAAATAACCTTAAAAATAGCTAACATATTAGATGTCCCAATGGTAAAATATTGGTTCAAAAAACCAAAAGAAGAATATTATATAATAAGCCAAAAAGAACATACAATAGACTGTAAATATGCACAAGGAAGTGCAATGGTACCCATAATAAGTAAAAGAGAAATAACTAAAGAAATACAAACATTAAAGCCAAAACCGAAAAACGAAATAACTCATGTACATTTAGGAGCAATACAGATATTAATAAAAGCATGTTTCAAAGAAGGAATAAATACACTTATAGAACTATACCTAGCAGATGACAGAATTAAATACCCAATTGAACAAAGTATAATCAGCGCAGTAAGAGGAAATTTAATATATCAAAAATTTAAGTTTACAGTTAACCCAAATTATTCAGTAGCAATCAAAGATAGAAATATAGATAAATCCCTAGTATTATATTGGAAATTATCAGGAATAGAATTAACCCCAGGAAGTAAAATATTTACAGCTAGATGCAAAAATTTATATATATTAACTACTAAACATATGGTACAAGCAACTAATAAAATTGATAAAATTAAGATAGAATCTCCTTTTGATAACATCTTAACAGTTATAGATAATAATGATTATAGTTATGATGAACTAAATATGACTCAAGAATTAGATATAGTAAGGGAAAGAATAGGAACAGCACCAAAAAGGCAAATAGATACCCCCTCATCCTCATCAAGAATGAGTACTTCTAGAAGATTAGAATATGAAATACCTAATGAACTAATAACAACACAACATCCCTATTATATAACAGGAATATTAAATCAACGAAAATATTTAATTTTAATCAACACAGGAGAACAAGATAATTGGATAACTAGAGAATTAATCACAGAAGATGATATTATACTTCAAGAACAAGAAATACCCGATTTACCAGTAGAAATAAAACAAACAAAGGAAATAACTATTCAAGAATTAATTATAGGAGGAATACCTATAAATATACAATTTACAATAGGACAGATAAATCCAAATATAGTTTTAGGACTACAATGGCTAGAACAAGTAAAACCATATAAGTTAGAAGATAAAAGATTAATCATTCATTACCAAAATAAAAATGTAATAATCAATAGGACAAAATCAATACTATAAGAATACCCTAGCATGAAAGTATATATATTAGCAAAAATAATTGTAGAAGGATATAATAGTAGATATTATACACCAATGATAGATACAGGCGCAGAAGCAAATTTATGTAGATACAATTGTTTACCAGAATCTAAATGGCAAAAAATAAAAAATCCAACCGTATTCACAGGATTTAATGACGAAGGAAGCATGGTAAAATACTACGCAAAAGATGTAAAACTACAAATATATGATAAAATATTAACAATAAAAACAATGTACAATTATGACTTCACAACTAGAGATATCATATTAGGAATGCCCTTTATAGATGAACTATACCCACATATACTAACTAAAACACACTGTTGGTTTACAACACCTTGTAAACAAAAAATAGGAGCCAAAAGAGTACAAAATAAACCTAGAAAAATAACACCATGGATAAAAGGATCAGAAAAAATAACACAAAAACTAGAAAACCAAGCAACATCAGAAAAAGCAATAGAAATTATAACCTTTAATATCAACATGTTACAACCAATCTATGATAAGTTAGAACCTTTATATAGTGACAACCCACTGAAAGGATGGGATAAACATAAAACAACCATTACCATAGAACTAATAGATGAAAACAGTATAATAACCCAAAAACCATTAAAATATAACTTTGATGATTTAAAAGAATTTACCTTGCACATTAATGAATTACTTACAAACCAATACATCCAAGCTAGTAACAGTAAACATACTAGTCCCGCCTTTATTGTTAACAAACATAGTGAACAAAAACGAGGGAAAAGTAGGATGGTTATTGATTATAGAAACCTAAATGCCAAAACTAAAACTTATAATTACCCAATACCAAACAAAATATTAAAAATTAGACAAATCCAAGGATATAACTATTTTAGCAAATTTGATTGCAAATCAGGATTTTATCATTTAAAATTAGAAGATAACTCTAAACATTTAACAGCATTCACAGTACCCCAAGGATTTTACGAATGGAATGTTTTACCCTTTGGATATAAAAATGCACCAGGTAGATATCAACATTTTATGGATACATATTTTACACAATTAGAAAATTGCATTGTATATATTGATGATATATTGTTATACTCAAGGACAGAAGACGAGCATATACAATTGTTAAATAAATTTATTAACATTATAGATACAGCAGGAATTAGTTTAAGTAAAAGCAAGGCAGAAATAATGAAAAACCAAATAGAATTTCTAGGCATACAAATAGATAAGAATGGAGTAAAAATGCAAACACATATAGTACAGAAAATTATAAAATCAGATGAAATACTAGATACGAAGAAAAAATTACAATCCTTTTTAGGACTAGTAAATCAAGTAAGAGAATATATACCAAAATTAGCGGAATATTTAAAGCCCTTACATAAGAAATTAAAGAAAGATATTGAATATCATTTTGACCAAACAGATAAAAAACATATACAGAAAGTTAAAGAATTATGTCAAAAATTACCAAAATTATATTTTCCAGACATTACAAAAGAGTTTATATATATAGTAGAAACAGATTCCAGTAACCATAGTTACGGTGGAGTATTAAAATATAAGTATACTGACACAAAACAGGAACATCACTGTAGATATCATTCAGGAACATTTACGGAACCTCAAGATAAATGGGAAATAAATAGAAAAGAACTATTTGCTTTATATAAATGTTTATTAACATTTGAACCATATATTGTTTATAACAAATTTATTGTTAGAACAGATAATACGCAAGTAAAATGGTGGCTAACAAGAAAATTAGATGACTCAGTTACAACAAAAGAAATACGTCGACTTGTCTTAAATATACAAAATTTTGTATTTACAATAGAAGTTATCAGTACTAACAAAAATGTCACTGCAGACTACTTATCAAGACAAAGCTACTCAGACAGATCAAGATAGCCAAATGGATATTTTATTAAAAGCCATGACTACACTTTGCTTAAAAGTGGACAGCTTTGAGCTAGAACTAAAAGAGCTAAAGAAGGACAAAGCTACAAGTCAGCCGCATGACTCAAAATATGCTGAACTATGTCAATCGGAAGACATAAAAATTCCAGAACTAGAAGGAGACGTTGAGAAACTCCATAAAACTCATAATAAGTTTGTTAATGCAGCTACAGGAAAAGCATCTACAGGAGCAAGCAGCTCAAATCCAACCAGTCAACCTACGAAAAGGCAAAACCAAAATCTAAATAACCAGTTTTCAAAAACATATATCCACAATAAACAACCCATAAATCTATCTCACCCGACTATACCAAGTCCACAAACATCCACATATGCAGCAAGCCTAAACCAAAATAAACAAGTATACAACCATATTTCTAGAGCTTATATACAAAATATGTATAAAACCCAAACCTTCTTGAATTTACATCCAAGATCTCAAACAACCAATGACCCTCAAAAAGATTTTATAACTCAGAAACTACAAGGATATAATAAATTAATTGCCCAGCCAGGGACCAGTGCAAATTTAGTACGTACATGCTACGAATATGGACTACTAGCAACAGTATATACAGCCGATGGAGCAGAACTACAACAAATACCAGACTTATATAATGCCTTTACAATATACAAAAGGATTACAGACGGATCATTCTTTTATATCAGATGTTATTCAGCACCAGCAGAAATATTATACAACGAGATAAAACCACTCATCCAAGTCGTAAAAATTGGACTTACCAGAGATATGATTATTCCAGAAGATATAGAAAAACAACCGGAAATACCAGAAGTAGATATACCGACATTCTTCGCTACAAAAAGATTAATAGGACTACAGGTGATTATTCAAGAACTAGTCAACAACTACACTAATGGACATAATATATGGAAATATCATTGTAGAGACCATTCTATGATCTATGCAAATGCAAGAGTACTACGCCAAGAAGATATGGAAGAAGTACGTAATTGGATATGGACTTTACTAAGACCTGAAGATACCCCAACAACAAGGGCTATCAAAAAGGAATTTATTTCAGAAAAATTATTGGTTAAATATTGCCAGTATTTAGGACCGAAATACCCAGATCACCATTGTTCAAAGTGCAGTGGAGGAAATACCACAACTATACCAGAAGTGAATCTAGAATGAAGACAACAGGACAAAAAGCTACAGACAAAAAATAATGGGAAGACCCACAGATATTTTTTAGTTTGTCTTATTATGTAAATTATTGTATTAGTTTACTTTACTTTAGTGGGAAACAAAAACCCCACACGTTTTTCTTTAGTATGATTAGAATAGAATAAGTTAAAAAGTCAAAAAGCAAACAGTGACTAGCACTGTGTACTTTTTGAAAAATATGTAAAAGAAGACGCGTTTTTCTTTCTTTTCTTTCAGAAGTCGTAAAGCAAACAGTTGCTTAGACTGTTTACTCACGCGGTTTCTTTATGTAAATTATTGAGGCACTTGCCTCCTATGTGTATAAATAGAGACGGACAGATGAGAAAGAAGGCAAGCAATTTTGCTAACCTACTCTCTCATGTGTTGAGACTCACCACAAATAAAAAATATTTTATTTTACATATATAGCATGGAGGAATCCAATATAGAAACATCTATATCACATACTACGGAGGAAATAACAACAAAGGTATACTCATATTTACATATGTGTAACTAATCTATCATATTCCTAATAATCTCTATTTAGATTATTATTATTTATCATGTTGTAGTTTGATTATGTTAACATTATCCTTATTAGTTTGCTATGATTAGGAAGCTGAGAGTAAGTTAGGCCCAGACTAAGCTTTTCCAAAATGGTTGAACCCAGAAGAAGGCTAGAAATGCCGTGAATAGGGTAGTAAACCAAATGAAGTAAGCAGGGTTAGGGTAAACTGATTAAAGCTGGAACTCATAGTAGTGACTAACCGGATAATTAAACATACTGAACTACTAGATGATAAAGATGATAATATAAGCAGAGGTTAGAAGGAATAATTGATTAAAACACAGAAGTAAGAAATGACAGAACCTAGTTATGAAAAACCCGAGATAGCAGAAACTAGTAACCCTAAACAAACGGAAGATATAGAAAGATATAAAACACCAATACCTAAGTATCTTATAAATGGAGATAAAGACTATAAAATATTAGTCTTATATATATTAAAAAATTTAGATACAGATATCACACAAAGAATATATAACCTACTATTTAACCACGAAATTATAGATTTAATGAAAGAATTATGGTTAGACACAATATTAAACAATGATAGTGATGATGACTCTAGAAATAATGATATATACCTTGATATAGATACAGAAGGATATCTAGATTTTTATTAAAATGAACCAAGAAAATTTAGAAAATTGGCAAAAAACTATTAATGAATTAAGAGAAAAAGAGACCTTAATACAATATAACCTAGATAAATATATCCAAACCCAGAATGAAGCATATCTAGATCTAATAGTACAAGATATCAACCAAATACTACGACTAATTAGACAAAGAGATATTTATTTTAATTCCGCATTTACATAAATGTCTCTAGTAGAAAGATCAAAGGACCACCCCCCACAAATGGTATCAGAGCATAGGAATAAAACAAATAGTAACAAAGAGCATAGGATGAAAAAAGATATAACTGAAAAAGAATATAGGAATAAAATAGATAATCGTACAAATAAAAGAAAACTAAATATTTATAAAGATAGGATAACCATATTTCTAGAGCTTATATACAAAATATGTATAAAACCCAAACCTTCTTGAATTTACATCCAAGATCTCAAACAACCAATGACCCTCAAAAAGATTTTATAACTCAGAAACTACAAGGATATAATAAATTAATTGCCCAGCCAGGGACCAGTGCAAATTTAGTACGTACATGCTACGAATATGGACTACTAGCAACAGTATATACAGCCGATGGAGCAGAACTACAACAAATACCAGACTTATATAATGCCTTTACAATATACAAAAGGATTACAGACGGATCATTCTTTTATATCAGATGTTATTCAGCACCAGCAGAAATATTATACAACGAGATAAAACCACTCATCCAAGTCGTAAAAATTGGACTTACCAGAGATATGATTATTCCAGAAGATATAGAAAAACAACCGGAAATACCAGAAGTAGATATACCGACATTCTTCGCTACAAAAAGATTAATAGGACTACAGGTGATTATTCAAGAACTAGTCAACAACTACACTAATGGACATAATATATGGAAATATCATTGTAGAGACCATTCTATGATCTATGCAAATGCAAGAGTACTACGCCAAGAAGATATGGAAGAAGTACGTAATTGGATATGGACTTTACTAAGACCTGAAGATACCCCAACAACAAGAGCTATCAAAAAGGAATTTATTTCAGAAAAATTATTGGTTAAATATTGCCAGTATTTAGGACCGAAATACCCAGATCACCATTGTTCAAAGTGCAGTGGAGGAAATACCACAACTATACCAGAAGTGAATCTAGAATGAAGACAACAGGACAAAAAGCTACAGACAAAAAATAATGGGAAGACCCACAGATATTTTTTAGTTTGTCTTATTATGTAAATTATTGTATTAGTTTACTTTACTTTAGTGGGAAACAAAAACCCCACACGTTTTTCTTTAGTATGATTAGAATAGAATAAGTTAAAAAGTCAAAAAGCAAACAGTGACTAGCACTGTGTACTTTTTGAAAAATATGTAAAAGAAGACGCGTTTTTCTTTCTTTTCTTTCAGAAGTCGTAAAGCAAACAGTTGCTTAGACTGTTTACTCACGCGGTTTCTTTATGTAAATTATTGAGGCACTTGCCTCCTATGTGTATAAATAGAGACGGACAGATGAGAAAGAAGGCAAGCAATTTTGCTAACCTACTCTCTCATGTGTTGAGACTCACCACAAATAAAAAATATTTTATTTTACATATATAGCATGGAGGAATCCAATATAGAAACATCTATATCACATACTACGGAGGAAATAACAACAAAGGTATACTCATATTTACATATGTGTAACTAATCTATCATATTCCTAATAAATATCATTGTAGAGACCATTCTATGATCTATGCAAATGCAAGAGTACTACGCCAAGAAGATATGGAAGAAGTACGTAATTGGATATGGACTTTACTAAGACCTGAAGATACCCCAACAACAAGAGCTATCAAAAAGGAATTTATTTCAGAAAAATTATTGGTTAAATATTGCCAGTATTTAGGACCGAAATACCCAGATCACCATTGTTCAAAGTGCAGTGGAGGAAATACCACAACTATACCAGAAGTGAATCTAGAATGAAGACAACAGGACAAAAAGCTACAGACAAAAAATAATGGGAAGACCCACAGATATTTTTTAGTTTGTCTTATTATGTAAATTATTGTATTAGTTTACTTTACTTTAGTGGGAAACAAAAACCCCACACGTTTTTCTTTAGTATGATTAGAATAGAATAAGTTAAAAAGTCAAAAAGCAAACAGTGACTAGCACTGTGTACTTTTTGAAAAATATGTAAAAGAAGACGCGTTTTTCTTTCTTTTCTTTCAGAAGTCGTAAAGCAAACAGTTGCTTAGACTGTTTACTCACGCGGTTTCTTTATGTAAATTATTGAGGCACTTGCCTCCTATGTGTATAAATAGAGACGGACAGATGAGAAAGAAGGCAAGCAATTTTGCTAACCTACTCTCTCATGTGTTGAGACTCACCACAAATAAAAAATATTTTATTTTACATATATAGCATGGAGGAATCCAATATAGAAACATCTATATCACATACTACGGAGGAAATAACAACAAAGGTATACTCATATTTACATATGTGTAACTAATCTATCATATTCCTAATAATCTCTATTTAGATTATTATTAATCAACACAGGAGAACAAGATAATTGGATAACTAGAGAATTAATCACAGAAGATGATATTATACTTCAAGAACAAGAAATACCCGATTTACCAGTAGAAATAAAACAAACAAAGGAAATAACTATTCAAGAATTAATTATAGGAGGAATACCTATAAATATACAATTTACAATAGGACAGATAAATCCAAATATAGTTTTAGGACTACAATGGCTAGAACAAGTAAAACCATATAAGTTAGAAGATAAAAGATTAATCATATAGATTAGTTACACATATGTAAATATGAGTATACCTTTGTTGTTATTTCCTCCGTAGTATGTGATATAGATGTTTCTATATTGGATTCCTCCATGCTATATATGTAAAATAAAATATTTTTTATTTGTGGTGAGTCTCAACACATGAGAGAGTAGGTTAGCAAAATTGCTTGCCTTCTTTCTCATCTGTCCGTCTCTATTTATACACATAGGAGGCAAGTGCCTCAATAATTTACATAAAGAAACCGCGTGAGTAAACAGTCTAAGCAACTGTTTGCTTTACGACTTCTGTTGTCATACTTCCAAATTCATTTCTAATTGCAAATTCATATTTGTCTAGTATAGCTATGCTTGATGTTATCATTGCTCCACTACTATCTTTATTATTCCTTAAAGCTGCTCTACCTTCAGCTGTTATATTGTGTAGCCATAATTTTACTGTTCCTATGAATGTCCTTTCTATATAGCCTGGTGTATCTGCTACTGATATCTTATTGTCTATTAATTGTTTTGCTAGTTGTCCTATCCATACTTGTATTGTTTTATTTATATCTGTAACACAGTCTAAATCTAAAAATTGCGAATGTTCTGGAGTTCTAGTTGGTGTCCATTTATTTAATCTGCTTTGCCATATTGCTTCATATCTATTATCGTCTGTTACTGTATAATAGCTTGGTCCAGTTGTTCTGGGGTTATCATGTCTTCTTTTATCATATGTTCTACTTGTGCTTGGTTGTTCATTTTTTATTGTATTTATATTTGGTTCAGCATTTGTTGTATTTATATTTAAATTTGTTATTTGGTCCATTATCTGAGTATATGTTTCACTATTGTCGTAATTTAATCTTTCTTTTCTAATTTTAAGTTCTTCGTGTATGTCACTTAATTTTCTTAATAATTCCATTTTTCTTATTATTTTTGGTGTTTCCGGATATATATATACTGGGTTACTTGGCTCTGGTTTATCCATTTATTAATGATTCTCTAATTTTAGTTATTGCTATAATAAAATGTCTTATTATTTTCGTTAAATTATTTATTTCCTTCAATATTTGTGTAATTTCTCTAAGATTATATTTTCTCTGACTTGTTATTTTATTCTGTTTTTGGATCTTTTTTGTTAAATAGTGTATTTTTATATGTC
This sequence comes from Capsicum rhomboideum, assembly GCA_031232105.1. Taxonomy (NCBI): domain Eukaryota; kingdom Viridiplantae; phylum Streptophyta; class Magnoliopsida; order Solanales; family Solanaceae; genus Capsicum; species Capsicum rhomboideum. The sequence continues at coordinate 50,486,649 of CP124710.1, read as the reverse complement.
TAACTGGTTTTAGTTTTTGTAATTTATACATTATAATTCCTCATATTTATATTCTTGTTGTTTTATAAGTTGTCTTATATATTCATATTCCGTATAGGAAATTGTGTCTATTAATTCAGGTATTTTTGTGTATTCATACTTTTCATATAGTGTATTCAGATCTAGTCTTAATTTCTGTATTTTTGTTGCTATATTTATTTGTTTATCTAATCTTATACATCTGGGTGGTCCTTTGATCTTTCTACTAGAGACATTTATGTAAATGCGGAATTAAAATAAATATCTCTTTGTCTAATTAGTCGTAGTATTTGGTTGATATCTTGTACTATTAGATCTAGATATGCTTCATTCTGGGTTTGGATATATTTATCTAGGTTATATTGTATTAAGGTCTCTTTTTCTCTTAATTCATTAATAGTTTTTTGCCAATTTTCTAAATTTTCTTGGTTCATTTTAATAAAAATCTAGATATCCTTCTGTATCTATATCAAGGTATATATCATTATTTCTAGAGTCATCATCACTATCATTGTTTAATATTGTGTCTAACCATAATTCTTTCATTAAATCTATAATTTCGTGGTTAAATAGTAGGTTATATATTCTTTGTGTGATATCTGTATCTAAATTTTTTAATATATATAAGACTAATATTTTATAGTCTTTATCTCCATTTATAAGATACTTAGGTATTGGTGTTTTATATCTTTCTATATCTTCCGTTTGTTTAGGGTTACTAGTTTCTGCTATCTCGGGTTTTTCATAACTAGGTTCTGTCATTTCTTACTTCTGTGTTTTAATCAATTATTCCTTCTAACCTCTGCTTATATTATCATCTTTATCATCTAGTAGTTCAGTATGTTTAATTATCCGGTTAGTCACTACTATGAGTTCCAGCTTTAATCAGTTTACCCTAACCCTGCTTACTTCATTTGGTTTACTACCCTATTCACGGCATTTCTAGCCTTCTTCTGGGTTCAACCATTTTGGAAAAGCTTAGTCTGGGCCTAACTTACTCTCAGCTTCCTAATCATAGCAAACTAATAAGGATAATGTTAACATAATCAAACTACAACATGATAAATAATAATAATCTAAATAGAGATTATTAGGAATATGATAGATTAGTTACACATATGTAAATATGAGTATACCTTTGTTGTTATTTCCTCCGTAGTATGTGATATAGATGTTTCTATATTGGATTCCTCCATGCTATATATGTAAAATAAAATATTTTTTATTTGTGGTGAGTCTCAACACATGAGAGAGTAGGTTAGCAAAATTGCTTGCCTTCTTTCTCATCTGTCCGTCTCTATTTATACACATAGGAGGCAAGTGCCTCAATAATTTACATAAAGAAACCGCGTGAGTAAACAGTCTAAGCAACTGTTTGCTTTACGACTTCTGAAAGAAAAGAAAGAAAAACGCGTCTTCTTTTACATATTTTTCAAAAAGTACACAGTGCTAGTCACTGTTTGCTTTTTGACTTTTTAACTTATTCTATTCTAATCATACTAAAGAAAAACGTGTGGGGTTTTTGTTTCCCACTAAAGTAAAGTAAACTAATACAATAATTTACATAATAAGACAAACTAAAAAATATCTGTGGGTCTTCCCATTATTTTTTGTCTGTAGCTTTTTGTCCTGTTGTCTTCATTCTAGATTCACTTCTGGTATAGTTGTGGTATTTCCTCCACTGCACTTTGAACAATGGTGATCTGGGTATTTCGGTCCTAAATACTGGCAATATTTAACCAATAATTTTTCTGAAATAAATTCCTTTTTGATAGCCCTTGTTGTTGGGGTATCTTCAGGTCTTAGTAAAGTCCATATCCAATTACGTACTTCTTCCATATCTTCTTGGCGTAGTACTCTTGCATTTGCATAGATCATAGAATGGTCTCTACAATGATATTTCCATATATTATGTCCATTAGTGTAGTTGTTGACTAGTTCTTGAATAATCACCTGTAGTCCTATTAATCTTTTTGTAGCGAAGAATGTCGGTATATCTACTTCTGGTATTTCCGGTTGTTTTTCTATATCTTCTGGAATAATCATATCTCTGGTAAGTCCAATTTTTACGACTTGGATGAGTGGTTTTATCTCGTTGTATAATATTTCTGCTGGTGCTGAATAACATCTGATATAAAAGAATGATCCGTCTGTAATCCTTTTGTATATTGTAAAGGCATTATATAAGTCTGGTATTTGTTGTAGTTCTGCTCCATCGGCTGTATATACTGTTGCTAGTAGTCCATATTCGTAGCATGTACGTACTAAATTTGCACTGGTCCCTGGCTGGGCAATTAATTTATTATATCCTTGTAGTTTCTGAGTTATAAAATCTTTTTGAGGGTCATTGGTTGTTTGAGATCTTGGATGTAAATTCAAGAAGGTTTGGGTTTTATACATATTTTGTATATAAGCTCTAGAAATATGGTTGTATACTTGTTTATTTTGGTTTAGGCTTGCTGCATATGTGGATGTTTGTGGACTTGGTATAGTCGGGTGAGATAGATTTATGGGTTGTTTATTGTGGATATATGTTTTTGAAAACTGGTTATTTAGATTTTGGTTTTGCCTTTTCGTAGGTTGACTGGTTGGATTTGAGCTGCTTGCTCCTGTAGATGCTTTTCCTGTAGCTGCATTAACAAACTTATTATGAGTTTTATGGAGTTTCTCAACGTCTCCTTCTAGTTCTGGAATTTTTATGTCTTCCGATTGACATAGTTCAGCATATTTTGAGTCATGCGGCTGACTTGTAGCTTTGTCCTTCTTTAGCTCTTTTAGTTCTAGCTCAAAGCTGTCCACTTTTAAGCAAAGTGTAGTCATGGCTTTTAATAAAATATCCATTTGGCTATCTTGATCTGTCTGAGTAGCTTTGTCTTGATAAGTAGTCTGCAGTGACATTTTTGTTAGTACTGATAACTTCTATTGTAAATACAAAATTTTGTATATTTAAGACAAGTCGACGTATTTCTTTTGTTGTAACTGAGTCATCTAATTTTCTTGTTAGCCACCATTTTACTTGCGTATTATCTGTTCTAACAATAAATTTGTTATAAACAATATATGGTTCAAATGTTAATAAACATTTATATAAAGCAAATAGTTCTTTTCTATTTATTTCCCATTTATCTTGAGGTTCCGTAAATGTTCCTGAATGATATCTACAGTGATGTTCCTGTTTTGTGTCAGTATACTTATATTTTAATACTCCACCGTAACTATGGTTACTGGAATCTGTTTCTACTATATATATAAACTCTTTTGTAATGTCTGGAAAATATAATTTTGGTAATTTTTGACATAATTCTTTAACTTTCTGTATATGTTTTTTATCTGTTTGGTCAAAATGATATTCAATATCTTTCTTTAATTTCTTATGTAAGGGCTTTAAATATTCCGCTAATTTTGGTATATATTCTCTTACTTGATTTACTAGTCCTAAAAAGGATTGTAATTTTTTCTTCGTATCTAGTATTTCATCTGATTTTATAATTTTCTGTACTATATGTGTTTGCATTTTTACTCCATTCTTATCTATTTGTATGCCTAGAAATTCTATTTGGTTTTTCATTATTTCTGCCTTGCTTTTACTTAAACTAATTCCTGCTGTATCTATAATGTTAATAAATTTATTTAACAATTGTATATGCTCGTCTTCTGTCCTTGAGTATAACAATATATCATCAATATATACAATGCAATTTTCTAATTGTGTAAAATATGTATCCATAAAATGTTGATATCTACCTGGTGCATTTTTATATCCAAAGGGTAAAACATTCCATTCGTAAAATCCTTGGGGTACTGTGAATGCTGTTAAATGTTTAGAGTTATCTTCTAATTTTAAATGATAAAATCCTGATTTGCAATCAAATTTGCTAAAATAGTTATATCCTTGGATTTGTCTAATTTTTAATATTTTGTTTGGTATTGGGTAATTATAAGTTTTAGTTTTGGCATTTAGGTTTCTATAATCAATAACCATCCTACTTTTCCCTCGTTTTTGTTCACTATGTTTGTTAACAATAAAGGCGGGACTAGTATGTTTACTGTTACTAGCTTGGATGTATTGGTTTGTAAGTAATTCATTAATGTGCAAGGTAAATTCTTTTAAATCATCAAAGTTATATTTTAATGGTTTTTGGGTTATTATACTGTTTTCATCTATTAGTTCTATGGTAATGGTTGTTTTATGTTTATCCCATCCTTTCAGTGGGTTGTCACTATATAAAGGTTCTAACTTATCATAGATTGGTTGTAACATGTTGATATTAAAGGTTATAATTTCTATTGCTTTTTCTGATGTTGCTTGGTTTTCTAGTTTTTGTGTTATTTTTTCTGATCCTTTTATCCATGGTGTTATTTTTCTAGGTTTATTTTGTACTCTTTTGGCTCCTATTTTTTGTTTACAAGGTGTTGTAAACCAACAGTGTGTTTTAGTTAGTATATGTGGGTATAGTTCATCTATAAAGGGCATTCCTAATATGATATCTCTAGTTGTGAAGTCATAATTGTACATTGTTTTTATTGTTAATATTTTATCATATATTTGTAGTTTTACATCTTTTGCGTAGTATTTTACCATGCTTCCTTCGTCATTAAATCCTGTGAATACGGTTGGATTTTTTATTTTTTGCCATTTAGATTCTGGTAAACAATTGTATCTACATAAATTTGCTTCTGCGCCTGTATCTATCATTGGTGTATAATATCTACTATTATATCCTTCTACAATTATTTTTGCTAATATATATACTTTCATGCTAGGGTATTCTTATAGTATTGATTTTGTCCTATTGATTATTACATTTTTATTTTGGTAATGAATGATTAATCTTTTATCTTCTAACTTATATGGTTTTACTTGTTCTAGCCATTGTAGTCCTAAAACTATATTTGGATTTATCTGTCCTATTGTAAATTGTATATTTATAGGTATTCCTCCTATAATTAATTCTTGAATAGTTATTTCCTTTGTTTGTTTTATTTCTACTGGTAAATCGGGTATTTCTTGTTCTTGAAGTATAATATCATCTTCTGTGATTAATTCTCTAGTTATCCAATTATCTTGTTCTCCTGTGTTGATTAAAATTAAATATTTTCGTTGATTTAATATTCCTGTTATATAATAGGGATGTTGTGTTGTTATTAGTTCATTAGGTATTTCATATTCTAATCTTCTAGAAGTACTCATTCTTGATGAGGATGAGGGGGTATCTATTTGCCTTTTTGGTGCTGTTCCTATTCTTTCCCTTACTATATCTAATTCTTGAGTCATATTTAGTTCATCATAACTATAATCATTATTATCTATAACTGTTAAGATGTTATCAAAAGGAGATTCTATCTTAATTTTATCAATTTTATTAGTTGCTTGTACCATATGTTTAGTAGTTAATATATATAAATTTTTGCATCTAGCTGTAAATATTTTACTTCCTGGGGTTAATTCTATTCCTGATAATTTCCAATATAATACTAGGGATTTATCTATATTTCTATCTTTGATTGCTACTGAATAATTTGGGTTAACTGTAAACTTAAATTTTTGATATATTAAATTTCCTCTTACTGCGCTGATTATACTTTGTTCAATTGGGTATTTAATTCTGTCATCTGCTAGGTATAGTTCTATAGGTGTATTTATTCCTTCTTTGAAACATGCTTTTATTAATATCTGTATTGCTCCTAAATGTACATGAGTTATTTCGTTTTTCGGTTTTGGCTTTAATGTTTGTATTTCTTTAGTTATTTCTCTTTTACTTATTATGGGTACCATTGCACTTCCTTGTGCATATTTACAGTCTATTGTATGTTCTTTTTGGCTTATTATATAATATTCTTCTTTTGGTTTTTTGAACCAATATTTTACCATTGGGACATCTAATATGTTAGCTATTTTTAAGGTTATTTCTTGTTTTGTGATTTGTTTATATATATTTGAGTCAAATATTATTTTCTGGTTATTACTATCTTCAGTTTGGTAATTTTCTTTTTCTATTATTCCTGATTCAGTCATCAATTTCGTTTTCTGTATCTGATAGGTTTATATTGTTAGCATCATCAGTATTTAGATCAGTTTCTAAATCTGAGTTGTTCATCTCTATATCTGGTAATTCATCTAGTTCATAAATACTATCATTACTTTCTAAATCATGATCTATGTATGGTAATTCTGTATAAACATTTTCTTCTACTCTTATTTCGGTAATTTGTTTTTTCTTAATATCTTTAGGTATTTTACAATCTTTAGCTAAGTGTCCTAATTTTCCACAGTTATAACATTTGCATTCTGATAATTTTTTCTTAGGTCGATAAGGTCTTTTTCGTTTATAATTTTTTATATAATATCTTTTTCTTGGATTTTTGTATTTGTATTTTGACTTAAAAGATTTATATTTTTTAAATCGTTTTTTGTATCTAAACTTATTCTTCTTAGTTTTGCAACCAAATTGTGGTGCTATCTTTTGTGTACAACATGCCATATTTTTTGTTAATACTTTATCTAATTTTTGTTTATCTTTATATTCATCACAGAGTCCTATAAACCATGTTTGTAAATATTTTATTCTAGCTCCTAATGTATCTGTTAAATTAGCTGCTTCCCATGCTGCTACTATTTTTGTACTAAATGGTTCAGGTAATTTTGTAAAATATGTTCTTCTAACTGCTATAGCTTCTTCATGAGTATATATTGCTCTATAATAGTAATCTTTAAAAGCGCATGTATATTCATCTATGTAACACATATTACAAATTGATAATTTGTTCATTAGTTGTCTATTTTGATTTTTATCTTTTTCTTGTTCTGCTACTTCTGTTGTCATACTTCCAAATTCATTTCTAATTGCAAATTCATATTTGTCTAGTATAGCTATGCTTGATGTTATCATTGCTCCACTACTATCTTTATTATTCCTTAAAGCTGCTCTACCTTCAGCTGTTATATTGTGTAGCCATAATTTTACTGTTCCTATGAATGTCCTTTCTATATAGCCTGGTGTATCTGCTACTGATATCTTATTGTCTATTAATTGTTTTGCTAGTTGTCCTATCCATACTTGTATTGTTTTATTTATATCTGTAACACAGTCTAAATCTAAAAATTGCGAATGTTCTGGAGTTCTAGTTGGTGTCCATTTATTTAATCTGCTTTGCCATATTGCTTCATATCTATTATCGTCTGTTACTGTATAATAGCTTGGTCCAGTTGTTCTGGGGTTATCATGTCTTCTTTTATCATATGTTCTACTTGTGCTTGGTTGTTCATTTTTTATTGTATTTATATTTGGTTCAGCATTTGTTGTATTTATATTTAAATTTGTTATTTGGTCCATTATCTGAGTATATGTTTCACTATTGTCGTCATTATTATTATCGTCGGATTCGGATTCGTTTATGGTTATATTGTCTATGGTGAAATTTTCTATGTCGGTCGTATTATTTATTGTGATATTATCAATACTTATATTGGGTGAGTCATCGTCAGGGTGTAATTCTTCTAAATGTATTTGTTCTTTTAACTTTTCTAATTCCATTACTAAATTTTTTTCTTTTTCTTTTTTTATTTTTTCGTGTTGTTTAGCTAATCGTGCTTGTACTTTTTGGGCGTATATTTGTTTTAATATTGCTAATTCTCTTTCCATTTCTTGTATTCTTGTAGATGATTCTGATGTTTCAGGTTCTGGTTCGGCGATCGGGTCTGGTTTAAATGGTGTTTGGGGAGATTCTGGTCTGATTTGTTGTTTATTTTTTTGCTGTTCGAGTTCTTTCTTTTTTAGTTGTTCGATTTCTTTTCTGGCTTCTAATCGTATTTTTTCAATTTCAAGTTTTTGGTCTATTTCAGTATTTTCTTTTTGTAAGCGTATCATTTCTGTTAGACTATCTTCTAATTTAGCTGATATTGGATCTGGCATTAAATATAATTTTGTACCTATTTTCCTATAGCGTCGTCCTAAATTTGAGTGTGTTATTATTATTTGTGTACCGTCTGTGCCTAAAAATGTTTTTTCTTCGACTGGATATTCTTCTTTATTCATACGCATATTTTACTTCTAATATATCTTTTTGTAATTCCAATTCTTGTATAGTTTGTTTTTGTGCTTCGATTGATTTCTTAGCTACGCCTGCAAATATATTGTAATTTAATCTTTCTTTTCTAATTTTAAGTTCTTCGTGTATGTCACTTAATTTTCTTAATAATTCCATTTTTCTTATTATTTTTGGTGTTTCCGGATATATATATACTGGGTTACTTGGCTCTGGTTTATCCATTTATTAATGATTCTCTAATTTTAGTTATTGCTATAATAAAATGTCTTATTATTTTCGTTAAATTATTTATTTCCTTCAATATTTGTGTAATTTCTCTAAGATTATATTTTCTCTGACTTGTTATTTTATTCTGTTTTTGGATCTTTTTTGTTAAATAGTGTATTTTTATATGTCTAACTGGTTTTAGTTTTTGTAATTTATACATTATAATTCCTCATATTTATATTCTTGTTGTTTTATAAGTTGTCTTATATATTCATATTCCGTATAGGAAATTGTGTCTATTAATTCAGGTATTTTTGTGTATTCATACTTTTCATATAGTGTATTCAGATCTAGTCTTAATTTCTGTATTTTTGTTGCTATATTTATTTGTTTATCTAATCTTATACATCTGGGATGTTCATCTGGTAAATCTTCTCCATACTCAATTCCTTTCATGTTTTCTGTTTGTATTATAAATTGTTTTTTACTTTGGTTTCTTATCCTATCTTTATAAATATTTAGTTTTCTTTTATTTGTACGATTATCTATTTTATTCCTATATTCTTTTTCAGTTATATCTTTTTTCATCCTATGCTCTTTGTTACTATTTGTTTTATTCCTATGCTTTGATACCATTTGTGGGGGGTGGTCCTTTGATCTTTCTACTAGAGACATTTATGTAAATGCGGAATTAAAATAAATATCTCTTTGTCTAATTAGTCGTAGTATTTGGTTGATATCTTGTACTATTAGATCTAGATATGCTTCATTCTGGGTTTGGATATATTTATCTAGGTTATATTGTATTAAGGTCTCTTTTTCTCTTAATTCATTAATAGTTTTTTGCCAATTTTCTAAATTTTCTTGGTTCATTTTAATAAAAATCTAGATATCCTTCTGTATCTATATCAAGGTATATATCATTATTTCTAGAGTCATCATCACTATCATTGTTTAATATTGTGTCTAACCATAATTCTTTCATTAAATCTATAATTTCGTGGTTAAATAGTAGGTTATATATTCTTTGTGTGATATCTGTATCTAAATTTTTTAATATATATAAGACTAATATTTTATAGTCTTTATCTCCATTTATAAGATACTTAGGTATTGGTGTTTTATATCTTTCTATATCTTCCGTTTGTTTAGGGTTACTAGTTTCTGCTATCTCGGGTTTTTCATAACTAGGTTCTGTCATTTCTTACTTCTGTGTTTTAATCAATTATTCCTTCTAACCTCTGCTTATATTATCATCTTTATCATCTAGTAGTTCAGTATGTTTAATTCATTCATTACCAAAATTAAAATGTAATAATCAATAGGACAAAATCAATACTATAAGAATACCCTAGCATGAAAGTATATATATTAGCAAAAATAATTGTAGAAGGATATAATAGTAGATATTATACACCAATGATAGATACAGGCGCAGAAGCAAATTTATGTAGATACAATTGTTTACCAGAATCTAAATGGCAAAAAATAAAAAATCCAACCGTATTCACAGGATTTAATGACGAAGGAAGCATGGTAAAATACTACGCAAAAGATGTAAAACTACAAATATATGATAAAATATTAACAATAAAAACAATGTACAATTATGACTTCACAACTAGAGATATCATATTAGGAATGCCCTTTATAGATGAACTATACCGTCTAATATATCTTTTTGTAATTCCAATTCTTGTATAGTTTGTTTTTGTGCTTCGATTGATTTCTTAGCTACGCCTGCAAATATATTGTAATTTAATCTTTCTTTTCTAATTTTAAGTTCTTCGTGTATGTCACTTAATTTTCTTAATAATTCCATTTTTCTTATTATTTTTGGTGTTTCCGGATATATATATACTGGGTTACTTGGCTCTGGTTTATCCATTTATTAATGATTCTCTAATTTTAGTTATTGCTATAATAAAATGTCTTATTATTTTCGTTAAATTATTTATTTCCTTCAATATTTGTGTAATTTCTCTAAGATTATATTTTCTCTGACTTGTTATTTTATTCTGTTTTTGGATCTTTTTTGTTAAATAGTGTATTTTTATATGTCTAACTGGTTTTAGTTTTTGTAATTTATACATTATAATTCCTCATATTTATATTCTTGTTGTTTTATAAGTTGTCTTATATATTCATATTCCGTATAGGAAATTGTGTCTATTAATTCAGGTATTTTTGTGTATTCATACTTTTCATATAGTGTATTCAGATCTAGTCTTAATTTCTGTATTTTTGTTGCTATATTTATTTGTTTATCTAATCTTATACATCTGGGATGTTCATCTGGTAAATCTTCTCCATACTCAATTCCTTTCATGTTTTCTGTTTGTATTATAAATTGTTTTTTACTTTGGTTTCTTATCCTATCTTTATAAATATTTAGTTTTCTTTTATTTGTACGATTATCTATTTTATTCCTATATTCTTTTTCAGTTATATCTTTTTTCATCCTATGCTCTTTGTTACTATTTGTTTTATTCCTATGCTCTGATACCATTTGTGGGGGGTGGTCCTTTGATCTTTCTACTAGAGACATTTATGTAAATGCGGAATTAAAATAAATATCTCTTTGTCTAATTAGTCGTAGTATTTGGTTGATATCTTGTACTATTAGATCTAGATATGCTAAAATATTAAAAATTAGACAAATCCAAGGATATAACTATTTTAGCAAATTTGATTGCAAATCAGGATTTTATCATTTAAAATTAGAAGATAACTCTAAACATTTAACAGCATTCACAGTACCCCAAGGATTTTACGAATGGAATGTTTTACCCTTTGGATATAAAAATGCACCAGGTAGATATCAACATTTTATGGATACATATTTTACACAATTAGAAAATTGCATTGTATATATTGATGATATATTGTTATACTCAAGGACAGAAGACGAGCATATACAATTGTTAAATAAATTTATTAACATTATAGATACAGCAGGAATTAGTTTAAGTAAAAGCAAGGCAGAAATAATGAAAAACCAAATAGAATTTCTAGGCATACAAATAGATAAGAATGGAGTAAAAATGCAAACACATATAGTACAGAAAATTATAAAATCAGATGAAATACTAGATACGAAGAAAAAATTACAATCCTTTTTAGGACTAGTAAATCAAGTAAGAGAAATTGATGACTGAATCAGGAATAGAATTAACCCCAGGAAGTAAAATATTTACAGCTAGATGCAAAAATTTATATATATTAACTACTAAACATATGGTACAAGCAACTAATAAAATTGATAAAATTAAGATAGAATCTCCTTTTGATAACATCTTAACAGTTATAGATAATAATGATTATAGTTATGATGAACTAAATATGACTCAAGAATTAGATATAGTAAGGGAAAGAATAGGAACAGCACCAAAAAGGCAAATAGATACCCCCTCATCCTCATCAAGAATGAGTACTTCTAGAAGATTAGAATATGAAATACCTAATGAACTAATAACAACACAACATCCCTATTATATAACAGGAATATTAAATCAACGAAAATATTTAATTTTAATCAACACAGGAGAACAAGATAATTGGATAACTAGAGAATTAATCACAGAAGATGATATTATACTTCAAGAACAAGAAATACCCGATTTACCAGTAGAAATAAAACAAACAAAGGAAATAACTATTCAAGAATTAATTATAGGAGGAATACCTATAAATATACAATTTACAATAGGACAGATAAATCCAAATATAGTTTTAGGACTACAATGGCTAGAACAAGTAAAACCATATAAGTTAGAAGATAAAAGATTAATCATTCATTACCAAAATAAAAATGTAATAATCAATAGGACAAAATCAATACTATAAGAATACCCTAGCATGAAAGTATATATATTAGCAAAAATAATTGTAGAAGGATATAATAGTAGATATTATACACCAATGATAGATACAGGCGCAGAAGCAAATTTATGTAGATACAATTGTTTACCAGAATCTAAATGGCAAAAAATAAAAAATCCAACCGTATTCACAGGATTTAATGACGAAGGAAGCATGGTAAAATACTACGCAAAAGATGTAAAACTACAAATATATGATAAAATATTAACAATAAAAACAATGTACAATTATGACTTCACAACTAGAGATATCATATTAGGAATGCCCTTTATAGATGAACTATACCCACATATACTAACTAAAACACACTGTTGGTTTACAACACCTTGTAAACAAAAAATAGGAGCCAAAAGAGTACAAAATAAACCTAGAAAAATAACACCATGGATAAAAGGATCAGAAAAAATAACACAAAAACTAGAAAACCAAGCAACATCAGAAAAAGCAATAGAAATTATAACCTTTAATATCAACATGTTACAACCAATCTATGATAAGTTAGAACCTTTATATAGTGACAACCCACTGAAAGGATGGGATAAACATAAAACAACCATTACCATAGAACTAATAGATGAAAACAGTATAATAACCCAAAAACCATTAAAATATAACTTTGATGATTTAAAAGAATTTACCTTGCACATTAATGAATTACTTACAAACCAATACATCCAAGCTAGTAACAGTAAACATACTAGTCCCGCCTTTATTGTTAACAAACATAGTGAACAAAAACGAGGGAAAAGTAGGATGGTTATTGATTATAGAAACCTAAATGCCAAAACTAAAACTTATAATTACCCAATACCAAACAAAATATTAAAAATTAGACAAATCCAAGGATATAACTATTTTAGCAAATTTGATTGCAAATCAGGATTTTATCATTTAAAATTAGAAGATAACTCTAAACATTTAACAGCATTCACAGTACCCCAAGGATTTTACGAATGGAATGTTTTACCCTTTGGATATAAAAATGCACCAGGTAGATATCAACATTTTATGGATACATATTTTACACAATTAGAAAATTGCATTGTATATATTGATGATATATTGTTATACTCAAGGACAGAAGACGAGCATATACAATTGTTAAATAAATTTATTAACATTATAGATACAGCAGGAATTAGTTTAAGTAAAAGCAAGGCAGAAATAATGAAAAACCAAATAGAATTTCTAGGCATACAAATAGATAAGAATGGAGTAAAAATGCAAACACATATAGTACAGAAAATTATAAAATCAGATGAAATACTAGATACGAAGAAAAAATTACAATCCTTTTTAGGACTAGTAAATCAAGTAAGAGAATATATACCAAAATTAGCGGAATATTTAAAGCCCTTACATAAGAAATTAAAGAAAGATATTGAATATCATTTTGACCAAACAGATAAAAAACATATACAGAAAGTTAAAGAATTATGTCAAAAATTACCAAAATTATATTTTCCAGACATTACAAAAGAGTTTATATATATAGTAGAAACAGATTCCAGTAACCATAGTTACGGTGGAGTATTAAAATATAAGTATACTGACACAAAACAGGAACATCACTGTAGATATCATTCAGGAACATTTACGGAACCTCAAGATAAATGGGAAATAAATAGAAAAGAACTATTTGCTTTATATAAATGTTTATTAACATTTGAACCATATATTGTTTATAACAAATTTATTGTTAGAACAGATAATACGCAAGTAAAATGGTGGCTAACAAGAAAATTAGATGACTCAGTTACAACAAAAGAAATACGTCGACTTGTCTTAAATATACAAAATTTTGTATTTACAATAGAAGTTATCAGTACTAACAAAAATGTCACTGCAGACTACTTATCAAGACAAAGCTACTCAGACAGATCAAGATAGCCAAATGGATATTTTATTAAAAGCCATGACTACACTTTGCTTAAAAGTGGACAGCTTTGAGCTAGAACTAAAAGAGCTAAAGAAGGACAAAGCTACAAGTCAGCCGCATGACTCAAAATATGCTGAACTATGTCAATCGGAAGACATAAAAATTCCAGAACTAGAAGGAGACGTTGAGAAACTCCATAAAACTCATAATAAGTTTGTTAATGCAGCTACAGGAAAAGCATCTACAGGAGCAAGCAGCTCAAATCCAACCAGTCAACCTACGAAAAGGCAAAACCAAAATCTAAATAACCAGTTTTCAAAAACATATATCCACAATAAACAACCCATAAATCTATCTCACCCGACTATACCAAGTCCACAAACATCCACATATGCAGCAAGCCTAAACCAAAATAAACAAGTATACAACCATATTTCTAGAGCTTATATACAAAATATGTATAAAACCCAAACCTTCTTGAATTTACATCCAAGATCTCAAACAACCAATGACCCTCAAAAAGATTTTATAACTCAGAAACTACAAGGATATAATAAATTAATTGCCCAGCCAGGGACCAGTGCAAATTTAGTACGTACATGCTACGAATATGGACTACTAGCAACAGTATATACAGCCGATGGAGCAGAACTACAACAAATACCAGACTTATATAATGCCTTTACAATATACAAAAGGATTACAGACGGATCATTCTTTTATATCAGATGTTATTCAGCACCAGCAGAAATATTATACAACGAGATAAAACCACTCATCCAAGTCGTAAAAATTGGACTTACCAGAGATATGATTATTCCAGAAGATATAGAAAAACAACCGGAAATACCAGAAGTAGATATACCGACATTCTTCGCTACAAAAAGATTAATAGGACTACAGGTGATTATTCAAGAACTAGTCAACAACTACACTAATGGACATAATATATGGAAATATCATTGTAGAGACCATTCTATGATCTATGCAAATGCAAGAGTACTACGCCAAGAAGATATGGAAGAAGTACGTAATTGGATATGGACTTTACTAAGACCTGAAGATACCCCAACAACAAGGGCTATCAAAAAGGAATTTATTTCAGAAAAATTATTGGTTAAATATTGCCAGTATTTAGGACCGAAATACCCAGATCACCATTGTTCAAAGTGCAGTGGAGGAAATACCACAACTATACCAGAAGTGAATCTAGAATGAAGACAACAGGACAAAAAGCTACAGACAAAAAATAATGGGAAGACCCACAGATATTTTTTAGTTTGTCTTATTATGTAAATTATTGTATTAGTTTACTTTACTTTAGTGGGAAACAAAAACCCCACACGTTTTTCTTTAGTATGATTAGAATAGAATAAGTTAAAAAGTCAAAAAGCAAACAGTGACTAGCACTGTGTACTTTTTGAAAAATATGTAAAAGAAGACGCGTTTTTCTTTCTTTTCTTTCAGAAGTCGTAAAGCAAACAGTTGCTTAGACTGTTTACTCACGCGGTTTCTTTATGTAAATTATTGAGGCACTTGCCTCCTATGTGTATAAATAGAGACGGACAGATGAGAAAGAAGGCAAGCAATTTTGCTAACCTACTCTCTCATGTGTTGAGACTCACCACAAATAAAAAATATTTTATTTTACATATATAGCATGGAGGAATCCAATATAGAAACATCTATATCACATACTACGGAGGAAATAACAACAAAGGTATACTCATATTTACATATGTGTAACTAATCTATCATATTCCTAATAATCTCTATTTAGATTATTATTATTTATCATGTTGTAGTTTGATTATGTTAACATTATCCTTATTAGTTTGCTATGATTAGGAAGCTGAGAGTAAGTTAGGCCCAGACTAAGCTTTTCCAAAATGGTTGAACCCAGAAGAAGGCTAGAAATGCCGTGAATAGGGTAGTAAACCAAATGAAGTAAGCAGGGTTAGGGTAAACTGATTAAAGCTGGAACTCATAGTAGTGACTAACCGGATAATTAAACATACTGAACTACTAGATGATAAAGATGATAATATAAGCAGAGGTTAGAAGGAATAATTGATTAAAACACAGAAGTAAGAAATGACAGAACCTAGTTATGAAAAACCCGAGATAGCAGAAACTAGTAACCCTAAACAAACGGAAGATATAGAAAGATATAAAACACCAATACCTAAGTATCTTATAAATGGAGATAAAGACTATAAAATATTAGTCTTATATATATTAAAAAATTTAGATACAGATATCACACAAAGAATATATAACCTACTATTTAACCACGAAATTATAGATTTAATGAAAGAATTATGGTTAGACACAATATTAAACAATGATAGTGATGATGACTCTAGAAATAATGATATATACCTTGATATAGATACAGAAGGATATCTAGATTTTTATTAAAATGAACCAAGAAAATTTAGAAAATTGGCAAAAAACTATTAATGAATTAAGAGAAAAAGAGACCTTAATACAATATAACCTAGATAAATATATCCAAACCCAGAATGAAGCATATCTAGATCTAATAGTACAAGATATCAACCAAATACTACGACTAATTAGACAAAGAAATATTTATTTTAATTCCGCATTTACATAAATGTCTCTAGTAGAAAGATCAAAGGACCACCCAGATGTATAAGATTAGATAAACAAATAAATATAGCAACAAAAATACAGAAATTAAGACTAGATCTGAATACACTATATGAAAAGTATGAATACACAAAAATACCTGAATTAATAGACACAATTTCCTATACGGAATATGAATATATAAGACAACTTATAAAACAACAAGAATATAAATATGAGGAATTATAATGTATAAATTACAAAAACTAAAACCAGTTAGACATATAAAAATACACTATTTAACAAAAAAGATCCAAAAACAGAATAAAATAACAAGTCAGAGAAAATATAATCTTAGAGAAATTACACAAATATTGAAGGAAATAAATAATTTAACGAAAATAATAAGACATTTTATTATAGCAATAACTAAAATTAGAGAATCATTAATAAATGGATAAACCAGAGCCAAGTAACCCAGTATATATATATCCGGAAACACCAAAAATAATAAGAAAAATGGAATTATTAAGAAAATTAAGTGACATACACGAAGAACTTAAAATTAGAAAAGAAAGATTAAATTACGACAATAGTGAAACATATACTCAGATAATGGACCAAATAACAAATTTAAATATAAATACAACAAATGCTGAACCAAATATAAATACAATAAAAAATGAACAACCAAGCACAAGTAGAACATATGATAAAAGAAGACATGATAACCCCAGAACAACTGGACCAAGCTATTATACAGTAACAGACGATAATAGATATGAAGCAATATGGCAAAGCAGATTAAATAAATGGACACCAACTAGAACTCCAGAACATTCGCAATTTTTAGATTTAGACTGTGTTACAGATATAAATAAAACAATACAAGTATGGATAGGACAACTAGCAAAACAATTAATAGACAATAAGATATCAGTAGCAGATACACCAGGCTATATAGAAAGGACATTCATAGGAACAGTAAAATTATGGCTACACAATATAACAGCTGAAGGTAGAGCAGCTTTAAGGAATAATAAAGATAGTAGTGGAGCAATGATAACATCAAGCATAGCTATACTAGACAAATATGAATTTGCAATTAGAAATGAATTTGGAAGTATGACAACAGAAGTCGTAAAGCAAACAGTTGCTTAGACTGTTTACTCACGCGGTTTCTTTATGTAAATTATTGAGGCACTTGCCTCCTATGTGTATAAATAGAGACGGACAGATGAGAAAGAAGGCAAGCAATTTTGCTAACCTACTCTCTCATGTGTTGAGACTCACCACAAATAAAAAATATTTTATTTTACATATATAGCATGGAGGAATCCAATATAGAAACATCTATATCACATACTACGGAGGAAATAACAACAAAGGTATACTCATATTTACATATGTGTAACTAATCTATATGATTAATCTTTTATCTTCTAACTTATATGGTTTTACTTGTTCTAGCCATTGTAGTCCTAAAACTATATTTGGATTTATCTGTCCTATTGTAAATTGTATATTTATAGGTATTCCTCCTATAATTAATTCTTGAATAGTTATTTCCTTTGTTTGTTTTATTTCTACTGGTAAATCGGGTATTTCTTGTTCTTGAAGTATAATATCATCTTCTGTGATTAATTCTCTAGTTATCCAATTATCTTGTTCTCCTGTGTTGATTAATAATAATCTAAATAGAGATTATTAGGAATATGATAGATTAGTTACACATATGTAAATATGAGTATACCTTTGTTGTTATTTCCTCCGTAGTATGTGATATAGATGTTTCTATATTGGATTCCTCCATGCTATATATGTAAAATAAAATATTTTTTATTTGTGGTGAGTCTCAACACATGAGAGAGTAGGTTAGCAAAATTGCTTGCCTTCTTTCTCATCTGTCCGTCTCTATTTATACACATAGGAGGCAAGTGCCTCAATAATTTACATAAAGAAACCGCGTGAGTAAACAGTCTAAGCAACTGTTTGCTTTACGACTTCTGAAAGAAAAGAAAGAAAAACGCGTCTTCTTTTACATATTTTTCAAAAAGTACACAGTGCTAGTCACTGTTTGCTTTTTGACTTTTTAACTTATTCTATTCTAATCATACTAAAGAAAAACGTGTGGGGTTTTTGTTTCCCACTAAAGTAAAGTAAACTAATACAATAATTTACATAATAAGACAAACTAAAAAATATCTGTGGGTCTTCCCATTATTTTTTGTCTGTAGCTTTTTGTCCTGTTGTCTTCATTCTAGATTCACTTCTGGTATAGTTGTGGTATTTCCTCCACTGCACTTTGAACAATGGTGATCTGGGTATTTCGGTCCTAAATACTGGCAATATTTAACCAATAATTTTTCTGAAATAAATTCCTTTTTGATAGCTCTTGTTGTTGGGGTATCTTCAGGTCTTAGTAAAGTCCATATCCAATTACGTACTTCTTCCATATCTTCTTGGCGTAGTACTCTTGCATTTGCATAGATCATAGAATGGTCTCTACAATGATATTTATTAGGAATATGATAGATTAGTTACACATATGTAAATATGAGTATACCTTTGTTGTTATTTCCTCCGTAGTATGTGATATAGATGTTTCTATATTGGATTCCTCCATGCTATATATGTAAAATAAAATATTTTTTATTTGTGGTGAGTCTCAACACATGAGAGAGTAGGTTAGCAAAATTGCTTGCCTTCTTTCTCATCTGTCCGTCTCTATTTATACACATAGGAGGCAAGTGCCTCAATAATTTACATAAAGAAACCGCGTGAGTAAACAGTCTAAGCAACTGTTTGCTTTACGACTTCTGAAAGAAAAGAAAGAAAAACGCGTCTTCTTTTACATATTTTTCAAAAAGTACACAGTGCTAGTCACTGTTTGCTTTTTGACTTTTTAACTTATTCTATTCTAATCATACTAAAGAAAAACGTGTGGGGTTTTTGTTTCCCACTAAAGTAAAGTAAACTAATACAATAATTTACATAATAAGACAAACTAAAAAATATCTGTGGGTCTTCCCATTATTTTTTGTCTGTAGCTTTTTGTCCTGTTGTCTTCATTCTAGATTCACTTCTGGTATAGTTGTGGTATTTCCTCCACTGCACTTTGAACAATGGTGATCTGGGTATTTCGGTCCTAAATACTGGCAATATTTAACCAATAATTTTTCTGAAATAAATTCCTTTTTGATAGCTCTTGTTGTTGGGGTATCTTCAGGTCTTAGTAAAGTCCATATCCAATTACGTACTTCTTCCATATCTTCTTGGCGTAGTACTCTTGCATTTGCATAGATCATAGAATGGTCTCTACAATGATATTTCCATATATTATGTCCATTAGTGTAGTTGTTGACTAGTTCTTGAATAATCACCTGTAGTCCTATTAATCTTTTTGTAGCGAAGAATGTCGGTATATCTACTTCTGGTATTTCCGGTTGTTTTTCTATATCTTCTGGAATAATCATATCTCTGGTAAGTCCAATTTTTACGACTTGGATGAGTGGTTTTATCTCGTTGTATAATATTTCTGCTGGTGCTGAATAACATCTGATATAAAAGAATGATCCGTCTGTAATCCTTTTGTATATTGTAAAGGCATTATATAAGTCTGGTATTTGTTGTAGTTCTGCTCCATCGGCTGTATATACTGTTGCTAGTAGTCCATATTCGTAGCATGTACGTACTAAATTTGCACTGGTCCCTGGCTGGGCAATTAATTTATTATATCCTTGTAGTTTCTGAGTTATAAAATCTTTTTGAGGGTCATTGGTTGTTTGAGATCTTGGATGTAAATTCAAGAAGGTTTGGGTTTTATACATATTTTGTATATAAGCTCTAGAAATATGGTTATCCTATCTTTATAAATATTTAGTTTTCTTTTATTTGTACGATTATCTATTTTATTCCTATATTCTTTTTCAGTTATATCTTTTTTCATCCTATGCTCTTTGTTACTATTTGTTTTATTCCTATGCTCTGATACCATTTGTGGGGGGTGGTCCTTTGATCTTTCTACTAGAGACATTTATGTAAATGCGGAATTAAAATAAATATCTCTTTGTCTAATTAGTCGTAGTATTTGGTTGATATCTTGTACTATTAGATCTAGATATGCTTCATTCTGGGTTTGGATATATTTATCTAGGTTATATTGTATTAAGGTCTCTTTTTCTCTTAATTCATTAATAGTTTTTTGCCAATTTTCTAAATTTTCTTGGTTCATTTTAATAAAAATCTAGATATCCTTCTGTATCTATATCAAGGTATATATCATTATTTCTAGAGTCATCATCACTATCATTGTTTAATATTGTGTCTAACCATAATTCTTTCATTAAATCTATAATTTCGTGGTTAAATAGTAGGTTATATATTCTTTGTGTGATATCTGTATCTAAATTTTTTAATATATATAAGACTAATATTTTATAGTCTTTATCTCCATTTATAAGATACTTAGGTATTGGTGTTTTATATCTTTCTATATCTTCCGTTTGTTTAGGGTTACTAGTTTCTGCTATCTCGGGTTTTTCATAACTAGGTTCTGTCATTTCTTACTTCTGTGTTTTAATCAATTATTCCTTCTAACCTCTGCTTATATTATCATCTTTATCATCTAGTAGTTCAGTATGTTTAATTATCCGGTTAGTCACTACTATGAGTTCCAGCTTTAATCAGTTTACCCTAACCCTGCTTACTTCATTTGGTTTACTACCCTATTCACGGCATTTCTAGCCTTCTTCTGGGTTCAACCATTTTGGAAAAGCTTAGTCTGGGCCTAACTTACTCTCAGCTTCCTAATCATAGCAAACTAATAAGGATAATGTTAACATAATCAAACTACAACATGATAAATAATAATAATCTAAATAGAGATTATTAGGAATATGATAGATTAGTTACACATATGTAAATATGAGTATACCTTTGTTGTTATTTCCTCCGTAGTATGTGATATAGATGTTTCTATATTGGATTCCTCCATGCTATATATGTAAAATAAAATATTTTTTATTTGTGGTGAGTCTCAACACATGAGAGAGTAGGTTAGCAAAATTGCTTGCCTTCTTTCTCATCTGTCCGTCTCTATTTATACACATAGGAGGCAAGTGCCTCAATAATTTACATAAAGAAACCGCGTGAGTAAACAGTCTAAGCAACTGTTTGCTTTACGACTTCTGAAAGAAAAGAAAGAAAAACGCGTCTTCTTTTACATATTTTTCAAAAAGTACACAGTGCTAGTCACTGTTTGCTTTTTGACTTTTTAACTTATTCTATTCTAATCATACTAAAGAAAAACGTGTGGGGTTTTTGTTTCCCACTAAAGTAAAGTAAACTAATACAATAATTTACATAATAAGACAAACTAAAAAATATCTGTGGGTCTTCCCATTATTTTTTGTCTGTAGCTTTTTGTCCTGTTGTCTTCATTCTAGATTCACTTCTGGTATAGTTGTGGTATTTCCTCCACTGCACTTTGAACAATGGTGATCTGGGTATTTCGGTCCTAAATACTGGCAATATTTAACCAATAATTTTTCTGAAATAAATTCCTTTTTGATAGCCCTTGTTGTTGGGGTATCTTCAGGTCTTAGTAAAGTCCATATCCAATTACGTACTTCTTCCATATCTTCTTGGCGTAGTACTCTTGCATTTGCATAGATCATAGAATGGTCTCTACAATGATATTTCCATATATTATGTCCATTAGTGTAGTTGTTGACTAGTTCTTGAATAATCACCTGTAGTCCTATTAATCTTTTTGTAGCGAAGAATGTCGGTATATCTACTTCTGGTATTTCCGGTTGTTTTTCTATATCTTCTGGAATAATCATATCTCTGGTAAGTCCAATTTTTACGACTTGGATGAGTGGTTTTATCTCGTTGTATAATATTTCTGCTGGTGCTGAATAACATCTGATATAAAAGAATGATCCGTCTGTAATCCTTTTGTATATTGTAAAGGCATTATATAAGTCTGGTATTTGTTGTAGTTCTGCTCCATCGGCTGTATATACTGTTGCTAGTAGTCCATATTCGTAGCATGTACGTACTAAATTTGCACTGGTCCCTGGCTGGGCAATTAATTTATTATATCCTTGTAGTTTCTGAGTTATAAAATCTTTTTGAGGGTCATTGGTTGTTTGAGATCTTGGATGTAAATTCAAGAAGGTTTGGGTTTTATACATATTTTGTATATAAGCTCTAGAAATATGGTTGTATACTTGTTTATTTTGGTTTAGGCTTGCTGCATATGTGGATGTTTGTGGACTTGGTATAGTCGGGTGAGATAGATTTATGGGTTGTTTATTGTGGATATATGTTTTTGAAAACTGGTTATTTAGATTTTGGTTTTGCCTTTTCGTAGGTTGACTGGTTGGATTTGAGCTGCTTGCTCCTGTAGATGCTTTTCCTGTAGCTGCATTAACAAACTTATTATGAGTTTTATGGAGTTTCTCAACGTCTCCTTCTAGTTCTGGAATTTTTATGTCTTCCGATTGACATAGTTCAGCATATTTTGAGTCATGCGGCTGACTTGTAGCTTTGTCCTTCTTTAGCTCTTTTAGTTCTAGCTCAAAGCTGTCCACTTTTAAGCAAAGTGTAGTCATGGCTTTTAATAAAATATCCATTTGGCTATCTTGATCTGTCTGAGTAGCTTTGTCTTGATAAGTAGTCTGCAGTGACATTTTTGTTAGTACTGATAACTTCTATTGTAAATACAAAATTTTGTATATTTAAGACAAGTCGACGTATTTCTTTTGTTGTAACTGAGTCATCTAATTTTCTTGTTAGCCACCATTTTACTTGCGTATTATCTGTTCTAACAATAAATTTGTTATAAACAATATATGGTTCAAATGTTAATAAACATTTATATAAAGCAAATAGTTCTTTTCTATTTATTTCCCATTTATCTTGAGGTTCCGTAAATGTTCCTGAATGATATCTACAGTGATGTTCCTGTTTTGTGTCAGTATACTTATATTTTAATACTCCACCGTAACTATGGTTACTGGAATCTGTTTCTACTATATATATAAACTCTTTTGTAATGTCTGGAAAATATAATTTTGGTAATTTTTGACATAATTCTTTAACTTTCTGTATATGTTTTTTATCTGTTTGGTCAAAATGATATTCAATATCTTTCTTTAATTTCTTATGTAAGGGCTTTAAATATTCCGCTAATTTTGGTATATATTCTCTTACTTGATTTACTAGTCCTAAAAAGGATTGTAATTTTTTCTTCGTATCTAGTATTTCATCTGATTTTATAATTTTCTGTACTATATGTGTTTGCATTTTTACTCCATTCTTATCTATTTGTATGCCTAGAAATTCTATTTGGTTTTTCATTATTTCTGCCTTGCTTTTACTTAAACTAATTCCTGCTGTATCTATAATGTTAATAAATTTATTTAACAATTGTATATGCTCGTCTTCTGTCCTTGAGTATAACAATATATCATCAATATATACAATGCAATTTTCTAATTGTGTAAAATATGTATCCATAAAATGTTGATATCTACCTGGTGCATTTTTATATCCAAAGGGTAAAACATTCCATTCGTAAAATCCTTGGGGTACTGTGAATGCTGTTAAATGTTTAGAGTTATCTTCTAATTTTAAATGATAAAATCCTGATTTGCAATCAAATTTGCTAAAATAGTTATATCCTTGGATTTGTCTAATTTTTAATATTTTGTTTGGTATTGGGTAATTATAAGTTTTAGTTTTGGCATTTAGGTTTCTATAATCAATAACCATCCTACTTTTCCCTCGTTTTTGTTCACTATGTTTGTTAACAATAAAGGCGGGACTAGTATGTTTACTGTTACTAGCTTGGATGTATTGGTTTGTAAGTAATTCATTAATGTGCAAGGTAAATTCTTTTAAATCATCAAAGTTATATTTTAATGGTTTTTGGGTTATTATACTGTTTTCATCTATTAGTTCTATGGTAATGGTTGTTTTATGTTTATCCCATCCTTTCAGTGGGTTGTCACTATATAAAGGTTCTAACTTATCATAGATTGGTTGTAACATGTTGATATTAAAGGTTATAATTTCTATTGCTTTTTCTGATGTTGCTTGGTTTTCTAGTTTTTGTGTTATTTTTTCTGATCCTTTTATCCATGGTGTTATTTTTCTAGGTTTATTTTGTACTCTTTTGGCTCCTATTTTTTGTTTACAAGGTGTTGTAAACCAACAGTGTGTTTTAGTTAGTATATGTGGGTATAGTTCATCTATAAAGGGCATTCCTAATATGATATCTCTAGTTGTGAAGTCATAATTGTACATTGTTTTTATTGTTAATATTTTATCATATATTTGTAGTTTTACATCTTTTGCGTAGTATTTTACCATGCTTCCTTCGTCATTAAATCCTGTGAATACGGTTGGATTTTTTATTTTTTGCCATTTAGATTCTGGTAAACAATTGTATCTACATAAATTTGCTTCTGCGCCTGTATCTATCATTGGTGTATAATATCTACTATTATATCCTTCTACAATTATTTTTGCTAATATATATACTTTCATGCTAGGGTATTCTTATAGTATTGATTTTGTCCTATTGATTATTACATTTTTATTTTGGTAATGAATGATTAATCTTTTATCTTCTAACTTATATGGTTTTACTTGTTCTAGCCATTGTAGTCCTAAAACTATATTTGGATTTATCTGTCCTATTGTAAATTGTATATTTATAGGTATTCCTCCTATAATTAATTCTTGAATAGTTATTTCCTTTGTTTGTTTTATTTCTACTGGTAAATCGGGTATTTCTTGTTCTTGAAGTATAATATCATCTTCTGTGATTAATTCTCTAGTTATCCAATTATCTTGTTCTCCTGTGTTGATTAAAATTAAATATTTTCGTTGATTTAATATTCCTGTTATATAATAGGGATGTTGTGTTGTTATTAGTTCATTAGGTATTTCATATTCTAATCTTCTAGAAGTACTCATTCTTGATGAGGATGAGGGGGTATCTATTTGCCTTTTTGGTGCTGTTCCTATTCTTTCCCTTACTATATCTAATTCTTGAGTCATATTTAGTTCATCATAACTATAATCATTATTATCTATAACTGTTAAGATGTTATCAAAAGGAGATTCTATCTTAATTTTATCAATTTTATTAGTTGCTTGTACCATATGTTTAGTAGTTAATATATATAAATTTTTGCATCTAGCTGTAAATATTTTACTTCCTGGGGTTAATTCTATTCCTGATAATTTCCAATATAATACTAGGGATTTATCTATATTTCTATCTTTGATTGCTACTGAATAATTTGGGTTAACTGTAAACTTAAATTTTTGATATATTAAATTTCCTCTTACTGCGCTGATTATACTTTGTTCAATTGGGTATTTAATTCTGTCATCTGCTAGGTATAGTTCTATAGGTGTATTTATTCCTTCTTTGAAACATGCTTTTATTAATATCTGTATTGCTCCTAAATGTACATGAGTTATTTCGTTTTTCGGTTTTGGCTTTAATGTTTGTATTTCTTTAGTTATTTCTCTTTTACTTATTATGGGTACCATTGCACTTCCTTGTGCATATTTACAGTCTATTGTATGTTCTTTTTGGCTTATTATATAATATTCTTCTTTTGGTTTTTTGAACCAATATTTTACCATTGGGACATCTAATATGTTAGCTATTTTTAAGGTTATTTCTTGTTTTGTGATTTGTTTATATATATTTGAGTCAAATATTATTTTCTGGTTATTACTATCTTCAGTTTGGTAATTTTCTTTTTCTATTATTCCTGATTCAGTCATCAATTTCGTTTTCTGTATCTGATAGGTTTATATTGTTAGCATCATCAGTATTTAGATCAGTTTCTAAATCTGAGTTGTTCATCTCTATATCTGGTAATTCATCTAGTTCATAAATACTATCATTACTTTCTAAATCATGATCTATGTATGGTAATTCTGTATAAACATTTTCTTCTACTCTTATTTCGGTAATTTGTTTTTTCTTAATATCTTTAGGTATTTTACAATCTTTAGCTAAGTGTCCTAATTTTCCACAGTTATAACATTTGCATTCTGATAATTTTTTCTTAGGTCGATAAGGTCTTTTTCGTTTATAATTTTTTATATAATATCTTTTTCTTGGATTTTTGTATTTGTATTTTGACTTAAAAGATTTATATTTTTTAAATCGTTTTTTGTATCTAAACTTATTCTTCTTAGTTTTGCAACCAAATTGTGGTGCTATCTTTTGTGTACAACATGCCATATTTTTTGTTAATACTTTATCTAATTTTTGTTTATCTTTATATTCATCACAGAGTCCTATAAACCATGTTTGTAAATATTTTATTCTAGCTCCTAATGTATCTGTTAAATTAGCTGCTTCCCATGCTGCTACTATTTTTGTACTAAATGGTTCAGGTAATTTTGTAAAATATGTTCTTCTAACTGTTATAGCTTCTTCATGAGTATATATTGCTCTATAATAGTAATCTTTAAAAGCGCATGTATATTCATCTATGTAACACATATTACAAATTGATAATTTGTTCATTAGTTGTCTATTTTGATTTTTATCTTTTTCTTGTTCTGCTACTTCTGTTGTCATACTTCCAAATT
Organism: Capsicum rhomboideum; assembly: GCA_031232105.1. Lineage (NCBI taxonomy): Eukaryota > Viridiplantae > Streptophyta > Magnoliopsida > Solanales > Solanaceae > Capsicum > Capsicum rhomboideum. Next base: position 50,459,384 of record CP124710.1, on the reverse strand, counting down.
CATTTCTAATTGCAAATTCATATTTGTCTAGTATAGCTATGCTTGATGTTATCATTGCTCCACTACTATCTTTATTATTCCTTAAAGCTGCTCTACCTTCAGCTGTTATATTGTGTAGCCATAATTTTACTGTTCCTATGAATGTCCTTTCTATATAGCCTGGTGTATCTGCTACTGATATCTTATTGTCTATTAATTGTTTTGCTAGTTGTCCTATCCATACTTGTATTGTTTTATTTATATCTGTAACACAGTCTAAATCTAAAAATTGCGAATGTTCTGGAGTTCTAGTTGGTGTCCATTTATTTAATCTGCTTTGCCATATTGCTTCATATCTATTATCGTCTGTTACTGTATAATAGCTTGGTCCAGTTGTTCTGGGGTTATCATGTCTTCTTTTATCATATGTTCTACTTGTGCTTGGTTGTTCATTTTTTATTGTATTTATATTTGGTTCAGCATTTGTTGTATTTATATTTAAATTTGTTATTTGGTCCATTATCTGAGTATATGTTTCACTATTGTCGTCATTATTATTATCGTCGGATTCGGATTCGTTTATGGTTATATTGTCTATGGTGAAATTTTCTATGTCGGTCGTATTATTTATTGTGATATTATCAATACTTATATTGGGTGAGTCATCGTCAGGGTGTAATTCTTCTAAATGTATTTGTTCTTTTAACTTTTCTAATTCCATTACTAAATTTTTTTCTTTTTCTTTTTTTATTTTTTCGTGTTGTTTAGCTAATCGTGCTTGTACTTTTTGGGCGTATATTTGTTTTAATATTGCTAATTCTCTTTCCATTTCTTGTATTCTTGTAGATGATTCTGATGTTTCAGGTTCTGGTTCGGCGATCGGGTCTGGTTTAAATGGTGTTTGGGGAGATTCTGGTCTGATTTGTTGTTTATTTTTTTGCTGTTCGAGTTCTTTCTTTTTTAGTTGTTCGATTTCTTTTCTGGCTTCTAATCGTATTTTTTCAATTTCAAGTTTTTGGTCTATTTCAGTATTTTCTTTTTGTAAGCGTATCATTTCTGTTAGACTATCTTCTAATTTAGCTGATATTGGATCTGGCATTAAATATAATTTTGTACCTATTTTCCTATAGCGTCGTCCTAAATTTGAGTGTGTTATTATTATTTGTGTACCGTCTGTGCCTAAAAATGTTTTTTCTTCGACTGGATATTCTTCTTTATTCATACGCATATTTTACTTCTAATATATCTTTTTGTAATTCCAATTCTTGTATAGTTTGTTTTTGTGCTTCGATTGATTTCTTAGCTACGCCTGCAAATATATTGTAATTTAATCTTTCTTTTCTAATTTTAAGTTCTTCGTGTATGTCACTTAATTTTCTTAATAATTCCATTTTTCTTATTATTTTTGGTGTTTCCGGATATATATATACTGGGTTACTTGGCTCTGGTTTATCCATTTATTAATGATTCTCTAATTTTAGTTATTGCTATAATAAAATGTCTTATTATTTTCGTTAAATTATTTATTTCCTTCAATATTTGTGTAATTTCTCTAAGATTATATTTTCTCTGACTTGTTATTTTATTCTGTTTTTGGATCTTTTTTGGTAAATAGTGTATTTTTATATGTCTAACTGGTTTTAGTTTTTGTAATTTATACATTATAATTCCTCATATTTATATTCTTGTTGTTTTATAAGTTGTCTTATATATTCATATTCCGTATAGGAAATTGTGTCTATTAATTCAGGTATTTTTGTGTATTCATACTTTTCATATAGTGTATTCAGATCTAGTCTTAATTTCTGTATTTTTGTTGCTATATTTATTTGTTTATCTAATCTTATACATCTGGGATGTTCATCTGGTAAATCTTCTCCATACTCAATTCCTTTCATGTTTTCTGTTTGTATTATAAATTGTTTTTTACTTTGGTTTCTTATCCTATCTTTATAAATATTTAGTTTTCTTTTATTTGTACGATTATCTATTTTATTCCTATATTCTTTTTCAGTTATATCTTTTTTCATCCTATGCTCTTTGTTACTATTTGTTTTATTCCTATGCTTTGATACCATTTGTGGGGGGTGGTCCTTTGATCTTTCTACTAGAGACATTTATGTAAATGCGGAATTAAAATAAATATCTCTTTGTCTAATTAGTCGTAGTATTTGGTTGATATCTTGTACTATTAGATCTAGATATGCTTCATTCTGGGTTTGGATATATTTATCTAGGTTATATTGTATTAAGGTCTCTTTTTCTCTTAATTCATTAATAGTTTTTTGCCAATTTTCTAAATTTTCTTGGTTCATTTTAATAAAAATCTAGATATCCTTCTGTATCTATATCAAGGTATATATCATTATTTCTAGAGTCATCATCACTATCATTGTTTAATATTGTGTCTAACCATAATTCTTTCATTAAATCTATAATTTCGTGGTTAAATAGTAGGTTATATATTCTTTGTGTGATATCTGTATCTAAATTTTTTAATATATATAAGACTAATATTTTATAGTCTTTATCTCCATTTATAAGATACTTAGGTATTGGTGTTTTATATCTTTCTATATCTTCCGTTTGTTTAGGGTTACTAGTTTCTGCTATCTCGGGTTTTTCATAACTAGGTTCTGTCATTTCTTACTTCTGTGTTTTAATCAATTATTCCTTCTAACCTCTGCTTATATTATCATCTTTATCATCTAGTAGTTCAGTATGTTTAATTCATTCATTACCAAAATAAAAATGTAATAATCAATAGGACAAAATCAATACTATAAGAATACCCTAGCATGAAAGTATATATATTAGCAAAAATAATTGTAGAAGGATATAATAGTAGATATTATACACCAATGATAGATACAGGCGCAGAAGCAAATTTATGTAGATACAATTGTTTACCAGAATCTAAATGGCAAAAAATAAAAAATCCAACCGTATTCACATGATTTAATGACGAAGGAAGCATGGTAAAATACTACGCAAAAGATGTAAAACTACAAATATATGATAAAATATTAACAATAAAAACAATGTACAATTATGACTTCACAACTAGAGATATCATATTAGGAATGCCCTTTATAGATGAACTATACCGTCTAATATATCTTTTTGTAATTCCAATTCTTGTATAGTTTGTTTTTGTGCTTCGATTGATTTCTTAGCTACGCCTGCAAATATATTGTAATTTAATCTTTCTTTTCTAATTTTAAGTTCTTCGTGTATGTCACTTAATTTTCTTAATAATTCCATTTTTCTTATTATTTTTGGTGTTTCCGGATATATATATACTGGGTTACTTGGCTCTGGTTTATCCATTTATTAATGATTCTCTAATTTTAGTTATTGCTATAATAAAATGTCTTATTATTTTCGTTAAATTATTTATTTCCTTCAATATTTGTGTAATTTCTCTAAGATTATATTTTCTCTGACTTGTTATTTTATTCTGTTTTTGGATCTTTTTTGTTAAATAGTGTATTTTTATATGTCTAACTGGTTTTAGTTTTTGTAATTTATACATTATAATTCCTCATATTTATATTCTTGTTGTTTTATAAGTTGTCTTATATATTCATATTCCGTATAGGAAATTGTGTCTATTAATTCAGGTATTTTTGTGTATTCATACTTTTCATATAGTGTATTCAGATCTAGTCTTAATTTCTGTATTTTTGTTGCTATATTTATTTGTTTATCTAATCTTATACATCTGGGATGTTCATCTGGTAAATCTTCTCCATACTCAATTCCTTTCATGTTTTCTGTTTGTATTATAAATTGTTTTTTACTTTGGTTTCTTATCCTATCTTTATAAATATTTAGTTTTCTTTTATTTGTACGATTATCTATTTTATTCCTATATTCTTTTTCAGTTATATCTTTTTTCATCCTATGCTCTTTGTTACTATTTGTTTTATTCCTATGCTCTGATACCATTTGTGGGGGGTGGTCCTTTGATCTTTCTACTAGAGACATTTATGTAAATGCGGAATTAAAATAAATATCTCTTTGTCTAATTAGTCGTAGTATTTGGTTGATATCTTGTACTATTAGATCTAGATATGCTAAAATATTAAAAATTAGACAAATCCAAGGATATAACTATTTTAGCAAATTTGATTGCAAATCAGGATTTTATCATTTAAAATTAGAAGATAACTCTAAACATTTAACAGCATTCACAGTACCCCAAGGATTTTACGAATGGAATGTTTTACCCTTTGGATATAAAAATGCACCAGGTAGATATCAACATTTTATGGATACATATTTTACACAATTAGAAAATTGCATTGTATATATTGATGATATATTGTTATACTCAAGGACAGAAGACGAGCATATACAATTGTTAAATAAATTTATTAACATTATAGATACAGCAGGAATTAGTTTAAGTAAAAGCAAGGCAGAAATAATGAAAAACCAAATAGAATTTCTAGGCATACAAATAGATAAGAATGGAGTAAAAATGCAAACACATATAGTACAGAAAATTATAAAATCAGATGAAATACTAGATACGAAGAAAAAATTACAATCCTTTTTAGGACTAGTAAATCAAGTAAGAGAAATTGATGACTGAATCAGGAATAGAATTAACCCCAGGAAGTAAAATATTTACAGCTAGATGCAAAAATTTATATATATTAACTACTAAACATATGGTACAAGCAACTAATAAAATTGATAAAATTAAGATAGAATCTCCTTTTGATAACATCTTAACAGTTATAGATAATAATGATTATAGTTATGATGAACTAAATATGACTCAAGAATTAGATATAGTAAGGGAAAGAATAGGAACAGCACCAAAAAGGCAAATAGATACCCCCTCATCCTCATCAAGAATGAGTACTTCTAGAAGATTAGAATATGAAATACCTAATGAACTAATAACAACACAACATCCCTATTATATAACAGGAATATTAAATCAACGAAAATATTTAATTTTAATCAACACAGGAGAACAAGATAATTGGATAACTAGAGAATTAATCACAGAAGATGATATTATACTTCAAGAACAAGAAATACCCGATTTACCAGTAGAAATAAAACAAACAAAGGAAATAACTATTCAAGAATTAATTATAGGAGGAATACCTATAAATATACAATTTACAATAGGACAGATAAATCCAAATATAGTTTTAGGACTACAATGGCTAGAACAAGTAAAACCATATAAGTTAGAAGATAAAAGATTAATCATTCATTACCAAAATAAAAATGTAATAATCAATAGGACAAAATCAATACTATAAGAATACCCTAGCATGAAAGTATATATATTAGCAAAAATAATTGTAGAAGGATATAATAGTAGATATTATACACCAATGATAGATACAGGCGCAGAAGCAAATTTATGTAGATACAATTGTTTACCAGAATCTAAATGGCAAAAAATAAAAAATCCAACCGTATTCACAGGATTTAATGACGAAGGAAGCATGGTAAAATACTACGCAAAAGATGTAAAACTACAAATATATGATAAAATATTAACAATAAAAACAATGTACAATTATGACTTCACAACTAGAGATATCATATTAGGAATGCCCTTTATAGATGAACTATACCCACATATACTAACTAAAACACACTGTTGGTTTACAACACCTTGTAAACAAAAAATAGGAGCCAAAAGAGTACAAAATAAACCTAGAAAAATAACACCATGGATAAAAGGATCAGAAAAAATAACACAAAAACTAGAAAACCAAGCAACATCAGAAAAAGCAATAGAAATTATAACCTTTAATATCAACATGTTACAACCAATCTATGATAAGTTAGAATCTTTATATAGTGACAACCCACTGAAAGGATGGGATAAACATAAAACAACCATTACCATAGAACTAATAGATGAAAACAGTATAATAACCCAAAAACCATTAAAATATAACTTTGATGATTTAAAAGAATTTACCTTGCACATTAATGAATTACTTACAAACCAATACATCCAAGCTAGTAACAGTAAACATACTAGTCCCGCCTTTATTGTTAACAAACATAGTGAACAAAAACGAGGGAAAAGTAGGATGGTTATTGATTATAGAAACCTAAATGCCAAAACTAAAACTTATAATTACCCAATACCAAACAAAATATTAAAAATTAGACAAATCCAAGGATATAACTATTTTAGCAAATTTGATTGCAAATCAGGATTTTATCATTTAAAATTAGAAGATAACTCTAAACATTTAACAGCATTCACAGTACCCCAAGGATTTTACGAATGGAATGTTTTACCCTTTGGATATAAAAATGCACCAGGTAGATATCAACATTTTATGGATACATATTTTACACAATTAGAAAATTGCATTGTATATATTGATGATATATTGTTATACTCAAGGACAGAAGACGAGCATATACAATTGTTAAATAAATTTATTAACATTATAGATACAGCAGGAATTAGTTTAAGTAAAAGCAAGGCAGAAATAATGAAAAACCAAATAGAATTTCTAGGCATACAAATAGATAAGAATGGAGTAAAAATGCAAACACATATAGTACAGAAAATTATAAAATCAGATGAAATACTAGATACGAAGAAAAAATTACAATCCTTTTTAGGACTAGTAAATCAAGTAAGAGAATATATACCAAAATTAGCGGAATATTTAAAGCCCTTACATAAGAAATTAAAGAAAGATATTGAATATCATTTTGACCAAACAGATAAAAAACATATACAGAAAGTTAAAGAATTATGTCAAAAATTACCAAAATTATATTTTCCAGACATTACAAAAGAGTTTATATATATAGTAGAAACAGATTCCAGTAACCATAGTTACGGTGGAGTATTAAAATATAAGTATACTGACACAAAACAGGAACATCACTGTAGATATCATTCAGGAACATTTACGGAACCTCAAGATAAATGGGAAATAAATAGAAAAGAACTATTTGCTTTATATAAATGTTTATTAACATTTGAACCATATATTGTTTATAACAAATTTATTGTTAGAACAGATAATACGCAAGTAAAATGGTGGCTAACAAGAAAATTAGATGACTCAGTTACAACAAAAGAAATACGTCGACTTGTCTTAAATATACAAAATTTTGTATTTACAATAGAAGTTATCAGTACTAACAAAAATGTCACTGCAGACTACTTATCAAGACAAAGCTACTCAGACAGATCAAGATAGCCAAATGGATATTTTATTAAAAGCCATGACTACACTTTGCTTAAAAGTGGACAGCTTTGAGCTAGAACTAAAAGAGCTAAAGAAGGACAAAGCTACAAGTCAGCCGCATGACTCAAAATATGCTGAACTATGTCAATCGGAAGACATAAAAATTCCAGAACTAGAAGGAGACGTTGAGAAACTCCATAAAACTCATAATAAGTTTGTTAATGCAGCTACAGGAAAAGCATCTACAGGAGCAAGCAGCTCAAATCCAACCAGTCAACCTACGAAAAGGCAAAACCAAAATCTAAATAACCAGTTTTCAAAAACATATATCCACAATAAACAACCCATAAATCTATCTCACCCGACTATACCAAGTCCACAAACATCCACATATGCAGCAAGCCTAAACCAAAATAAACAAGTATACAACCATATTTCTAGAGCTTATATACAAAATATGTATAAAACCCAAACCTTCTTGAATTTACATCCAAGATCTCAAACAACCAATGACCCTCAAAAAGATTTTATAACTCAGAAACTACAAGGATATAATAAATTAATTGCCCAGCCAGGGACCAGTGCAAATTTAGTACGTACATGCTACGAATATGGACTACTAGCAACAGTATATACAGCCGATGGAGCAGAACTACAACAAATACCAGACTTATATAATGCCTTTACAATATACAAAAGGATTACAGACGGATCATTCTTTTATATCAGATGTTATTCAGCACCAGCAGAAATATTATACAACGAGATAAAACCACTCATCCAAGTCGTAAAAATTGGACTTACCAGAGATATGATTATTCCAGAAGATATAGAAAAACAACCGGAAATACCAGAAGTAGATATACCGACATTCTTCGCTACAAAAAGATTAATAGGACTACAGGTGATTATTCAAGAACTAGTCAACAACTACACTAATGGACATAATATATGGAAATATCATTGTAGAGACCATTCTATGATCTATGCAAATGCAAGAGTACTACGCCAAGAAGATATGGAAGAAGTACGTAATTGGATATGGACTTTACTAAGACCTGAAGATACCCCAACAACAAGAGCTATCAAAAAGGAATTTATTTCAGAAAAATTATTGGTTAAATATTGCCAGTATTTAGGACCGAAATACCCAGATCACCATTGTTCAAAGTGCAGTGGAGGAAATACCACAACTATACCAGAAGTGAATCTAGAATGAAGACAACAGGACAAAAAGCTACAGACAAAAAATAATGGGAAGACCCACAGATATTTTTTAGTTTGTCTTATTATGTAAATTATTGTATTAGTTTACTTTACTTTAGTGGGAAACAAAAACCCCACACGTTTTTCTTTAGTATGATTAGAATAGAATAAGTTAAAAAGTCAAAAAGCAAACAGTGACTAGCACTGTGTACTTTTTGAAAAATATGTAAAAGAAGACGCGTTTTTCTTTCTTTTCTTTCAGAAGTCGTAAAGCAAACAGTTGCTTAGACTGTTTACTCACGCGGTTTCTTTATGTAAATTATTGAGGCACTTGCCTCCTATGTGTATAAATAGAGACGGACAGATGAGAAAGAAGGCAAGCAATTTTGCTAACCTACTCTCTCATGTGTTGAGACTCACCACAAATAAAAAATATTTTATTTTACATATATAGCATGGAGGAATCCAATATAGAAACATCTATATCACATACTACGGAGGAAATAACAACAAAGGTATACTCATATTTACATATGTGTAACTAATCTATCATATTCCTAATAATCTCTATTTAGATTATTATTATTTATCATGTTGTAGTTTGATTATGTTAACATTATCCTTATTAGTTTGCTATGATTAGGAAGCTGAGAGTAAGTTAGGCCCAGACTAAGCTTTTCCAAAATGGTTGAACCCAGAAGAAGGCTAGAAATGCCGTGAATAGGGTAGTAAACCAAATGAAGTAAGCAGGGTTAGGGTAAACTGATTAAAGCTGGAACTCATAGTAGTGACTAACCGGATAATTAAACATACTGAACTACTAGATGATAAAGATGATAATATAAGCAGAGGTTAGAAGGAATAATTGATTAAAACACAGAAGTAAGAAATGACAGAACCTAGTTATGAAAAACCCGAGATAGCAGAAACTAGTAACCCTAAACAAACGGAAGATATAGAAAGATATAAAACACCAATACCTAAGTATCTTATAAATGGAGATAAAGACTATAAAATATTAGTCTTATATATATTAAAAAATTTAGATACAGATATCACACAAAGAATATATAACCTACTATTTAACCACGAAATTATAGATTTAATGAAAGAATTATGGTTAGACACAATATTAAACAATGATAGTGATGATGACTCTAGAAATAATGATATATACCTTGATATAGATACAGAAGGATATCTAGATTTTTATTAAAATGAACCAAGAAAATTTAGAAAATTGGCAAAAAACTATTAATGAATTAAGAGAAAAAGAGACCTTAATACAATATAACCTAGATAAATATATCCAAACCCAGAATGAAGCATATCTAGATCTAATAGTACAAGATATCAACCAAATACTACGACTAATTAGACAAAGAGATATTTATTTTAATTCCGCATTTACATAAATGTCTCTAGTAGAAAGATCAAAGGACCACCCCCCACAAATGGTATCAGAGCATAGGAATAAAACAAATAGTAACAAAGAGCATAGGATGAAAAAAGATATAACTGAAAAAGAATATAGGAATAAAATAGATAATCGTACAAATAAAAGAAAACTAAATATTTATAAAGATAGGATAAGAAACCAAAGTAAAAAACAATTTATAATACAAACAGAAAACATGAAAGGAATTGAGTATGGAGAAGATTTACCAGATGAACATCCCAGATGTATAAGATTAGATAAACAAATAAATATAGCAACAAAAATACAGAAATTAAGACTAGATCTGAATACACTATATGAAAAGTATGAATACACAAAAATACCTGAATTAATAGACACAATTTCCTATACGGAATATGAATATATAAGACAACTTATAAAACAACAAGAATATAAATATGAGGAATTATAATGTATAAATTACAAAAACTAAAACCAGTTAGACATATAAAAATACACTATTTAACAAAAAAGATCCAAAAACAGAATAAAATAACAAGTCAGAGAAAATATAATCTTAGAGAAATTACACAAATATTGAAGGAAATAAATAATTTAACGAAAATAATAAGACATTTTATTATAGCAATAACTAAAATTAGAGAATCATTAATAAATGGATAAACCAGAGCCAAGTAACCCAGTATATATATATCCGGAAACACCAAAAATAATAAGAAAAATGGAATTATTAAGAAAATTAAGTGACATACACGAAGAACTTAAAATTAGAAAAGAAAGATTAAATTACAATATATTTGCAGGCGTAGCTAAGAAATCAATCGAAGCACAAAAACAAACTATACAAGAATTGGAATTACAAAAAGCAATATTAGAAGTAAAATATGCGTATGAATAAAGAAGAATATCCAGTCGAAGAAAAAACATTTTTAGGCACAGACGGTACACAAATAATAATAACACACTCAAATTTAGGACGACGCTATAGGAAAATAGGTACAAAATTATATTTAATGCCAGATCCAATATCAGCTAAATTAGAAGATAGTCTAACAGAAATGATACGCTTACAAAAAGAAAATACTGAAATAGACCAAAAACTTGAAATTGAAAAAATACGATTAGAAGCCAGAAAAGAAATCGAACAACTAAAAAAGAAAGAACTCGAACAGCAAAAAAATAAACAACAAATCAGACCAGAATCTCCCCAAACACCATTTAAACCAGACCCGATCGCCGAACCAGAACCTGAAACATCAGAATCATCTACAAGAATACAAGAAATGGAAAGAGAATTAGCAATATTAAAACAAATATACGCCCAAAAAGTACAAGCACGATTAGCTAAACAACACGAAAAAATAAAAAAAGAAAAAGAAAAAAATTTAGTAATGGAATTAGAAAAGTTAAAAGAACAAATACATTTAGAAGAATTACACCCTGACGATGACTCACCCAATATAAGTATTGATAATATCACAATAAATAATACGACCGACATAGAAAATTTCACCATAGACAATATAACCATAAACGAATCCGAATCCGACGATAATAATAATGACGACAATAGTGAAACATATACTCAGATAATGGACCAAATAACAAATTTAAATATAAATACAACAAATGCTGAACCAAATATAAATACAATAAAAAATGAACAACCAAGCACAAGTAGAACATATGATAAAAGAAGACATGATAACCCCAGAACAACTGGACCAAGCTATTATACAGTAACAGACGATAATAGATATGAAGCAATATGGCAAAGCAGATTAAATAAATGGACACCAACTAGAACTCCAGAACATTCGCAATTTTTAGATTTAGACTGTGTTACAGATATAAATAAAACAATACAAGTATGGATAGGACAACTAGCAAAACAATTAATAGACAATAAGATATCAGTAGCAGATACACCAGGCTATATAGAAAGGACATTCATAGGAACAGTAAAATTATGGCTACACAATATAACAGCTGAAGGTAGAGCAGCTTTAAGGAATAATAAAGATAGTAGTGGAGCAATGATAACATCAAGCATAGCTATACTAGACAAATATGAATTTGTAATTAGAAATGAATTTGGAAGTATGACAACAGAAGTAGCAGAACAAGAAAAAGATAAAAATCAAAATAGACAACTAATGAACAAATTATCAATTTGTAATATGTGTTACATAGATGAATATACATGCGCTTTTAAAGATTACTATTATAGAGCAATATATACTCATGAAGAAGCTATAGCAGTTAGAAGAACATATTTTACAAAATTACCTGAACCATTTAGTACAAAAATAGTAGCAGCATGGGAAGCAGCTAATTTAACAGATACATTAGGAGCTAGAATAAAATATTTACAAACATGGTTTATAGGACTCTGTGATGAATATAAAGATAAACAAAAATTAGATAAAGTATTAACAAAAAATATGGCATGTTGTACACAAAAGATAGCACCACAATTTGGTTGCAAAACTAAGAAGAATAAGTTTAGATACAAAAAACGATTTAAAAAATATAAATCTTTTAAGTCAAAATACAAATACAAAAATCCAAGAAAAAGATATTATATAAAAAATTATAAACGAAAAAGACCTTATCGACCTAAGAAAAAATTATCAGAATGCAAATGTTATAACTGTGGAAAATTAGGACACTTAGCTAAAGATTGTAAAATACCTAAAGATATTAAGAAAAAACAAATTACCGAAATAAGAGTAGAAGAAAATGTTTATACAGAATTACCATACATAGATTATGATTTAGAAAGTAATGATAGTATTTATGAACTAGATGAATTACCAGATATAGAGATGAACAACTCAGATTTAGAAACTGATCTAAATAGTTCATTTTAATAAAAATCTAGATATCCTTCTGTATCTATATCAAGGTATATATCATTATTTCTAGAGTCATCATCACTATCATTGTTTAATATTGTGTCTAACCATAATTCTTTCATTAAATCTATAATTTCGTGGTTAAATAGTAGGTTATATATTCTTTGTGTGATATCTGTATCTAAATTTTTTAATATATATAAGACTAATATTTTATAGTCTTTATCTCCATTTATAAGATACTTAGGTATTGGTGTTTTATATCTTTCTATATCTTCCGTTTGTTTAGGGTTACTAGTTTCTGCTATCTCGGGTTTTTCATAACTAGGTTCTGTCATTTCTTACTTCTGTGTTTTAATCAATTATTCCTTCTAACCTCTGCTTATATTATCATCTTTATCATCTAGTAGTTCAGTATGTTTAATTATCCGGTTAGTCACTAAATTTTCTTAATAATTCCATTTTTCTTATTATTTTTGGTGTTTCCGGATATATATATACTGGGTTACTTGGCTCTGGTTTATCCATTTATTAATGATTCTCTAATTTTAGTTATTGCTATAATAAAATGTCTTATTATTTTCGTTAAATTATTTATTTCCTTCAATATTTGTGTAATTTCTCTAAGATTATATTTTCTCTGACTTGTTATTTTATTCTGTTTTTGGATCTTTTTTGTTAAATAGTGTATTTTTATATGTCTAACTGGTTTTAGTTTTTGTAATTTATACATTATAATTCCTCATATTTATATTCTTGTTGTTTTATAAGTTGTCTTATATATTCATATTCCGTATAGGAAATTGTGTCTATTAATTTAGAAAAGTTAAAAGAACAAATACATTTAGAAGAATTACACCCTGACGATGACTCACCCAATATAAGTATTGATAATATCACAATAAATAATACGACCGACATAGAAAATTTCACCATAGACAATATAACCATAAACGAATCCGAATCCGAATTGTTTTGCTAGTTGTCCTATCCATACTTGTATTGTTTTATTTATATCTGTAACACAGTCTAAATCTAAAAATTGCGAATGTTCTGGAGTTCTAGTTGGTGTCCATTTATTTAATCTGCTTTGCCATATTGCTTCATATCTATTATCGTCTATTACTGTATAATAGCTTGGTCCAGTTGTTCTGGGGTTATCATGTCTTCTTTTATCATATGTTCTACTTGTGCTTGGTTGTTCATTTTTTATTGTATTTATATTTGGTTCAGCATTTGTTGTATTTATATTTAAATTTGTTATTTGGTCCATTATCTGAGTATATGTTTGGTCTTTTTCGTTTATAATTTTTTATATAATATCTTTTTCTTGGATTTTTGTATTTGTATTTTGACTTAAAAGATTTATATTTTTTAAATCGTTTTTTGTATCTAAACTTATTCTTCTTAGTTTTGCAACCAAATTGTGGTGCTATCTTTTGTGTACAACATGCCATATTTTTTGTTAATACTTTATCTAATTTTTGTTTATCTTTATATTCATCACAGAGTCCTATAAACCATGTTTGTAAATATTTTATTCTAGCTCCTAATGTATCTGTTAAATTAGCTGCTTCCCATGCTGCTACTATTTTTGTACTAAATGGTTCAGGTAATTTTGTAAAATATGTTCTTCTAACTGCTATAGCTTCTTCATGAGTATATATTGCTCTATAATAGTAATCTTTAAAAGCGCATGTATATTCATCTATGTAACACATATTACAAATTGATAATTTGTTCATTAGTTGTCTATTTTGATTTTTATCTTTTTCTTGTTCTGCTACTTCTGTTGTCATACTTCCAAATTCATTTCTAATTGCAAATTCATATTTGTCTAGTATAGCTATGCTTGATGTTATCATTGCTCCACTACTATCTTTATTATTCCTTAAAGCTGCTCTACCTTCAGCTGTTATATTGTGTAGCCATAATTTTACTGTTCCTATGAATGTCCTTTCTATATAGCCTGGTGTATCTGCTACTGATATCTTATTGTCTATTAATTGTTTTGCTAGTTGTCCTATCCATACTTGTATTGTTTTATTTATATCTGTAACACAGTCTAAATCTAAAAATTGCGAATGTTCTGGAGTTCTAGTTGGTGTCCATTTATTTAATCTGCTTTGCCATATTGCTTCATATCTATTATCGTCTGTTACTGTATAATAGCTTGGTCCAGTTGTTCTGGGGTTATCATGTCTTCTTTTATCATATGTTCTACTTGTGCTTGGTTGTTCATTTTTTATTGTATTTATATTTGGTTCAGCATTTGTTGTATTTATATTTAAATTTGTTATTTGGTCCATTATCTGAGTATATGTTTCACTATTGTCGTCATTATTATTATCGTCGGATTCGGATTCGTTTATGGTTATATTGTCTATGGTGAAATTTTCTATGTCGGTCGTATTATTTATTGTGATATTATCAATACTTATATTGGGTGAGTCATCGTCAGGGTGTAATTCTTCTAAATGTATTTGTTCTTTTAACTTTTCTAATTCCATTACTAAATTTTTTTCTTTTTCTTTTTTTCTTTTTTCGTGTTGTTTAGCTAATCGTGCTTGTACTTTTTGGGCGTATATTTGTTTTAATATTGCTAATTCTCTTTCCATTTCTTGTATTCTTGTAGATGATTCTGATGTTTCAGGTTCTGGTTCGGCGATCGGGTCTGGTTTAAATGGTGTTTGGGGAGATTCTGGTCTGATTTGTTGTTTATTTTTTTGCTGTTCGAGTTCTTTCTTTTTTAGTTGTTCGATTTCTTTTCTGGCTTCTAATCGTATTTTTTCAATTTCAAGTTTTTGGTCTATTTCAGTATTTTCTTTTTGTAAGCGTATCATTTCTGTTAGACTATCTTCTAATTTAGCTGATATTGGATCTGGCATTAAATATAATTTTGTACCTATTTTCCTATAGCGTCGTCCTAAATTTGAGTGTGTTATTATTATTTGTGTACCGTCTGTGCCTAAAAATGTTTTTTCTTCGACTGGATATTCTTCTTTATTCATACGCATATTTTACTTCTAATATATCTTTTTGTAATTCCAATTCTTGTATAGTTTGTTTTTGTGCTTCGATTGATTTCTTAGCTACGCCTGCAAATATATTGTAATTTAATCTTTCTTTTCTAATTTTAAGTTCTTCGTGTATGTCACTTAATTTTCTTAATAATTCCATTTTTCTTATTATTTTTGGTGTTTCCGGATATATATATACTGGGTTACTTGGCTCTGGTTTATCCATTTATTAATGATTCTCTAATTTTAGTTATTGCTATAATAAAATGTCTTATTATTTTCGTTAAATTATTTATTTCCTTCAATATTTGTGTAATTTCTCTAAGATTATATTTTCTCTGACTTGTTATTTTATTCTGTTTTTGGATCTTTTTTGTTAAATAGTGTATTTTTATATGTCTAACTGGTTTTAGTTTTTGTAATTTATACATTATAATTCCTCATATTTATATTCGTACAAATAAAAGAAAACTAAATATTTATAAAGATAGGATAAGAAACCAAAGTAAAAAACAATTTATAATACAAACAGAAAACATGAAAGGAATTGAGTATGGAGAAGATTTACCAGATGAACATCCCAGATGTATAAGATTAGATAAACAAATAAATATAGCAACAAAAATACAGAAATTAAGACTAGATCTGAATACACTATATGAAAAGTATGAATACACAAAAATACCTGAATTAATAGACACAATTTCCTATACGGAATATGAATATATAAGACAACTTATAAAACAACAAGAATATAAATATGAGGAATTATAATGTATAAATTACAAAAACTAAAACCAGTTAGACATATAAAAATACACTATTTAACAAAAAAGATCCAAAAACAGAATAAAATAACAAGTCAGAGAAAATATAATCTTAGAGAAATTACACAAATATTGAAGGAAATAAATAATTTAACGAAAATAATAAGACATTTTATTATAGCAATAACTAAAATTAGAGAATCATTAATAAATGGATAAACCAGAGCCAAGTAACCCAGTATATATATATCCGGAAACACCAAAAATAATAAGAAAAATGGAATTATCAAGAAAATTAAGTGACATACACGAAGAACTTAAAATTAGAAAAGAAAGATTAAATTACAATATATTTGCAGGCGTAGCTAAGAAATCAATCGAAGCACAAAAACAAACTATACAAGAATTGGAATTACAAAAAGATATATTAGAAGTAAAATATGCGTATGAATAAAGAAGAATATCCAGTCGAAGAAAAAACATTTTTAGGCACAGACGGTACACAAATAATAATAACACACTCAAATTTAGGACGACGCTATAGGAAAATAGGTACAAAATTATATTTAATGCCAGATCCAATATCAGCTAAATTAGAAGATAGTCTAACAGAAATGATACGCTTACAGTTAACCCAAATTATTCAGTAGCAATCAAAGATAGAAATATAGATAAATCCCTAGTATTATATTGGAAATTATCAGGAATAGAATTAACCCCAGGAAGTAAAATATTTACAGCTAGATGCAAAAATTTATATATATTAACTACTAAACATATGGTACAAGCAACTAATAAAATTGATAAAATTAAGATAGAATCTCCTTTTGATAACATCTTAACAGTTATAGATAATAATGATTATAGTTATGATGAACTAAATATGACTCAAGAATTAGATATAGTAAGGGAAAGAATAGGAACAGCACCAAAAAGGCAAATAGATACCCCCTCATCCTCATCAAGAATGAGTACTTCTAGAAGATTAGAATATGAAATACCTAATGAACTAATAACAACACAACATCCCTATTATATAACAGGAATATTAAATCAACGAAAATATTTAATTTTAATCAACACAGGAGAACAAGATAATTGGATAACTAGAGAATTAATCACAGAAGATGATATTATACTTCAAGAACAAGAAATACCCGATTTACCAGTAGAAATAAAACAAACAAAGGAAATAACTATTCAAGAATTAATTATAGGAGGAATACCTATAAATATACAATTTACAATAGGACAGATAAATCCAAATATAGTTTTAGGACTACAATGGCTAGAACAAGTAAAACCATATAAGTTAGAAGATAAAAGATTAATCATTCATTACCAAAATAAAAATGTAATAATCAATAGGACAAAATCAATACTATAAGAATACCCTAGCATGAAAGTATATATATTAGCAAAAATAATTGTAGAAGGATATAATAGTAGATATTATACACCAATGATAGATACAGGCGCAGAAGCAAATTTATGTAGATACAATTGTTTACCAGAATCTAAATGGCAAAAAATAAAAAATCCAACCGTATTCACAGGATTTAATGACGAAGGAAGCATGGTAAAATACTACGCAAAAGATGTAAAACTACAAATATATGATAAAATATTAACAATAAAAACAATGTACAATTATGACTTCACAACTAGAGATATCATATTAGGAATGCCCTTTATAGATGAACTATACCCACATATACTAACTAAAACACACTGTTGGTTTACAACACCTTGTAAACAAAAAATAGGAGCCAAAAGAGTACAAAATAAACCTAGAAAAATAACACCATGGATAAAAGGATCAGAAAAAATAACACAAAAACTAGAAAACCAAGCAACATCAGAAAAAGCAATATTAGAAGTAAAATATGCGTATGAATAAAGAAGAATATCCAGTCGAAGAAAAAACATTTTTAGGCACAGACGGTACACAAATAATAATAACACACTCAAATTTAGGACGACGCTATAGGAAAATAGGTACAAAATTATATTTAATGCCAGATCCAATATCAGCTAAATTAGAAGATAGTCTAACAGAAATGATACGCTTACAAAAAGAAAATACTGAAATAGACCAAAAACTTGAAATTGAAAAAATACGATTAGAAGCCAGAAAAGAAATCGAACAACTAAAAAAGAAAGAACTCGAACAGCAAAAAAATAAACAACAAATCAGACCAGAATCTCCCCAAACACCATTTAAACCAGACCCGATCGCCGAACCAGAACCTGAAACATCAGAATCATCTACAAGAATACAAGAAATGGAAAGAGAATTAGCAATATTAAAACAAATATACGCCCAAAAAGTACAAGCACGATTAGCTAAACAACACGAAAAAATAAAAAAAGAAAAAGAAAAAAATTTAGTAATGGAATTAGAAAAGTTAAAAGAACAAATACATTTAGAAGAATTACACCCTGACGATGACTCACCCAATATAAGTATTGATAATATCACAATAAATAATACGACCGACATAGAAAATTTCACCATAGACAATATAACCATAAACGAATCCGAATCCGACGATAATAATAATGACGACAATAGTGAAACATATACTCAGATAATGGACCAAATAACAAATTTAAATATAAATACAACAAATGCTGAACCAAATATAAATACAATAAAAAATGAACAACCAAGCACAAGTAGAACATATGATAAAAGAAGACATGATAACCCCAGAACAACTGGACCAAGCTATTATACAGTAACAGACGATAATAGATATGAAGCAATATGGCAAAGCAGATTAAATAAATGGACACCAACTAGAACTCCAGAACATTCGCAATTTTTAGATTTAGACTGTGTTACAGATATAAATAAAACAATACAAGTATGGATAGGACAACTAGCAAAACAATTAATAGACAATAAGATATCAGTAGCAGATACACCAGGCTATATAGAAAGGACATTCATAGGAACAGTAAAATTATGGCTACACAATATAACAGCTGAAGGTAGAGCAGCTTTAAGGAATAATAAAGATAGTAGTGGAGCAATGATAACATCAAGCATAGCTATACTAGACAAATATGAATTTGCAATTAGAAATGAATTTGGAAGTATGACAACAGAAGTAGCAGAACAAGAAAAAGATAAAAATCAAAATAGACAACTAATGAACAAATTATCAATTTGTAATATGTGTTACATAGATGAATATACATGCGCTTTTAAAGATTACTATTATAGAGCAATATATACTCATGAAGAAGCTATAGCAGTTAGAAGAACATATTTTACAAAATTACCTGAACCATTTAGTACAAAAATAGTAGCAGCATGGGAAGCAGCTAATTTAACAGATACATTAGGAGCTAGAATAAAATATTTACAAACATGGTTTATAGGACTCTGTGATGAATATAAAGATAAACAAAAATTAGATAAAGTATTAACAAAAAATATGGCATGTTGTACACAAAAGATAGCACCACAATTTGGTTGCAAAACTAAGAAGAATAAGTTTAGATACAAAAAACGATTTAAAAAATATAAATCTTTTAAGTCAAAATACAAATACAAAAATCCAAGAAAAAGATATTATATAAAAAATTATAAACGAAAAAGACCTTATCGACCTAAGAAAAAATTATCAGAATGCAAATGTTATAACTGTGGAAAATTAGGACACTTAGCTAAAGATTGTAAAATACCTAAAGATATTAAGAAAAAACAAATTACCGAAATAAGAGTAGAAGAAAATGTTTATACAGAATTACCATACATAGATTATGATTTAGAAAGTAATGATAGTATTTATGAACTAGATGAATTACCAGATATAGAGATGAACAACTCAGATTTAGAAACTGATCTAAATACTGATGATGCTAACAATATAAACCTATCAGATACAGAAAACGAAATTGATGACTGAATCAGGAATAATAGAAAAAGAAAATTAATTCTTCTAAATGTATTTGTTCTTTTAACTTTTCTAATTCCATTACTAAATTTTTTTCTTTTTCTTTTTTTATTTTTTCGTGTTGTTTAGCTAATCGTGCTTGTACTTTTTGGGCGTATATTTGTTTTAATATTGCTAATTCTCTTTCCATTTCTTGTATTCTTGTAGATGATTCTGATGTTTCAGGTTCTGGTTCGGCGATCGGGTCTGGTTTAAATGGTGTTTGGGGAGATTCTGGTCTGATTTGTTGTTTATTTTTTTGCTGTTCGAGTTCTTTCTTTTTTAGTTGTTCGATTTCTTTTCTGGCTTCTAATCGTATTTTTTCAATTTCAAGTTTTTGGTCTATTTCAGTATTTTCTTTTTGTAAGCGTATCATTTCTGTTAGACTATCTTCTAATTTAGATAGCAAACTAATAAGGATAATGTTAACATAATCAAACTACAACATGATAAATAATAATAATCTAAATAGAGATTATTAGGAATATGATAGATTAGTTACACATATGTAAATATGAGTATACCTTTGTTGTTATTTCCTCCGTAGTATGTGATATAGATGTTTCTATATTGGATTCCTCCATGCTATATATGTAAAATAAAATATTTTTTATTTGTGGTGAGTCTCAACACATGAGAGAGTAGGTTAGCAAAATTGCTTGCCTTCTTTCTCATCTGTCCGTCTCTATTTATACACATAGGAGGCAAGTGCCTCAATAATTTACATAAAGAAACCGCGTGAGTAAACAGTCTAAGCAACTGTTTGCTTTACGACTTCTGAAAGAAAAGAAAGAAAAACGCGTCTTCTTTTACATATTTTTCAAAAAGTACACAGTGCTAGTCACTGTTTGCTTTTTGACTTTTTAACTTATTCTATTCTAATCATACTAAAGAAAAACGTGTGGGGTTTTTGTTTCCCACTAAAGTAAAGTAAACTAATACAATAATTTACATAATAAGACAAACTAAAAAATATCTGTGGGTCTTCCCATTATTTTTTGTCTGTAGCTTTTTGTCCTGTTGTCTTCATTCTAGATTCACTTCTGGTATAGTTGTGGTATTTCCTCCACTGCACTTTGAACAATGGTGATCTGGGTATTTCGGTCCTAAATACTGGCAATATTTAACCAATAATTTTTCTGAAATAAATTCCTTTTTGATAGCTCTTGTTGTTGGGGTATCTTCAGGTCTTAGTAAAGTCCATATCCAATTACGTACTTCTTCCATATCTTCTTGGCGTAGTACTCTTGCATTTGCATAGATCATAGAATGGTCTCTACAATGATATTTCCATATATTATGTCCATTAGTGTAGTTGTTGACTAGTTCTTGAATAATCACCTGTAGTCCTATTAATCTTTTTGTAGCGAAGAATGTCGGTATATCTACTTCTGGTATTTCCGGTTGTTTTTCTATATCTTCTGGAATAATCATATCTCTGGTAAGTCCAATTTTTACGACTTGGATGAGTGGTTTTATCTCGTTGTATAATATTTCTGCTGGTGCTGAATAACATCTGATATAAAAGAATGATCCGTCTGTAATCCTTTTGTATATTGTAAAGGCATTATATAAGTCTGGTATTTGTTGTAGTTCTGCTCCATCGGCTGTATATACTGTTGCTAGTAGTCCATATTCGTAGCATGTACGTACTAAATTTGCACTGGTCCCTGGCTGGGCAATTAATTTATTATATCCTTGTAGTTTCTGAGTTATAAAATCTTTTTGAGGGTCATTGGTTGTTTGAGATCTTGGATGTAAATTCAAGAAGGTTTGGGTTTTATACATATTTTGTATATAAGCTCTAGAAATATGGTTGTATACTTGTTTATTTTGGTTTAGGCTTGCTGCATATGTGGATGTTTGTGGACTTGGTATAGTCGGGTGAGATAGATTTATGGGTTGTTTATTGTGGATATATGTTTTTGAAAACTGGTTATTTAGATTTTGGTTTTGCCTTTTCGTAGGTTGACTGGTTGGATTTGAGCTGCTTGCTCCTGTAGATGCTTTTCCTGTAGCTGCATTAACAAACTTATTATGAGTTTTATGGAGTTTCTCAACGTCTCCTTCTAGTTCTGGAATTTTTATGTCTTCCGATTGACATAGTTCAGCATATTTTGAGTCATGCGGCTGACTTGTAGCTTTGTCTTGATAAGTAGTCTGCAGTGACATTTTTGTTAGTACTGATAACTTCTATTGTAAATACAAAATTTTGTATATTTAAGACAAGTCGACGTATTTCTTTTGTTGTAACTGAGTCATCTAATTTTCTTGTTAGCCACCATTTTACTTGCGTATTATCTGTTCTAACAATAAATTTGTTATAAACAATATATGGTTCAAATGTTAATAAACATTTATATAAAGCAAATAGTTCTTTTCTATTTATTTCCCATTTATCTTGAGGTTCCGTAAATGTTCCTGAATGATATCTACAGTGATGTTCCTGTTTTGTGTCAGTATACTTATATTTTAATACTCCACCGTAACTATGGTTACTGGAATCTGTTTCTACTATATATATAAACTCTTTTGTAATGTCTGGAAAATATAATTTTGGTAATTTTTGACATAATTCTTTAACTTTCTGTATATGTTTTTTATCTGTTTGGTCAAAATGATATTCAATATCTTTCTTTAATTTCTTATGTAAGGGCTTTAAATATTCCGCTAATTTTGGTATATATTCTCTTACTTGATTTACTAGTCCTAAAAAGGATTGTAATTTTTTCTTCGTATCTAGTATTTCATCTGATTTTATAATTTTCTGTACTATATGTGTTTGCATTTTTACTCCATTCTTATCTATTTGTATGCCTAGAAATTCTATTTGGTTTTTCATTATTTCTGCCTTGCTTTAACTTAAACTAATTCCTGCTGTATCTATAATGTTAATAAATTTATTTAACAATTGTATATGCTCGTCTTCTGTCCTTGAGTATAACAATATATCATCAATATATACAATGCAATTTTCTAATTGTGTAAAATATGTATCCATAAAATGTTGATATCTACCTGGTGCATTTTTATATCCAAAGGGTAAAACATTCCATTCGTAAAATCCTTGGGGTACTGTGAATGCTGTTAAATGTTTAGAGTTATCTTCTAATTTTAAATGATAAAATCCTGATTTGCAATCAAATTTGCTAAAATAGTTATATCCTTGGATTTGTCTAATTTTTAATATTTTGTTTGGTATTGGGTAATTATAAGTTTTAGTTTTGGCATTTAGGTTTCTATAATCAATAACCATCCTACTTTTCCCTCGTTTTTGTTCACTATGTTTGTTAACAATAAAGGCGGGACTAGTATGTTTACTGTTACTAGCTTGGATGTATTGGTTTGTAAGTAATTCATTAATGTGCAAGGTAAATTCTTTTAAATCATCAAAGTTATATTTTAATGGTTTTTGGGTTATTATACTGTTTTCATCTATTAGTTCTATGGTAATGGTTGTTTTATGTTTATCCCATCCTTTCAGTGGGTTGTCACTATATAAAGGTTCTAACTTATCATAGATTGGTTGTAACATGTTGATATTAAAGGTTATAATTTCTATTGCTTTTTCTGATGTTGCTTGGTTTTCTAGTTTTTGTGTTATTTTTTCTGATCCTTTTATCCATGGTGTTATTTTTCTAGGTTTATTTTGTACTCTTTTGGCTCCTATTTTTTGTTTACAAGGTGTTGTAAACCAACAGTGTGTTTTAGTTAGTATATGTGGGTATAGTTCATCTATAAAGGGCATTCCTAATATGATATCTCTAGTTGTGAAGTCATAATTGTACATTGTTTTTATTGTTAATATTTTATCATATATTTGTAGTTTTACATCTTTTGCGTAGTATTTTACCATGCTTCCTTCGTCATTAAATCCTGTGAATACGGTTGGATTTTTTATTTTTTGCCATTTAGATTCTGGTAAACAATTGTATCTACATAAATTTGCTTCTGCGCCTGTATCTATCATTGGTGTATAATATCTACTATTATATCCTTCTACAATTATTTTTGCTAATATATATACTTTCATGCTAGGGTATTCTTATAGTATTGATTTTGTCCTATTGATTATTACATTTTTATTTTGGTAATGAATGATTAATCTTTTATCTTCTAACTTATATGGTTTTACTTGTTCTAGCCATTGTAGTCCTAAAACTATATTTGGATTTATCTGTCCTATTGTAAATTGTATATTTATAGGTATTCCTCCTATAATTAATTCTTGAATAGTTATTTCCTTTGTTTGTTTTATTTCTACTGGTAAATCGGGTATTTCTTGTTCTTGAAGTATAATATCATCTTCTGTGATTAATTCTCTAGTTATCCAATTATCTTGTTCTCCTGTGTTGATTAAAATTAAATATTTTCGTTGATTTAATATTCCTGTTATATAATAGGGATGTTGTGTTGTTATTAGTTCATTAGGTATTTCATATTCTAATCTTCTAGAAGTACTCATTCTTGATGAGGATGAGGGGGTATCTATTTGCCTTTTTGGTGCTGTTCCTATTCTTTCCCTTACTATATCTAATTCTTGAGTCATATTTAGTTCATCATAACTATAATCATTATTATCTATAACTGTTAAGATGTTATCAAAAGGAGATTCTATCTTAATTTTATCAATTTTATTAGTTGCTTGTACCATATGTTTAGTAGTTAATATATATAAATTTTTGCATCTAGCTGTAAATATTTTACTTCCTGGGGTTAATTCTATTCCTGATAATTTCCAATATAATACTAGGGATTTATCTATATTTCTATCTTTGATTGCTACTGAATAATTTGGGTTAACTGTAAACTTAAATTTTTGATATATTAAATTTCCTCTTACTGCGCTGATTATACTTTGTTCAATTGGGTATTTAATTCTGTCATCTGCTAGGTATAGTTCTATAGGTGTATTTATTCCTTCTTTGAAACATGCTTTTATTAATATCTGTATTGCTCCTAAATGTACATGAGTTATTTCGTTTTTCGGTTTTGGCTTTAATGTTTGTATTTCTTTAGTTATTTCTCTTTTACTTATTATGGGTACCATTGCACTTCCTTGTGCATATTTACAGTCTATTGTATGTTCTTTTTGGCTTATTATATAATATTCTTCTTTTGGTTTTTTGAACCAATATTTTACCATTGGGACATCTAATATGTTAGCTATTTTTAAGGTTATTTCTTGTTTTGTGATTTGTTTATATATATTTGAGTCAAATATTATTTTCTGGTTATTACTATCTTCAGTTTGGTAATTTTCTTTTTCTATTATTCCTGATTCAGTCATCAATTTCGTTTTCTGTATCTGATAGGTTTATATTGTTAGCATCATCAGTATTTAGATCAGTTTCTAAATCTGAGTTGTTCATCTCTATATCTGGTAATTCATCTAGTTCATAAATACTATCATTACTTTCTAAATCATGATCTATGTATGGTAATTCTGTATAAACATTTTCTTCTACTCTTATTTCGGTAATTTGTTTTTTCTTAATATCTTTAGGTATTTTACAATCTTTAGCTAAGTGTCCTAATTTTCCACAGTTATAACATTTGCATTCTGATAATTTTTTCTTAGGTCGATAAGGTCTTTTTCGTTTATAATTTTTTATATAATATCTTTTTCTTGGATTTTTGTATTTGTATTTTGACTTAAAAGATTTATATTTTTTAAATCGTTTTTTGTATCTAAACTTATTCTTCTTAGTTTTGCAACCAAATTGTGGTGCTATCTTTTGTGTACAACATGCCATATTTTTTGTTAATACTTTATCTAATTTTTGTTTATCTTTATATTCATCACAGAGTCCTATAAACCATGTTTGTAAATATTTTATTCTAGCTCCTAATGTATCTGTTAAATTAGCTGCTTCCCATGCTGCTACTATTTTTGTACTAAATGGTTCAGGTAATTTTGTAAAATATGTTCTTCTAACTGCTATAGCTTCTTCATGAGTATATATTGCTCTATAATAGTAATCTTTAAAAGCGCATGTATATTCATCTATGTAACACATATTACAAATTGATAATTTGTTCATTAGTTGTCTATTTTGATTTTTATCTTTTTCTTGTTCTGCTACTTCTGTTGTCATACTTCCAAATTCATTTCTAATTGCAAATTCATATTTGTCTAGTATAGCTATGCTTGATGTTATCATTGCTCCACTACTATCTTTATTATTCCTTAAAGCTGCTCTACCTTCAGCTGTTATATTGTGTAGCCATAATTTTACTGTTCCTATGAATGTCCTTTCTATATAGCCTGGTGTATCTGCTACTGATATCTTATTGTCTATTAATTGTTTTGCTAGTTGTCCTATCCATACTTGTATTGTTTTATTTATATCTGTAACACAGTCTAAATCTAAAAATTGCGAATGTTCTGGAGTTCTAGTTGGTGTCCATTTATTTAATCTGCTTTGCCATATTGCTTCATATCTATTATCGTCTGTTACTGTATAATAGCTTGGTCCAGTTGTTCTGGGGTTATCATGTCTTCTTTTATCATATGTTCTACTTGTGCTTGGTTGTTCATTTTTTATTGTATTTATATTTGGTTCAGCATTTGTTGTATTTATATTTAAATTTGTTATTTGGTCCATTATCTGAGTATATGTTTCACTATTGTCGTCATTATTATTATCGTCGGATTCGGATTCGTTTATGGTTATATTGTCTATGGTGAAATTTTCTATGTCGGTCGTATTATTTATTGTGATATTATCAATACTTATATTGGGTGAGTCATCGTCAGGGTGTAATTCTTCTAAATGTATTTGTTCTTTTAACTTTTCTAGGTTTCTTTATGTAAATTATTGAGGCACTTGCCTCCTATGTGTATAAATAGAGACGGACAGATGAGAAAGAAGGCAAGCAATTTTGCTAACCTACTCTCTCATGTGTTGAGACTCACCACAAATAAAAAATATTTTATTTTACATATATAGCATGGAGGAATCCAATATAGAAACATCTATATCACATACTACGGAGGAAATAACAACAAAGGTATACTCATATTTACATATGTGTAACTAATCTATCATATTCCTAATAATCTCTATTTAGATTATTATTATTTATCATGTTGTAGTTTGATTATGTTAACATTATCCTTATTAGTTTGCTATGATTAGGAAGCTGAGAGTAAGTTAGGCCCAGACTAAGCTTTTCCAAAATGGTTGAACCCAGAAGAAGGCTAGAAATGCCGTGAATAGGGTAGTAAACCAAATGAAGTAAGCAGGGTTAGGGTAAACTGATTAAAGCTGGAACTCATAGTAGTGACTAACCGGATAATTAAACATACTGAACTACTAGATGATAAAGATGATAATATAAGCAGAGGTTAGAAGGAATAATTGATTAAAACACAGAAGTAAGAAATGACAGAACCTAGTTATGAAAAACCCGAGATAGCAGAAACTAGTAACCCTAAACAAACGGAAGATATAGAAAGATATAAAACACCAATACCTAAGTATCTTATAAATGGAGATAAAACCATTTTCAAGTCACTAATTCACATTTGAAGTCACTATATGTAACCATTTTCAAAAAAATGTTAACATTTCAAGTCATTACACGTAACCATTTTCAAGTCACAATTTCACATTTCAAGTCACTATAATTAACCATTTTCAAGAAACATTTTCACAATTTCAAGTCGCTACACTTGACGATTTTCAAGTCACAAATTCACATTTCAAGTTACTACACTTAACCATTTTCAAGAAACAAGTTCACAATTTCAATGCACTACATTTAACCATTTTCAACTCACTAATTTGCATTTCAAGTCACTACACTTAACCATTTTTCAAGAAACAAGTTCACAGTTTCAATTCACTACATTTAACCATTTTCAAGTCACTACACTTAACCATTTTCAACTCACAAGTTCACATTTCAAGTAACTACACCTAACCATTTTCAAGCCACAAGTTCACATTTCAAGTCACTACACTTAACCATTTTAAAGTCACAAGTTCATATTTCAAGTCACTACACTTAACCATTTACAAGTCACTAATTCACATTTCAAGTCACTATATTTAACCATTTTCAAGTCACTACACTTAAACATTTTAAAGTTACAAGTTCACATTTCAAGTCACTACACTAAGCCATTTTCAACTCACTAATTCACATTTCAAGTCACTATATTTAACCATTTTCAAGAAACAAGTTCACAATTTCAATTCACAACATTTAACCATTTTCAACTCACTAAATCACTTTTCAAGTCACTACACTTAACAATTTTCAACTCACAAGTTCACATTTCAAGTCACTACCCTTAACCATTTTCATCTCACAAGTTCACATTTCAAGTCACTACACTTAACCATTTTCAAGTCACAATTTCACATTTCAAGTCACTACACTTAATCATTTTCAAGTTGCTAATTCACAATTTGAAATTACTACATTTAACCATTTTCAAGTCACAAGTTCACATTTCAAGTCACTACACTTAACCATTTTCTAGTCACAAGTTCACATTTCAAGTCACTACACTTAATCATTTTCAAGTCACTACACTTAACCATTTTGAAGTCACTATATTTAACCATTTTCAAGAAACAAGTTCACTACACTTAACCATTTTCAAGTCACTAATTCACATTTCAAGTCACTATATTTAACCATTTTCAAGAAACAAGTTCACAATGTCAATTCACAACATTTAACCATTTTCAACTCACTAAATCACTTCTCAAGTCACTACACTTACCAATTTTCAACTCACAAGTTCACATTTCAAGTCACTACCCTTAACCATTTTAAACTCACAAGTTGACATTTTAAGTCACTACACTTAACCATTTTCAAGTCACAAGTTCACATTTCAAGTCACTACACTTAATCATTTTCAAGTTGCTAATTCACAATTTGAAATTACTACATTTAACCATTTTCAAGTCACAAGTTCACATTTCAAGTCACTACACTTAACCATTTTCAAAACACAAGTTCACAATTTCAAGTCACTACACATCACCATTTTCAACTCACTAATTCATAATTTGAAGTCACTACATTTAACCATTTTCAAGTCTCAAGTTCACATTTAAAGTCACTACACTTAATCATTTTCAAGAAACTATTTCACATTTCAAGTCACTACACCTAACCATTTTAAAGTCACAAGTTCACATTTCAAGTCATTACACTTAACCATTTTAAAGTCACAAGTTCATATTTCAAGTCACTACACTTAACCATTTACAAGTCACTAATTCACATTTCAAGTCACTATATTTAACCATTTTCAAGTCACTACACTTAAACATTTTAAAGTTACAAGTTGACATTTCAAGTCACTACACTTAATCATTTTCAAGTTGCTAATTCACAATTTGAAATTACTACATTTAACCATTTTCAAGTCACAAGTTCACATTTCAAGTCACTACACTTAATCATTTTCAAGTCACTACACTTAACCATTTTCAAGTCACTAATTCACATTTCAAGTCACTATATTTAACCATTTTCAAGAAACAAGTTCACTACATTTAACCATTTTCAAGTCACTACACTTAACTATTTACAAGTCACAAGTTCACATTTCAAGTCACTATACTTAACTATTTTCAAGTCACAAGTTCAAATTTCATGTCATTACACTTAACCATTTCAAGTCACTACACTTTACCATTTTCACGTCACTAATTCACATATCAAGTTACTACACTTAACCATTTTCAAAACACAAGTTCACACTTTCAAGTCACTACACTTAACCATTTTCAACTCACTAATTCATAATTTGAAGTCACTACATTTAACCATTTTCAAGTCTCAAGTTCACATTTCAAGTCACTACACTTAATCATTTTCAAGAAACTATTTCACATTTCAAGTCACTACACATAACCATTTTCAAGTCACTAATTCACATTTGAAGTCACTACATATAACCTTTTTCAAAAAAAAGTTAACATTTCAAGTCATTACACGTAACCATTTTCAAGTCACTAATTCACATTTCAAGTCACTATAATTAACCATTTTCAAGAAACAATTTCACAATTTCAAGTCACTACACTTAACGATTTTCAAGTCACAAATTCACATTTCAAGTTACTACACTTAACCATTTTCAGGAAACAAGTTCACAATTTCAATGCACTACATTTAACCATTTTCAAGTCATTATATTTAACCATTTTCAAGAAATAATTTCACAATTTCAAGTCACTACACTTAACCATTTACAAGTCACTAATTCACATTTCAAGTCACTATATTTAACCATTTTCAAGTCACTACACTTAAACATTTTAAAGTTACAAGTTCATATTTCAAGTCACTACACTTAACCATTTTCAAGTCACTAATTCACATTTCAAGTCACTATATTTAACCATTTTCAAGAAACAAGTTCACAATTTCAATTCACAACATTTAACCATTTTCAACTCACTAAATCACTTTTCAAGTCACCACACTTAAATTTTTTCAACTCACAAGTTCACATTTCAAGTCACTACCCTTAACCATTTTCAAGTCACAAGTTCACATTTCAAGTCATTACACTTAACCATTTTCAAGTCACAAGTTCACATTTCAAGTCACTACACTTAATCATTTTCAAGTTGCTAATTCACAATTTGAAATTACTACATTTAACCATTTTCAAGTCACAAGTTCACATTTCAAGTCACTACACTTAATCATTTTCAAGTCACTACACTTAACCATTTTCAAGTCACTAATTCACATTTTAAGTCACTATATTTAACCATTTTAAAGAAACAAGTTCACTACATTTAACCATTTTCAAGTCACTACACTTAACCATTTACAAGTCACAAGTTCACATTTCAAGTCACTACACTTAACTATTTTCAAGTCACAAGTTCAAATTTCATGTCATTACACTTAACCATTTCAAGTCACTACACTTTACCATTTTCACGTCACTAATTCACATATCAAGTTACTACACTTAACCATTTTGAAAACACAAGTTCACAATTTCAAGTCGCTACACTTGACGATTTTCAAGTCACAAATTCACATTTCAAGTTACTACACTTAACCATTTTCAAGAAACAAGTTCACAATTTCAATGCACTACATTTAACCATTTTCAACTCACTAATTTGCATTTCAAGTCACTACACTTAACCATTTTTCAAGAAACAAGTTCACAGTTTCAATTCACTACATTTAACCATTTTCAAGTCACTACACTTAACCATTTTCAACTCACAAGTTCACATTTCAAGTAACTACACCTAACCATTTTCAAGCCACAAGTTCACATTTCAAGTCACTACACTTAACCATTTTAAAGTCACAAGTTCATATTTCAAGTCACTACACTTAACCATTTACAAGTCACTAATTCACATTTCAAGTCACTATATTTAACCATTTTCAAGTCACTACACTTAAACATTTTAAAGTTACAAGTTCACATTTCAAGTCACTACACTAAGCCATTTTCAACTCACTAATTCACATTTCAAGTCACTATATTTAACCATTTTCAAGAAACAAGTTCACAATTTCAATTCACAACATTTAACCATTTTCAACTCACTAAATCACTTTTCAAGTCACTACACTTAACAATTTTCAACTCACAAGTTCACATTTCAAGTCACTACCCTTAACCATTTTCATCTCACAAGTTCACATTTCAAGTCACTACACTTAACCATTTTCAAGTCACAATTTCACATTTCAAGTCACTACACTTAATCATTTTCAAGTTGCTAATTCACAATTTGAAATTACTACATTTAACCATTTTCAAGTCACAAGTTCACATTTCAAGTCACTACACTTAACCATTTTCTAGTCACAAGTTCACATTTCAAGTCACTACACTTAATCATTTTCAAGTCACTACACTTAACCATTTTGAAGTCACTATATTTAACCATTTTCAAGAAACAAGTTCACTACACTTAACCATTTTCAAGTCACTAATTCACATTTCAAGTCACTATATTTAACCATTTTCAAGAAACAAGTTCACAATGTCAATTCACAACATTTAACCATTTTCAACTCACTAAATCACTTCTCAAGTCACTACACTTACCAATTTTCAACTCACAAGTTCACATTTCAAGTCACTACCCTTAACCATTTTAAACTCACAAGTTGACATTTTAAGTCACTACACTTAACCATTTTCAAGTCACAAGTTCACATTTCAAGTCACTACACTTAATCATTTTCAAGTTGCTAATTCACAATTTGAAATTACTACATTTAACCATTTTCAAGTCACAAGTTCACATTTCAAGTCACTACACTTAACCATTTTCAAAACACAAGTTCACAATTTCAAGTCACTACACATCACCATTTTCAACTCACTAATTCATAATTTGAAGTCACTACATTTAACCATTTTCAAGTCTCAAGTTCACATTTAAAGTCACTACACTTAATCATTTTCAAGAAACTATTTCACATTTCAAGTCACTACACCTAACCATTTTAAAGTCACAAGTTCACATTTCAAGTCATTACACTTAACCATTTTAAAGTCACAAGTTCATATTTCAAGTCACTACACTTAACCATTTACAAGTCACTAATTCACATTTCAAGTCACTATATTTAACCATTTTCAAGTCACTACACTTAAACATTTTAAAGTTACAAGTTGACATTTCAAGTCACTACACTTAATCATTTTCAAGTTGCTAATTCACAATTTGAAATTACTACATTTAACCATTTTCAAGTCACAAGTTCACATTTCAAGTCACTACACTTAATCATTTTCAAGTCACTACACTTAACCATTTTCAAGTCACTAATTCACATTTCAAGTCACTATATTTAACCATTTTCAAGAAACAAGTTCACTACATTTAACCATTTTCAAGTCACTACACTTAACTATTTACAAGTCACAAGTTCACATTTCAAGTCACTATACTTAACTATTTTCAAGTCACAAGTTCAAATTTCATGTCATTACACTTAACCATTTCAAGTCACTACACTTTACCATTTTCACGTCACTAATTCACATATCAAGTTACTACACTTAACCATTTTCAAAACACAAGTTCACACTTTCAAGTCACTACACTTAACCATTTTCAACTCACTAATTCATAATTTGAAGTCACTACATTTAACCATTTTCAAGTCTCAAGTTCACATTTCAAGTCACTACACTTAATCATTTTCAAGAAACTATTTCACATTTCAAGTCACTACACATAACCATTTTCAAGTCACTAATTCACATTTGAAGTCACTACATATAACCTTTTTCAAAAAAAAGTTAACATTTCAAGTCATTACACGTAACCATTTTCAAGTCACTAATTCACATTTCAAGTCACTATAATTAACCATTTTCAAGAAACAATTTCACAATTTCAAGTCACTACACTTAACGATTTTCAAGTCACAAATTCACATTTCAAGTTACTACACTTAACCATTTTCAGGAAACAAGTTCACAATTTCAATGCACTACATTTAACCATTTTCAAGTCATTATATTTAACCATTTTCAAGAAATAATTTCACAATTTCAAGTCACTACACTTAACCATTTACAAGTCACTAATTCACATTTCAAGTCACTATATTTAACCATTTTCAAGTCACTACACTTAAACATTTTAAAGTTACAAGTTCATATTTCAAGTCACTACACTTAACCATTTTCAAGTCACTAATTCACATTTCAAGTCACTATATTTAACCATTTTCAAGAAACAAGTTCACAATTTCAATTCACAACATTTAACCATTTTCAACTCACTAAATCACTTTTCAAGTCACCACACTTAAATTTTTTCAACTCACAAGTTCACATTTCAAGTCACTACCCTTAACCATTTTCAAGTCACAAGTTCACATTTCAAGTCATTACACTTAACCATTTTCAAGTCACAAGTTCACATTTCAAGTCACTACACTTAATCATTTTCAAGTTGCTAATTCACAATTTGAAATTACTACATTTAACCATTTTCAAGTCACAAGTTCACATTTCAAGTCACTACACTTAATCATTTTCAAGTCACTACACTTAACCATTTTCAAGTCACTAATTCACATTTTAAGTCACTATATTTAACCATTTTAAAGAAACAAGTTCACTACATTTAACCATTTTCAAGTCACTACACTTAACCATTTACAAGTCACAAGTTCACATTTCAAGTCACTACACTTAACTATTTTCAAGTCACAAGTTCAAATTTCATGTCATTACACTTAACCATTTCAAGTCACTACACTTTACCATTTTCACGTCACTAATTCACATATCAAGTTACTACACTTAACCATTTTGAAAACACAAGTTCACAATTTCAAGTCACTACACTTAATCATTTTCAAGTCACTACACTTAACCATTTTCAAGTCACTAATTCACATTTCAAGTCACTATATTTAACCATTTTCAAGAAACAAGTTCACTACATTTAACCATTTTCAAGTCACTACTGTCATGCCCCGAATCCCATCGAGACGTGATTGGCACCCGTAGCCGATAAGGCCCGAGAGAACCAACCTGTACTTATGTGCATTCGTATACATGCCATCAGAAACACTTTTAACACGTGAGGACTTATTATGCTAACAACGAAAATTCATAGAACATATGACATATACAAATCTACATATGTGAAACTTGGCCGTTGAGGCCATCAAAATAAGACTTCATGCGTCATCTTATATACATATACCCACATCCGTCTACAAAAGCCTCTAACAAGTGCATTGACCAAAATGAGCTAAAAGTCGGGACAAGTCCCCGCTTTATACGACATGTACAACACCAAAACATATGTACAACTTTGACCTGGAGAAAGCCCCGAACAACTGGAGCTCACCAAAAGCTGTAAATATCCTGTAACCTACTGTGGAGGTCTACTAGAACCTGCGCCTGCAGCAAGTAAGGTAAATTCCCCAAAGGGGTCAGCACGAAGAATGTACTGAGTATGTAAGGCTCACATAAAACTATACAACACATGAATATTTCAATGAACTCAGATCCATATGAATAATCCAATGAATAAGTAACCATTCTGTATTTTGGGAACCATGTGTATTATTTTGATTGCTTCTTTCCTTCAATGCTTACTTGTCATTACATGTGTCATACTGTACCCGGGCCCCGACTGATCAGTGGGTCTTTACATAACATATCGTCATGTTGGGATCGGGTCGAGCTAGGCTTACGCCCCTAGACCTGCCACCCATAAATCAATGTATCGGGATCGGGTCGAGCTAGGCTTATGCCCCTAGACCTGCCACCCATAAATCAATACATCGGGATCGGGTCGAGCTAGGCTTATGCCCCTAGACCTGCCACCCATAAATCAATACATCGGGATCGAGTCGAGCTAGGCTTATGCCCCTAGACTTGCCACCCATACTTGATCATTGACCACAAATGCATTACTTTGTTCTTTACTTTGAGATTGGTACAATGAGGTCTATACAATGATAGTTATAGTCTCACTTTGAACTTTAGAGCATAACAGAGACATGAATATAATCACTATTGGAACATTGGAACACAACTTTGTTGGACCTTTGGAACCTTAGCACTGACTATGAGACAAGATTCTCCATTGTGCAATGAATAGGAAACATGTGACAATAACCATTGATAACCGAAAATAGGACACCTTGGTACATCTCGGAATAGGACAAGTGTAACGTCGATGTGAACATTATATGCTACAGAAAGGTACGGACAAAGTAACCTTACATACCTTATCTTCCCAATATGTAACTACACTGATTCAGCTCCTTCCTTATGTGTTACTCTACAACACAAGTACATAATGGAGCAAACATTAATGGTTAGCTACATTATAAGTTCACAAGACGGTAAGTAGGTGCTTAACGGAAAGTAGAAACTGTCCAACCTCCAAAACACATTGTGCATCACTCCCCCCTTCATTATACTACTAAATAACATTATTACACAACATTACACTATAACTTACTGCTTTTGCAAAACAACAACACCAAATCAGTCCACACACCACCAAAACAGTCCACAAACCAACATAACCGTTACAAACCGGTAGGATTACCTACCTAGTTTATCCTTTACATTTCCACTCCAACGAAACTCCATATATTCACCCCATAAGGTCACAATACTTCCTTCCACAGTAGCATACCAAAATCGTTCCACAACAGTTCCAACATTCAGTTTAACATAACAAAAGAGTATTCTCTTTTCACTACAACAAACGTTCCATTTACCAACACATATAAACATTTCCATCAAGCCATAAATAAAAGGAACGATTAAGGGGCAGAACCACACTTTAATATACTGTAATTTCATCATCATAACTTAATTTCTTCAACACCTTAAGCCCCTATACAAGTCCAAGCCACAAGGAAGACAGATTCATCAAAACTAACACAAGTGGACTGCCAACTTAATTAAGGGACTGCCCTATACATTTTAAACACCACCAACATGTTTTACACAACCTATTATACATATATTACATTAATATATAAGGTTAAAGACTTACCAAGGCTTGAAAAATGGGAGATTAGTCCAAGAACCCTAAAGGAAAACTAGGGCGGCTGCTTCTGTTTTGGGAGGGTTTGGGAGTGTTTCAATATTCTGTTTTTGGAAAATGAAATGAATGGATAATTGAGCTGAATTCCAGATCTTTATACACCCTCTTAGCCACCTCTTTTAGCTCATTCCTATCCAATTTTTTTGGTCAAAAATAGTCCAAGTAGGTGATGCACCTACTTGGCTATATAAGCTGTCCAAAACAGTCCACTTACTTGGGCTAATTCTAGTTGGATCATAGCATGTTGGGCCTTAGTGATATTTAGGTGTTGGGCTGGTCATCTCACCTATTTTATGTACTTAGTTTGGACCTCAATTCAGTCCATTAACATAGGTCCAAATGCAGCCCAATAGGTTAAATAGGTGATACACCTACTATCTTAATTAAGTCACGGAAGCACCTCGTTTATGTTCTCCCCTTTTTCCAACGTCTTAATCCTTCTACCTTAATCCACCACTTAACTTTAACTTTACACTCAAGTATGTCGTTATTATATCAAGTGTAAATACCTTTATCCATGTTAGGTTGATCGTATAAGTTTTGAAAATGTACGGGGTGTTACAACTACACTTAACCATTTACAAGTCACAAGTTCACATTTCAAGTCACTACACTTAACTATTTTCAAGTCACAAGTTCAAATTTCATGTCATTACACTTAACCATTTCAAGTCACTACACTTTACCATTTTCACGTCACTAATTCACATATCAAGTTACTACACTTAACCATTTTCAAAACACAAGTTCACAATTTCAAGTCACTACACTTAATCATTTTCAAGAAACTATTTCACATTTCAAGTCACTACACATAACCATTTTCAAGTCACTAATTCACATTTGAAGTCACTATATATAACCATTTTCAAAAAACAGTTAACATTTCAAGTCATTACACGTAACCATTTTCAAGTCAATAATTCACATTTCAAGTCACTATAATTAACCATTTTCAAGAAACAATTTCACAATTTCAAGTCACTACACTTAACGATTTTCAAGTCACAAATTCACATTTCAAGTTACTACACTTAACCATTTTCAAGAAACAAGTTCACAATTTCAATGCACTACATTTAACCATTTTCAACTCACTAATTTGCATTTCAAGTCACTACACTTAACCATTTTTCAAGAAACAAGTTCACAGTTTCAATTCACTACATTTAACCATTTTCAAGTCACTACACTTAACCATTTTCAACTCACAAGTTCACATTTCAAGTAACTACACCTAACCATTTTCAAGCCACAAGTTCACATTTCAAGTCACTACACTTAACCATTTTAAAGTCACAAGTTCATATTTCAAGTCACTACACTTAACCATTTACAAGTCACTAATTCACATTTCAAGTCACTATATTTAACCATTTTCAAGTCACTACACTTAAACATTTTAAAGTTACAAGTTCACATTTCAAGTCACTACACTAAGCCATTTTCAACTCACTAATTCACATTTCAAGTCACTATATTTAACCATTTTCAAGAAACAAGTTCACAATTTCAATTCACAACATTTAACCATTTTCAACTCACTAAATCACTTTTCAAGTCACTACACTTAACAATTTTCAACTCACAAGTTCACATTTCAAGTCACTACCCTTAACCATTTTCATCTCACAAGTTCACATTTCAAGTCACTACACTTAACCATTTTCAAGTCACAATTTCACATTTCAAGTCACTACACTTAATCATTTTCAAGTTGCTAATTCACAATTTGAAATTACTACATTTAACCATTTTCAAGTCACAAGTTCACATTTCAAGTCACTACACTTAACCATTTTCTAGTCACAAGTTCACATTTCAAGTCACTACACTTAATCATTTTCAAGTCACTACACTTAACCATTTTGAAGTCACTATATTTAACCATTTTCAAGAAACAAGTTCACTACACTTAACCATTTTCAAGTCACTAATTCACATTTCAAGTCACTATATTTAACCATTTTCAAGAAACAAGTTCACAATGTCAATTCACAACATTTAACCATTTTCAACTCACTAAATCACTTCTCAAGTCACTACACTTACCAATTTTCAACTCACAAGTTCACATTTCAAGTCACTACCCTTAACCATTTTAAACTCACAAGTTGACATTTTAAGTCACTACACTTAACCATTTTCAAGTCACAAGTTCACATTTCAAGTCACTACACTTAATCATTTTCAAGTTGCTAATTCACAATTTGAAATTACTACATTTAACCATTTTCAAGTCACAAGTTCACATTTCAAGTCACTACACTTAACCATTTTCAAAACACAAGTTCACAATTTCAAGTCACTACACATAACCATTTTCAACTCACTAATTCATAATTTGAAGTCACTACATTTAACCATTTTCAAGTCTCAAGTTCACATTTAAAGTCACTACACTTAATCATTTTCAAGAAACTATTTCACATTTCAAGTCACTACACCTAACCATTTTAAAGTCACAAGTTCACATTTCAAGTCATTACACTTAACCATTTTAAAGTCACAAGTTCATATTTCAAGTCACTACACTTAACCATTTACAAGTCACTAATTCACATTTCAAGTCACTATATTTAACCATTTTCAAGTCACTACACTTAAACATTTTAAAGTTACAAGTTGACATTTCAAGTCACTACACTTAATCATTTTCAAGTTGCTAATTCACAATTTGAAATTACTACATTTAACCATTTTCAAGTCACAAGTTCACATTTCAAGTCACTACACTTAATCATTTTCAAGTCACTACACTTAACCATTTTCAAGTCACTAATTCACATTTCAAGTCACTATATTTAACCATTTTCAAGAAACAAGTTCACTACATTTAACCATTTTCAAGTCACTACACTTAACTATTTACAAGTCACAAGTTCACATTTCAAGTCACTATACTTAACTATTTTCAAGTCACAAGTTCAAATTTCATGTCATTACACTTAACCATTTCAAGTCACTACACTTTACCATTTTCACGTCACTAATTCACATATCAAGTTACTACACTTAACCATTTTCAAAACACAAGTTCACACTTTCAAGTCACTACACTTAACCATTTTCAACTCACTAATTCATAATTTGAAGTCACTACATTTAACCATTTTCAAGTCTCAAGTTCACATTTCAAGTCACTACACTTAATCATTTTCAAGAAACTATTTCACATTTCAAGTCACTACACATAACCATTTTCAAGTCACTAATTCACATTTGAAGTCACTACATATAACCTTTTTCAAAAAAAAGTTAACATTTCAAGTCATTACACGTAACCATTTTCAAGTCACTAATTCACATTTCAAGTCACTATAATTAACCATTTTCAAGAAACAATTTCACAATTTCAAGTCACTACACTTAACGATTTTCAAGTCACAAATTCACATTTCAAGTTACTACACTTAACCATTTTCAGGAAACAAGTTCACAATTTCAATGCACTACATTTAACCATTTTCAAGTCATTATATTTAACCATTTTCAAGAAATAATTTCACAATTTCAAGTCACTACACTTAACCATTTACAAGTCACTAATTCACATTTCAAGTCACTATATTTAACCATTTTCAAGTCACTACACTTAAACATTTTAAAGTTACAAGTTCATATTTCAAGTCACTACACTTAACCATTTTCAAGTCACTAATTCACATTTCAAGTCACTATATTTAACCATTTTCAAGAAACAAGTTCACAATTTCAATTCACAACATTTAACCATTTTCAACTCACTAAATCACTTTTCAAGTCACCACACTTAAATTTTTTCAACTCACAAGTTCACATTTCAAGTCACTACCCTTAACCATTTTCAAGTCACAAGTTCACATTTCAAGTCATTACACTTAACCATTTTCAAGTCACAAGTTCACATTTCAAGTCACTACACTTAATCATTTTCAAGTTGCTAATTCACAATTTGAAATTACTACATTTAACCATTTTCAAGTCACAAGTTCACATTTCAAGTCACTACACTTAATCATTTTCAAGTCACTACACTTAACCATTTTCAAGTCACTAATTCACATTTTAAGTCACTATATTTAACCATTTTAAAGAAACAAGTTCACTACATTTAACCATTTTCAAGTCACTACACTTAACCATTTACAAGTCACAAGTTCACATTTCAAGTCACTACACTTAACTATTTTCAAGTCACAAGTTCAAATTTCATGTCATTACACTTAACCATTTCAAGTCACTACACTTTACCATTTTCACGTCACTAATTCACATATCAAGTTACTACACTTAACCATTTTGAAAACACAAGTTCACAATTTCAAGTCACTACACTTAATCATTTTCAAGTCACTACACTTAACCATTTTCAAGTCACTAATTCACATTTCAAGTCACTATATTTAACCATTTTCAAGAAACAAGTTCACTACATTTAACCATTTTCAAGTCACTACTGTCATGCCCCGAATCCCATCGAGACGTGATTGGCACCCGTAGCCGATAAGGCCCGAGAGAACCAACCTGTACTTATGTGCATTCGTATACATGCCATCAGAAACACTTTTAACACGTGAGGACTTATTATGCTAACAACGAAAATTCATAGAACATATGACATATACAAATCTACATATGTGAAACTTGGCCGTTGAGGCCATCAAAATAAGACTTCATGCGTCATCTTATATACATATACCCACATCCGTCTACAAAAGCCTCTAACAAGTGCATTGACCAAAATGAGCTAAAAGTCGGGACAAGTCCCCGCTTTATACGACATGTACAACACCAAAACATATGTACAACTTTGACCTGGAGAAAGCCCCGAACAACTGGAGCTCACCAAAAGCTGTAAATATCCTGTAACCTACTGTGGAGGTCTACTAGAACCTGCGCCTGCAGCAAGTAAGGTAAATTCCCCAAAGGGGTCAGCACGAAGAATGTACTGAGTATGTAAGGCTCACATAAAACTATACAACACATGAATATTTCAATGAACTCAGATCCATATGAATAATCCAATGAATAAGTAACCATTCTGTATTTTGGGAACCATGTGTATTATTTTGATTGCTTCTTTCCTTCAATGCTTACTTGTCATTACATGTGTCATACTGTACCCGGGCCCCGACTGATCAGTGGGTCTTTACATAACATATCGTCATGTTGGGATCGGGTCGAGCTAGGCTTACGCCCCTAGACCTGCCACCCATAAATCAATGTATCGGGATCGGGTCGAGCTAGGCTTATGCCCCTAGACCTGCCACCCATAAATCAATACATCGGGATCGGGTCGAGCTAGGCTTATGCCCCTAGACCTGCCACCCATAAATCAATACATCGGGATCGAG
This sequence comes from Capsicum rhomboideum, assembly GCA_031232105.1. Classification (NCBI taxonomy): domain Eukaryota; kingdom Viridiplantae; phylum Streptophyta; class Magnoliopsida; order Solanales; family Solanaceae; genus Capsicum; species Capsicum rhomboideum. The sequence continues at coordinate 50,417,084 of CP124710.1, read as the reverse complement.
TCGAGCTAGGCTTATGCCCCTAGACTTGCCACCCATACTTGATCATTGACCACAAATGCATTACTTTGTTCTTTACTTTGAGATTGGTACAATGAGGTCTATACAATGATAGTTATAGTCTCACTTTGAACTTTAGAGCATAACAGAGACATGAATATAATCACTATTGGAACATTGGAACACAACTTTGTTGGACCTTTGGAACCTTAGCACTGACTATGAGACAAGATTCTCCATTGTGCAATGAATAGGAAACATGTGACAATAACCATTGATAACCGAAAATAGGACACCTTGGTACATCTCGGAATAGGACAAGTGTAACGTCGATGTGAACATTATATGCTACAGAAAGGTACGGACAAAGTAACCTTACATACCTTATCTTCCCAATATGTAACTACACTGATTCAGCTCCTTCCTTATGTGTTACTCTACAACACAAGTACATAATGGAGCAAACATTAATGGTTAGCTACATTATAAGTTCACAAGACGGTAAGTAGGTGCTTAACGGAAAGTAGAAACTGTCCAACCTCCAAAACACATTGTGCATCACTCCCCCCTTCATTATACTACTAAATAACATTATTACACAACATTACACTATAACTTACTGCTTTTGCAAAACAACAACACCAAATCAGTCCACACACCACCAAAACAGTCCACAAACCAACATAACCGTTACAAACCGGTAGGATTACCTACCTAGTTTATCCTTTACATTTCCACTCCAACGAAACTCCATATATTCACCCCATAAGGTCACAATACTTCCTTCCACAGTAGCATACCAAAATCGTTCCACAACAGTTCCAACATTCAGTTTAACATAACAAAAGAGTATTCTCTTTTCACTACAACAAACGTTCCATTTACCAACACATATAAACATTTCCATCAAGCCATAAATAAAAGGAACGATTAAGGGGCAGAACCACACTTTAATATACTGTAATTTCATCATCATAACTTAATTTCTTCAACACCTTAAGCCCCTATACAAGTCCAAGCCACAAGGAAGACAGATTCATCAAAACTAACACAAGTGGACTGCCAACTTAATTAAGGGACTGCCCTATACATTTTAAACACCACCAACATGTTTTACACAACCTATTATACATATATTACATTAATATATAAGGTTAAAGACTTACCAAGGCTTGAAAAATGGGAGATTAGTCCAAGAACCCTAAAGGAAAACTAGGGCGGCTGCTTCTGTTTTGGGAGGGTTTGGGAGTGTTTCAATATTCTGTTTTTGGAAAATGAAATGAATGGATAATTGAGCTGAATTCCAGATCTTTATACACCCTCTTAGCCACCTCTTTTAGCTCATTCCTATCCAATTTTTTTGGTCAAAAATAGTCCAAGTAGGTGATGCACCTACTTGGCTATATAAGCTGTCCAAAACAGTCCACTTACTTGGGCTAATTCTAGTTGGATCATAGCATGTTGGGCCTTAGTGATATTTAGGTGTTGGGCTGGTCATCTCACCTATTTTATGTACTTAGTTTGGACCTCAATTCAGTCCATTAACATAGGTCCAAATGCAGCCCAATAGGTTAAATAGGTGATACACCTACTATCTTAATTAAGTCACGGAAGCACCTCGTTTATGTTCTCCCCTTTTTCCAACGTCTTAATCCTTCTACCTTAATCCACCACTTAACTTTAACTTTACACTCAAGTATGTCGTTATTATATCAAGTGTAAATACCTTTATCCATGTTAGGTTGATCGTATAAGTTTTGAAAATGTACGGGGTGTTACAACTACACTTAACCATTTACAAGTCACAAGTTCACATTTCAAGTCACTACACTTAACTATTTTCAAGTCACAAGTTCAAATTTCATGTCATTACACTTAACCATTTCAAGTCACTACACTTTACCATTTTCACGTCACTAATTCACATATCAAGTTACTACACTTAACCATTTTCAAAACACAAGTTCACAATTTCAAGTCACTACACTTAACCATTTTCAACTCACTAATTCATAATTTGAAGTCACTACATTTAACCATTTTCAAGTCTGAAGTTCACATTTCAAGTCACTACACTTAATCATTTTCAAGAAACTATTTCACATTTCAAGTCACTACACATAACCATTTTCAAGTCACTAATTCACATTTGAAGTCACTATATATAACCATTTTCAAAAAACAGTTAACATTTCAAGTCATTACACGTAACCATTTTCAAGTCAATAATTCACATTTCAAGTCACTATAATTAACCATTTTCAAGAAACAATTTCACAATTTCAAGTCACTACACTTAACGATTTTCAAGTCACAAATTCACATTTCAAGTTACTACACTTAACCATTTTCAAGAAACAAGTTCACAATTTCAATGCACTACATTTAACCATTTTCAAGTCACTACATTTAACCATTTTCAACTCACTAATTTGCATTTCAAGTCACTACACTTAACCATTTTTCAAGAAACAAGTTCACAATTTCAATTCACTACATTTAACCATTTTCAAGTCACTACACTTAACCATTTTACACTCACAAGTTCACATTTCAAGTCACTACACCTAACCATTTTAAAGTCACAAGTTCACATTTCAAGTCACTACACTTAACCATTTTAAAGTCACAAGTTCATATTTCAAGTCACTACACTTAACCATTTACAAGTCACTAATTCACATTTCAAGTCACTATATTTAACCATTTTCAAGTCACTACACTTAAACATTTTAAAGTTACAAGTTCATATTTCAAGTCACTACACTTAACCATTTTCAAGTCACTAATTCACATTTCAAGTCACTATATTTAACCATTTTCAAGAAACAAGTTCACAATTTCAATTCACAACATTTAACCATTTTCAACTCACTAAATCACTTCTCAAGTCACTACACTTAACAATTTTCAACTCACAAGTTCACATTTCAAGTCACTACCCTTAACCATTTTCAACTCACAAGTTCACACTTTAAGTCACTACACTTAACCATTTTCAAGTCACAAGTTCACATTTCAAGTCACTACACTTAATCATTTTCAAGTTGCTAATTCACAATTTGAAATTACTACATTTAATCATTTTCAAGTCACAAGTTCACATTTCAAGTCACTACACTTAATCATTTTCAAGTCACTACACTTAACCATTTTCAAGTCACTAATTCACATTTTAAGTCACTATATTTAACCATTTTCAAGAAACAAGTTCACTACATTTAACCATTTTCAAGTCACTACACTTAACCATTTACAAGTCACAAGTTCACATTTCAAGTCACTATAATTAACCATTTTCAAGAAACAATTTCACAATTTCAAGTCACTACACTTAATCATTTTCAAGAAACTATTTCACATTTCAAGTCACTACACATAACCATTTTCAAGTTACTAATTCACATTTGAAGTCACTATATATAACCATTTTCAAAAAAAAGTTAACATTTCAAGTCATTACACGTAACCATTTTCAAGTCACTAATTCACATTTCAAGTCACTATAATTAACCATTTTCAAGAAACAATTTCACAATTTCAAGTCACTACACTTAACGATTTTTCAAGTCACAAATTCACATTTCAAGTTACTACACTTAACCATTTTCAAGAAACAAGTTCACAATTTCAATGCACTACATTTAACCATTTTCAAGTCACTACATTTAACCATTTTCAACTCACTAATTTGCATTTCAAGTCACTACACTTAACCATTTTTCAAGAAACAAGTTCACAATTTCAATTCACTACATTTAACCATTTTCAAGTCACTACACTTAACCATTTTACACTCACAAGTTCACATTTCAAGTCACTACACCTAACCATTTTAAAGTCACAAGTTCACATTTCAAGTCACTACACTTAACCATTTTAAAGTCACAAGTTCATATTTCAAGTCACTACACTTAACCATTTACAAGTCACTAATTAACATTTCAAGTCACTATATTTAACCATTTTCAAGTCACTACACTTAAACATTTTAAAGTTACAAGTTCATATTTCAAGTCACTACACTTAACCATTTTCAAGTTACTAATTCACATTTCAAGTCACTATATTTAACCATTTTCAAGAAACAAGTTCACAATTTCAATTCACAACATTTAACCATTTTCAACTCACTAAATCACTTCTCAAGTCACTACACTTAACAATTTTCAACTCACAAGTTCATATTTCAAGTCACTACCCTTAACCATTTTCAACTCACAAGTTCACACTTTAAGTCACTACACTTAACCATTTTCAAGTCACAAGTTCACATTTCAAGTCACTACACTTAATCATTTTCAAGTTGCTAATTCACAATTTGAAATTACTACATTTAACCATTTTCAAGTCACAAGTTCACATTTCAAGTCACTACACTTAACCATTTTCAAGTCACAAGTTCACATTTCAAGTCACTACACTTAACCATTTTCAAGTCACAAGTTCACATTTCAAGTCACTACACTTAATCATTTTCAAGTTGCTAATTCACAATTTGAAATTACTACATTTAACCATTTTCAAGTCACAAGTTCACATTTCAAGTCACTACACTTAATCATTTTCAAGTCACTACACTTAACCATTTTCAAGTCACTAATTCACATTTTAAGTCACTATATTTAACCATTTTCAAGAAACAAGTTCACTACATTTAACCATTTTCAAGTCACTACACTTAACCATTTACAAGTCACAAGTTCACATTTCAAGTCACTATAATTAACCATTTTCAAGAAACAATTTCACAATTTCAAGTCACTACACTTAATCATTTTCAAGAAACTATTTCACATTTCAAGTCACTACACATAACCATTTTCAAGTTACTAATTCACATTTGAAGTCACTATATATAACCATTTTCAAAAAAAAGTTAACATTTCAAGTCATTACACGTAACCATTTTCAAGTCACTAATTCACATTTCAAGTCACTATAATTAACCATTTTCAAGAAACAATTTCACAATTTCAAGTCACTACACTTAACGATTTTCAAGTAACAAATTCACATTTCAAGTTACTACACTTAACCATTTTCAAGAAACTAGTTCACAATTTCAATGCACTACATTTAACCATTTTCAAGTCACTACATTTAACCATTTTCAACTCACTAATTTGCATTTCAAGTCACTACACTTAACCATTTTTCAAGAAACAAGTTCACAATTTCAATTCACTACATTTAACCATTTTCAAGTCACTACACTTAACCATTTTACACTCACAAGTTCACATTTCAAGTCACTACACTTAATCATTTTCAAGTCACTACACTTAACCATTTTCAAGTCACTAATTCACATTTCAAGTCACTATATTTAACCTTTTTCAAGAAACAAGTTCACTACATTTAACCATTTTCAAGTCACTCCACTTAACCATTTACAAGTCACAAGTTCACATTTCAAGTCACTACACTTAACTATTTTCAAGTCACAAGTTCAAATTTCATGTCATTACACTTAACCATTTCAAGTCACTACACTTTACCATTTTCACGTCACTAATTCACATATCAAGTTACTACACTTAACCATTTTCAACTCACTAATTCATAATTTGAAGTCACTACATTTAACCATTTTCAAGTCTCAAGTTCACATTTCAAGTCACTACACTTAATCATTTTCAAGAAACTATTTCACATTTCAAGTCACTACACATAACCATTTTCAAGTCACTAATTCACATTTGAAGTCACTATATATAACCATTTTCAAAAAAATGTTAACATTTCAAGTCATTACACGTAACCATTTTTAAGTCACTAATTCACATTTCAAGTCACTATAATTAACCATTTTCAAGAAACAATTTCACAATTTCAAGTCACTACACTTGACGATTTTCAAGTCACAAATTCACATTTCAAGTTACTACACTTAACCATTTTCAAGAAACAAGTTCACAATTTCAATGCACTACATTTAACCATTTTCAAGTCACAAGTTCACATTTCAATTCACTACATTTAACTCTTTTTCAAGAAACAAGTTCACAATTTTAATTCACTACATTTAACCATTTTCAAGTCACTACATTTTGACCATTTTCAACTCACTAATTTGCATTTCAAGTCAATACACTTAACCATTTTTCAAGAAACAAGTTCACAATTTCAATTCACTACATTTAACCATTTTCAAGTCACTACACTTAACCATTTTCAACTCACAAGTTCACATTTCAAGTCACTACACCTAACCATTTTCAAGTCACAAGTTCACATTTCAAGTCACTACACTTAACCATTTTAAAGTCACAAGTTCATATTTCAAGTCACTACACTTAACCATTTACAAGTCACTAATTCACATTTCAAGTCACTATATTTAACCATTTTCAAGTCACTACACTTAAACATTTTAAAGTTACAAGTTCACATTTCAAGTCACTACACTTAACCATTTTCAAGTCACAAGTTCACATTTCAAGTCACTACACTTAATCATTTTCAAGTTGCTAATTCACAATTTGAAATTACTACATTTAACCATTTTCAAGTCACAAGTTCACATTTCAAGTCACTACACTTAACCATTTTCAAGTCACAAGTTCACATTTCAAGTCACTACACTTAACCATTTTCAAGTCACAAGTTCACATTTCAAGTCACTACACTTAATCATTTTCAAGTTGCTAATTCACAATTTGAAATTACTACATTTAACCATTTTCAAGTCACAAGTTCACATTTCAAGTCACTACACTTAATCATTTTCAAGTCACTACACTTAACCATTTTCAAGTCACTAATTCACATTTTAAGTCACTATATTTAACCATTTTCAAGAAACAAGTTCACTACATTTAACCATTTTCAAGTCACTACACTTAACCATTTACAAGTCACAAGTTCACATTTCAAGTCACTATAATTAACCATTTTCAAGAAACAATTTCACAATTTCAAGTCACTACACTTAATCATTTTCAAGAAACTATTTCACATTTCAAGTCACTACACATAACCATTTTCAAGTTACTAATTCACATTTGAAGTCACTATATATAACCATTTTCAAAAAAAAGTTAACATTTCAAGTCATTACACGTAACCATTTTCAAGTCACTAATTCACATTTCAAGTCACTATAATTAACCATTTTCAAGAAACAATTTCACAATTTCAAGTCACTACACTTAACGATTTTCAAGTAACAAATTCACATTTCAAGTTACTACACTTAACCATTTTCAAGAAACTAGTTCACAATTTCAATGCACTACATTTAACCATTTTCAAGTCACTACATTTAACCATTTTCAACTCACTAATTTGCATTTCAAGTCACTACACTTAACCATTTTTCAAGAAACAAGTTCACAATTTCAATTCACTACATTTAACCATTTTCAAGTCACTACACTTAACCATTTTACACTCACAAGTTCACATTTCAAGTCACTACACTTAATCATTTTCAAGTCACTACACTTAACCATTTTCAAGTCACTAATTCACATTTCAAGTCACTATATTTAACCTTTTTCAAGAAACAAGTTCACTACATTTAACCATTTTCAAGTCACTCCACTTAACCATTTACAAGTCACAAGTTCACATTTCAAGTCACTACACTTAACTATTTTCAAGTCACAAGTTCAAATTTCATGTCATTACACTTAACCATTTCAAGTCACTACACTTTACCATTTTCACGTCACTAATTCACATATCAAGTTACTACACTTAACCATTTTCAACTCACTAATTCATAATTTGAAGTCACTACATTTAACCATTTTCAAGTCTCAAGTTCACATTTCAAGTCACTACACTTAATCATTTTCAAGAAACTATTTCACATTTCAAGTCACTACACATAACCATTTTCAAGTCACTAATTCACATTTGAAGTCACTATATATAACCATTTTCAAAAAAATGTTAACATTTCAAGTCATTACACGTAACCATTTTTAAGTCACTAATTCACATTTCAAGTCACTATAATTAACCATTTTCAAGAAACAATTTCACAATTTCAAGTCACTACACTTGACGATTTTCAAGTCACAAATTCACATTTCAAGTTACTACACTTAACCATTTTCAAGAAACAAGTTCACAATTTCAATGCACTACATTTAACCATTTTCAAGTCACAAGTTCACATTTCAATTCACTACATTTAACTCTTTTTCAAGAAACAAGTTCACAATTTTAATTCACTACATTTAACCATTTTCAAGTCACTACATTTTGACCATTTTCAACTCACTAATTTGCATTTCAAGTCAATACACTTAACCATTTTTCAAGAAACAAGTTCACAATTTCAATTCACTACATTTAACCATTTTCAAGTCACTACACTTAACCATTTTCAACTCACAAGTTCACATTTCAAGTCACTACACCTAACCATTTTCAAGTCACAAGTTCACATTTCAAGTCACTACACTTAACCATTTTAAAGTCACAAGTTCATATTTCAAGTCACTACACTTAACCATTTACAAGTCACTAATTCACATTTCAAGTCACTATATTTAACCATTTTCAAGTCACTACACTTAAACATTTTAAAGTTACAAGTTCACATTTCAAGTCACTACACTTAACCATTTTTCAAGAAACAAGTTCACAATTTCAATTCACTACATTTAACCATTTTCAAGTCACTACACTTAACCATTTTACACTCACAAGTTCACATTTCAAGTCACTACACTTAATCATTTTCAAGTCACTACACTTAACCATTTTCAAGTCACTAATTCACATTTCAAGTCACTATATTTAACCTTTTTCAAGAAACAAGTTCACTACATTTAACCATTTTCAAGTCACTACACTTAACCATTTACAAGTCACAAGTTCACATTTCAAGTCACTACACTTAACTATTTTCAAGTCACAAGTTCAAATTTCATGTCATTACACTTAACCATTTCAAGTCACTACACTTTACCATTTTCACGTAACTAATTCACATATCAAGTTACTACACTTAACCATTTTCAAAACACAAGTTCACAATTTCAAGTCACTACACTTAACCATTTTCAACTCACTAATTCATAATTTGAAGTCACTACATTTAACCATTTTCAAGTCTCAAGTTCACATTTCAAGTCACTACACTTAATCATTTTCAAGAAACTATTTCACATTTCAAGTCACTACACATAACCATTTTCAAGTCACTAATTCACATTTGAAGTCACTATATATAACCATTTTCAAAAAAATGTTAACATTTCAAGTCATTACACGTAACCATTTTTAAGTCACTAATTCACATTTCAAGTCACTATAATTAACCATTTTCAAGAAACAATTTCACAATTTCAAGTCACTACACTTGACGATTTTCAAGTCACATATTCACATTTCAAGTTACTACACTTAACCATTTTCAAGAAACAAGTTCACAATTTCAATGCACTACATTTAACCATTTTCAAGTCACAAGTTCACATTTCAAGTCACTACATTTAACTCTTTTTCAAGAAACAAGTTCACAATTTTAATTCACTACATTTAACCATTTTCAAGTCACTACATTTTGACCATTTTCAACTAACTAATTTGCATTTCAAGTCAATACACTTAACCATTTTTCAAGAAACAAGTTCACAATTTCAATTCACTACATTTAACCATTTTCAAGTCACTACACTTAACCATTTTCAACTCACAAGTTCACATTTCAAGTCACTACACCTAACCATTTTCAAGTCACAAGTTCACATTTCAAGTCACTACACTTAACCATTTTAAAGTCACAAGTTCATATTTCAAGTCACTACACTTAACCATTTACAAGTCACTAATTCACATTTCAAGTCACTATATTTAACCATTTTCAAGTCACTACACTTAAACATTTTAAAGTTATAAGTTCACATTTCAAGTCACTACACTAAGCCATTTTCAACTCACTAATTCACATTTCAAGTCACTATATATAACCATTTTCAAGAAACAAGTTCACAATTTCAATTCAAAAATTTAACCATTTTCAACTCACTAAATCACTTTTGAAGTCACTACACTTAACAATTTTCAACTCACAAGTTCACATTTCAAGTCACTACCCTTAACCATTTTCATCTCACAAGTTCACATTTCAAGTCACTACACTTAACCATTTTCAAGTCACAAGTTCACATTTCAAGTCACTACACTTAATCATTTTCAAGTTGCTAATTCACAATTTGAAATTACTACATTTAACCATTTTCAAGTCACAAGTTCACATTTCAAGTCACTACACTTAACCATTTTCTAGTCACAAGTTCACATTTCGAGTCACTGCACTTAATCATTTTCAAGTCACTACACTTAACCATTTTGAAGTCACTATATTTAACCATTTTCAAGAAATAAGTTCACTACATTTAACCATTTTCAAGTCACTACACTTAACTATTTACAAGTCACAAGGTCACATTTCAGGTCACTACACCTAACCATTTTCAAGTCACAAGTTCACATTTCAAGTCACTACACTTAACCATTTCAAAGTCACAAGTTCATATTTCAAGTCACTACACTTAACCATTTACAAGTCACTAATTCACATTTCAAGTCACTATATTTAACCATTTTCAAGAAACAAGTTCACTACATTTAACCATTTTCAAGTCACTACACTTAACCATTTTCAACTCACAAGTTCACATTTCAAGTCACTACACCTAACCATTTTCAAGTCACAAGTTCACATTTCAAGTCACTACACTTAACCATTTTAAAGTCACAAGTTCACATTTCAAGTCACTACACCTAACCATTTTCAAGTCACAAGTTCACATTTCAAGTCACTACACTTAACCATTTTAAAGTCACAAGTTCATATTTCAAGTCACTACACTTAACCATTTACAAGTCACTAATTCACATTTCAAGTCACTATATTTAACCATTTTCAAGTCACTACACTTAAACATTTTAAAGTTACAAGTTCATATTTCAAGTCACTACACTTAACCATTTTCAAGTCACTAATTCACATTTCAAGTCACTATACTTAACCATTTTCAAGAAACAATTTCACAATTTCAAGTCACTACACTTAATGATTTTCAAGTAACAAATTCACATTTCAAGTTACTACACTTTACCATTTTCAAGAAACAAGTTCACAATTTCAAGCACTTCATTTAACCATTTTCAAGTCACTACATTTAACCATTTTCAACTCACTAATTTGCATTTCAAGTCAATACACTTAACCATTTTTCAAAAACATGTTCACAATTTCAATTCACTACATTTAACCATTTTCAAGTCACTACACTTAACCATTTTCAACTCATAAGTTCACATTTCAAGTCACTACACCTAACCATTTTCAAGTCACAAGTTCACATTTCAAGTCACTACCTTAACCATTTTAAAGTCACAAGTTCATATTTCAAGTCACTACACTTAACCATTTACAAGTCACTAATTCACATTTCAAGTCACTATATTTAACCATTTTCAAGTCACTACACTTAAACATTTTAAAGTTACAAGTTCACATTTCAAGTCACTACACTTAACCATTTTCAAGTCACTAATTCACATTTCAAGTCACTATATTTAACCATTTTCAAGAAACAACTTCAAAATTTCAATTCACAACATTTAACCATTTTCAACTCACTAAATCACTTTTCAAGTCACTACACTTAACAATTTTCAACTCACAAATTCACATTTCAAGTCACTACCCTTAACCATTTTTAACTCACAAGTTCACATTTCAAGTCACTACACTTAACCATTTTCAAGTCACAAGTTCACATTTCAAGTCACTACACTTAATCATTTTCAAGTTGCTAATTCACAATTTGAAATTACTACATTTAACCATTTTCAAGTCACAAGTTCACATTTCAAGTCACTACACTTAACCATTTTCTAATCACAAGTTCACATTTCAAGTCACTACACTTAATCATTTTCAAGTCACTACACTTAACCATTTTCAAGTCACTAATTCACATTTCAAGTCACTATATTTAACCATTTTCAAGAAATAAGTTCACTACATTTAACCATTTTCAAGTCACTACACTTAACCATTTACAAGTCACAAGTTCACATTTCAAGTCACTACACTTAACTATTTTCAAGTCACAAGTTCAAATTTCATGTCATTACACTTAACCATTTCAAGTCACTACACTTTACTATTTTCTACTCACTAATTCATAATTTGAAGTCACTACATTTAACCATTTTCAAGTCTCAAGTTCACATTTCAAGTCACTACACTTAATCATTTTCAAGAAACTAATTCACATTTCAAGTCACTACACATAACCATTTTCAAGTCACTAATTCACATTTGAAGTCACTATATATAACCATTTTCAAAAAAAAGTTAACATTTCAAGTCATTACACGTAACCATTTTCAAGTCACTAATTCACATTTCAAGTCACTATATTTAACCATTTTCAAGAAACAACTTCACAATTTCAAGTCACTACACTTAACGGTTTTCAAGTCACAAATTCACATTTCAAGTCACTACACTTAACAATTTTCAAGAAACAAGTTCACAATTTCAATGCACTACATTTAACCATTTTCAACTCACTAATTTGCATTTCAAGTCACTACACTTAACCATTTTTCAAGAAACAAGTTCACAATTTCAAGTCATTACACTTAACCATTTTCAAGTCACTACACTTAACCATTTTCAACTCACAAGTTCACATTTAAAGTCACTACACTTAACCATTTTCAAGTCACAAGTTCACAATTTCAAGTCACTACACTTAACGATTTTCAAGTCACAAGTTTACATTTCAAGTCACTACACTTAACCATTTCAAGTCAGTGCACATAACCATTTTCACGTCAGTAATTAACATTTCAAGTTACTACACTTAACCATTTTCAAAAAGCAAGTTCACAATTTCAAGTTACTACACTTACAAATTTTCAAGTCACTAATTCATAATTTGAAGTCACTACATATAACCATTTTCAAGTCTTAAGTTCACATTTCAAGTGACTAAACTAAATCGTTTTCAAGAAACTATTTCACATTTCAAGTCACTACATTTAATCATTTTCAAGTCACAAGTTCACATTTCAAGTCATTACACTTAATCATTTTTAAGTCACAAGTTCACTTTTCAAGTCACTACACTTAACCATTTTCAACTCACTAATTCACTTTTCAAGTCCCTACACTTAGCAATTCTCAAAAAACAAGTTCACAATTTTAAATCACTACACTTAACCATTTTCAAGTTACTAATTCACAATTTGAAGTCACTACATTTAACCATTTTCAAGTCATAAGTTCACATTTCAAGTCACTAAACTTAACGATTTTCAACTCACAATCTCACATATCAAGTCACTACACTTAATCAATTTCAAGTCACTAATTCACAATTTGAAGTCACTACATTTAACCATTTTCAAGTCACAAATTCATATTTCAAGTCACTACACTTAACCATTTTTAAGTCACAAGTTCACATTTCAAGTCACTACACTCAACCATTTTCAGGTCACTAATTCACATTTAAAGTCACTATATTTAACCATTTTCAAGTTACTACACTTAACCATTTTCAAAAAACAAGTTCACATTTCATGTCATTTCACGTAACCATTTTCAAGTCACTATATTTAACCATTTTCAAGTTACTACACTTAACCATTTTTAAGTCACCAGTTCACATTTCAAGTTACTACACTTAACCATTTTCAAGTCACTAATTCACATTTCAAGTCACTATATTTAACCATTTTCAAGTTACTACACTTAACCATTTTCAAGTCACTAATTCACATTTCAAGTTACAACACTTAACCATTTTAAAAAAACAAGTTCACATTTCAAGACACTATATTTAACCATTTTCAAGTCACTACACTTAACCATTTTTATGTCACCAGTTCACATTTCAAGTCACTACACTTAACCATTTTCAAGTCACTAATTCACATTTCAAGTCACTATATTTAACCATTTTCAAGAAACAAGTTTACAATTTCAATTCACTACATTTAACCATTTTCAGGTCACAAGTTCACATTTCAAGTCACTACACTTAACCATTTTCAGGTCACTAATTCACATTTCAAGTCACTATATTTAACCATTTTCAAGTTACTACACTTAACCATTTTCAAGTCACTAATTAACATTTCAAGTCACTACACTTAACCATTTTCAAAAAACAAGTTCACATTTCAAGTCATTTCACGTAACCATTTTCAAGTCACTATATTTAACCATTTTCAAGTCACTATATTTAACCATTTTCAAGTTACTACACTTAACCATTTTTAAGTCACCAGTTCACATTTCAAGTCACTACACTTAACCATTTTCAAGTCACTAATTCACATTTCAAGTCACTATATTTAACCATTTTCAAGTTACTACACTTAACCATTTTCAAGTCACTAATTCACATTTGAAGTAACTATATATAACCATTTTCAAAAAAAAGTTAACATTTCAAGTCATTACACGTAACCATTTTCAAGTCACTAATTCACATTTCAAGTCACTATATTTAACCATTTTCAAGAAACAAGTTCACTACTTCAATTCACTACGTTTAACCATTTTCAACTCACTAATTCACTTTTCAAGTCACTACACTTAGCAATTCTCAAAAAACAAGTTCACAATTTTAAATCACTACACTTAACCATTTTCAAGTTACTAATTCACAATTTGAAGTCACTACATTTAACCATTTTCAAGTCATAAGTTCACATTTCAAGTCACTAAACTTAACGATTTTCAACTCACTACACTTAACCATTTTCAACTCACAAGTTCACATTTAAAGGCACTACACTTAACCATTTTCAAGTCACAAGTTCACAATTTCAAGTCACTACACTTAACGATTTTCAAGTCACAAGTTCACATTTCAAGTCACTACACTTAACCATTTCAAGTCAGTACACATAACCATTTTCACGTCACTAATTCACATTTCAAGTTACTACACTTAACCATTTTCAAAAAGCAAGTTCACAATTTCAAGTTACTACACTTAAAAATTTTCAAGTCACTAATTCATAATTTGAAGTCACTACATATAACCATTTTCAAGTCTTAAGTTCACATTTCAAGTGACTAAACTAAATCGTTTTCAAGAAACTATTTCACATTTCAAGTCACTACACTTAACCATTTTCAAGTCACTAATTCACATTTCAAGTCACTATATTTAACCATTTTCAAGAAACAAGTTCACAATTTCAATTCACTACGTTTAACCATTTTCAACTCACTAATTCACTTTTCAAGTCACTACACTTAGCAATTCTCAAAAAACAAGTTCACAATTTTAAATCACTACACTTAACCATTTTCAAGTTACTAATTCACAATTTGAAGTCATTACATTTAACCATTTTCAAGTCATAAGTTCACATTTCAAGTCACTAAACTTAACGATTTTCAACTCACAATCTCACATATCAAGTCACTACACTTAATCAATTTAAAGTTACTAATTCACAATTTGAAGTCACTACATTTAACCATTTTCAAGTCACAAGTTCATATTTCAAGTCACTACACTTAACCATTTTCAGGTCACTAATTGACATTTCAAGTCACTATACTTAACCATTTTCAGGTCACTAATTCACATTTCAAGTCACTATATTTAACCATTTTCAAGTTACTACACTTAACCATTTTCAAAAAACAAGTTCACATTTCATGTCATTTCACGTAACCATTTTCAAGTCACTAATTCACATTTCAAGTCACTATATTTAACCATTTTCAAGTTACTACACTTAACCATTTTTAAGTCACCAGTTCACATTTCAAGTCACTACACTTAACCATTTTCAAGTCACTACACTTGACCAATTTCAAGTCACTATATTTAACCATTTTCAAGTTACTACACTTAACCATTTTCAAGTCACTAATTCATAATTCACATTTCAAGTCACTATATTTAACCATTTTCAAGTTACTACACTTAACCATTTTCAAAAAACAAGTTCACATTTCATGTCATTTCACGTAACCATTTTCAAGTCACTAATTCACATTTCAAGTCACTATATTTAACCATTTTCAAGTTACTACACTTAACCATTTTTAAGTCACCAGTTCACATTTCAAGTCACTACACTTAACCATTTTCAAGTCACTACACTTAACCATTTTCAAGTCACTAATTCACATTTCAAGTCACTATATTTAACCATTTTCAAGTTACTACACTTAACCATTTTCAAGTCACTAATTCACATTTCAAGTTACAACACTTAACCATTTTAAAAAAATAAGTTCACATTTCAAGACACTATATTTAACCATTTTCAAGTCACTACACTTAACCATTTACAAGTCACTAATTCACATTTCAAGTCACTATATTTAACCATTTTCAAGTCACTACACTTAAACATTTTAAAGTCACAAGTTCATATTTCAAGTCAATACACTTAACCATTTACAAGTCACTAATTCACATTTCAAGTTACAACACTTAACCATTTTAAAAAAATAAGTTCACATTTCAAGACACTATATTTAACCATTTTCAAGTCACTACACTTAACCATTTACAAGTCACTAATTCACATTTCAAGTCACTATATTTAACCATTTTCAAGTCACTACACTTAAACATTTTAAAGTCACAAGTTCATATTTCAAGTCAATACACTTAACCATTTACAAGTCACTAATTCACATTTCAAGTCACTATATTTAACCATTTTCAAGTCACTACACTTAAACATTTTAAAGTTACATGTTCACATTTCAAGTCACTACACTTAACCATTTTCAAGTCACTAATTCACATTTCAAGTCACTATATTTAACCATTTTCAAGAAACAACTTCACAATTTCAATTCACAACATTTAACCATTTTCAACTCACTAAATCACTTCTCAAGTCACTACACTTAACAATTTTCAACTCACAAGTTCACATTTCAAGTCACTACCCTTAACCATTTTCAACTCACAAGTTCACATTTCAAGTCACTACACTTAACCATTTTCAAGTCACAAGTTCACATTTCAAGTCACTACACTTAATCATTTTCAAGTTGCTAATTCACAATTTGAAATTACTACATTTAACCATTTTCAAGTCACAAATTCACATTTCAAGTCACTACACTTAACCATTTTCTAATCACAAGTTCACATTTCAAGTCACTACACTTAATCATTTCCAAGTCACTACACTTAACCATTTTCAAGTCACTAATTCACATTTCAAGTCACTATATTTAACCATTTTCAAGAAATAAGTTCACTACATTTAACCATTTTCAAGTCACTATACTTAACCATTTACAAGTCACAAGTTCACATTTCAAGTCACTACACTTAACTATTTTCAAGTCACAAGTTCAAATTTCATGTCATTACACTTAACCATTTTCAAGTCACTAATTCACATTTCAAGTCACTATATTTAACCATTTTCAAGTTACTACACTTAACCATTTTCAAGTCACTAATTCACATTTCAAGTTACAACACTTAACCATTTTAAAAAAACAAGTTCACATTTCAAGACACTATATTTAACCATTTTCAAGTCACTACACTTAACCATTTACAAGTCACTAATTCACATTTCAAGTCACTATATTTAACCATTTTCAAGTCACTACACTTAAACTTTTTAAAGTCACAAGTTCATATTTCAAGTCAATACACTTAACCATTTTCAAGTCACTAATTCACATTTCAAGTCACTATATTTAACCATTTTCAAGTCACTACACTTAAACATTTTAAAGTTACATGTTCACATTTCAAGTCACTATATTTAACCATTTTCAAGAAACAAGTTCACTACTTCAATTCACTACGTTTAACCATTTTCAACTCACTAATTCACTTTTCAAGTCACTACACTTAGCAATTCTCAAAAAACAAGTTCACAATTTTAAATCACTACACTTAACCATTTTCAAGTTACTAATTCACAATTTGAAGTCACTACATTTAACCATTTTCAAGTCATAAGTTCACATTTCAAGTCACTAAACTTAACGATTTTCAACTCACTACACTTAACCATTTTCAACTCACAAGTTCACATTTAAAGTCACTACACTTAACCATTTTCAAGTCACAAGTTCACAATTTCAAGTCACTACACTTAACGATTTTCAAGTCACAAGTTCACATTTCAAGTCACTACACTTAACCATTTCAAGTCAGTACACATAACCATTTTCACGTCACTAATTCACATTTCAAGTTACTACACTTAACCATTTTCAAAAAGCAAGTTCACAATTTCAAGTTACTACACTTAAAAATTTTCAAGTCACTAATTCATAATTTGAAGTCACTACATATAACCATTTTCAAGTCTTAAGTTCACATTTCAAGTGACTAAACTAAATCGTTTTCAAGAAACTATTTCACATTTCAAGTAACTACACTTAACCATTTTCAAGTCACTAATTCACATTTCAAGTCACTATATTTAACCATTTTCAAGAAACAAGTTCACAATTTCAATTCACTACGTTTAACCATTTTCAACTCACTAATTCACTTTTCAAGTCACTACACTTAGCAATTCTCAAAAAACAAGTTCACAATTTTAAATCACTACACTTAACCATTTTCAAGTTACTAATTCACAATTTGAAGTCATTACATTTAACCATTTTCAAGTCATAAGTTCACATTTCAAGTCACTAAACTTAACGATTTTCAACTCACAATCTCACATATCAAGTCCCTACACTTAATCAATTTCAAGTTACTAATTCACAATTTGAAGTCACTACATTTAACCATTTTCAAGTCACAAGTTCATATTTCAAGTCACTACACTTAACCATTTTCAGGTCACTAATTGAAATTTCAAGTTACTATACTTAACCATTTTCAGGTCACTAATTCACATTTCAAGTCACTATATTTAACCATTTTCAAGTTACTACACTTAACCATTTTCAAAAAACAAGTTCACATTTCAAGTCATTTCACGTAACCATTTTCAAGTCACTAATTCACATTTCAAGTCACTATATTTAACCATTTTCAAGTTACTACACTTAACCATTTTTAAGTCACCAGTTCACATTTCAAGTCACTACACTTAACCATTTTCAAGTCACTAATTCACATTTCAAGTCACTATATTTAACCATTTTCAAGTTACTAAACTTAACCATTTTCAAGTCACTAATTCACATTTCAAGTTACAACACTTAACCATTTTAAAAAAACAAGTTCACATTTCAAGACACTATATTTAACCATTTTCAAGTCACTACACTTAACCATTTTTAAGTCACCAGTTCACATTTCAAGTCACTACACTTAACCATTTTCAAGTCACTAATTCGCATTTCAAGTCACTATATTTAACCATTTTCAAGAAACAAGTTTACAATTTCAATTCACTACATTTAACCATTTTCAACTCACTTATTCACTTTTCAAGTCACTGATTCGCATTTCAAGTAACTACACTTAACCATTTTCAAGAAACAAGTTCATAATTTCAATGTACTACATTTAACCATTTTCAACTAAGTAATTTGCATTTCAAGTCACTACACTTAACCATTTTTCCAGAAACAAGTTCACAATTTCAATTCACTACATTTAACCATTTTCAAGTCACTACACTTAACCATTTTTCCAGAAGCAAGTTCACATTTTCAATTCACTACATTTAACCATTTTCAAGTCACAAGTTCACATTTCAAGTCACTACACTTAACCATTTTCAATTCACAAATTTACATTTCAAGTCACTACACTTAACCAATAGAAGTCACAACACTTAACCATTTTCAAAAAACAAGTTCACATTTCAAGTCATTACACTTAACCATTTTTAAGTCACTAATTCACATTTCGAGTCACTACATTTAACCATTTTCAAGAAACAAGTTCACAATTTCAATTCACTACATTTAACCATTTTCAACTCACTAATTCACTTTTCAAGTCACTAATTCGCATTTCAAGTCACTAGACTTAACCATTTTCAAGAAACAAGTTCATAATTTCAATGTACTACATTTAATCATTTTCAAGTCACTACAATTAACCATTTTCAACTAAGTAATTTGCATTTCAAGTCACTACACTTAACCATTTTTCCAGAAACAAGTTCACAATTTCAATTCACTACATTTAACCATTTTCAAGTCACTACACTTAACCATTTTCAACTCACAAGTTCACATTTCAAGTCACTACACTTAACCATTTTAAAGTCACAAGTTCACATTTCAAGTAACTACACTTTACCATTTTCAATTCACAAGTTTTGCATTTCAAGTCACTACACTTAACCATTAGAAGTCACTACACGTAACCATTTTCACGTTACTAATTCATAATTTGAAGTCACTACATTTAACCATTTTCAAGTCTCAAGTTCACATTTCAAGTAACTACACTTAATCATTTTCAAGAAACTATTTCACATTTCAAGTCACTACACATAACCATTTTCAAGTCACTAATTCACATTTCAAGTCACTATATTTAAACATTTTCAAGAAATAAGTTTACAGTTTCAATTCACTACATTTAACCATTTTCAACTCACTAAATCACTTTTCAAGTCACTAAACTTAGAAATTTTCAAAAAAACAAGTTCACAATTTCAAGTCATTACACTTAACCATTTTACAGTCACTAATTCACATTTTGAGTCCCTATATTTAACCATTTTCAAGAAAAAAGTTCACAATTTCAAGTCACTACACTTAATGATTTTCAAGTCACAAGTTCACATTTCAAGTCACTATATTTAACCATTTTCAAGTTACCACATTTAACCATTTTCAAGTCACTACTTCACATTTCAAGTCACTACACATAACAATTTTAAAAAAATAAGTTCACATTTCAAGTCATTACACGTAACCATTTTCAAGTCACTAATTCACATTTCGAGTCACTATATTTAACCATTTTCAAGAAACAAGTTCACAATTTCAAGTCACAAGACTTAACGATTTTCAAGTCACAAATTCACATTTGAAGTAACTACACTTAACCATAATCAAGAAACAAGTTCACAATTTCAATGCACTACATTTAAACAATTTCAAGTCACTACATTTAACCATTTTCAACTCACTAATTCGCATTTCAAGTCACGACACTTAATCATTTTCAAGAAACTATTTCACATTTCAAGTCACTACACTTAACCATTTTCAAGTTGCTAATTCACAATTTGAAATTACTACATTTAACCATTTTCTAGTCACAAGTTCACATTTCAAGTCACTACACTTAACCATTTCAAGTCACTACACGTAACCATTTTCACGTCACTACATTAAACTATTTTCAAGTCTCAAGTTCATCTCTCAAGTCACTATACTTAATAATTTTCAAGAAACTATTTCACCTTTCAAGTCACTACACTTAACCATTTTCAAGTCACTAATTCACATTTCAAGTCACTACATTTAACCATTTTCAAGAAACTATTTCACATTTCAAGTCACTACACTTAACCATTTTCAAGTCACAAGTTCACATTTCAAGTCACTACACTTAACTATTTTCAAGTCACAAGTTCAAATTTCATGTCATTACACTTAACCATTTCAAGTCACTACACTTTACCATTTTCACGTCACTAATTCACATATCAAGTTACTACACTTAACCATTTTCAAAACACAAGTTTACAATTTCAAGTCACTACACTTAACCATTTTCAACTCACTAATTCATAATTTGAAGTCACTACATTTAACAATTTTCAAGTCTCAAGTTCACATTTCAAGTCACTACACTTAATCATTTTCAAGAAACTATTTCACATTTCAAGTCACTACACATAACTATTTTCAAGTCACTAATTCACATTTCAAGTCACTATATATAACCATTTTAAAAAAAAAAAGTTAACATTTCAAGTCATTACACGTAACCATTTTCAAGTCACTAATTCACATTTCAAGTCACTATATTTAACCATTTTCAAGAAACAAGTTCACAATTTCAAGTCACTACACTTAACGATTTTCAAGTCACCAATTCACATTTCAAGTCACTACACTTAACCATTTTCAAGAAACAAGTTCACAATTTCAATACACTACATTTAACTATTTTCAAGTCACTACATTTAACCATTTTAAACTCACTAATTTGCATTTCAAGTCACTACACTTAACGATTTTTCAAGAAACAAGTTCAAGATTTCAAGTCATTACACTTAACCATTTTCAAGTCATTACACTTAACCTTTTTCAACTCACAAGTTCACATTTCAAGTCACTACACTTAACCATTTTCAAGTCACAAGTTCTCAATTTCAAGTCACTACACTTAACGACTTTCAAGTCACAAGTTCACATTTCAAGTCACTACACTTAACCATTTCAAGTCACTACACATAACCATTTTCACGTCACTAATTCACATTTCAAGTTACTACATTTAACCATTTTCAAAAAACAAGTTCACAATTTCAAGTTACTACACATAAAAATTTTCAAGTCACTAATTCTTAATTTGAAGTCACTACATTTAAAAATTTTCAAGTCTTAAGTTCACATTTAAAGTCACTACACTTAATCATTTTCAAGAAACTATTTCATATTTCAAGTCACTACACTTAACCATTTTCAAGTCACTAATTCACATTTCATGCCACTCTAATTAACTATTTTCAAGAAACAAGTTCACAATTTCAATTCACTACGTTTAACCATTTTCAACTCACTAATTCACTTTTCAAGTCACTACACTTAGCAATTCTCAAAAAATAAGTTCACAATTTTAAGTCATTACACTTAACCATTTTCAAGTCACAAGTTCACATTTCAAGTCACTACACTTAAGCATTTTCAAGTCGCTACACTTAACCATTTTCAACTCACAAGTTCACATTTCAAGTTACTACACTTAACCATTTTCAAATCACAAGTCCACATTTAAAGTCACTACTCTTAAGCATTTTCAAGAAACAAGTTCACAATTTCAATTCACTACATTAAACCATTTTCAACTCACTCACTTAACCATTTTTAAGTCACAAGTTCACATTACAAGTCACTACACTTAACCATTTTTAAGTCAAAAGTTCACATTTCAAGTCACGACACTTAACTATTTTCAAGTCATTAATTCACATTTCAAGTCAATATATTTAACCATTTTCAAGTCACTACACTTACCATTTTCAAGTCACTAATTAATATTTCAAGTCACTACACTTAACCATTTTCAAAAAAAAAGTTCACATTTCAAGTCATTACACGTAACCATTTTCAAGTAAGAAATTCACATTTCAAGTCACCATATTTAACCATTTTCAAGAAACAAGTTCACAATTTCAAGTCACTACACTTACCGATTTTCAAGTCACAAGTTCACATTTCAAGTCACTACATTTAACCATTTTCAACTCACTAATTTTCATTTCAAGTCACTATACTTAACCATTTTTCAAGAAACAAGTGCAAAATTTCAATTCACTACATTTAACCATTTTCAAGTCACTACACTTAACCATTTTCAACTCACAAGTTCACATTTCAAGTCACTACACTTAACCATTTTCAAGTCACAAGTTCACATTTCAAGTCACTACACTTAACCATTTTCAAGTCAAAAGGCCACAATTTCAAGTCACTACACTTAACGATTTTCAAGTCACAAGTTCACATTTCAAGTCACTACACTTAAACATTTTCAAGTCACAAGTTCACATTTCAAGTCACTACACTTAACCATTTTCAACTCACAAGTTCACATTTCAAGTCACAACACTTAACCATTTTCAAGAAACCAGTTCACAATTTCAATGCACTACATTTAACCATTTTCAAGTCACTAATTCACATTTCAAGTCACTATATTTAACCATTTTCAAAAAACAAGTTCAATATTTCAAGTCACTACACTTAACGATTTTCAAATCACAAGTTCACATTTCAAGTTACTGCACTTAACCAGTTTCAAAAAACAAGTTCACAATTTCAAGTCACTACACTTAACCATTTTCAAGTCACTAATTCATAATTTGAAGTCACTACATTTAAACATTTTCAAGTCTCAAGTTCACATTTCAAGTCACTACACTTAACCATTTTTCAAGAAACAAGTGCAAAATTTCAATTCACTACATTTGACCATTTTCAAGTGACTACACTTAACCATTTTCAACTCACAAGTTCACATTTCAAGTCACTAGACTTAACCATTTTCAAGTCACAAGTTCACATTTCAAGTCACTACACTTAACCATTTTCAAGTCAAAAGTTCACAATTTCAAGTCACTACACTTAACGATTTTCAAGTCACAAGTTCACATTTCAAGTCACTACACTTAACGATTTTCAAGTCACAAGTTCACATTTCAAGTCACTACACTTAACCATTTTCAAGTCACAAGTTCACATTTCAAGTCACTACACTTAACCATTTTCAACTCACAAGTTCACATTTCAAGTCACAACACTTAACCATTTTCAAGAAACAAGTTCACAATTTCAATGCACTACATTTAACCATTTTCAACACACTAATTCGTATTTAGAGTCACTACACTTAACCATTTTGAAGAAACAAGTGCACAATTTCAATGCACTAAATTTAACCATTTTCAAGTCACTAATTCACATTTCAAGTCACTAAATTTAACCATTTTCAAAAAACAAGTTCAAAATTTCAAGTCACTACACTTAACGATTTTCAAGTCACAAGTTCACATTTCAAGTCACTACATTTAACCATTTTCAACTCACTAATTTGCATTTCAAGTCACTACACTTAACCATTTTTCAAGAAACAAGTGCAAAACTACAATTCACTACATTTAACCATTTTCAAGTCACTACACTTAACCATTTTCAAGTCACAAGTTCACATTTCAAGTCACTACACTTAACCATTTTCAAGAAACAAGTTCACAATTTCAATGCACTACATTTAACCATTTTCAACACACTAATTCGTATTTAGAGTCACTACACTTAACCATTTTGAAGAAACAAGTGCACAATTTCAATGCACTAAATTTAACCATTTTCAAGTCACTACACTTAACCATTTTCAAGTCACTAATTCACATTTCAAGTCACTATATTTAACCATTTTCAAAATACAAGTTCATAATTTCAAGTCACTACACTTAACGATTTTCAAGTCACAAGTTCACATTTCAAGTCACTACACTTAACCATTTTCAAGTCATAAGTTCACATTTCAAGTTACTGCACTTAACCAGTTTCAAAAAACAAGTTCACAATTTCAAGTCACTACACTTAACCATTTTCATGTCACTAATTCATAATTTGAAGTCACTACATTTAAACATTTTCAAGTCTCAAGTTCACATTTCAAGTCACTACACTTAATCATTTTCAAGAAACTATTTCACATTTCAAGTCACTACACTTAACCATTTTCAAGTCACTAATTCACATTTCAAGTCACTATATTTAACCATTTTCAAGAAACAAGTTCACAATTTCAATTCACTACATTTAACCATTTTCAACTCACTAATTCACTTTTCAAGTCACTACACTTAACAATTTTAAAAAAATCTAGTTCACTATTTCAAGTCATTACACTTAACCATTTTACAGTCACTAATTCACATTTTGAGTCACTATATTTAACAATTTTCATGAAACAAGTTTACAATTTCAAGTCACTACACTTAACGATTTTCAAGTAACAAGTTAACATTTCAAGTCACTACACCTAACCAATTTCAAGTCACAAGTTCACATTTCAAGTCACTACACTTAACCATTTCAAGTCACTACACTTAACCATTTTCTCATCACTAATTCACATTACAAGTTACTACACTTAACCATTTTCAAAAAACAAGTTAACGATTTAAAGTCACTACACTTAACCATTTTCAAGTCACTAATTCATAATTTGAAGTCACTACATTTAACCATTTTCAAGTCTTAAGTTCACATTTCAAGTCACTACACTTAATCATTTTCAAGAAACTATTTCACATTTCAAGTCACTACACTTAACCATTTTCAAGTCACTAATTCACATTTCAAGTCACTATATTTAACCATTTTCAAGAAATAAGTTCACAATTTCAAGTCACTACATTTAACCATTTTCAACTCACTAATTCACTTTTCAAGTCACTACACTTAACAATTCTCAAAAAAAACAAGTTCACAATTTTAAATCACTACACTTAACCATTTTCAAGTCACTAGTTCACATTTCAAGTCACTACACTTAACCATTTTCAAGTCTCAAGTTCATATTTCAAGTCACTACGCTTAATCATTTTCAAGAAACTATTTCACATTTCAAGTTACTGCACTTAATTATTTTCAAAAAACATGTTCACAATTTCAAGTCACTATACTTAATGTAACACCCCGTACATTTTCAAAACCTATACGATCAACCTAGCATGTATAAAAGTATTTAAACTTGATATAATAAGGACATACTTGAATGTAAAGTTAAAGTCAAGTGGTGGATTAAGGTAGAAGGATTAAGACGTTGGAAAAAGGGGAGAACATAAACGAGGTGCTTCCGTGACTTAATTAAGATAGTAGGTGTATCACCTACTTAACCTATTGGGCTGCATTTGGACCTAGGATAATGGCTTGAATTGAGGTCCAAACTAAGTACATAAAATAGGGAATATGACCAGCCCAACACCTAAATATAACTAAGGCCCAACATGATATGATCCAACTAGAATTAGCCCAAGTAAGTGGACTGTTTTGGACAGCTTATATAGCCAAGTAGATGCATCACCTACTTGGACTATTTTTGACCAACAACTGGCTATGAATGGACCAAAAAGAGTCAGTTAAAGATGGATTATATAGGTCTCATTTCATCTCTTTTTCCATTTATTTCACTGCTGAAAAACTGTCCAGAAAATTAAAACACTCTTTCCTCTCTCAAACCCCAATCAGCCACCCCAAATTTCCCTAGGGTTCTTGGGTTAATCCTCCACTTTGCAAGCCTTGGTAAGTATTTTCCCTTGTATATTAATGTAATATATGTAGAATAAAGTGTGTAAGGAAGGTTGGTTATGTTTAAAATGTATAGGGCAGTCCCTTAATTAATTGACAGTCCACTTGTGTTGGTTTTGATGAATTTGTCTTCCTTGTGGTGTGGACTTGTATAGGGGCTTAAGGTGTTGAAGAAATTAATTTATGATGATGAAATTTCAGTATGTTAAAGTGTGGTTCTGCACCTAAATCTTTCCTTTTATGTATGGCTTGATGGGAATGTTTATATGTGTTGGTAAATGGAACGTTTGTTGTAGTGAAAAGAGAATACTCTTTTGTTATGTTAAACTGAATTTTGGAACTGTTGTGGAATGATTTTGGTATGCTTCTGTGTAAGTAAGTATGGTGACCTTATGGGGTGAATATATGGAGTTTCGTTTGAGTGGAAATGTAAAGGATAAACTAGGTAGGTAATCCTACCAGTTTGTAACGTTTATGTTGGTTTGTGAACTGTTTTGGTGGTGTGTGGACTAATTTGGTGGTGTTGTTTTGCAAAATATGTAAGTTATAGTGTAATGTGGTGGAATAATGTTATTTGGTAGTATAATGAAGGGGGGAGTGATGCACAATGTGTTTTGGATGTTGGACAGTTTCTACTTTCCGTTAAGCACCTACTTACCGTCTTGTGAACTTATAATGTAGCTAGCCGTTAATGTTCGCTCCATTATGTACTTGTATTGTAGAGTAACACATAATGGAGGAGGTGAATCATTGTAGTTACGTGTTGGGAATATAAGGTATGTAAGGTTAATCTTTTCCGCATTCTTCTGCAGCATCTATTGTTCCTATTATCATAACACTTGTCCTATCCCCAAAGGGTTGTACAGTGTCTCCTTCCTCTAAATGGTTTAGAGTATTTCATTTCAGAGTTAGTAGTGCTTGTTATTCACTTATCTCTCATTCATTGAACCTGGTTCTAAGGTTCCAATAATGTTATGTTCTAAAGTTCTAAAGTTCCAATAAACCACCGTTATCAATATATCACTCTTATAGCTAAAGGATGAAGTAATGTGAGTAATTGTGTAATGGTTAATGTTGAGAATGGGTGGTATATCATGGAGTGAAATAAACACTCGCATGAATGTCGATCCCATTATTACGGGTGGTATCCCATGGGATGAAAGGAACATTCGCATGGATGGCGATCCCTATTATTATGTTATTTCCCACTGATCAGTTGGGCCCGGGCATGATATGATTGATGATTGATGATGTACAGTATATTAAAGTAAAGTAAAGTGCGATAAAGTAAAGAAAGCAATGTACATGATTCCACACATACACCAGATGGTAGTTTATTTATATTGTTCATTCACTTGTACT
This sequence comes from Capsicum rhomboideum, assembly GCA_031232105.1. Lineage (NCBI taxonomy): Eukaryota > Viridiplantae > Streptophyta > Magnoliopsida > Solanales > Solanaceae > Capsicum > Capsicum rhomboideum. Next base: position 50,388,793 of record CP124710.1, on the reverse strand, counting down.
TAATTCCATTAAAGTTCTTATATCGCATACAGTTACTTATAGCCTTACATACTCAGTACATTCTTTCGTACTGACGTCCCTTGGGGGACTTACCTTATTTGCTGCAGGCACAGATACTACTAGACCTCCTCAGTAGGCTGCGGGTCATCTACAGAACATTGGTGAGCTCCAGTTCGGTTTGGGGCTTTCCGAGTCATGTGTATATGTGGTTTTGGTACTGCATAAGCATTGTATATAAAGTGGGAAATTGTCCCGACTATATTTTTTTTGGTTTGTATTTGTTAGAGGCTTTGTAGACGTTGTACAGTTAAAGGAAGGAACGTGGTACTTTTTCGACCATATAGCTCCAACGGCCATGTCTCATGTTTATATAAATGTTCTTATTAGATTTCTATTATTGATATGTTGTGACCATAAGTGATTGAATGCTAGCCCATTGACGAAAAATATGTGAACGTATAGAATGGTTCTCTCGGGCCTTAACGGCTTCGGGTGCCATGTCCGTCCCAATGGGATTTGAGGCATGACAAAAGTGGTATCAGAGCGGGTCGTCCTAGGGTGTCTACAAAGCCATGTCTGAGTAGAGTCTTGCTTATGGATGTGTTGTGCACCACATCTATATGTATGAGACTACGGGACATTTAGGAGTTGTTTCTTTTCTTCATTTCCTAGATCGTGTAATAGAGCTAAAGTTGTAGGTGGAATCATATTTGACCATTGAAATTGTTTTCTTGTGTTATAGTAAAAATGTCGGTTACAAGAAGAGGTAGAGGTAGAGGTAAGAAGATAGACATGGCTGCCGGAGAAGGAACCAGTAAATCACCACCTAAACAAGCTAATGAAGGTGAAGCTGAAATGAGTTTGCATCACAGGCTTCGTCCACTCTTCCATTGACAGAAGAGTCAAGAGGAAGAGAAGTACCTGCAGGACCACCAATAAATACTACTGACCAGTATCTAAAGAATGCAGTGCAATGTTGACCCGAATAGTTGCTGCACAAGTTCAGGGATAAGGTGGTCCAATGACAAGTGATGATAGTGCAGCTAGTCGACGGACACAGGATTTTCTAAAGTTAGATCCTCCCACATTCACTGGATCAGATCCAAATGAGGACCCTCAAGATTTTATACATCAAATTCAAAGGGCTTTGGAGGTTATGCATGTGTCCGGTGTTGAAACGGTTGAGCTTGCGGCTTATAGATTGAAGGGCGAGGCTATTTTATGGTATGAAGATTGGAAATGGTCGAGGGGTATTGATGCACTCCCAGCTGGTTGGGAAGAATTTAAAATGGCATTCATTGATCACTATCTCCCATATGAGGTCCGACAGGCTCGTGCAGACCAGTTCTTGAATCTATGGTAGGGTAACATGAGCGTCCGAGAGTATAGCCTTCGATTTAACTCTTTGGCCTCTTATGCTCCGAATGTGGTAACTACGATGACCGATAGAGTTCATCGGTATGTGGACAGACTGGAGCCATATTTGGTTCGAGATTGTACTATTGTTGCGTTGAACAGGGATATAGACATAGCTAGAATACAGGCCTTTGCACAAAAAATGGAAGATCACAGGCAACGGAGAAGAACACAAGGGTTTGAAGAAGGGTCGTCGAAGAGAGCTAGATCTACAGGACAGTCTATGGTGTCCCAAGGAGAGTTCAGGCCTCGGAGTTTTAATAGACCGCCTAGGCCACCATTTTCTCATTCCACGGCAGGCACTTCATTTCAATTCCGAGGGTTTAGAGGTAATCAAGCCAGGCAAGGTAGTGGGAGTCGTGGTTCAAAGACATCGGGATCTTTTTGCCCACCATGTCAGCATTGAAGATGATATCATCCAGGTGAATGCCGACTGGGGATGAATGTTTGTTATTGGTGTGGTATGACAGGGCACATGATGAGGGAATGCCCACGAAGAGGCTCGGGAAGCATGGTATGACCTGCGGGATCCACTGTGGCATCATCATCATCGGTGCCTTCCTTAGGTAGAGGAGTGCAGCCTATTGGATGCGGTAGAGGTGCTAGAGGAGCAGCTAGTTCGAGTGGAACTCAAAATAGTATTTATGCTCTAGCCGACCGTCAAAATTCGGAAGCATATCCTGATGTAGTTACAGGTATCTTGTCCATATTCTCACATAATGTATATGCGTTTATTGATTCGGGTTCTACATTATCATATGTTACTCCTTTGATTGCTGAAAAATTTGAAAGAACGCCGGAATTACTAGTTAAGTCAATTGAAGTAACTACACCGGTTGGTAAATCTATTATAGCAAAGAGAGTTTATCGTGATTGCATAGTCACTGTTGGTTGTCATGATACATTGGTTAAATTTGTTGAGCTAGACATGATAGATTTTGATGTTATAATGGGAATGGATTGGCTAGCTTCTTGTTATGCCACGGTAGATTGTCGAGCCAAGAGGGTACAATTCCATTTTCCACAAAAGGATGTTCTTGAATGGAAGGGTAATGTAGGAGAACCGAGAGGAAGATTTATTTCCTATCTTAAGGCTAGGAAAATGATATCCAAGGGATATATATGCCACTTAGTGAGAGTGCATGATATTGATGCAAAACCACCAACTCCTCAATCGGTTCCAGTGGTTAATGAATTTCTTGACGTATTTCCAGAGGATCTTCCAGGTTTGCCCCCAGAACGGGAATTAGAGTTTGGTATCGATGTAGATCCAGGCACTCAGCCTATCTCTATTCCCCCATATAGAATGGCTCCAGCAGAATTGCTTGAATTGAAGGAGCAATTGAAAGATTTACTGGACAAGGGCTTCATCAGGCCTAGTATGTCCCCGTGGGGTGCACCGATATTATTTGTACGGAATAAAGATGGCACATTGAGAATGTGCATTGACTATCGGCGATTGAATAAGGTGACAATTAAGAACAAATATCCCCTTCCTAGAATTGATGATTTGTTTGATCAATTACAAGGTGCTAAATGTTTCTCAAAGATTGACTTGAGGTCGGGTTACCATCAAGTAAAGGTCAGAGAAAGAGATATACCCAAGACAGCTTTCCGAACACGGTACGGTCATTATGAGTTTTTGGTTATGTCCTTCGGGCTAACAAATGCACCAACAACTTTTATGGATCTGATGAATAGGGTGTTCAAGCCATTTTTAGACGTGTTCGTGATAGTATTTAAAGATGATATTCTTGTCTATTCACGATCAAAAGAGGACCATGCTAGCCACTTACGACAGGTGTTACAGAGTCTTCGTGATCATAAGTTATATGCAAAGTTCTCTAAATGTGAATTTTGGTTGAAGTCTGTAGCATTCTTAGGTCACATTGTATCAGATGAAGGGATAAGGGTTGATACGCAAAAGATTGACGCGGTGAAAAATTGGCCAAGGCCTACGACACCTACAGAAATTCGTAGCCTCCTTGGGTTAGCAGGTTATTATCGAAGGTTTGTTGAAGGGTTTTCTTCCATTGCTGCACCTTTAACAACGCTTACACACAAGGCAATCAAATTTCAGTGGAATGATGCATGTGAGAGAAGTTTCCAAGAGCTGAAAGATAAATTGACTTCTACACCGGTATTGGTACTTTCGGAAGGCACAAAGGGGTATGTAGTATATTGTGATGCTTCCGGAATTGGCCTAGGGTGTGGATTAATGCAGAACGGTAATGTAATAGCATATGCTTCACGATAGCTGCGACCACACGAAAGAAACTATACCACGCATGATCTTGAATTAGCAGCAGTGGTATTTGCTTTAAAGATATGGCGTCATTATTTGTATGGAGTTCATGTTGACATCTATACTGATCACAAAAGTTTACAGTATATCTTTAAGCAGAAGGAACTCAATTTGAGGCAACGAAGGTGGCTTGAGCTATTGAAAGATTATGATATTGATATTCTATATCATCCAGGAAAAGCAAATGTGGTAGCTGATGCATTGAGCCGCAAGGCAATAGGAGGCACTAGTGGCCACCTGACAGAAAAACAAGATTTAGTCAAAGATCTACATCAATTAGCCAGCTTGGGGGTTCGTCTTCTCGAATCCTCAGATGAAGGGGTTATTGTACAAAATGCCGCAGAATCTTTATTGATAGCTGAGGTGAAAGAAAAGCAGTCTGCGGATCCTATGTTATTGCAGCTAAAGGAAAATGTACAACAGGGTCTGACTAAGGTCTTTGATCCTACACAAGAAGGGGTGCTTCAATGCCAAGGCAGATTATGTGTACCAGATGTAGATGAGCTGAGGAAATGAATTATGACAGAGGCACATCATTCACGATATTCTATTCCTCCGGGAGCTACCAAAATGTACCATGATTTGAAAGAAGTGTATTGGTGGGGAAATATGAAGAAGGACATTGCCGAATTTGTAGCTCAATGCCCAAATTGTCAACAAGTTAAAGTGGAGCATCAGAAACCTGGAGGTTACATGCAATGTATCAATCTTCCAGTTTGGAAATGGGATATGATTAATATGGACTTCATCACAGGTTTGCCACATACACTGCAGAAATTTGATTCTATATGGGTCATAGTTGACAGGCTTACCAAGTCAGCACACTTCCTACCTGTCAAGACCATCTATACAGCGGAAGATTATGCAAGATTGTATGTTAAAGAGATAGTGCGATTACATGGAATTTCGGTCTCCATTATATCAGACAGGGGAGCACAATTTACTGTACATTTTTGGAGATCGTTTCAAAAGAGCTTGGGTACACAAGTAAATTTGAGTACGGCTTTCCATCCTCAGACGGATGGACAAGCAGAACGTACTATCCAGACACTTGAAGATATGCTACGAGCGTGCGCATTAGACTTTAAAGGAAATTGGGATGATCATTTACTTCTTGTTGAATTTGCCTACAATAATAGCTATCATTCAAGTATCAAGATGGCTCCTTACGAAGCATTATATGGGAGGAAGTGTAGATCACCTATCGGATGGTTTGAAGCAGGCGAAACTGCTTTACTTGGGCCAGATCTTGTTCATCAGGCTATGGAGAAAGTTAAAGCGATCCAGCAGCGACTACAAACAGCCCAAAGTCGACACAAGTCATATGCTGATGTTAGAAGAAGAGGGCTCGAATTCACCATAGGTGATTGGGTATTTTTGAAAGTGTCACCAATGAAAGGGGTAATGTGATTCGAAAAGAAAGGAAAATTGAGTCCACGTTATATAGGCCCATATAAAATTATTAAAAGATTTGGGCAAGTTGCGTATGAGTTGGCACTACCCCAAGAACTCTCCACTGTTCATCCGGTATTTCATGTTTTGATGCTTCGAAAATGCATAGGAGATCCATCTCATGTTACTCCCATTGAAGATGTACAAGTTACGGAGGATCTTACCTATGAAGAGATACCTATTGCTATTCTGGATACAAGTTAAGAAATTAAGAAATAAAGAGGTCGCTTCCATAAGAGTGCTTTGGAGGAATCAACAGGTAGAAGAGATCACATGGGAAGCTGAGAAAATGATGAAATCTAAGTATCCTCAATTATTTGAAATCGAAGTGGAAGCCTTAGATGCTGAATTGGAGCAATAACAAGTAAGTATATAAATATATGAGTGTTATATGGTAGTAGAAGGATTAAACTTAAGCTTGAACTCATTTAAGCTGTATAGTGATGATACTACCATTCGAGGACGAATGTTCCTAAGGGGGGGAGGATGTAACACCCCGTACATTTTCAAAACCTATACGATCAACCTAGCATGGATAAAAGTATTTAAACTTGAGATAATAAGGACATACTTGAATGTAAAGTTAAAGTTAAGTGGTGGATTAAGGTAGAAGGATTAAGACGTTGGAAAAAGGGGAGAACATAAACGAGGTGCTTCCGTGACTTAATTAAGATAGTAGGTGTATCACCTACTTAACCTATTGGGCTGCATTTGTACCTATGTTAATGGACTGAATTGAGGTCCAAACTAAGTACATAAAATAGGGAAGATGACCAGCCCAACACCTAAATATAACTAAGGCCCAACATGATATGATCCAACTAGAATTAGCCCAAGTAAGTGGACTGTTTTGGACAGCTTATATAGCCAAGTAGATGCATCACCTACTTGGACTATTTTTGACCAACAACTGGCTATGAATGGACCAAAAAGAGTCGGTTAAAGAGGGATTATATAGGTCTCATTTCATCTCTTTTTCCATTTATTTCACTGCTGAAAAACTGTCCAGAAAATTAAAACACTCTCTCCTCTCTCAAACCCCAATCAGCCACCCCAAATTTCCCTAGGGTTCTTGGGTTAATCCTCCACTTTGCAAGCCTTGGTAAGTATTTTCCCTTGTATATTAATGTAATATATGTAGAATAAAGTGTGTAAGGAAGGTTGGTTATGTTTAAAATGTATAGGGCAGTCCCTTAATTAATTGACAGTCCACTTGTGTTGGTTTTGATGAATTTGTCTTCCTTGTGGTGTGGACTTGTATAGGGGCTTAAGGTGTTGAAGAAATTAATTTATGATGATGAAATTCAGTATGTTAAAGTGTGGTTCTGCACCTAAATCATTCCTTTTATGTATGGCTTGATGGGAATGTTTATATGTGTTGGTAAATAGAACGTTTGTTGTAGTGAAAAGAGAATACCTTTTTGTTATGTTAAACTGAATTTTGGAACTGTTGTGGAATGATTTTGGTATGCTTCTGTGTAAGTAAGTATGGTGACCTTATGGGGTGAATATATGGAGTTTCGTTTGAGTGGAAATGTAAAGGATAAACTAGGTAGGTAATCCTACCAGTTTGTAACGTTTATGTTGGTTTGTGAACTGTTTTGGTGGTGTGTGGACTGATTTGGTGGTGTTGTTTTGCAAAAGCTGAAAGTTATAGTGTAATGTGGTGGAATAATGTTATTTGGTAGCATAATGAAGGGGGGAGTGATGCACAATGTGTTTTGGATGTTGGACGGTTTCTACTTTCCGTTAAGCACCTACTTACCGTCTTGTGAACTTATAATGTAGCTAGCTGTTAATGTTCTCTCCATTATGTACTTGTATTGTAGATTAACACATAAGGGAGGAGGTGAATCATTGTAGTTACGTGTTGGGAAGATAAGGTATGTAAGGTTAATCTTTTCCGCATTCTTCTGCAGCATCTATTGTTCCTATTATCATAACACTTGTCCTATCCCCAAAGGGTTGTACAGTGTCTCCTTCCTCTAAATGGTTTAGAGTATTTCATTTCAGAGTTAGTAGTGCTTGTTATTCACTTATCTCTCATTCATTGAACCTGGTTCTAAGGTTCCAATAATGTTATGTTCTAAAGTTCTAAAGTTCCAATAAACCACCGTTATCAATATATCACTCTTATAGCTAAAGGATGAAGTAATGTGAGTAATTGTGTAATGGTTAATGTTGAGAATGGGTGGTATATCATGGAGTGAAATAAACACTCGCATGAATGTCGATCCCATTATTACGGGTGGTATCCCATGGGATGAAAGGAACATCCGCATGGATGGCGATCCCGATTATTATGTTATTTCCCACTGATCAGTTGGGCTCGGGCATGATATGATTGATGATTGATGATGTACAGTATATTAAAGTAAAGTAAAGTGCGATAAAGTAAAGAAAGCAATGTACATGATTCCACACATACACCAGATGGTAGTTTATTTATATTGTTCATTCACTTGTACTTAATTCCATTAAAGTTCTTATATCGCATACAGTTACTTATAGCCTTACATACTCAGTACATTCTTTCGTACTGACGTCCCTTGGGGGACTTACCTTACTTGCTGCAGGCACAGATACTACTAGACCTCCTCAGTAGGCTGCGGGTCATCTACAGAACATTGGTGAGCTCCAGTTCGGTTTGGGGCTTTTCGAGTCATGTGTATATGTGGTTTTAGTACTGCATAAGCATTGTATATAAAGTGGGAAATTGTCCCGACTATATTTTTTTTGGTTTGTATCTGTTAGAGGCTTTGTAGACGTTGTACAGCTAAAGGAAGGAACGTGGTACTTTTTCGACCATATGGCTCCAACGGCCATGTCTCATGTTTATATAAATGTTCTTATTAGATTTCTATTATTGATATGTTGTAACCATAAGTGATTGAATGCTAGCCCATTGATGAAAAATATGTGAACGTATAGAATGGTTCTCTCGGGCCTTAACGGCTTTGGGTGCCATGTCCGCCCCAATGGGATTTGAGGCGTGCACTTAACCATTTTCAAGTCACTAATTCATAATTTGAAGTCACTACATTTAACCATTTTAAAGTCTCAAGTTCATATTTCAAGTCACTACACTTAATCATTTTCAAGAAACTATTTCACATATCAAGTCACTACACTTAACCATTTTCAAGTCAAAAATTCACATTTTAAGTCACTATATTTAACCATTTTCAAGAAACAATTTCACAATTTCAATTCACTACATTTAACTATTTTCAACTCACTAATTCACTTTTCAAGCCACTACACTTAACAATTTTCAAAAAAACAAGTTCACAATTTCAAGTCATTACACTTAACCATTTTATTGTCACTAATTCACATTTTGAGTCACTATATTTAACCATTTTCAAGAAACAAGTTCACAATTTCAAGTCACTACACTTAACGATTTTCAAGTCACAAGTTCACATTTCAAGTCACTACACTGAACCATTTTCAAGTCACAAGTTTACATTTCAAGTCACTACACTTAACCATTTCAAATCACTACACTTAACCAATTTCACGTCACTAATTCACATATCAAGTTACTACACTTAACCATTTTCAAAAAACAAGTTCACAATTTCAAGTCACTACACTTAACTATTTTCAAGTCACAAGTTCACATTTCAAGTCACTACACTGAACCATTTTCAAGTCACAAATTTACATTTCAAGTCAGTACACTTAACCATTTCAAATCACTACACTTTACCAATTTCACGTCACTAATTCACATATCAAGTTACTACACTTAACCCTTTTCAAAAAACAAGTTCACAATTTCAAGTCACTACACTTAACCATTTTCAAGTCACTAATTCATAATTTGAAGTCACTACATTTAACCATTTTCAAGTCTCAAGTTCACATTTCAAGTCACTACAGTTAAATCATTTTCAAGAAACTATTTCACATTTCAAGTCACTACACTTAACCCTTTTCAAGTCACTAATTCACATTTCAAGTCACTATATTTAACCATTTTCAAGAAACAAGTTCACAATTTCAGTTCACTACATTTAACCATTTTCAACTCACTAATTCAATTTTCAAGTCACTACACTTAACAATTTTCAAAAAAACAAGTTCACAATTTCAAGTCATTACACTTAACCATTTTATAGTCACTAATTCACATTTTGAGTCACTATATTTAACCATTTTCAAAAAACAAGTTCACAATTTCAAGTCACTACACTTAACCATTTTCAAGTTACTAATTCACAATTTGAAGTCACTACATTTAACCATTTTCAAGTCACAAGTTCACATTTCAAGTCATTACACATAACCATTTTTAAGTCACAAGTTCACATTTCTAGTCACTACACTTAACAATTTTCAAGTCACTATTTCACATTTCAAGTCGCTACACTTAACCATTTTCAAGTCACTAATTCACATTTTAAGTCACTATATTTAACCATTTTCAAGAAACAAGTTCACAATTTCAATTCACTACATTTACCAATTTTAAACTCACTAATTCACTTTTCAAGTCACTACACTCAACAATTTCCAAAAAAACAAGTTCACAATTTCAAGTCATTACACTTAACCATTTATAGTAACTAATTCACATTTTGAGTCACTATATTTAACCATTTTCAAGAAGCAAGTTCACAATTTCAAGTCACTACACTTAACGATTTTCAAATCACAAGTTCACATTTCAAGTCACTACACTGAACCATTTTCAAGTCACAAGTTCACATTTCAAGTCACTACACATAACCGTTTCAAGTCACTACACTTAACCATTTTCACGTCACTAATTCACATATCAAGTTACTACACTTAAACATTTTCAAAAAACAAGTTCACAATTTCAAGTCACTACAATTAACCATTTTCAACTCACTAATTCATAATTTGAAGTCACTACATTTAACCATTTTCAAGTCTCAAGTTCACATTTCAAGTCACTACACTTAATCATTTTCAAGAAACTATTTCACATTTCAAGTCACTCCACATAACCCTTTTCAAGTCACTAATTCACATTTCAAGTCACTATATTTAACCATTTTAAAAAATAAAGTTCACATTTCAAATCATTACACGTAACCATTTTCAAGTCACAAATTCACATTTCAAGTCACTATACTTAACAATTTTCAAAAAAAAAAGTTCACAATTTCAAGTCATTACACTTAACCATTTTATAGTCACTAATTCACATTTTGAGTCACTATATTTAACCATTTTCAAAAAACAAGTTCACAATTTCAAGTCACTACACTTAACCATTTTCAAGTTACTAATTCACAATTTGAAGTCACTACATTTAACCATTTTCAAGTCACAAGTTCACATTTCAAATCATTACACATAACCATTTTTAAGTCACAAGTTCACATTTCAAGTCACTACACTTAACCATTTTAAAGTCACTAATTCACATTTCAAGTCTCTATGTTTAACCATTTTCAAATTACTACACTTAACCATTTTCAAGTCACTAATTCACATTTCAATTCACTACACTTAACCATTTTCAAAAAACAAGTTCACATTTAAAAATATTACACGTAACCATTTTCACGTCACTAATTCACATTTCGAGTCACTATATTTAACCATTTTCAAGAAACAAGTTCACAATTTCAAGTCACTACATTTAACGATTTTAAAGTCACAAATTCATATTTCAAGTCACTACACTTAACCATTTTCAAGAAACAAGTTCACAATTTCAATGCACTACATTTAACCATTTTCAAGTCACTACATTTGACCATTTTCAACTCACTAATTCGTAGTTCAAATCACTACACTTAACCATTTTGAAGAAACAAGTTCACAATTTCAATGCACTACATTTAACCATTTTCAAGTCACTACATTTAACCATTTTCAACTCACTAATTCGCATTTCAAGTCACTACACTTAACCATTTTGAAGAAAAATGTTCACAATTTCAATTCACTACATTTAACCATTTTCAAGTCACTACACTTAACCATTTTCAACTCAAATGTTCACATTTCAAGTCACTACACTTAACTATTTTCAAGTCACAAGTCCACTTTTGAAGTCACTACACTTAAGCATTTTCAAGAAACAAGTTCACAATTTCAATTCACTACATTAAACCATTTTCAACTTACTACACTTAACCATTTTCAAGTCACAAATTCACATTTCAAGTCACTACACTTAACCATTTTCAAGTCACAAGTTCACATTTTAAGTCAATACACTTAACCATTTTCAAGAAACAAGTGCACAATTTCAATGCACTACATTTAACCATTTTCAAGTCACTACACTTAACCATTTCAAGTCACTACACTTAACCATTTTCAAGTCACTAATTCACATTTCAAGTCACTATATTTAACCATTTTCAAGAAACAAGTTCACAATTTCAAGTCACTACACTTAACCATTTTCAAGTCACTAATTCACATTTCAAGTCATTATATTTAACCATTTTCAAGTCACTACACTTAACCATTTTTAAGTCACAAATTCACATTTCAAGTCACTACACTTAACCATTTTTAAGTCACTAATTCACATTTCAAGTCACTATATTTAACCATTTTCATGTTACTACACTTAACCATTTTCAAGTCACTAATTCTCATTTCAAGTCACAACACTTAACCATTTTCAAAAAACAAGTTCACATTTCAAGTCATTACACTTAACCATTTTCAAGTCAGTAATTCAAATTTCGAGTCACTATATTTAACCATTTTTTGAGAAACAAGTTCACAATTTCAAGTCACTACACTTAACGATTTTCAAGTCACAAGTTCACATTTCAAGTCACTACACTTAACCATTTTCAAGAAACAAGTGTACAATTTCAATGCATTTCTGTCTCAGCCCTTGTGAAAACCATTGAGTATATGTTCTATTTCTGATAGTAAGATTGATTTGGGTATTTGACCCTAGTGAAGGGTTGTTGACTCCAGTTTTGGATTTTGATGCCTTCGGATAACGGCTTGGAAGTTGTGATAGATATTGGTATATGTATACTTACTCATCAACATGATCAGTTTGGATGGTTGAGTTTGAGTAGTTCGACTTTGGTGTTGAGATTATAGATACGGATTGTGTAGCTTGGGTGCAGTCTCTATTTCCAGATTCGTTTCAATTGAGCATTCATTTATAGGCTGACTAAGCCTACTCATTGCCTACCGGTTCAGTTTTCTTCAGTTCGGATGGGTCGTTCTTGATAGATATTTGGAGGTTGGTCCATCAGCACATGGTATTGGTTGCTACTGCAGTTGGCCTTGATTCTCAATTTTTGCCAGAAATTCTGTAGGCCTACTCAGTGGGGGAAGTGTATTTTAGTTGGACTTAGCATAGTTTGGCCCCTCGTCAGTGGTGCATCTTGGAGTGGATCGTTCAGCTTCGAGAGATTGTTCTTGGGATTTGTGACTATCAATTTTGAGCGTCATTTGGATCAGTTATAGCTTGGGCTAGAGATGGCAGGCTTTGATTATCTCCATTGGGGTGTCCATGTAGCACCTTATGGGCTTATTCTTATGCTTGGCAATATAGATTTTTAGTAAATCAGCTTCAGTCTTTTGAGGACAGTGTGATGAGATTGCACGGATAGGAATCGGATGATATTTTGTGTGGTTCAGAGTAGGTAGAAGGTTTGGAAAGGCAAAAAAAGGTTAGATTTGGGAATTGGAGTGGTTGCATGATTCATGCCTTGGATTGCCTTTAGTTTGGTTGAGTTTTCTCTTGGATGTGCTTGTATTGGTATGATATTGGTGTGCTGTGGTTTGGATTCGTGTGCATCAGTCATCCTCGATTCAGTTAGAGGCCAGTTGGCTATTGAGGTGGAGTTTTGGTTATTTTGAGAGTGAAGTAAGGATGTTTGTTGAAAAAGGGATACCTTTGGTGAAGTCCCTTGGAATCGTTGTCTCTTCTTAGAGGTTATATGGGGAGTCTTTCTCAGAGCATACTGGCTAAGTATCTCATTCTCTCAAGCTTTCAGGCTCTTTCTATCCATTGACTTTTGCGGATGAAAGTCCTTTTAGTAGTGAATATTGTAATGACCCTCCCAGGTCATTTTTTTTATTTTCACGAATTTTTGGTATTTCGAGCCTTCCCACACGGTTAGAGGTCATTTATGACTTGCTAAAACTGTCGGTTTGGTCATCTGATAGTTCGTTTGGATTTTAGGCTCATTTTTCTATTTTGGAGCTTTTGTTGTTAAGGAATTGGTCTCGGACCAAAACTCTTAGTAAACGATCTCAGATGAGAATTCCAACAAGGACATCAGCACCAGAACGTTGATTTTAGGCTAGAGGAACCCTTAGTTTAGGTCCCGAGGCTTTTGGACTCATTTTGGACTATGGGGTAGATTTAATGAAAAATAGAACTAAGTGTGGGACCCGCATTTAATCGAAATGATCTAGGATGAAAGTTTCGATGGTTCCGTTGAGTCTGTAATGTCAATTTGGTATGGTAGCATATTTCATTTGCGCGCATGGGATTTAGAACGAATCCTGAGCCCCCGATCAAAGTCCCTTTGGACTTAGGAAAATTGTTGGTTTTCCAACAATCTGGTGCAACCATTTTGCTCTTCACGTTCGTGAGGTCCAGGCCTCGTTCACAAAGGATCAAACTCTTGACCATCGTGATCGCAAGCCTTCCCTCTCGCGTTCGCGATGAAGGGTCAAGCCGGCCCAATTTCTTTCCTTCTTCGCATTCGCGACACCTTCTATTGCATTTGGGTGATCCACCTTGCCAAGCCTTCTCGCTTGTGACCCATGCCCCACGTTCGTGAAGGGTAATCTCTGTAGGCACCATGATCGCGACCCTCGAGCCTCGAATTCGCTATGGGTAAAGGGTTGGCAATATATATGTTTCTTCCCCAATTTCTTCTTCATTTTCAAGCCCCATTTCACCATTTTTGAGAGCTTGGGACGTGGGAAAGTGTGGGGAATCTTCCTTGAGGCTAAGGTAAGTTAATCTAATGCTCCTTGGTTGTTTCCCATTATTTTTCCATGTTAAATTCTATCATTTTCATTGTAAATTCTTAGAAATTAGGTCTTTGATTTCTAAACTTTGCGGGCTGATTTGAGCCCCAATTTGTGCCCCATTTGTGCTCAACTCTTGAGCACACATTCCTTGTCCTTTGAGGTACCTCTTGATGAATTCAATATTTGGATTCCATTAGCGGGCTCCATTGGCCCATTATTCACCCGATTTTGGGCCTGGAATTTTATATTACAATATGGGTATCGTTTTACTCGTAATAACATGTAGGTTACTATTTTGATAGTGTGACATTGTGTCACGACCCAATTTTTGAGTCATGATGTCACATGCTACGTCTCACCAGTAGGTAAGCCAAATCGTAGCTTGGAATGATAAGTAATGGGCTAAATGGTGGAAGATAAAGAAATTACCAAAACATAACATACACATAGATAAAATAGGGAGGGAGCAAAAGAATATCCCACGACCTAATAAGGCCGGTGCAAGAGCCACTAACCAAAAGAATAAGACTACTAGTAGTATCGATATACAAATATTCTCGAATGTAAAGACTGTCCAAAATAAAGGAATGAGAGGGGATCAACTCCAGCTCTGAAAGCTCACCCTATCTCCTGATCCTGCAAGCAAGCTAGCTAGAATGTCAACGATGTCAGCTAGTACTCGGATCTGCACCAGAAAAGATACAGAAGTGTAGTATGATGTAACACCCCGTACGTTTTAGAGGCTAGCTGATTACCGTAACATTTATGGAAATATGAAAACATGAGAGATTTGATGAATTATGTATTAAATTGTGGGCATTAATAAGTCTTGTACAACTGGGCCCTAAATGAAGCCCAAAAACCATGGAAAGACATTGCCCAACATGGGAATTTGACCCATTCTTCCAATATTCTTCCCTTGACCAAGACAACATTGCATTTAATTCCAAGATTGGATAAGAGAGAGACTTAAAGGGGCTATAAAAGGGCACCAAAAATCAGATTTTTATTCAATGTGACACCCATGCCATTTTCTAGACTTTACCAAAATTATCTTCTTGTCTCTCAAGAACCCTAAGTCATTCCTTTGCCCAAGATCATCAACTTGTAAGACTTGGTAAGTGTTTCTTATGATGGTTTAATATATTATGTGCATGAGAGGGTGCTTATATGATGTTGGTTATGTTGGTGATGTATTGAGAATTCACTATGTGTGTAATATTGCATGTTTGCTAAATCGGCAAGGGGTTTTGCCTTGTAAACTTGGAAATAAACTTGTGGTCTTGAAGGAAGTGAACTTGATGGATGAAATATTTACATGTGAGATGTGATTATAGTCATACCTTGTTTAATCCTTGTGTATAATGTTTGGAATTGTTATTGTGAAATCGGTTATGGATTTGGTGACGTATTGACCAAGAAGTATGGCTTTGGGTGTTGTTTATGTGTGTTGTGAGACCATGTCTGATTGTTGGCATTCAATATGATCAAAAATATGTCAAAATAAGTTTGTTTATGATCATGGACCATTCATTGTATGAAAATACCTAAAAGAGACCATTTCAGACCAAAACGGGCATCCGCCCCCGCAGACGAGGGCACCTGCGGGCGCAAATACCAACGTAGGTGCCTTTGGCATCTGCCAAAGGTCACCTGTGGGCGCAGGTCAGCACAGGTCAGCCCAGGTTTCCGTTTTGTATGTTTTCGTCTCTCTTTGATCCCTGAAGGCCCCTATACCCTTTTTGGATGTAATTCTCAACTTGTGATGTCGTTTTAATGACTTTAAAGTGTCGTATGGAGGCATGTTAGACTATATTAAGTATGGATGGTTGTTCATATGTTGTTAGGAAAGAGTAATTGTGACGGAATGATAAAGATAAAAGCGTAAAGGGTGAGTGAAGTGTGAAATGCTATTGATGTATGATCTCTTGGTCAATGTGTGTAATGTTATGGTATTGTCGATATGATAATGTAGTGGACCGTATTATAAGGGGTGAAATGACATTATACGGCAGTTATATAGTTCATTGTCGTCTTGTATGCCTGTATAGTAACTAGTTACTAATGTAAGCTCCAATATGTACTTATATTGTAGAGTAAGACGTAAGGAAGAAGCTGGGCTATCGTATTCACGTATAGGACTGAGTGTACTCATACTTAGAAGTGAAGGTATGTAAGGTTACTCTTTCCGTATCCTTTTGCAGCTCATAGTATTCACATTGATGTTGTACTAGTTCACTCCGAAATGTCCAAAGGTATCCTATTTCCGATTACCTGTAACACCCCGTACCTTCCCAACCCTATTTGACGACGTTGAACGATGTATACTTAAGTGTCGAAAGCCACAAGAATGTATTTTGTCATGTTATTGACAAGCAAATTGAAATTCGACCTCGTACATGTGATTCACCCTTCGTAGGAGGTGTTTTGTGATTTTCGTGGAGCATTTGTGGGGTTCAAAATGAGTCTAGGAGGACCTCCAAACAAAGTATGTTAAGGTTAAGAAGTAAGTTAAAGAATAGGACTTGAAGTACCTAACCAAATCCGCGAAGAAAAGTCGAAGAAACGAAAAATTGAAAAAAAAAGGGGAGGAGCGCGCCCAGGGGCGTGCCAGGCCGCTCTGGGCTGAAATTTTCAGCCCAGAGGCAGTAAGGGGGCGCGCCAGGCAGCGTGCCAGGCCTCCCCTGCGCACCTTTCACAAGCTGAAATTTTTCTAAGTCTTTTGGGCGTCCGGGGCCGTGCCGGGGTGCTTTTCGCCCGATTTCTTTTGCGATTATTAGTCTATAAAGATGATTTTGGAAGTATTATATAAGTATTCCATGTTGGTAGGCCTACGCTTGGGCGTTGTTGACATCTAAATTACGTTTTTACCCTTCAAGGTCAAAGTGAGCCATGATTGGCTAGAATTACCTATTTGGAGATTGAGGCTACGAAATTAGTCTCGTGAGTTAAATGTTGACGTGTCACTTACGAAATTATTTAAACATGAGATATATGATGAATTACACCTTGAATTTGATGGGCTAAGTTAATATGTGTTAATGGGCTCAAAGGAAGGCCCAAAATGAATTAAAAGGCATGGCCCAATGGGTCAAATGACCCATTCTTCCATTTGACCAAGTAATACACCTCAATTATTGAGTCAATGTGTATAAGGATGACCATGAGAACTATATAAAGACACAAATGGCTGATTTTATTCATTAAAGCCCTCATGCCTTTAGAGATATTTCCAAACCCATTTCTCTCAACACAAAACCCTAAAGCAACCTACTCTTGGAGACAAGATCATCATTTGGTAAGTCTTGGTAAGTGTATATTCTTATGATTTAATATCTTATATGCATTAGAGACTATGTAGATCATGTTGGTTATGCTTGAAAGTGTTGGATATGGAACTTGGGGTTTTTGCAAAAAGATGTGCATCCTTGTGAATTAAACTTGAAATATGACTTGTGGGTTTGATGAAAAAGCATGGTATGGAGGAAATACCAACATGTATGGTGTGATTATGTTATTAAACTTTTTATTTTTATAGAAGTGTAAATTATGGGATTTTGGCCGATTTGTTGTTGTGAGGTGTATTGAAGTAATTTGATGGCATAATTGTGATGTTGTGGTGATGGAGAAGTGTAAAGTACGACCTTGGTGTGACATGAGCTTGGTTATCATGTATTGGTCAATGTATGGAATATTGTGGAATTATTGGAATAATAAATTCATAAATGATATTTGGTTAATGTTGGGCATGTTGTGGTATTATTGATATGACCATGCCGTAAATGGTATTGTAGAGAAAGAAATGTCATTTTCGAGCCAAACATATGAATTATTGTTATTATATGCCATGGTAAGGTAATTGGTGGTTAATGTTGGTTCCGTATGCATTTTTGTTGTAGAGTGAAACATAAGGAAGGAGCAGGATGTTGTATACACAACTAAGAGTATATATTTATATTGAGAATACAAGGTATGTAAGGTTACTCTGTCCGTATCTTTCTGCGGCCAATAGTATCCACATTGCTATTTCACTAGTCCTATCCTGAAATGTACTAAGGTATCCTATATCCGTTTATCAATAGTCATTGTCATATATTTCTTATTCATGGATCATTTGTGAGTTTCATGTCTCATAATCATGGTTATTGTTCCAAAAGCCCAAACAAGGTCATGTTCCAATGTCCCAATAGTGATTATACTTATGTCTCTTGTTCATAGATTATTGTCCAATAGTTCCCATGGTGTTATGATTCTAATAATGTTATGTTGCCAAGTTATTCACATGTCTCTCACTCATTGGTTAATGATTCAAAGTTTCCAACAATGTTATGTTCCAAAGTTCAAAGTGATGTTATGGCTACCATTGTACCAATCTCAAAGTAAAGAACAAAGTAATGCATATGTGGTCAATGATCAAGTATGGGTGGCAAGTCTAGGGGAACAAGCCTAGCTCGACTCGATCCCGATGTATTGATTTATGGGTGGCAAGTCTAGGGGCGTAAGCCTAGCTCGACTCGATCCCGATGCATTGATTTATGGGTGGCAGGTCTAGGGGCATAAGCCTAGCTCGACCCGATCCCGATACACTGATTTATGGGTGGCAAGTCTAAGGGCATAAGCCTAGCTCGAATCGATCCCAACATGACGATAAAGTCATGGAAAGACCCACTGATCAGTAGGGGCCCGGGTACATTGTAACACATGTATTGACAAGCAAGCATTGAAGTAAAGAAAACAAAGAAAGAAATGAAAGCAAATCACATGGTTCCCAAAGTGCAAAATGATGACTCACTCACATTGATTAGTCATTTGTATTGAGTTCATTGATACGTTCATGTGTTGTATAGTTTCATCTGAGCCTTACATACTCAATACTTTTTCCGTATTGACCCCTTTTGGGGAACATACTCTAAATGTTGCAGGCGCAGGTACTAGCAGGCCTCCCCTGTAGGTTATCAGCTGGGTGCGGATTCTTTGGTGAGCTCCAGCTAATTCGGGGCTTCTCCGAGTCATAATGGTATTTGTGTTTTGGTGGTGTACATGTAGTATAAAGCGGGGACTTGTCCCGACTTTCAGTGGGCATTGGTCAATGCATTTGTTAGAGGTTTTTGTAGACGTATGTGGGTATATGTATACAAGGTGATTCATGAAGTATTGTTTCGATGGCCTTAACGGCCAAGTTTCTCAAATGTGTATATCTATATATATGTCACATGTTCCATAAATTTCCGATTTTAGTCATTCATGCTCTTGTGTGAGAGTGGTGTTCCTATGGCATGCATATGAATGTATAGAAGCATTATCTTGGTTCTCTCGGGCCTTATCGACTACGGGTGCCAATCATGCCTCGTTGGGATTCAGGGCGTGACAAAAGTGGTATCAGAGCGGGTTGTCCTAAAGGTGTCTACAAAGCCGTGTCTGAGTAGAGTCTTGCTTATGGATGTGTTGCGCGCCACATTGATAAGCAGGAGGCTACGGGACATTTAGGAGTTGTTTCTTTTCTTCACTTCCAGATCGTGCAGTAGAGCCAAAGTTGTAGGTGGACACATATGTACGTATTGACATTGGTTTTCTTTTGTATAGTCAACTGCTGAGTATCAGACAAGATAAAGACAAAGGTGAGCAGGTTGATATGCCTGCCGAAGTAGAAATGAGTAAATCACCACTTGACCAAGGTAGTCAAGGTGGAGCTGACATGGAATTGGTTATACAGGTTTCTCTTAGAGAAATATCCGCAGAACCACCTATAAATGCCACTGAACAGGATTTAAGAAATGTAGTATATATGTTGACTCAGATAGTGGTTGTGAAATGTCATTGGTGAGCTGGCCCAATGACGAGTGATAATGGTGCGGGTAGGGCAGCTAGTCGTCAAACACAGGAATTTTTTTTGAAATGAAACCCTCCCACATCCACTGAGTCGGATATGAATAAAGACCCACAGGACCTTATTGACCAAATCAAAAGGGATCTAGATGATATGCATGTGACTGTGTATTAATATACTTTCAGTTAGTTGGGAGGGATTTAAAACGGCATTCCTTGATCAGTACCTCTCATATGAGGTCCGAAAAGCTTATGCGGATCAATTGCTAAGGCATTGCTAAAGAACTATGAGTGTCAGAAAGTACAATCTTTGGTTTAATTTTGTGGCTAGGTATACGCCAAAAGTGGTAACCATTATGACCGATAGAATGCATCGGTATATGGACAGATGGATGGTACCATTGTGATCTAGAAAAGAGATATTGATATAGTCAGAATACAGGCTTTTTGCACAGATAATGAAAGCTCAGAGGCAACAGAAAAGGATATGTCGGTTTGGGCTGAATGTTTGTTATTGGTGTGGTATGTCGGGCCACAAAATGAGGCTTCTCTTGAGGTAGCTACAGGTACCGTACACATATTGATTGACCCATATTCGACACTAGCATAGTGTATTTTATTAATTGCTGAAAATTCAAATGAACACCAGAATTACTAGTCATATCACTTGAAGTTTATATATCAGTTGGTGAATCTATGATAGTTAAAAGAGTATATCTTAAGTGCATAGTAATTGTTTGTGGTCATGAGACACCGGTTGATCTTATTGAGCTGGAAATAGTGGATTTTAAGGTTAGAAAGGGATCGTGCCATGGTAGATTGCCGAACGAAGAAGTTATATTGTCATTTGCCCCAAAAGAAGACATGTGGGGGCACTAGGAGGAAAAATTTGTTCCCCATAGTAAAGCAAGTAAAAGAATACTCTAAGGGATACACATGTCACTTGGTAAGAGTGAAAGATACTGATGTGAAGTCACTAACTCTTCAATCAGTTCTGGTGGTAAATGAATTCCTCGATGTATGAGTTGGTATTACTGTGATGTCAGGTACTTAGCCTATTTTTATTTCTTCATATAGTATGGCCCCGGCAAAGTTATGGGAATTGGAAAAACAATATAAAATAGAAAACGTTGAAAGACGTGATGAACAAGGGATTCATAAGACCTAGTATGTTCCCTTGGGGTGCACCACTGTTAATTGTACAAAAAGAAGACAGTACGTTGGGAATGAGTATTGATTATCGGCAACTGGATAAGATGACAATTACGAATAAATATTCCCTCCCCAGAGTTGATGATTTGGTTGCTAGTTTGGGGTTAAAAAAAATGGTGAAATGAATGATGAAATGATGAAATGAATGACGACGAAATGAAGATGAAAAAAAAATGAATGATGATGATATACCCAAGACAACATTACAAACATGGTATGGTTATTATGCATTCTTGGTATGTCAATTGGGTTAGCGAATGCACCTGTAGTTGTTATGGGGTTAATGAATAGGGTGTTCAAGACACTTTTCAACATGTGTGTGACCATGTTCGGTGATGGTATTCAAAAAATCACAAGAGGACCATACATTGTCTAGGATGAATAAATGAAAGTTGCTACGCAAAAGATGGAAGTAGTTAACAATTAGCTAAGGCCTACGATGCTTACAGAGATCCATCGTTTTCTTAGATTGGTTGATCATTATATGAGAATTGTTGAAGGATCTTCTTCTATCCCTACACCCTAAACAAAGTTTATACACAAGACAATTAAGTTCCAGTAAAATGATGCATGTGAGAAAAGTTTCTTCCAAGAGTTGAGAGATAAAGTAACTTCCATACCCATTTTAAGTGCCTCCCGAAGGCATAAGAATGTTATGCAATGAATGGTAATGCTTCCGGGGTATTGATGTAGCATGATAAGATAATAGCATATGCCTTACGACAGTTGCGGCTACATGAGGAAAACAAATTATTACCAAACACATGATCCTGAACTAGCAGCCGCGATATTGCTTTACAGTTATGGTGTCACTATTTGTAGGGGATTCATGTCATTTAAGCCGAAGGACTTAAGTCTGAGGTAGCGAAGGTGGATTGAAATATTAAAGGGTTAGAACAATGGTAGGCAAAAAGCAATGGTATAGTTGATACCGGAAGCTGCAAGGCAATAGAAAGTATGAATGGACAGCTCACAGAAAAGAAAGATATAGTCAAGAAATCTACAACAATGGAGAAATAGGGGGTTTTGTTTCTTGGAACTCCTGATGAAAGAATTATAGTGTCAGATATGGCGGAATTTCCATTGACATCTAAAATAAATATTTTTAGTTCAATTGAAAAGAATGTACAGCAAAGTTCGACAAAGGCATTTGAGTAAACATAAGAGGGAGTACTTTAACGCCAATGTAGATTGTGCGCACTGGTTATAGACGAGTTAAGGAAATGAATTTTGACATAAGAACATCGTTCACAGTATTTCATTCACTCGAAAGCAACCAAAATGTACCACGGTAAAGCAGAGAGGTCTTGGTAAGGATACTTGAGAAGCACATTGTAGAACTTGTAGCTCAAGGTCCAAGTGGTCACTAATTGACAGTATGGCATCAGAAGTCTGTATGGTTTATGCACTATATTATCCATCCAGTTTGGAAGTGGAACATGAATAATATGGATTTAATCACAGGGTTGTCTCATACACTGCGAAGGTTGATTCCATATCAGTGATAGTTAACAGACTTACCGAGTCAGCGTATTTCCTACCAGTCAAGACCACCGATACAGCTGAACAATATGCAACGTGGTATGTTACAGAGATAGTACGATTACATGGGATTCCACTCACTATTATATCAAATAGGATAGCTTACTGTGTTACACAATGTTGGAACTCTTTTCAGTGAAGCACGGGTACACAGGTGGATGTAAGTACGGCTTGTCATCTTCTGATAGATGGAAAACATTTGAAAATATGCCTGAAATTGCTTACACTAAGAGTAGCAAAAGGCGCCTTACGAAGCTTTATGTAAAAGAAAAGATAGATTATCAATTGGATGGGTTACAACCGATGAACTTTGCTTCAGATTTTGTTTGTCAAGCTACAGAGGCAGTGAAGGTGATATAATAACAGCTACAAATGGCCCACAGTCGATACAAATCATATGCCGATATTCGAAGGAAAGGAATTAAAATATGTTGTAAGTGATAAGATATTTGAGACAGTGTCACAAATGGAAAGAGATAATGAGATTCAAAAAAAAAGAGGGAGAAGTTGTCCAAAGGTTTGGGCAAATTATGTATCTATTAGCACTAGTCCAGGAACTCTTCACAGTTCATTCAGTATTTTATATTCGATGCTTTAAACGTGTATACGAAATTATCCCGTATTGTTTCCCGTGGAGATGTACAACTTACAGGGGATCTCACATGTGAAAAGGTACTTATGTTATTTTAGATCGATAAGCGAAAGCAATAAGAAATAAAGAAGTAGCTTCCGTAAGGACATTATTGGAGAAGTTAACATGTAGAATAAAGCACAAAGGAGACCTACGTGGAGTCATAAGAAGTAAGTCTTTACAAGTGATAAGTGTGTATATGATGATATGAAGACTTCACTTTGACTTAAGTGTTACAATGAGACAGTGTTACTAACATTCGAGGAAGAATGTTCCTAAGGGGGGAAGAATGTAACACCCCGTACCTTCCCAACCCTATTTTACGACATTGAACGATGTATACTTAAGTGTCGAAAGCCACAAGAATGTATTTTGTCATGTTATTGACAAGCAAATTGAAATTCGGCCTCGTACATGTGATTCACCCTTCGTAGGAGGTGTTTTGTAATTTTTGTGGAGCATTTGTGGGGTTCAAAATGAGTCTAGGAGGACCTCCAAACAAAGTATGTTAAGGTTAAGAAGTAAGTTAAAGAATAGGACTTGAAGTACCTAACCAAATCCGCGAAGAAAAGTCGAAGAAACGAAAAATTGAAATAAAAAGGGGAGGGGCGCGCCCAGGGGTGTGCCAGGATGCTCTGGGATGAAATTTTCAGCCCAGAGGCAGTAAGGAGGTGCGCCAGGCAGGGTTCCAGGCCGCCCCTGCGCACCTTTCACAAGATGAAATTTTTCTAAGTCTTTTGGGCGTCCGGGGCCGTGCCGGGGTGCTTTTCGCCCGATTTCTTTTGCGATTATTTGTCTATAAAGATGAGTTTGGAAGTATTATATAAGTATTCCATGTTGGTAGGCCTACGCTTGGGCGTTGTTGACATCTAAATTACGTTTTTACCCTTCGAGGTCAAAGTGAGCCATGATTGGCTAGAATTGCCTATTTGGAGATTGAGGCTACGAAATGAGTCTCGTGAGTTAAATGTTGACGTGTCACTTACGAAATTATTTAAACATGAGATATATGATGAATTACACCTTGAATTTGATGGGCTAAGTTAATATGTGTTAATGGGCTCAAAGGAAGGCCCAAAATGAATTAAAAGGCATGGCCCATTGGGTCAAATGACCCATTCTTCCATTTGACCAAGTAATACACCTCAATTATTGAGTCAATGTGTATAAGGATGACCATGAGAACTATATAAAGACACAAATGGCTGATTTTATTCATTAAAGCCCTCATGCCTTTAGAGATATTTCCAAACCCATTTCTCTCAACACAAAACCCTAAAGCAACCTACTCTTGGAGACAAGATCATCATTTGGTAAGTCTTGGTAAGTGTATATTCTTATGATTTAATATCTTATATGCATGAGAGACTATTTACATGTTGGTTATGCTTGAAAGTGTTGGATATGGAACTTGGGGTTTTTGCAAAAAGATGTGCATCCTTGTGAATTAAACTTGAAATATGACTTGTGGGTTTGATGAAAAAGCATGGTATGGAGGAAATACCAACATGTATGGTGTGATTATGTTATTAAACTTTTTATTTTTATAGAAGTGTAAATTATGGTATTTTGGCCGATTTGTTGTTGTGAGGTGTATTGAAGTAATTTGATGGCATAATTGTGATGTTGTGGTGATGGAGAAGTGTAAAGTACGACCTTGGTGTGACATGAGCTTGGTTATCATGTATTGGTCAATGTATGGAATATTGTGGAATTATTGGGATAATAAAATCACAAATGATATTTGGTTAATGTTGGGCATGTTGTGGTATTATTGATATGACCATGCCGTAAATGGTATTGTAGAGAAAGAAATGACATTTTCGAGCCAAACATATGACTTATTGTTATTATATGCCATGGTAAGGTAATTGGTGGTTAATGTTGGTTCCATATGCATTTTTGTTGTAGAGTGAAACATAAGGAAGGAGCGGGACGTTGTATGCACATCTAAGAGTATATATATATATTGAGAATACAAGGTATGTAAGGTTACTCTGTTCGTATCTTTCTGCGGCCAATAGTATCCACATTGCTATTTCACTAGTCCTATCCCGAAATGTACTAAGGTATCCTATATCCGTTTATCAATAGTCATTGTCATATATTTCTTACTCATGGATCATTTGTGAGTTTCATGTCTCATAATCATAGTTAATGTTCCAAAAGCCCAAACAAGTTTATGTTCCAATGTCCCAATAGTGATTATACTTATGTCTCTTGTTCATAGATTATTGTCCAATAGTTCCCATGGTGTTATGATTCTAATAATGTTATGTTGCCAAGTTATTCACATGTCTCTCACTCATTGGTTAATGATTCAAAGTTACCAACAATGTTATGTTCCAAAGTTCAAAGTGATGTTATGGCTACTATTGTACCAATCTCAAAGTAAAGAACAAAGTAATGCATATGTAGTCAATGATCAAGTATGGGTGGCAAGTCTAGGGGCATAAGCCTAGCTCGACTCGATCCCGATGTATTGATTTATGGGTGGCAAGTCTAGGGGCGTAAGCCTAGCTCGACTCGATCCCGATGTATTGATTTATGGGTGGCAGGTCTAGGGGCATAAGCCTAGCTCGACCCGATCCCGATACACTGATTTATGGGTGGCAAATCTAGGGGCATAAGCCTAGCTCGACTCGATCCCAACATGACGATAAGCCATGGTAAGACCCACTGATCAGTAGAGGCCCGGGTACATTGTAACACATGTATTGACAAGCAAGCATTGAAGTAAAGAAAACAAAGAAAGAAATGAAAGCAAATCACATGGTTCCCGAAGTGCAAAATAATGACTCACTCACATTGATTAGTCATTTGTATTGAGTTCATTGATACGTTCATGTGCTATATAGTTTCATCTGAGCCTTACATACTCAATACTTTTTCTGTACTGACCCCTTTTGGGGAACATACTCTAAATATTGCAGGCGCAGGTACTAGCAGGCCTCCCCTGTAGATTATCAGCTGGGTTCGGATTCTTTGGTGAGCTCCAGCTAATTCGGGGCTTCTCTGAGTCATAATGGTATATGTGTTTTGGTAGTGTACATGTCGTATAAAGCGGGGACTTGTCCCGACTTTCAGTGGGCATTGGTCAATGCATTTGTTAGAGGCTTTTGTAGACGTATGTGGGTATATGTGTACAAGGTGATTCATGAAGTATTGTTTCGATGGCCTCAACGGCCAAGTTTCTCAAATGTGTATATCTATATATATGTCACATGTTCCATAAATTTCTGATTTTAGTCATTCATGCTCTTGTGTGAGAGTGGTGTTCCTATGGCATGCATATGAATGTATAGAAGCATTATCTTGGTTCTCTCGGGCCTTATCGGCTACGGGTTCCAATCATGCCTCGTTGGGATTCGGGGCGTGACATTACCAATGGTTATTATCATATGTTTCCTACTCATTGATTAATTGTGAATCACATGTCTCATATTCATTGATAATTTTCCAAAAGCCCAATAAGGTTGTGTTCCAAAGTTCCAATAGTGGTTATATTCATGTGTCTTGTTCATTGATTATTGCCCAATGGTTCCAATAGTGTTATGTTTCCACGAAGGCTATGTTTCCAATAATGTTTATTCACATGTCCCTCACTCATTGATTATTGATCCAAAGCTTCAAATAAAGTTGTGAATATCATTGTATCAATATCAAAAGTAAAGAATAAAGTAATGCATATATGTGGTTAATGAATGAGTACGGGTGTTAGCTTTGGGGGCGAAATGCCTAGATCAAGTCGATCCCGAGATTGTTGGATCAGGGGGCAGTCCTAGAGGCATAAGCCTAGCTCGGACCGATCCTGACAAGGAGTAGCTCTAGAGGTAATAACCTAGCTCGAGCCGAACCTGATATGTTGGTTTATGGGTGGCAGCTCTAGAGGTAATAACCTAGCTCGAGCCGATCCCGATATCTTGATTTATGGGTGGTAGATCTGGAGGCATAAGCCTAGCTCGAGCCGATCCCAACATAACGTTATGTTATGTAAAGACCCACTGATAAGTCGGGGCCTGGGTACATAGTGATACAAGTAGTGATGAATAAGCATGGAGGTAAAGAAGCAAAGAGAAATAATGAAAGCAATACACATGGTTCCCAACATACAAAATAGTGACATGTGTATATTGGTTATTCATTTGTATTTGAGTTCATGGACGTACTTACGTATCATACAGTTTCTTATAAGCCTTACATACTCAGTACATTCTTCGTACTGACGTCCCTTGTGGGACTTACCTTACTTGCTGCAGGTGCAGGTGCTAGTAGGCCTCCACAGTAGGTTGCCAGTTATTTGCGGATCTTTGGCGAGCTCCGATTAGTTCGGGGCTTCTCCGAGTCACATTTGTATATGTATTTTGGTATTGTACATGTTGTATAAAGCGGGAACTTGTCCCGACTTTCAGTTGGTTTGTAAATGCATCTGTTAGAGGCTTTTGTAGACGCATGTGGGTGTATGAATGTAAGAATATACATGTCGTCTTTGACTTGATGGCAAGAATATACATGTCGTCTTTGACTTGATGGCCTCAACGGCCAAGTTCACATATGTATATATATCACATGTTCCATGATTTCCATTATTAGCCTTATATGTTCTTACGTGATAGTGGTGTTTCCTATGGCATGCATATGAAGGAATAGAAGCAAAGCTTGGTTCTCTCGGGCCTTATCGGCTACGGGTGCCAATCCGCCTCAATGGGATTTGGGGTGTGACATATGAGTACCAAAACAATGGGTACTCTGTAGACATCATCGGTCGACTGAGCTAAATCATAATAAAAGTATAATAAAATGCCAGAATGTAAAATAAGTCAAGGGAAAGAGGAAAACCTAAGAACATGCTCAGACACAGGTAAATAAATAAAGAAGCAAGCGATACCGAAATTAAAGTAGCTACTACAACCCAACTAGGGCCCCATAAGCCTAGAGAGTACAAACAAGAGAAATCTAATCCAAACGAAACCCCACAAGCCCGATGGATGCAATCAAGGAATATACCATTACCATACTTATAAACCCTCCTGTACCACAACTCACCGGACTCAAACCGATACCATAATACCATGAAATAAGACATAAACACTGAACTTGAACCAGATTTCCCTCCTCATAACTCACCACAAGTGCTGGACTCAAACCAGTAATTTAGTGCCATAAATAGATAGAGTATGCCAGACTCGAACCGGTCCTTATAGGCCATAAACCAATAGAATATACCGGACTCAAACTGTTCTTTAAATAACATAAATCAATAGAATATGCCAGACTCGAACCTGTCTTAATTAATAAAATATGCCGGACTCAAGCCGGTCTTTAAATAAGCTCAGGATCATTCACCTAGCCCTGAACTAGGTCTATGCTATGTAGTCTTAGGCTCAATATTAAGGATAATGTCGCGAAAGAAGGCCTCCTAGGTATACAAGGAGATAAGTGTGATATCACAACCCCAAATCATTAATTTACTTAAGGAAAGGGTAAATGGGTCGATCCTACCTCCAAAATGGCCCTCAAATCAGCCAAATAATCCAAATTTTACTAACTAAGTAACCAACCATAAATTCCAACCCAAAACTAGCATAATATCATACTAATACCATAATTAAGCTCAATCTATAAGTAGGGTAATCCTAGCCTACCTGGACACCGAAGAAAGCTCGATAAAGTTCGCTAAAGTAGGGCCTTTCCCTTTTGAGAAGCCTCCTCACGATGCCACGCTATCAAAATAACAATCTACTCATCAATATAAGAACAACAATACCCATATTGCATATAAATGAATCGGGTCCAAAATAGAGCTAAAAATCCCATGTGGGATCCGCTTACGGAATCTAAATTTGAAATAGTCAAAACATCCCTCAATTCTCAAGGATCATTTATCCTCAAGAACAGGTAAATTCCAAGCTCTAAAACATCTAAAATCAACCCATAAATGATTGGGGATTTAAACCTAAAACAGATAATCTTCGAGAAATTAGATGTAACTTACAAGGATTAAGATAAGGAAAAAGGCTTTAACGAACTCACAAACCTTCCTTGATCTCCCAAGAATCTCCTCCCCTCTCTTACTATCTCTCTAGGACTTTTAATGGCCAATACTTAGAGAATAATGAGAGAAAAATGGGTGAAAAGGGGATTTAAATGCACTGCAGGTATCACTAAAGCACCCACTTGACCGCTAAAGCGGCAACCCACAGCTAAAGTGGTCCAAAGACCTGGTCTGATCTCCGCTAAAGCGGATAGGTGACAATAAAGCGCACCCCGCTAAAGCGGTATGGTCTATGCTAAAGCTGTTCATCTGGGACCAGTGCTAACCACTAAAGCGGTGACCAAGTCTCTAAAGAGGCTTCTGCTTAAGCAACCGAATGCCCGCTTAAGTGATCGCACCAGCTGAAGGCATGCACCAGCTATGACTTGGTTTTTGCCAAGTCTCTGAAGCACCCTCGGGATTTGTTTGGAATCCCGTGAATGCAAAAGAACTATGCTACCCTATCAAATTTGACATTCTAGACTCAACACTGCAATTGAAATCTTCATTCGAGGTCATTTTGATGAAAAGTGGGTCCTGTCCTACACCCAAATGGCCATTTTTATCACTTTCTACCCAATAGTTCAAAATGAGTCTGAAAGTATCGGCACCCGAACCAAGGGTCTTCCTAGCCTAAAATAGATGTTCTGGACCTCATGGAACTATTATAATTGGTATTTTAGGTCGTTTACCTAAATTTTAGGCCCGGTACCTAAATTCAAACAACGAAGATTTTAAAATAAGGAATTGGCTCTAAAAACCAAACGAACTGGCTGGTAACTGAACTGTCAGCTCCAACAAGTCACAAATGACTTGGGAAAGCTATAGAAAAGCTCTAAAAGCTGAAATAATGTGGAAATACAGAAAATGACTTGAAGGGTCATTATAATATCCACTACTAAAAGGACTTTTGTCCGCGAAAGTAAAGGGTAAAGAAGTACCTGAAGTCTCAAACAGGTGAGGATACTGGGTCTGTATCTCACTCTCGAACTCCCTAGTATCCTTATCAACTAGAAGGTGCCTCCATTGGACCTTAACTATAGGAATCTCTCTAGAGCATAACCATCTGACATCCCTGGCTAAAATGAGGACTGGCTCCTTTACGAATGTCAACTTCTCATCCAACTGAATCGAATCCCACTGAAGTACATGTGACTCATCCAGGATGTAATTCCGCAACATGGAGACATGAAAAACTTGATGAACATCTGTGAAATCTGGGGGCAAGGCCAATTTATAAGCTACCTCTCCAACTGTCCGCAGTATCTCGAATGGACCACTATACCGGGGACTAAGCTTACTCTTCCTCCCAAACCTCATCATGCCTTTCATGGATGATACTCAGAGGAAAACTTGATCACTAACCCCAAATCTTAAGGCACAAAGTCTACGATTAGCATAACTCTTCTGCCTATTCTGAGCTGCATTCAACCTATCTTGAATCACCCGCACCTTATCCAAGGACTCATAAATCAAGTCAGTGCCATGAGGGATAATCTCTGAAGTCTCAAACTAGCCAATCGGAGACCGACAACGTATACAATATAATGACTCAAATGGTCCCATCTCAATACTCGAATGGTAGTTGTTATTATTATAAGCGAACTCTGCTATGGCTAAGTGCTGCTCCCACTGACCTCCAAAGTCCATCACACATGCATGGAGCATATCCTCAAGAACCTGAATGGTCCACTCCGGCTGGCCGTTGATCTGAGAATGGAATGCGGTGTTAAGTTCAACCTAAGTACCCAACTCCTCCTGACAAGTCCTTGATGTCCTAAGATTTCATGGCACTTTCGATGCTTAAGACAAGGAAAATATGCAATAACTTGGGTATGTTTGGTAGTATGATGTGTTTTCTATTCTATCTTGAAGGAAAATAGGTTTTAGAGGCAAAATGGAGAAGGCGAGAAGAAGCATGCACTGGAATGAAGGTTTTGAAGACAAAAGAGCAGAATTGAATTTCACCAAGTGACCCACGCTCATGACTCACAGATCGTAGGTGGACCTATGGACAGTAGGTCAAGTCCGTGAGTCCACTTTTGTAGTTGTGCATGGAGGCTTGATTTCTAATACCTGGACCCACAGTCCGTGGATTGAGTCCACGGCCTCAAGTCACGGTCCATAGAAAGTTGCCGACTTTTTTCTCCTACATGTTTTAGGATAGGATTCGTTTTGTATCTATAAATACTCCTATGTTTTCCTATGTTAGGGAGGCTATTATTACATTATTTGAGTGGTCTATTACATTATTTTGGATTCTATTACATTGTTTTGAGGTTCATAAACACATTGATCTTGTAATCTCAAACATCAATTCTAGGGTTTTGATTTATATTGAGATTTCATAGTTTTATTCTTCTTGTGAGTTCATAATTATGTTTTCATCATTGAATTCTTCTTGTGTTCTTGCAATCATGGGTAGCTACATCTATCAAGTAGGGTTGTGTGAACCATGAGGAATTAACGAAATGAGTTAAGTGTGAAGTAATTCTGAACTGGTGTGACTGCATGTATTGGTACTTTGTTTATTATAATTGATCTTCTAACGGTTGCAAACATTGAAAACTCGCATGTATTCTAAACTTGCTCGAGGGAGAAGTAGAGTTTGGGAAAAGGGAATAACAACAGAGATTTGAAGCTATCAACCTTCATCTAATAGCATGAGCCATAACAGGGATAGTTATCTGATATCAAGAATAAGGGTTAGTAGCGCGACACTCAGAGACCGAGAGAAGAAGAGTGAAATTTATCTAACCAAGGGAGAGACATTTAGATGAACCTATCTTGTTAGATTTTGCATGCAACACAATGGGATAATTTGCCAGCATAAGTAACCGGTGGAGTTAAGTACTCTTGGGGATCACAGTCCTAGTGCCTTTCTCGTATTGATCACAAATTCGACAATTAAAAATTGTTACTGTTACTATTTGTTTACAAACCCCCCCCCCCCTCCCTTTTTTTTACTTCCTTGCCAATTAATCGGACAAACACTCGATAGAATTTCATCCTATTTCCTGTGGGATCGATCCCAACCTAGTTGGGTTCTATATTTGATTCAATGGCTGCATTATACTTTTCTAGAGGCATAGTTTGGGTGACATCAAACTAGATATCATCGAGCAATGCAAGAAGCAGCACAACATCGTGCTGCACTTGAAAAGAGACAAAGAAGACCAAGGGTGCAACAACCCCCATAAATACCATATGTGCCGGTTTATGTTGATCCCAAAAAAGAGGATGTGGCCTATTTGGAGCCGGTTGAGACTGGTGCCATTATTCCACCAGAGTTACCTTAAGGAACTAAATTCGACATTACAAATGCTATGATCCACCTGTTGAACTTAAAAGGGGTGTTCGCTGGCCTTTCGACTGATGATGCAAACATGCATGTGATGAATTTTGTGGGGATATGCACCTCATACAATCTCCCATGAGTGAGTCAAGAAGCAATTCGATTGAGATTATTTCCATTCTCCCTAACAGGAGAAGCGACTTTGTGGTTGGCCTAGTTACTAGGAGTTTCTATAACTACTTGACAAGAGTTGAGGAATCAGTTTCTAGAATGATTTTTCCACCTTCCCGAATGTTACAACTAAAGGATGAGATTTATACTTTCAGACAGCTACATTCTGAGGCACTTTACTAGATTTGGCTAAGGTTCAAAAAGAAGTCGTAAAATGTTCCAAATCATAGAATGAATGGTCAAAATTTACTTTAGATCTTCTACAGAGCATTAAAAGCTAATACCAAGGCTGTAGCAGATACTATCACTAGTCGAGCATTTATGAGTCTGAGATGGGAACAAGCTTCAGAGATTTTAGATAGTATTACTAAAACCAACCGAGATTGGCACACTCGAGAGGCATACCGACCAGTAGGAACTTATGCCATTGGAGCATCAGCAGAGCAAAGAGCGTTAGATGACACTGTAGCTCAAGAAGTAGCGCAATTAGGTACTGAAATCGAATTATTTGCTAAGCAAATTACGGCAGGAGGAATGTAAAACATTAATGCGGTAGGTGCACAAGGCAAAACACCTAGGCATGACGATTCTTAATCTGATGAGGAGGCTAAGTACTTGTATTGAGAGGTGGTGGGTTTTCGAGCCAAGGGCCAAGGGTCTAATTAAGACTCTTGGAACTCGAGGCAAGGGAATCAAGGTCGGAAATACTATAGAGATAATAACAACAAGTCAGGATATAGAGATAGAGATTGGGATCGTGATGGTGATTGGAGGTAAAAGGATGATTACAAAGAGAAGAGTGGTGCATATGTTCCACTGGGGAACCGTGACGCTGATTTTGAAAATTCATGAATGGAAGCCCTTCTTAATAAACTAGTTAAGGGGTCAAAGATCCAGGAGAGTTTCTTGAAAGAGATTAGGCCGGACATTTTAGGAATAAGTCATAAGGTAGAATCTCACTTGATTGCCATAAAATAGTTGGAGTAACAGTTCGGGAAGATATTGGTGGCATTGAACCAGCGTCAACCAGGCACTCTTCCAAGAACCACCATTCGGAATTCAAAGAATGATGGTCATTGCTTGGCCATTACTACTAGAAGCGAGAAGAGCACTACTAGCCCATCTATGCATATGGATAGTGGTAAGAAAGATGAGTCGGTGGTAGTTGATGAAGAGGTTGAGATAGAGCCAAAAAATTCAAAGGTTGATGGCGATGCATCTTACAAGCCCCAAAATATTGATAAGGAAGCTAAGTCTGAAAAAAGAAAGGAGAAGGAGGTTACTCAAGTTCTGAAACCCATTCTACGACCTCCTCCTCCCTTTCCTCAAAGGTTGAAAAAGAAAGCTAAAGAGGGTAAATACCAAAAATTTATTTCAATATTGAAGAAGTTATCGATAAATATTCCTCTTATCGAGGCTTTGGAGCAGATACCAGGTTATGCGAAGTTCATGAAAGATTTGGAGATGAAGAAGAGAACTGTCAGTTTTGAGTCAGCAGATAATTTGTACCATTATAGTGCAGTTGCTTCGCATTCCCTTGTTGAAAAGAAGCAGGATCTGGGAGCTTTCATAATTTCTTATACTATCGGGTCTTACAACTTTGCAAAGGGTGCTAGCATTAACTTGATGCCGCTAGTAGTGTTTAAATAGTTAGGATTGGAAGCACCAAAACTGACTTCGATGAGACTTCTTATGGCAGATAGAACTATGAAAAGGCCAGTGGGTATTTTGTATAATATTTTGGTGAAGGTGGCATCTTTCATCTTTCCAGTTGATTTTGTGATTCTTGACTGTGAGGTTGATTTCGAGGTTCCCATCATCTTGGGAAGACCATTCCTTGCCACCGGTCGTGCATTGGTTGACATGGAAACTGGGCAGATAAAATTCAAGTTGGATGATGAGCAGGTTACCTTCAATGTTTGCCATTCCATGA
The DNA here is from genome assembly GCA_031232105.1 of Capsicum rhomboideum. Classification (NCBI taxonomy): domain Eukaryota; kingdom Viridiplantae; phylum Streptophyta; class Magnoliopsida; order Solanales; family Solanaceae; genus Capsicum; species Capsicum rhomboideum. The sequence continues at coordinate 50,354,018 of CP124710.1, read as the reverse complement.
AGCAACCCAAAAGACATACGTGTAATTTTGGTAATTGACACAGCCGAAGAAGCAGATTTGGTTGTTCCTATCGAAGAAAGGTTAGGGGTTGAAGCTCTTGCTATCGTGATTATGAACATTGATAGTGATGGTATTGATGAGTACGATAAGATGGTTGGTGCACTTGCTGGTAGGGGATCATACACTTATTCTCCGAAGAAACTTGATCTTGATTTAAAGAATAGGGTAACCCCACTGGCTCGTCCTTCTATTGAGGAGCCTCTAGTTTTGGAGCTTAAGGCTCTCCTGTCTCACCTTCGCTATGCATTCTTGGGAGCCAACAACACCTTGCCCATGATTATTTCTGCTGAGTTGGTTGAGTGGCAAGTAAAGGCTTTTGTTTTGGTGTTGAAAAGGTTTAAGAGGGCCATTGGTTGGTCCATTGCTGACATTATTGGGATTTCACCTAACATTTACACTCACAAAATTCTACTTGATCCCGAGTGCATACCAAGCATTGAGCATCAACATCGTTTGAACCCACCAATACAAGAAGTTGTGAAGAAAGAAATTATCAAGTGGTTAGATGCCGGATATGGTTTACCCTGTTGCTGATAGTAAGTGGGTGAGACCGGTTCAGTGTGTGCCAAAAAAAGGTGGAATCACGATGATTCCAAATAAGAAGAATGAGTTGATCCCAATGAGGCCAGTGACAGGATGGAGAGTTTGCATGGATTATCGAAAGGTAAATTGTTGGATCGAAAAGGATCACTTTCATATGCCCTTCATGGACCAGATGTTAGACCGTTTTGCTGGCAGAGGATGGTATTGTTTTCTTGATGGTTATTTGGGGTATAATTAGATTTTCATTATCCTGAGGACCAAGAGAATACCACCTTTACTTGTCCATATGGGAAGTTCGCGTTCAAAAGGATGCATTTTGGTTTATGTAATGCACCGGTCACTTTTTAGTGTTGCATGATGTCCATTTTCTTCGACATGGTGGAGGACACTATTGAAGTTTTTATGGATGATTTTTTTATAGTGGAGGACTCTTTTGATGGCTACTTGGCCCACCTCGCTAATGTGTTGCAAAGATATGAAGAGTGCAACTTAGTTCTGAATTGGGAAATATGTCACTTTATGGTGAAAGAGGGCATCGTGTTGGGGCATCGAATCTCAAAGAAGGGCATTGAAGTCTACAAATCAAAGATTGAGATGATTGAAAAGTTACCTCCACCTATTTCTGTGAAAGGGATTCGAAGTTTCTTAGGTCATGCAGGTTTCTATAGAAGATTCATCAAGGATTTCTCTAAGAATGCACAACCATTATGCAAGCTTTTAGAGAAGGAGATGAAGTTTGTGTTTGATGAGGCATGTCTAAAAATGTTCGAGTGTCTGAAAGAGAAGTTTATTTCAGCCTCTATCATTGTCTCACCAGATTGCTCAATGCCATTTGAGGTTATGTGTGATGCTAGTGGAGTGGCCTTGGGTGCTGCAGTTCTTGGACAAAGGTGTGAGAAGATTCTACATCTAATTTACCATGCAAACAAAGCACTTAACCCAACCCAGAAGAATTATACTATGATCGAGCAAGAGCTGTTAGAGGTGGTCTTTGCTTTTGAGAAATTTTGATATTACTTGATTGGCACAAAGGTGATTGTGCACACAGACCACACAACACTTAGATATCTTATGTCAAAAAAAGGAAGTCAAGCCAAGACAGATTTGGTGGGTGCTTTTATTGCAAGAATTTGACTTTGAGGTCAAGAACCGAAAGGGGATAGAGAATCAGCTTGCAGACCATCTATCACGCCTTGATAAGGAGGACATGCTTAAATTGAGGTATGATCTTGATATTGATGAGACTTTTCCAGATGCGCAAGTATTGGAAGCATCACAAGACTTAATCCCTTGGTTTGCAGATTTTCCCAACTCTTTGGCAAGTGATTTAGTCTCGGAGGATATGTCATATCAGTAGAGGAAGAGATTTATGCATGAGGTGAGAAAATTCTTCTGGAATGAGCCCTATTTATTTAGGGTGTACGTTGATGGTGTGATTCGACGGTGTATTCCAGAGGTTGAGATGATGAGTATATTGGAAGCATATCATTCATCTCCAGTTAGGGGTCATTATAGAGGTGTGCAGACTGCTCATAAAATCTTACAATATGGGTACTATTGTCCCACTATTTATAAAGATGCTCATGACTATGCTCGGGCCTGTGACCAATGTTAAAGGCAAGGGAACATTTCGTATAGGCATGAACTTCCAATGACGACTATCCTTGAGCTTGAGCTGTTTGATGTGTGGGGTACTGACTTTATGGGACCATTCGTGAGCTCACATGGGATGAAGTACATTTTGGTAGCTGTTGACTATGTTTCTAAATAGGTAAAGGCAATTGCGCTTCCCAATAATGAAGGAAGGAGTGTCACGACTGATGTTTCCCAAACTATACCTCCAGAAAAGTATAACGCGGTCGTTGTATCAAATATAGAATCCAACTAGGTTAGGTTCGATCCCACAAGGAATAAGACGAGATTCTTTTGATTGTTTGTCCGAGTAATTGGCAAGTAAGTAAAAAGGGGGATTTTTGTAAAAAAAAATAGTAACAATAACAATTGTTGATTGTAGGATTTGTGATCAATATGAGAAAGGTACTAGGATTGTGATCCCCAAGATTCCTTAACTTCACCGGTTACTTATGCTGGCAAACTGTTCTGGTGTGTTGCATGTAAAATCTAACAAGATAGGTTCATCTAAACATCTATTGACCTTGGTTATATGAATTTCACTCTTCTCCTCTCGGTCTCCAAGTGTCGTACTACTAACCCTTGTTCTTGATCTCAGATTAACTATCCCTGTTATGGATCAAGTTATTAGATGAAGGTTGATAGCTTCAAATCTCTGTTATTATTCCCTTTTCCCAATATCTACTTCTCTCTCAAGAAATTTTAGAATGTAGGTGAGTTTCCAATGTTTGCAACCATTAAAAGATCAATTATAACAAAGGAAATAACAATACATGCAGTCACACCGGTTCAAAATTACTTCGCACTTAACCCGTTTCATTAATTCCTCATGGTTCACAAAACCCTAGTTGAGAGATTTAGCCACTCATGATTGCAAGACACAATAATAATTCAATGATGAAAGCATATTTATGAACTCACAAGAAGAATAAAATTCTGAAATCTCAATATAAATCAAAATCCCAGAATCGATGTTTGAGATTATAAGATCAATGTGTTTATGAACCTCAAAATAATATAATAGAACCCAAAACAATGTAATAAACAACTCAAATAATGTAATAACCAACTCCTAAACATAGGATAACCTAAGGGTATTTATAGATACAAAGCCAATCCGATCCTAAACAAAGTAGGAGAAAAAAGTCGCCAACTTTCCACGGACCATTACTTGAGGTCGTGGATTCAACCCACAAACCGTAAGAATCAAGCCTCCATGCGCAATTTCAGAAGTTGACTCACGGACTTGACCTATGGTCCGTAGGTCCACCTATGGTCCGTGAGTCATGACCGTGGGTCCCTTTTTTTTCAACCCCGCTCTTTTTGTCTTCAAAAACTTCATTCCAGTGCATGTTTCTTCCCGTCTTCTCTATTTTACCACCAAAATCTATTTTCCTACAAGATGGAACAGAAAACACATCATACCTACCAAACATACCCAAGTTATTGCATATTTTCTTTGTTTTAAGCATCGAAAGTGCAATGAAATCATGACACATCAACTGTGTTCTTGAAAATGAACATATTCTCACGGTTTGGAACACCCTGAGTTATCATTAGTGATGGAGGATCCCACTTCTGTAATCGACTACTGAAAGCCTTACTTGAAAAATATGGTGTCAAACACAAGGTGGCAATACCTTATCATCCTCAGGCAAGCGGGCAAGTTGAGGTGTCAAATTGTGAGATTAAGTCTATTTTGGCGAAGACTGTGAATGCCAATAGGACTGATTGGGAGAGAAGATTGGATGATACATTATGGGTATATCGAACTGCATTCAAGACACCAATTGGTGCATCTCTATATCAGTTGGTGTTTGGTAAATCGTGCCATTTGACTATCGAACTTGAACATAAGGCACTATGGGCATTGGAGATGTTGAATTTGGAATAGAGAAGTGGCTAAATTGAGATTAGAGCAGATGAATGAGATGGATGTATTTCGTCTCCAGGCTTATGAAAGTTCAGCACTGTATAAAGAGAAGATGAAGTTATATCATGATCGAAAGATTGAACAAAGAGAATTTCACTCAGGAGAGTTAGTATTGCTCTATAACTCCAGACTTTGCTTGTTTCCTGGAAAACTAAGGTCCAATGGTCTGGACCACTCACTGCAGTTAGGGTATTCCCACATGGGGCAATTGAACTAAAAGGTGATGATGATGTCCTATTCAAGGTCAATGGTTAACGTGTGAAGCACTATGTGGGAACTACGAAAGAAATAAGGATGTGTGAGAAGTATAGCCTTGATGAAATCTGAGTATTCATGGGAGTAGGGTCGTGCCACGGAGTTAAATCTGGCGCTTCATGGGAGTCAATGCATGGGCTGGTTGGTGATGTCTGATTAACCAACTTAGCCATGTCATGCCGCAATGTTAAATCAAGCGCTGCTTGGAAGGCAACCCAAGAATTGATATTATTTTGGATTTGTTCATTATAGGGTGCAGAGGACAGTTGAGTTGAGAATAAAAATGTGAACTTAAGTGTGCAGCTCAACCCATGATGGTTACCTACATACCATAGGTCAACCTACGAAACCTAGGTGGAGACCATGGAAATCAGATAACTTTTTAGCTTGCGGATACTCACCCACGCCGACCACCTATGGACCATAGGTCATCCTACGGACCGTGGGTCGGGTCTGTGAGAATCAGACCCAATTTTTAGTTTGCGGACAACCCACGCTTGACACCTATGGACTGTAGGTCAACTACAGATCGTGGGTCAGGTCTGTAGAATTCAAACTCGACCCAAAACCGTAACCCGACCCAAAATCTAAAATCCTATTAAACCTATTCCAACCCACCATTACCCATAAACCCTTATCAAATCTTCAGCCAAACCCTAGTTCTAAATATAAAAATTCCAAATCCTACAATCATCTAAATTTCAAAATCCTATATTCTTACCCCCTCAGTCCACAAATACCCCAAATCTAACCCACCCCTAATATCACAGTTCCCAAAACCTAACCCATTCAAAAAAATCCCCAAACTCGACCCACCACCAAACCCGATCCAACCCACCCACATAAACCCACCTAACCCAAACCATTCAAAAATGCCACTCAAAGGGAATCCTGAGCTGGGTAATATGGGGTCTTCATCAATAATCAGAACCAAAAACCCATAAATTAATTCAAGGCTTCGAGATGAGCCTTTGGAACCGAAGAAAAGTGGGTTCGAATAGGTTAGAGGATTGAGCAGGGTGATACTACTATTGTGCCTCACATCACGAGGCAAAGAGCTACGGAATAGGCTGCAGCCCGGGCCACACCTCAGCCTACTACACAACCCCCTCCACTTGCCACACCGGTGACTCCTACTCAGTCATCTGATTCTTCCTCCTAGTCTGAAGGGGGAAGAATGCTTTTTCGACCTATGAGAATGCCAACAAGGAGTATGCACCTACGACCGATGAGAATGGCGAAGATGAGGATGCCTCGGAGTCGGGTGATAGTGGTGAGGATGCTGAGATAGCTTCTGTTTCAGGTACTGGCATCCAAGATTTGACGACCTCCTCACAGAGAAATTTGGCTGCACAGCAGGCCACATCGATAGTATGACGAGCGAACATGAGGTGGTGTTTTAAGGATATGAAGTCCATCTATGATAGGGATGTGAAGACTACTGAGCGGGGTTTATTTAAGAGAAATATCACTGAGGAACCCCGATTTGGGATAGATGATTTAAATGAGATACCCGAGATTAAGACATTGTTTGATAGATATGGCTTCGGGTGGATGATGAAGCTTTGTGGCAGTTATAGTCCAGAGCTGACCGCGAGTTCTATGTCTCGTATGCTGCTTTGGTTAATTTGATCACACCTTGAGAGCAACGAGCTCGGGACTAACCACCATTGACTTACTCATTGGTTCGTGATGCACAAGTTGATATATCTGAGCAGCCGATATATAGGTTCTTGTTCGGCACCGTCCATGAGGTTTCGGTAAATAAAGGTAAGTTTGATCACCGTATGGAGACGGTGAAGAATAGGAACAAAATAAAGGATGCAGATCAGCTGTTGGAGCTATTATGGTGGATTGCTAGTTATATCACTGAGGATGGAGGCATATGTTAGATTGGTAGGTGAGAATTCATACATTATGAAGTCCTCACTCCACTTTGTGGGCAAGTTTTAGTGGTTGGTTGTACGAAACCATCTCGATCCCACAGGTGCTGATAATTCTCTGACACTTGACTGAGTGGTTCTAGTGGCAAGTATTATGGTAGGTTATGACATCAATTTTGCCCTCTTCATTATTGAGAAGATTCACGAGTGAGCTTTTTGAGATTTCACCAGTATTACTTTCCCATATCTGATTCAGGGTTTATGTAATATTACTGGTGTGGTCATGCTCCTTGGGGTTGATAACCATATTAAGGTGACCCGAATGGCTGATATGAGGTTGATGCAGCATTGAGCCAACTCGGTTTCCCAGAGGAGGTCTCAGCCCTCTATTTCATCAGAAGAAGCCCTTTTTGAAGGGCATGTGGATCGAGAGGAGTGAGTTGGCACCCCAGCACTGGTTAGTGAGCCCAAGGCTATAAGATAGACTACTGAAGGCATAGACCCCATGAGTGATGAGGGGGTAGCAGCCACCACTGCACCACCACCCCCGTCTGGCATGGTGTCAATCTCGAGAGACTTTCTGCAGCAGCTGGTGGATAGAAAAACACAGGTAATTGAGCGACAGACTCACACAGAGGCCCAGATGGCTAAGTTGGTGACTCAACTTAAGCCATGGGTCTAGTATTTAATTGAGGAATCTGAGGTGAGAGTCAAGGCCTGCATACTGGCTGTCATAGATAGATTTATGCGAGAGCTGCATGGGCAGATTGACAACTTTAAGCACTGGATGGATAACCGGCTGCAGGAGGCCATATTCCAGACTTGACAAGTTTGACGTAGGAGGTGGCTTCTTTGAGGGCAGAGGTTGGAGCTTTAGTAGTCAGCCATACTCCTATCATTCTGCCTATGCCGACACCGGTCCCGACAGTACCGGTATTTTTGATTAATTTGTTTGCTGATGAGGAGCCTCTTATTGATAGAGGCAAGAGGCCATGGAGTCCCAAGGGCTAGAGTGCGAGTGGAGACGAGTTTGAGAGTGATATGATGAGGGCAACTAAGGCCTCCCGAGAAGAGTTCCATGTTATCCAGATTGCCCATGAGCAGAGAGCCTTGGGTACATCCTCTAGTTATCCACCCCTTCCACTATCAGCACCCAGCATGGAGCCCAGAAAGCATACAGATGATCCAGCTACGAGCGGCCCCATATCTGGCATCTAGGGCACCACAGGTATGCTTTTAACTCCCTTACACTTGTCATATTTATAGGTGTGCACTGAGGGCAGTGCATCATTATTTAGTTGGGGGTGGGGGTATACTACCTCTCGGGGGATTTTGTTGTCGTGTTTCTTTTCCCCTGAGTGTGCTATCATAGTAGAACCGGTATGTTTAGGATGTTGTTTATGTTTCATTATGTGTTTTCGTGTTTAGTTAGGAGAAAAATAAGGGAACCTTAGTGCAGTCAATTTTGAACTAACTTTGAATGATAATGATGCTTTTTGATTGTTTAAAGGAGACACCTCCTAAAAATTTGGTTTTGAACTGTGTGTGTAGCATGTTAGTTTGTGACAACTATTGGATCTTGTTATGCATTAGGATTATAAGCAGAATAATTATAGCTTAGAAATGCATGAACTGGATAGGTAGTAGTTGATAGTGTAACCCTATGCTATATGTGCGTGAGGTCATTACCGAGTTCACTCTATGTGTGAGATCCAGAACTTGCCCGGTTAGTCTTGCCTAGGTTATAGGATAATGGTTAGGAAAGGATCATAGGCCGTTTTTGAATAAGTCCACTTTTAGCCTAAATGCCTGACCAAATAAAGTAAGTATCCCATGATCCCGAGTTTGAGCCTTAATTGACCTTTTTCTTTCATTAGCCTATTCATCTTTCCATTTCGACATACAATGAACCTGTCTTAGCCCTGGCCCCTCCTTGGACATTGTGTACCTCAACTCAGGCAAATCGTCTAAGTTGTGGGTGGCTATCATAGGGGTGCGTAGCTTGATATGGGTATAAAGAAGGGGTTAGTAAAAGAAAGGAGAACAGGTTTGGGTAAGAAAAAGAAAGAAAAGAAGTGAAAAGAAAAAAAATAGAGTTTGCAAAAAAATAAAAGAAGAGAAAAAGAAAAAAATATACATTGAAATCGTAAAGAAAATTATACCCAAAATTTGAAAACAAATGAATGAGAATAAGGGAGAATAAAATGAGTATGGTTGGAAAGTGGAGCCAAAAATAGTGTAGTGTCGAGGAGGGTTGAGTCACCGTATCCATATGTATCACACCTGTCCCCAAGCCTACACTACAAATCGATGAAAGTCCTATAGTGATCCTAGTCCAACTGTCCGAAAAACTAAGGCATAGAAAATAAGGGCAAGCCTATGGTATTTCACGCACACTGTTTGAACTTCTTTGTGAGAGAGAGTATTTTGATCTAGTTCCAATGTTGATATTCATTAGTATACTGTGAGTGTATAGGACTTCTTTGCTATGAAAGTACATGGGTTGCATTGTTAGTTGCTATTTGTTTGGATAATGCATTTGGATATATGCTTAGATGTCTGCTCATAATCTAATGCCATCACTTGATCCCTTCTGTAGCATACGAATATGCTGCATGTATACACACAGTGGGTTTTTTTTGTAAATAGGAAGGGGTCGAAAAGTTTTGGTGCAAAAAGCAATGAGTCGACTGCCAAAGGTCTCTTAGGTTTCTCTTAGTTACGCATTGAATGTGTTTGTTTTGTTTTGTTTGCCTGAGGACATGCAAACGTTCTAAGTTAAGGGTGTTGATGTGCCATGATTTCATGGCACTTTTGATGCTTAAAACAAGTAAAATACGTAATAACTTGGGTATGTTTGGTAGGTATAATGTATTTTCTATTCTATCTTGCAGGAAAATAGGTTTGGAGGAAAAATTGAGAAGACGGGAAGAAGCATGCACTGGAATGAAGTTTTTGAAGACAAAAGAGTGGAGTTGAATTTCACTAAGTGAACCACGGTCATGACTCACGGACCGTAGGTCAAGTCCGTGAGTCAACTTCTACAGTTGTGCATGGAGGCCTGATTCCTACGACTTGGATCCATGGTCCATGGGTTGAGTCCACGACCTCAAGTCACGGTCCGTGGAATGTTGCCGACTTTTTTCTCCTACATGTTTCAGGATAGGATTTGTTTTGTATCTATAAATAATCCTATGTTGTCCCATGTTAGGGAGGTTATTATTACATTATTTGAGTGGTCTATTACATTGTTTTGGATTCTATTACAGTGTTTTGAGGCTCATAAACACATTGATCTTGTAATCTTAAACATCGATTCTAGGGTTTTGATTTGTGAGTTCATAATTATGTTTTCATCATTGAATTCTTCTAGTGTTCTTGCAATCATGAGTAGCTAAATCTCTTAACCAGGGTTGTGTGAACCATGAGGAATTAGCAAAATGGGTTAAGTGCGAAGCAATTCTGAACCGGTGTGACTGCATGTATTGGTATTTTCTTCGTTATAATTGATCTTCTAACGATTCAAAAGGTTGGAAACTTGCCTGTATTTTAAACTTGCTCAAGAAAGAAGTAGAGATTGGTAAAAGGGAATAACAACAGAGATTTGAAGCTATCAACCTTCATCTAATAACTTGAGCCGTAACAGGGATAGTTATCTGAGATCAAGAGCAAGGGTTAGTAATGTGACACTCGAAGACCGAGAAAAGAAGAGTGAAATTCATCTAACCAAGGTCGAGAGACATTTAGATGAACCTATTTTGTTAGATTTTGCATGCAACCCAAGCGGACAGTTTGCCAGCTCAAGTACCCGATAGAGTTAAGGAATCTTGGGGATCACAGTCCTAGTGTCTTTCTCGTATTGATCACAAATCCGACAATCAACAATTGTTACTGTTACTATTTGTTTACAAAAAAACCTCTTTTTTACTTACTTTCCAATTACTCGGATAAACACTTGATAGAATTTCGTCCTATTCCCTGTGGGATCAATCCCAACCTAGTTGGGTTCTATATTTGATTCAACGACCGCGTTATACTTTTCTGGAGGTATAGTGTGGGCAACATCAGTCCTCCAGAAGCGAGAAGTAAACATTGAGCCTCTATAAGAAATAATGGACACGGGTATTCCATGAAGGCGAACTATCTTTCTAATGTAGATACGGGCTAACCTCTCGGTACTGAAGGAAATCTTAATCGGGATAAAATGAGCTGACTTGGTCGACCGATCTACGATGACCCAAATACTGTCAGAACCACGCGAAGAACGAGGTACACCAGTCACGAAGTCTATAGTAATTCACCCCCACTTCCACTCGGGAATGGGTAGCCTCTGAAGCAATCCACCTGGTCGTTGATGCTTGGCCTTTACCTGCTGACAACAAAGGTAATGAGCTACAAAGTCCACAACATCTCTCTTCATGCCACTCCACCAGTAAAGCTGCCTAAAATCTCTATACATCTTGGTTGTCTCAGGGTTAATGGAATATTTGGATCTATGAGCCTCCGGCAATATCAACTGAATCAAGTCTCCAATCCTTAGAACAAAAATATGACCATCAAACCTCAGAATGCCCTCTGAATCTAGGGTATCTCGACTGGACTCACCCCTCACAACCTGATCACGGATGTCACAAAGTCTATTATCCTCGAACTGGAGACTCTGAATCTGCTCAAATAAGGTAAACCTAGCCTCAACACTCGCAAGGATCCTCCTGGAGTCTGAAATATCGAGCCAAACCAACAAGTTGGCTAAAAACTGAACGTACAAAGCCAACGGCTGCTCTGAAGCTGAAATAGAAGCCAGACTACTGTACTCACCGCCTTCCGGCTCAAGGCGTCCGCCACTACGTTCGCCTTGCCCGGATGGTATAGGATAGACATAACATAGTCCTTCAGCAACTCAACCCATCTACGCTATTTAGAATTAAGCTCTCTCTGAGTCATAGGGTACTGAAGACTACGATGGTCAGTGTAGATCTCTCAGTGAACACCATACAAGTAGTGTCTCTAAATCTTAAGCGTGAAAACTACCGCCGCCAAATCTAAGTCATGAGTAGGTTAGTTGCGCTCGTGAACCTTAAGCTGCCCCGGTGCATAAGCAATAACTCGGCCCTGCTGCATTAGAATACAACCCAAACCAACACCAAAAGCATCACAATAAACTATAAACCCCTCGCCCCTCAATAAGAAGAATCAATATCGCAGCTGAAGTTAGCAAGCTCTTAAGCTTTAGAAAGCTCAACTCACAATCCTGGACCACTGAAACGGAACCTCTTTCCTATTCAGTCAGGTCATAGGAGATGCAATAGAAGCAAAACCCTCAATAAATCATCGGTAGTAACCTGCTAAATCAATAAAGCTACGAACCTCAGTCGGAGATGTAGGTCTTGCCCAATAATGAATAGCCTCAATCTTTGCTGGATACACCATAATCCTAACCTTAGACACCACGTGCCTTAGGAATGTAACATAATTGATCCAAAACTCACATTTTGAGAATTTGGCATAAAGCCTATGATCCCTCAAAGTCTGGAGCACAATCCTCAAATAATGCTCGTGTTCCTTCCCATTCCTCGAATATACAAGAATATCATCGATGAAAACAATCACAAAGGAGTCCAAATAGGGCCTGAAAGCTCGATTCATCAAATCCATAAACGTTGTTAGGCATTGGTCAACCTAAAAGACTTCACAAAGAACTCAAAATGGTTGTACCGAGTCCTAAAGGCTGTCTTAGGGATGTCCTCAACCCGAATCCTTAATTGATGGTAGCCTGATCTCAAGTCAATCTTAGAGAGTACTGTTGCACCCTGAAGCTGGTCAAATAAATCATCAATGTGAGGCATAGGATACTTATTCTTCACTGTCACCTTATTCAGCTGCCTGTAGTCAATACACATACGCATAGAGTGATCTTTTTTCTTCACGAACAAAACAGGAGCACCCCAAGATGATACACTAGGCCGAATGAAACCCTTACCTAAAAGATCCTGAAGTTGAGAATTCGGCTTCTTAACCTCTGTAGGAGCCATGCAGTAAGGTGCCATAGAAATAGGTTAGGTGATCAACTCAAGATTAATAGCAAACTCAATATCACGCTTAGGAGAAAGGCCAGGTAGGTCGGTAGGGAAAACATTAGTGAACTAATGGACAATAGGAGAAGAATCAAGAGAGGGACTTTCAGTACGAACATCGCGAATATAAGCAAGGTAAGACTCGTAACCCCTCGACACCAATCTCCTAGCTCGAACATAAGAAATAATCCTCGTCAGTGCGCGGATAAAAGAACCCTGCCACACAATCGGGGGTATGCCAGGCATGGCTAAGGTAATGGTCTTGGCAAAGCAATCCAAGACCGCATGATAAGGGGATAACTAGTCCATGCCCAGAATCACATCAAAGTCCACCATATCTAACATAATAAGATCGGCTCGAGTATCAAACTCTCGAATAGTCACAACACATGATCTATAAATCAGATCCACTACTAAAGAATTACCCACTAGAATAGACACACACAATGGTACAGATAAAGTCTCTTAAGACAACTTTAACCGTGGTGCATAATAAGCAGAAACATACGAATAAGTGGATCCAGATCAAATAAAGAAATAGCTGGCCGACGGCACACTGAAATCATACCTGTAACAATAGCATTTAAAGATTCTACCTCCGGTCTACTAGGTACAGCATATAAATGACCTCGCCAGCCACCTGGCTGGGCGTCTGACCTACCACCCATCCTACCTACCTAAGAACCTCCTCGAGAACCCTGGGGACTACCCCTAACTGGAGGTGGCACTGATCTAATCGGCGAAACACTCTGTACTGCCGGCTGAATCATCCAGTTCTGGGGACACTCTCTAGAGAAATGGCCAAATACTCTACAAGTATAGCAAGGCCCAGAAACAATACTCGGTTGGAGACTAGCCACAGCCCTAGCAGTAAGAATCACTAAAGCTAGACTGATCTCCATCAGAAATCTGAAGTGTTGCCTGAATAGGCCTACTGGACTGACCCTGGTGCTGATATGATAGACGTAGAGGGTACCTACCCCGAGAACCTCTGCCTCTGAACAGCGAGCCATCATGGCTACCACTAAAACTACCCTGATGGGTGTGGCATCTTATCGCTGCCCCCTTGGGCCTCGCGATGCATCTCCTCTATAGACTGAGTATGATCAGAAACATCCACAAAAGATCTACCCGTAGCAACCAAACTCTGAGTGTCCATGCGAATAGGAAGCCTCAATCCTCTAACAAAACACAAATACTCTCATACTGGGAAGGCAAGATCGCAATAGCATATCTGGCCAACTCGTAGAATAGCGCCTCATGCTCAAGAACCATCATAGAACCCTATTGTAACCCTATAAACTAATCTCTCAAGTACTCACGAAGACTGTGGGGCATATACTTCTCCAAGAAGACCTCGGAGAACTGAGTCCATGTCAAAGGGGGAGATCCAGCTAGTTTGGAATCAAGAAAACCTCTGAGTAGCCATGCGAAGAGGAAGTCTCAGTCCCCTAACATAACACTGAATCCTCTCATACTCGGTAGGTAAGATCACCGTCGCATGTATGACCAACTCGTGAAATCGTGACTCATACTTAAGAACTATCATAGAACCCTGCTGTAACCCTGTGAACTAATCTCTTAAGTGCTCACGAAGACTGTGAGGCATATACTTCTCCAAGAAGACCTCGGAGAACTGAGTCCATGCCAAAGGGGGAGATCCAGCTGGTCTGGAATCAAGAAAACCTCTCCACCAATGTCTAGCAGCCAAGTCAAACTGAAAACTAGTGTAATCAACCCTACGAGCCTCAACTAGGCCTAAATTACAGAGCCTAACCTCGCAAGCAGCCAAGAACTCAAATGCATCCTCGCTTGGAGCCTCTATAAACCTTGAAGGAGTCAATATCAGAAATCTACCCAACATCTTCTGGTCCTCAACAGACATAGCAGGATTGGCGACTACCGGCTGAGCAACTACGGGCGCTTGGGGAACCTGAACTCTGGGTGCTGCAGCTACAGGTTGCAACCCTATATCCATACCACTCTAATTTGTAGACTATGCACCACTAACTAATCCCAATAACTAGATCAAGGCATCTCTGAGCAATGATGAAGAAATAAACTCAGTGGAGCCTAGGCTGCCCCCTGGCCCACCAATGGCTGGGGTGGCTGCACCTGTGGAGCAACCTCTACCTCGGGAGCAATATCTAGATTTGGCAAAGGCTCTCTATCTCGGACCCAGGATAGGACTAAATCTCTAGCCTGGCCGCGACCTCGGCCGGCCACGGCCTCTAGTAGGTGCCCTAGCAGTAGGCTCGGGGTCACCATCACCTGTCACGCGCGTCCTAGCCATCTACGAAAGAGTGAAACAATGAAAATATTATAAACCAACACAGACTCGGTGCATAAAATGAATGAAGAAAGTGAAATCATCCTAAGAATGTCCTCTAGCCTCCCGAAGATAAGATACAGACGTCATTGTTCTGATCCGCGAGACTCTACAAGACTCTTGCTCTTGTACCAACAATATCAGTGAACTTAGATGCTCTGGTACCAATTTGTCACGATCCAATTTCTGAGTCATGATGGCACCTACTATGTCCCACCAGTAGATAAGCCAAATCATAGCCCGAAACAACAAGTAATAGACTAAATAGCGAAAGATAAAAAAATTACCGAAAAATAACATACACAGATAAAATAGGGAGGGAACAAAAGAATATCCCATGACCTAGTAAGGCCAGTACAAGAGCCACTAACCAAAAGAATAAAAGTACTAGTAGTATCAATATACAAATAGTATCGAATGTAAAATCTATCCAAAATAAAGGAAGGAGACAGGATCAGCTCCAGCTCTAAAAGCTCACCCTATCTCTGGATACTACAAAAAAGCTGGCTGGAATGTCAACGACGTTAGCTAGTACTCAGATTTGTACCAGAAAAGATGCAGAAGCGTAGTATGAGTACCAACACAATAGGTACTCAGTAGACATCATCAGCCAACTGAGATAAATCATAATAAAAGTATAATAAAATGTGAGGATGTAAAATAAGTCAAGGGAAAGGGGCAAACCTAAGAACATGCTCTGACACAGGTAAATAAATAAAGAAACACGTGATACCAAAATTAAAGTAGCTACTACAACCAACTAGGCCCCCATAAGCCTAGAGGGTACAAACAAGATAAAACTAATCCAAATAAACCCCCATAATCTTGAAGAATGCAATCAAGGAATATACCACTACCATACTTGTGAACCCTTCCATACCACAACTCACCGGACTCAAATTGGTACCATAATACCATGAAATAACTCATAAACATCAGACATGAACCTAATTTCCCTCCTCATAACTCACCACAAGTGTTGGACTCGAATCGGTAATTTAGTGCCATAAATAGATAGAGTATGTCGGACTCAAACTGGTCCTTAAAAGACATAAACTAATAGAATATGTCGGACTCAAACCTGTATTTAAATGCCATAAATCAATAGAATATGTTGGACTCAAAACGGTCGTTAAATTCCATAGATCAATAGAATATGCCGGATTTGAATCGATCTTTAAATAAGCTCAAGATCATTAACCAAGCCCCGAACTAGGTATATACTATGTAGTCTAAGGCTCAATATTAAAGATAATGTCGCGAAAGAAGGCCTCCTAGGTCTACAAGGAGTTAAGTACGATATCACAACCCCAAATCATCAATTTACTTAAGGGAAGATTAAATGGGTCGATCCTACCTCCGAAATGACCAGCAAATCAACCAAATAATCCAACTTTTACTAACTAAGCAACCAGCCATAAATTCCAACCCAAAACTAGCCTAATATCATACTAATACCATAATTAAGCTCAATCTATAAGGAGGGTAAGCCTAGCCTACCTGGACGCCGAAGAAAGCTAGATAAAGTCTGCTAAAGTGGGGACTTTCCCTTTCGAGAAGCCTCTGCACGATGCCACACTATCAAAATAACAATCTACTTATCAATACAAGAGCAACAATACCCATGTTGCATATAAATGCATCAGGTCCAAAATCAAACTAAAAATCCTATGTGGGGTCCACTTACAAAATTTAACTTTAAAATTGTAAAAACGTTCCTCAATGCTCAAGGATCATTTACCCTTAAGAACGGGTAAATTCCAAACTCCAAAACATCCAAAATCAACCCATAAATAAATTGCAGATTTAAACCAAAAATGGAGAATCTATCGAGAAATTAGACGGAACTTACAAGGATTAAGACGAGGAAAAAGGCTTTGACAAACTCTCTAACCTCTCTTGATCTCCCAAGAATTGGTTTACCTCTCTCACTATCTCTCTAGGGCTTTTAATGCCCAATACTTAGAGAATAATGAGAGAAAAATGGGTGAAAAGGGGATTTAAATGCATTGCAGGTACCACTAAAGCGCCCACTTGACCACTAGAGTGGCAACCCACTGCTAAAGCAGTCCGAATACCTGGGTTGACCTCCGCTAAAGCTCACAAGTGACGCTTCAGCGCACCCCGCTAAAGTGGTATGGTCTCTACTAAAGCAGTTGATCTGGGACCAGTGCTAGCAGCAAAAGCGGTGACCAAGTCGCTAAAGTGGCTTCCTCTTAAGAGGTCAAATGCCCTCTTAAGCAGTCGCACTAGCTTAAGGCATGCACCAGCTATGACTTGGTTTTTGCCAAGTCTCTGACGCACCCTCGGGATTTGTTCGAAATTCCATGATTGCAAACGAACTATGTTACCCTATCAAATTCAACATTCTAAACTCAATTGTGCAATTGAAATCTCCATCCGGGTTCGTTTAGATAAAAGTGGGTCCCACACCCAAATGGCACTTTCATCACTTTTCACTCAATAGCTCAAAACGAGTTTGAAAGTCTCAGAACCCAGACCAAATGGCCATTTTGGAGCTGATGGAACTATTAGAATTGGCATATTAGGTCGTTTACCTAAAGTTTAGGCCCGATATCCAAATTCAAACAGCGAAGACTTCAAAACAGGGAATTGACTTTAAATACCAAATGAACTACCTGGTAACTGAACTGTTAGCTCCAAAAAGTCACAAATGACTTGATGCAGCTATGGGAAATCTCTAAAATCCTAAATAATGTGGAAATGTAGAAAATGACCTGGAGGGTCATTACACGTTGATTCGGGATCGTGGAGCAAGGATGAGCGATTTTTGGATGATTCAAGATTTATGGTTTGGCATCGAGGTAGGATTCAGTATACTTTTCTCTATGAAATTTTGTATAGTATATATTGTATGATAGGTAGGGATTATATGATATGTTTATGACTAGTATACCAAGATTTGGCCTATTTAGGGAATTTGGGATAGAAATGTGATCTGAACCTCAGCATTGGATACCCGTTATGGCCCTAGAATCCTATTACCCTTAATTATAAGTATGTTAACCATAGTTTGATGTTAAGGATCCTTTAGTATAAGGTTTACCATTTGACTTAGTATTTTGGGTGGTATTTTCCCCGATTAGATCCTTGTGGTGGCTTTATGCCCTGATTACCTTAGTCACTTGAGTTATGAGGCTTTGTTATGCTGGTTATTTATTGTTGGACTCCAGGTGAGTATTTTATCCTTATAAAGGACGTGATCTTAGTCTATAGACGTGTAGGACCTGATGGTAGTATTGTTTGGATATTGGTGATAACATGCATACTTTTAGGTGTATTCATGCTCACTTTGTGGTACGATTCCAACCAAATCATTGATTTTACTACCATTCTCTAAAAAGGGATTTATTTCCACTTTTCGCTTTTAAAATGGATTCTTTTATAATGGGAATCATGCCACCTTATTTAATGATTTATGAGCTTTTGGAACTAAAAGTGATGTTTTGGAAATTAGACCGAGGTTGATTCATGTCTGTGGTTTATCCACTCTTTTACCACTACTATTTACTTCGATCGATGGAGATTTCGATCCTTTCTACATTATTATGATGATTTGGTCCCGAACTTGATCTCGGGCAATGGCTTATAATGTACACTCTTTTAGTCATGGTTCGTGTTCATGCACTTATTATACAACGTACACTTTTTTAGTCACGATTTGAGTCCGTGCACTTATTATACAATGTATACTCTTTTAGTCACGATTTGACTCTGTGCACTCATTATATTTGTACATATATATATATATATATATATATATATATCCGGTACTGGATGGAGTAGATGGATTATGATGATTATTAAAAGTCCTGGATCTGAACCAGGCAGTGTATACAGATATCTCGAATCCCCTGTAGCACTCTTCATTCGTGAGCCATAGTTACGGAGAAAAGTGGTCGCTGTAGGTCCTGCCTTTGCAAGCTACTGAGCTGGATGAGGTGATACACTTGTTATGTTATGGTACTTGGATCGGCTATGTTATTTCGATTTATGTTTCATTCATTCATATACATTGCCTATCACCAGTATATTTTTTTGGTACTTATATCTATCGGTCTTATAGGGGGTTGCCTAGGTACAAGTTATGGTTGCTATTTACTGAGTGCTTCTGTGAACCTTTTGGGATTATAGGGGTCCAATTAGGTATTTGTGTGTCCTAACTAGTCGGTTACTTTATTATTGGTTATTATGGTTAGTTCGTGGCAGGCTGAGTATGGACAGGTACCCGAAATTGGAGGTACGCTTCTGATTTCTTTCCCTTTTTTGATGAGTTATATTATAGCTAGATTACCTCATGATTAGTCGACCTTTTGTTAGAGGCTTGATTGTGTTAGTATTAGCTTCCTTACTTGGCCATGATCCTCAATATTTTAAGTAGGCTTCCTGAGGTTATTTTCTTGAGTTTAGTCCTATATATATATATATATATATATATATATACATATCGAAATGGTATTACCGTATATCCCTCTCTTTGTTTATCTATTCATATTATATATGTATCCTTTGGCCCAGTATTACTACTATATATTCTTCTTTCACTCTTCATTTGTATATTGGTTAGTGATATACGGTGTTTCACTTTAGCTTCGGAACACTGTTAGGATAGGACAATTTATCCTTGTTGCCAGTTAGCATAACTATGTTAGTTTCTTGGATAGTTTCCTACAGTTTATATTTCTGCTTTACATGTTATTTCTGCTTGCACTATTTTTGGAGTTCAGTCGGTCGATGCCTACTGAGTACCACATGTTTGGTACTCACACTACACTTCTGTAGCCTGCAGATCATAGTATGAGTTATCATCGTTGATGTGCGCACCGTGCGGAGCAGCCATGGATCGAAGATTTAGGTTGAGCTCTTGATACTCGAAGTTGCTCCTACTCTCTCTCTTTTATTGTTAGACTGATCTCTATATGTATTCAGAGACACCTTTGTATATATATTTATCTTGCATTTCACTTGTACTTCTGATGTGTTAGAAGCTTTTGCAATGGCTCCACCAGGTTTTAGGATTATATTAGACTTTTTATTATATTTATTCTGTAGTTTTTCTTTTCTCTTGGTAGTCCGTTACTAGCCGTTTCGAAGTATGGGTTGGCTTACCTACTGGTGGGTTAGAGTAGGTGCCATCATGACCTGAGAAATCGGTTCGTGACACCATCTTCATCAATATGGTTAAATCTACAAATTTCTTAGGGAAGTGCTTTGTACATCTCCCGTTTTACATTCAAGGAGAAGATCTTCTAGCAGTATCACACGGACCATATATCATGAAACTTTTCATGGCCTTGTAATAATGAGGATCAACTGCTTCATATGATATTTCTACTGTAATTATTTTATCAATATCCGTGACAGTTGGATATTTGTTATGCTCATGAAGAAAAAATAATATATGAGCATGGGACAACTCTCGTTTTTGAAACTCAATTGTATAATCACTGCATAAAAAAATTAAAAGAAATTATAGAATAAATAAAAAATTTCAATCTATAAGAAAAAAAATTCTCATGCAAAAGCAGAAATAATGCTAGAATTATTACTTGAAAAAATGATATGCATACCTGATTTTACTTCTCCAGTAAATTTATTGCTTTGCAAATCCTTTATTAAGTGATCCAATTTGCTTTTGAAAATCTGCTTAAGATATCTGGACGATCCTCGAGATTTAAGCCCCTACTCCTTATAAATCTTTGAATCTCAAGCCACTTGGGAATTGCAAGTGAATGATAAAAAGATCAAGATACCCAATCCATTTGCATATTGTCATAGTATCTTGATAGTTTTGAATCATGTATCGTGTACCTCCCGTGAAGTTTGATGGTAGAACAACTCTTTTACCTTGAAATGAAAAATTAGTTTCTCCATGCAAAATAGCTTCTTGTAACATATTATACGTTGCAACTCTCAATTATTTCTGATGAGTCCTAATATACTTCAATCGACCTGAATTAATCATTATAGATGCATCAACTAAAAATTATTTAAATAATCTTCTTGCAAATGTAATTGTTGGTACTTTATCCTTCCTGCTTTGAATTTTGTAAGAAAAAAACTCTCGCACGCTAACATGTTTTCTTCCTCCAACTGATTCATCATCTCCACCTCCACCCCTATTTAAAGAAATGTCCTCTTTATACTCGTCTTCACCGTAAGAAAAAAGTAAAGGATATTGTAAACCTAAATAGGCAGAGTTCGACTCATTTATATCTGCAGCTAATCAGATTGGGTTTCAATTATGAGATCTCTATCACATTTGGATAGTTTAAAATCTCCAACCACTAAAGCAACTATCTCTAAAATCGTCGGTATATTGTATCTTCTTCCATTAGTTTTTTTTTCTATTAATCTGAGTCTAACATTGGAGCTTATATCTTCTTGAAATTGATCTCTTACCATTCTAAATGTCGTAGCTAAAACATTGTGTCCATTAAGCATTTGCTTCAAATCAGCAACAATCTCAGTGTGAAGTTTATTTACGATTTGACCATGACTACAGAAGCAAAGATTATATGAATTTTCCTATATAATTTCCTATGATGTACTTTGATATATATATATATATATATATATATATATATATATATATATATATAATATTAGGTACAATACTAACCTCACCGCATGAATTCTATTTTCAACTTTATTTTCTGTATCGTAAATATATAATTGAAAAATTTTTGGATGGGATCCTTCAGGAGGCAATAAACTTCCCATCTGATGATAGTTTTGGCCAGACAATTTGAATGTTCTTAGACACATGCTTGATTGATGGAGACAACAACCTTCCCCCCCATTGATGTAAATAAGAACATAGAATTGTATATTCTAATATTCTCTCGTAAATGGTCACTTTTAGTACCTACAAAATGTAAGAGTTGGAGAATGATGAACATAAACCTGAAGTTCGGATTATCCCACAATAACAAGATTAAATTAGATGTTTCTTCTAACTTGATCCAAACATAATTATTTTAAAGTTGGAGGAGGCTCCTTTAAATTGGGAGCTTGATCTTTCCATGATTACAATACAAATTGAACAATGATCTTTTAGATTTATAATGTTTGTTGATTCTTTCTTCATACTAAAAATATACCGCACAATGTTCACATTCATAAGTTTACCTATGTCCCAATACTCTAAAACAAATAAAATTTAATATTAAAGCAACATATTCAACATTACATTTATATTATAATATTTAAAATATTAAAGAAGTATAAAACACATGGTACATACCATCGCTATCGATGTCCCCACATTTGACGTTATCCTCTAAAAAAATTTAATTCTAAAATTAAATAAATTAAAATTGTGTTAAAGTTCTAGCCTTTCTATATATAATGGGTGTAATTGACAATTATTTGATTTATAATTTACATACATTCACAATCATTGTCCTCTTCATCTTTATCATCAGGGATTGATTGCATATCATTGCCTGTTATGTATGAAATTGATATATAATGAGCTTGTACGTGTGTGTTCATGTTTAGCAATGTCACTCTAAAGAAATTTTAGCATAGAAATCACATATTTACTTATCAATTCCTATAAAATGAAAAATCAATATGTCCTTGTGACATACCTCATATAGTAGCATCAATATTTTTGGCTTAATATTTTTAAAACATTTTATGATTCTTGCTTGTCAGTAACTTTCAACATTACATATTATTCAATGTAATAGTATAAGAAGTTTAAATACCGACCTGACAAAATGAAAGAAATATTTAAATCAGGTAGAATCTGATATGTGCGGATATATGAAAAATGACTCTGAATATCTATCATTAGTTGATTTAATATAGATAAAGGTCATACTAATATTCAAATAAGATAAATCATAATTAACATGACATAATAATTTATAACATTCCAATCAACTTTGAATTCTTTAAATGTTGTAAAGAGATTCAAACTTTACTTTTATTACATGGGTAACTATTTAAATCAGACAAATTATCTTCACTCAGAATAACTATGATAATATAGTAAAATATAAAAGGAGTATTTAATAACTATGACATACATGGTAGAATACGATTTTGATATATTCAGGATGAAATAATAATAAATACTGACAAATCATGAATTATCAGTACTTTTCAATACCACATATTATTTAATAGACAAACATTTAAATGCTAACCTTGCACAGTTGAAGGAATATTTAAACTAGGCAGCCAATTATTTTTCATCATATTTCCAAAATTTTGAACACGTTCATCATATTATGTAATATAATCAAGGTCAATCGAATCATTTAATAATGTTAGCATTTGAGGGTTACGGGTCGCCCATGTGTACCGACCCGACCCGACCTGTTTTGTTTTTATCTGATAAGAAGATAAAATGAAGTTATCTTAATTCAAAATTTAGAGGGAACGGTTACAAAGTAACCTCTAAACTGCTATTGAAGATCCCCTTTATATTTTGTGCTTCTTTCACAGAAAAACAATGGAAAAACAAACAACAAAATAAGTGCTAAGAAGGAATACAAATTTCGATCTTCACTTAACAAAAACACCTAAAGGCATCTAGTTTGTAATAAATAGAACTCTGTTTCCTAGTGATTCAAAGGTGATTTGGGGCAGATTCGTGTGGTAGCAAGTTCAACAAATCTTCCGCTGTTTTAAGGTACATAATTCATTGTCCTTGCTCCGTATAATTAACATTGGTATCAGAGCCAGGGTTAATTGCCCTGTTTTGCGTGTTATTTCTTGAGTTTAAGTGTGAAAAACTCTTGAAAGTATTGAATATGAACTCATCTGTTAGAAAGATATCTTAACCGGATATAGATCGAGGATTTTGAACCAGACGTGAATCGATCTCGCAATCTTCTGATCTAAAATCAGACGCACCACCATTGCTCCACGAATCTGGTTATGGATCAGTAGTTTCCTTTAAATTTCTCCATAGATTGATATTTTGGGAAAGTGATAAAGAAAAGATTTACATAGATCTGTGTGTTTGTTGTTGTCCGTTCTTTCATAGAAATTGTGAAGAAGCACTTACATTTACTTCTCTAAGGAAGATGAAAAGTTATGAAAAGTGCTTAATTGTTTTTTAAGGTGCTAGTGCAATTTCCTTGGGGAAAAAATGAACTACTGGTACTAGTTGCACAGATAGATGTATAGATTTATGAAAAGTGCTTAATCTTTCTTTATAAAGTGCTAGTACAATTTCCTTGGGAAAAATGAAATACTAGTTCTAGTTGCACAGATAGATGTATAGATTTATGAAAAGTGCTTAATTTTTTTTATAAAGTGCTAGTACAATTTCCTTGGGAAAAATGAAATACTAGTACTAGTTGCACAGATAGACGTGTAGAGTTATGAAAAGTGCTTAATTTTTTTTCAACGTGCTAGTGCAATTTCCTTGGGAAAAATGAAGTACTAGTAGTAGTTGCACAGATAGACATGTAGAGTTTGTACTATTTTTGTTTTAAAGGAATAGAAAGAATAAAATACTATATACCAATTTAATATGTGGTCTAATCTAATTCTGTTTTTTGGCTATGATTTAATATTTAGAGTGAATATTTATAGCCATATGTTGTTACTGTATATAAATATATACATTAATTTCCTTTGTTTTTAAGGGAGAAATTGACCATTTTTGTATATATTTAAAATTAATTTTGATATTATTCTTGTCTCTTTAGTCCCTAAAGTTACTTTCAAAGATTTTGTCTTCTATAAGAAATTGTGACATACGTTGTTGCATTAAATGGTTTAGCCATTTTTGATTTCTTATTCCCATTTCAGATATGGTTGAACGGGAACATGCTCAAATTGCTCCAAATGGGAGTGGTTTTGAAGGACGAGCAAAAGGAAATCGTAGCAGAATGCGTCGCAAGAGGACTAGAGTCTGTAATGATTCAGACTCTGAGCCTGAAGTCATAAGGAATGACTCACGAATGCTGCAAAGTTTGAATAGAGAGAAAAGAGCTTGTAAAAGGGAAGGAAGAAGATTACTTAAAGAGTTCAAGAATATCAAAATGGACCAAGTTGAAAATTTACCAAATTTCCTCAACCATTTTTGTACTAAAATGGATGAAATTTATGATAACTACATTTATGTTGAGGATTGGGATGGACTAGGCATATTGTACAGTTCCTTACCAGATTTTTGGAAGAAAGAACTAGCCGGAATCTATCACGACTTTGGTCCAAATGAACCATTATGGAGGTTCACTTTGGCCTTAGAAGCTAGGTGGCCAGCATGATCTCATAGTATCATAGTTTAGTATTTTAAAACTTGTATTTTTACAAATTCTGTTATGAACACATGTTAAATATCTATTATATGTATATGTGTTTATTCTTTATTATTTGCATAATAGAACATTGCAGCAAAATGATTAAACTTGAAAATTTGTGTGATTAGTCTTCAATTTATAATATTACACATTAAGAAATTAACTTCTAGTTTTGGTCAAATGTTTAGTTCGTAGATGATGATTGAAAACTTTCGTGTTCTTTCGATTTTACACTAAGCATGAAACCTTTATGTGAATTGATTTGCTTAAATGTGTAAGTCGCATGCATTATTGATAAATATACTTGCGTAATTGTCTCTTAATAACAGACATGGCATCAAAAAGCATAATTGCTAACTTGAACAAAGGTGAAAAACTAAATTGTGACAATTACGACATTTGGAGTCGTAAAATGTGGTATGTACTGGAAGAGAAAAATGCTCTCGAAGGTATTAACCATGTTTTATGTCAACCAGAGGAGGGTAACACTGCACAACACAGAAGAGACCTTGAAGCTTATAAGGCTTGGAAAAAGGCTGATTCCATTGCACATGGAATCATTGTTAGTTTTGTGGTTGATAACCTCATTCATGAGGTTGAGGAATTTCCTACTGCTCATGCCATCTAGGTACACTTGCGAGGAACATATGGGGGTACATCAGTCACCCGCCTCAGACAGCTGACTATCAAGTTTGACACTTACAAGACTCGTCACGATCAGAACATCAAACAACACCTTAGGGTGATGTCTAATATGATAGCTCAACTCAAAAGTGATGGTCATGTTCTCTCGGATAAGCAACAGGTTCAGGCAGTGATTCGGTCTCTTCCCAACAGTTGGGAACATTTGAAGGTTAACTTAACCCACAATGATAACATCAAAACTTTTTCTAATGCTGCCCGTCATGTTGAACTTGAGGACGAGCGGCTTGGTGCTGCTAAAACTGCTTCTAATGCCTTTATGGCAGAATCAAGTGGTAAGAAGTCTTCAGGCTTCAAGCGTAAGAAAAATTGGAAAAAGAACGGGAAGGGTAAGGAGACCGAAGAAGGATCCTCTAAGCAAAAGAACAAGCCAAATTTCAAGAAGGGAAAATGATTTTTCAAGAAGAAAGACAAGAGCAAGATGAAGTGCTACAATTGCCAAGTTATGGGGAATTTTACTTGTGATTGTCCTGAGCAGAAAAAGGTAGCATTTCTAAACGCATCTCTAAGTGCTACGTATGTTTCTACCACTGCTTTATTAACTGAATCTTATCCTATGTGGATTGTAGACTCAGGAGCCACCGACCATGTGAGTCGTGATCGAGAAGCGTTTGTGGAGTTCCGTCGAGTTTCACCTGGATCAAGGTGGATATATGTAGGAAATAATGCAAGACTTGAAGTCAAAGGGATTGACACTTGCAAAGTAGACTTGCGTGGTGGTCGGTCATTGATGTTGCATGACGTCCTATATGCTCCATAGATTTGACGAAACTTAGTATCTGTGTTTGTTATTTTAGATGTCGGTTTCAATTTATTTTTTAGTCACAATGATATTAGAATAACTCTAGATAATGTTTTTTATGGTTTTGGACTTCGTTATGATCGCTTTATAGTTTTAGATTGTAATCCTTCAACTTATGACTATTATGTTGACCGTTGTGTAATGACATGTTATTCTAGTAATAATGATGTTGATATAATCACATGGCATGCTAGATTGGATCACATAGGGCAAGATCGAATGAATAGATTGGCAAAGAAAGGACATCTAGGTTCTTTTTCCAAAATTGAAATGCCAACTTGTGAAAATTGTCTTCCCGGAAAGATTACACGTAAACCATTTGGGAAGGCTAAAAGAGCTGAATTCCCACTACAATTAATCCATTCTGATATCTGTGGTCCAATGAATGTGAGGGCAAGGTCTGGTGCTTTATATTTCATTACATTTATTGACGATTTCACACGGTTTGGTTATGTCTATTTGATTTCTCATAAATCTAAAGCACTTGAATGCTTTAAAAGATACTTGAATGAAGTTGAGAATCAATTAGAGAAAAGTATAAAAGTTTTAAGAACTGATAGAGGTCGTGAATATTTGTCAAAACAGTTTGAAGAAATGTCTACTAAAAAGGGCATTATCAGACAGTTAACTATTCCTTATACACCTCAACAAAATGGTGTAGCTGAAAGAAGGAATAGAACATTGTTGGACATAGTAAGGTCTATGATGGCGCAGGCAAATTTATCAATCTCCTTTTGGGGGGATGCGTTATTGACTGCGGCCTACATATTGAATAAAGTCCCTTCTAAATCAGTATCTTCTACTCCTTATGAACTATGGACTGGTTATAAACCAAACCTTAATGATCTACGACCTTGGGGTTGTGTTGCATATATTAAAGATCGTTTTGGTGAGTTTGGTAAACTAAGTCCAAAAGGAAAGAAATGTATCTTTATAAGATACTCAGAACACTCCAAAGGGTATGTGTTCATTGGTGAATTGGAGGATGGAAGTACTACTGAAATTGAATCACGAGATGTCACATTTCTGGAAAATGATTTTCCCAAAAAGGGTGAAATAAAGGATAGTGAGCCTCTTTATGAAAAGTTGAATTCAGATGATCAAATAATATCATAAGACATGCTTGATAATCCATTAGATCAAGAAATGGCTCTTGGTCGAAGTGGGAGTTATGATTCCCAAAATCCTATAGAGGAATCTGAACTTCAATTACGTAAGAGTACCAGAAAAGGTGTACCTAAACGATCTTATGAGATTGAGGATTATGTTTTCTTGGTATCTCCCACAGAATTGGATGAACCTAATTCTGTGACTGAGGCATTATCGAGCCCTGGAAAAGATGAATGGATGAAAGCGATGAAAGAAGAATTAGAGTCCATGAAAACCAATAAAGTCTGGGATCTAGTTGACCTTCTTTCTGGGCGTAGGGTTATTGGGAATAAATGGATTCTCAAAGTTAAACGCAAATCAGATGGGTCAATAGAAAGACACAAAGCACGATTGGTGGCAAAAGGATTTACTTAAGAAGTTGGAATAGATTATGAGGAAACTTTTTCACCAGTTGTGAAGTTCACCTCAATTCGCTTACTTTTGGCTATTGTTACACGTTTGGATTTAGAATTACACCAAATGGACGTGAAGACTGCTTTTCTCAATGGAGAACTAAACAAGGAAATCTACATGGAACAACCTGTAGGTTTTGTTGTTAAAGGCCAAGAAAAGAAGGTTTGTAAATTGAACAGATCAATATATGGCCTAAAGCATTCTTCAAGGCAGTGGTACCTGAGATTTCATAAGGAAGTGATTTCATTTGATTTCACCATGATCGTTGAAGACCATTGCATTGTTGAAGACCATTGCATCTATGTGAAGAAGTCCAATAGAATGTTTGTGATTCTTTCGCTTTACGTGGATGATATTTTATTAGCTGGAAATAATTTGCAGTATCTGAAAACTGTTAAGTCATGGCTTTCAAAGTCATTTGACATGAAAGATATGGGTGAAGCAGACTATATATTGGGTGTAAAAATCCAAACAGATAGTTCCAAGAAAATTTTGAGTCTATCTCAAGAAACATACATAAAAAAAAATTTGGAACGCTTTCGAATGAATAGTTGCAAATCCATGGATACTCCTATAGCAAGAGGTGAAACTTTAATCCTTGAAATGTGTCCAAAGACTGGAAAAGAAAAGGAAGACATGTCTCGAGTTCCATATTCTAGTGCGATTGGGAGCTTGATGTACGCTATGATGTGTACTCGCCCAGACATTTGTTATGCCGTAGGTATGGTTAGCAGGTATCAATCCAATCCTGGAAGAGATCATTGGAAAGCAGTAAAGAGAATTTTTCGATACCTGAAGGGAACTGCAGATTATTCACTATGCTATAGTGGATCTAATTTATTCATAAGAGGTTATACAGATGCTAATTAGGCTGGTGACCGGTATGATAGAAAATCAACCTCCGATTATGCTTTCTTACTAAATGGTGGTGCTACTTCGTGGAAAAGTAAGAAACAAAATTGCACAGCCCTTTCATCCATGGAATCTGAATTTGTAGCTTGTGCATCTGCAGTACAAGAAGCTGTTTGGTTAAAGAGATTCTTTGAGCATTTGGATATTGCAAAGAATTCTAAGGGTCCCATTATTTTACATTATGACAGTCAAGCGGCTATCGCATATACGAAGGATCCTAAGTATCACAGCAAAACCAAACACATAGACATCAAGTATAACTTTGTGAGAGACATAGTAGCAAATGGAGAAATAAATTTACGATACATTCCTACACGAGAAATGATAGCTGATCCCTTTACGAAGGCGATATCTAGAGACTTGTTTGAGAAACATGTTATGGCTCTAGGTTTGCGTAGGATATGATTATATTTTTGTATTGTAAAATAACTTAATTGTTATGATATTTTTATCAATATAAGACTCTTGAATTTATGTTCATATCTCATATGCATGTGATAATGTGTTTTATTTATAAAGTGTGTCGAACTAGTCGGGAGATTGGCTCTCTCATACGAGCAATCGCCTCTTACGTCGAGGAACGTGAAGAGATGAGTTCCACCATCATATTATGACTTGTTTTGCAAAGCCAGATGTGAGTTTCTATGAGAAGATGGATTTGAGGATCATTAAAGAAAGAAACTAAGGTTAGACATTTAGAGGTGTCTAGACCAAGATCTGTACGATGTTGAATGACTAAAAGAATCAGACACACGCACCACTATAAGGTGAAAACATCGTAGCACGTGTTTCATACCACGCGTGCTTAGTGACCAATGGGTCAATGGAAGAATGAATCCCTGCTTCTTCATTGTGTGAAACCTTAAAAGTTATATTAATTTTTCATTAAAATACCCTTTGACCTTAAGCTGTTTCTTGAAATTTCGATCAGTGTTGCTACTTTAGCATGTTACTAATAGCTATGAGTAATTCGGCAATGCAGTATATGTCTAAGAAAGCAGTTGATTTGAAACAGATAGATTCGAGTAAAAAGGGAAGACAATAAAAATCAATAATTTAACTTGTCAACACAAGCCGGCTATTACACTAACCATATAGGTGTCAAGTGTAATTGTGTATGTAAAGTTAAACATGAACTCTAGTTCACCTCCTTGAGAGGATGAGGGATCGGCTAAGTAACTACTGAAGTAGTGAATAATGTCTGGGGTATTGTGAGTAAAAGTATCCTCATATTAGTAGCGAATTCTTTCCGTATGTGATTGGATTCCTACGTGTAGCTTGTAAAACCTTATAGGTAAAGCTCTTGATGCTTACAGGTCGCACGAACTATTTGTCGTATGAATTGGGTGTCTTGTTGATGTTGTACTGGCTCGGATCTTGTCCACCATGTGCGAAGTGGGAAATGTTAGCATTTGCGGGTTACCGGTCACCCATGTGTACCGACCCGACCCGACCCGACCTGACCCATTTTGTTTTTATCTGATAAGAAGATAAGATGAAGTTATCTTAATTCAAAATTTGGAGGGAACGATTACAAAGTGACCTCTAAACTGCTATTGAAGATCCCCTTTATATTTTGTGTTTCTTTCTCAGAAAAACAATGGAAAAACAAACAACAAAATAAGTGCTAAGAAGGAATACGAATTTCGATCTTCACTTAACAAAAACACCTAAAGGCATCTAGTTTGTGATAAATAGAACTCTGTTTCCTAGTGATTCAAAGGTGATTTGGGGCAGATTCGTGTGGTAGCAAGTTCAACAAATCTTCCGCTGTTTTAAGGTACATAATTCATTGTCCTTGCTCCGTATAATTAACAAATAAGATATCCCTTGGCTTAACCACATGGTCAAGTTTGTATATTGAAATTGTAAGAAGTACCAAAATTTACGTTCATCACCTGGATCACCACTAAAATCAGTCAGTATATCTCCACCTTGTATACCTATCATAATTTTTTTTAATATAGATAGAATAATTATCAATATCAATAGCAAGAAAGTCTTGCATAGATTGTTGCCAAGTGGCAGCCTATATTGAAGCCATGTGTTAGTTTTAAGACAACTTAGTTAAAGTTAGGTGCTAATCAGTTGTTAGTTATAATGTTCAATTTAAAACTAATTAGGTAATTTGAATCTTAAAATATAAAATGTTAAATTATCTATATATTTTTGACGTATTCTATTGTGAATAGGAAATTACCTACATTTAAGTGTTAAATAAAATATTCTAATTTTAATTATTTCCATATTTTAACAGATAAAAAATATGCTAATATTTAAATATTAAATTTTCTTACATCTTTTTAAATTTTGATGGTTATTTTTTTTTTTACATTTTCTCAAATTCAAACACGTACACTGTTAATCATAGTTATGATTAAATATTTACTCATTTAATAGGAAAAAAATTTCAAATTATTTACATTAATTTTTTAAACTTAAAATATTTTTAATAAACATGTTTAGCCTTTAGGACTCCTTTTGTGGGAAGTTATCAGATTTTTATAATAAATATTTAAACTAACTTTCCATAACTATTCCTTCTTTATAGCAAAAAATATGAGATGGTTTACATCAATTTTTAACTTAACAATAAATTTTTAAACATGTTTAGAACTCTTTTTTTGGAAAGTTATCAGATTTCTTATACGAAATATTAAACTAACTTCTCACAACTACTCCTTCTTTATGGCAAAAAAAATACAAATTGTTTACATTAATTTTTTAAACTTAAAATAAATTTTAATAAGAATATTTATAACTCTTTTTTTGTGGAGAAAATGTTTGTAATGATATACTCACCTTCAAAAATAATTTTAAAATATTTTTCATATTAACTGACATACTTTAAAATTCAAAGGTAGTTTAATACGATCCGTATAAAGGTAAAACTTCTTTAAAATTCGTGAAAGAATACAAATTTTAACTGCATAATTATTTGGGTGAAAAAAATACGCAATAATCAATTCAAGCAAAAGAAAAAGAAAAACAAAACCTAGATAAATATTACATAATCAGTAATTTCTTCACCCACGTCTACAACTTCTCCACATAACCTTTTTTTTTCGGAAAAGCCATTAACAAAAGAGACAAGCAATATGTTAGGCTTTTTAGTTGGCTGTGGGGTGGTGAAAAGGTGAGGCAAGAAAGAAGATTCAAAAGGGTCAATTGTTCTCCAACGAAATTGGTAATGAGGAATCACCCAAATTCTCACTAACAAATTTATGTATACCTGTGTCATGATTTAATAGTCGGATATCAATATATTTGATAGTACTCTCGAAATTTATTTGTCCTTTCTCTAAATTCCTTCTATAAACTATCTTTATTGATGTTTAATTCAAATTTTGACATTTATGGATCATAAGGTCATAATTGGGATCAATCGGCTTATTTTCTATTTTATATGTTGTGGAGCTTTAATTTGCTTCTGATTTGGTAATTCTGCTTGACAAAGTTTTGTTCTTCTTTCTTCTTTCTTGCGAATTGAGATGTTCTCCTGCAAATTCATCTGTAACTTTCTGAATTTCAGTCTGCTCCATTTGTTACTTCACATCAAAGTAATAGTTTTCATGACAGAATAATAATTCAAATTTGGAGATTGTGGTTGTTAAAGTTTGCTACTTTTTCAAATTGTGTGCTTTGAGTTTTGAGAGGGAAAAAATCTTCTTTTATAAACCAGATTCTTAATTCCTCATTTTTTTTACTCATAAAGGTACAAATCAAATCTCCAACATATATCTCCAGAATCACCATTTCCAGCAGCAGATTTCATTTGATTGGTAAGCTTTCTTCCCCTACGATGTCTGTATATATGTATTTATGTATAGAACCTTGTTTTCAAATAATCTTTTTTTAAAACCAAATCTTTATTTTCCCTTTGGAATTAGATCTTAGTGGTATGACCTTCAATTATGAATTGGGTTTAAGTCATTTCTATGAATTTTCTTGATTATCCTATACTTTTGAAGTATTTTTAAGTTAGTGTTCTTAATTATTTAGTAGTGTGGTTGAATTGGTATTTTACAGTCTTTCTCTTTTCTTTTCAAAATTGGTATTGCAAATTGACTTGGTAATTCCTGCTCTTCCCCTATCATGTTTCCGCTATGATTTGTTTGCCTTTTTTTCGTCCAAGGAACTTGATGTTAACAAATCCTAACTAATTGCAGTTTTCAGGATTGAAACTGATAGTATAACTTCTCACACACGTTCCACTCCCTGCTATATCTCTCTCCATCAACAGTCATAATTCTTTAGTACCTTTCTATTTCTATCGTTGCAAGAACAACTTTCATTTTCATTGTGAAACAATTTGGTTGATATCTAGATGTTGTTTGTTTTTTCAAAAGATAAGAAGAGAAAAGTGATGACAATTGAACTAAACTAATAAGGATATTATGATATTGAGTAACTAACAATGTTAGGTATCAAAAAAAAAATATTTGAGTTTACTGTGGAGATTACTTTAGATAACCCAACTGTTGTATCTTTTTCTAATGATCCAGATGATAGCGAAATGAATAGCCTGAGTGCCCCTGAATTCAAGTAGTTTATACTTAGTATTTAGGCCATCTGAAGAGTATAAAAAATAGAGTATTTATGTCTTTCTCTATATCAATTATGCTTCAATTGTAACTTAGGAGAAAAATAAAGTCACGTTCATGAGTTACGGTAGATATTTAATTTTTCTTATTTATTGAATGATTACATAGACGTAGTAAGTTGTTAATCTTATTCTTTCAATTTTTCAGTTGGTACACTTACCCTACTATATTTCCTAATAAACATACTTATTCATGTTATTCATAGTCTTTATCAAGGTTTCTCTTTATTTGAATGGATGTTAGAGTGTAAAATGTAGCACTATGAACGGCTTTGAAAACCTTACAGGTAATCTATTTTCTCAATTTCTAATGACACTTTACAAGTTTCATATTTGGATTGTGTCAATAAACAGCTTTGATAAGTTCATGCCTTTGCTCAACTATTCTTTCGGGTAATTTCAACTATAGTTTTGGACTGTTACTTTTTCTATTTCAGTATTTCTGCATATGAATGCTTTTATGACATATTTTTGATGAATTTAGTATCTTTTGGGAGCTTCATCTTTTGGTATTTTTAATTAAATTGGATGTTGTGCCTTATTGTAAATTACCATATTTATTTCTCACACAAAATGCAATTGAGCTTGGACCAGGGTTGCCTCTTAATGTACCATCTGAATTACATTTGTACCAATCCTGATTAGACTTTCTCCATGTCACCAAAATAGACTTCAGTTGAGGCCTATAATTCTACAGAAATTCCACTAAGAGTGGCCAACTAGTTGGAACTTCCTTCAACCAAGGATATCTAATAAGGGTCAAGTTATGAAGATTCAAGTTAATCTCATATATGACCCTATTCAGAGAAATAGATCCACCATGATTAACTTTGTTTCTTTTTTTTCATAATTGCTAACACACCAACCCTGGAACAGTATGAATAATAGATTTGAGCCTACTAACCACCTCTGTACCCCACCATTTTGAGAGTGTCTGATGACACTAAATGAAAGGACCTTCAACACCTGCACTTAAAGCATAATACTCCCGAACCCTTAAACCACTTGTAATGAATAAATAATGAACTATTTCTAGATGAGGTGTAAGACAACACCTACATCTAGATACCAGATTAATGCCACACCTCTGAAGTACATCATCTATAGGAATCTTGAACTTCCACAATCTCCACAAGAAGAAATTTATTTTAAATGGCACCCCTTTGCTCCAAATATTCTTCCAATTCTCGGATACCTCATTTATATGCCTCACCCATTGATAAACACTAGCTACTGTAAATTTCTCATTAGTAGTTGGCATCCACCAAGGGATATCCCAAGGTGATGCTTCCTTACATATGGTTATGGTATCCATAGTATGTTGTACAATATCAGTTGGTAAAATCTCATTCATCTTCTGTTCATTCCCCAATCTTTTCCAATTATCAAACTATATATTTGAAGATCCAACAGTTAGCTCCCGCCATATTTCTTGTTCAATAGCATCTCTAGATTTCGGCATCTTTTTTCAAACTTGAGAACCACTCTTCCACTGAACCACAATTGGGATAAGTTTCTTGCAATACTTATTCCATATATAATATGTCCAAAGAGACCTTGTAGTTCTACAAATACACCATAATTTTGCAAACATAGCTTTGTAAATATCAAAAAGATCTCTAGACCCCACACCCCCTTCTTCTTTTGGAAAGCACATCTTATCCCAAGACACCCAATGTTTACTCTTACCTTCTTCTTTTGTACTTCAAAGGAATCTGTTAAAGATCTTATGATGTTCATGCAAGATAAACTTTAGAGGAACTGCAACAGATAGAAAGTAAAGAGGAATACTTTGTTAATCAATACTGTCATCCCCCCAAAAGACAAGAATTTACCCTTCCAATTCTGCAGTCTACCCTTCACCTGTTTTATCAAATCATTATAATAAGCCTTCCTCTTCTTTGTATGTATAATTGGACAACCTAAATATTAAAATAGAAACTGCCCTTGCTCAAAGCCAGACAAACTTTTCACCTCATTCATCAATGTAACAGCAACCTCTTTGTACATATAAAATGAACTTTCGTTCTCATTTATCAATTGCCCTGATACCCTTTGATAATCCTTCAACACTTTCATCACTAAATCTAAATATGACTTGTCTGCAGAGGTGGAGATTATTGTATCATCTGTATATGCTAGATGATTTGGTTCCTACTCCATTTAGGCAACCCATAACCTCTGTACATTCCATCATCAAATAAAGCATTAAGAGCTCTAGACAAAACCCCTGCTGTTAGAATAAAAAGAGTAGGTGAGAGTGGATCACCTTGTAGAATGGAAGAACCCATTAGCCTGGCCATTGATGATGATGGAATACCAATGTTTGCTACCAATCTCCATATCAAATCTATAAAAATCTTAGAAAATCCCATTTTCCTCATCACATTGGTCATATACAATCATGATACCCTATCACAAGCCTTTGATATATCCAGCTTTAAAACAACATTAGCTGGTTTCCCCTTCAATGTAATGTTTGTAATAATCTCCTCTGTAAAAAAGACATTTTCTATAATCCTTCTTCCCTTGACAAGGCCTGATTGGTTACTAGATATTCTAGGTAAAAACCCTTCAATTTATCATGTAAAACTCTAGAGATCACCTTGTTGATAAAATTGCTAAGACTAATAGGCCTGAGGTCAGTAAAGTTTTCAGCAACTTCTTCTCTGGGATCAAAACCAGATTTGTATGAATAATACTTTTCGGAAGAGTATTACCTTCAAAGAGATCCTTCACCATATCAAAAACATCCATCCCCACAACATCCCAACAATGATGATAAAAAGTACCATAGAACTCATCTAGCCCATACGTACTACTGCCCTTCAAATATAAGACTGCTTTCTTGACCTCCTCTATTGTAGGAGTTGCACATAATATTTCATTATCTTTCTCAGAAACAGCTTTCTGGCATGTGATTCAGCAATTTAAAATTAGTGTTTTCTTATTCTTATGTAAATTGAGCCTTGAAACATTTGATGACCTCCTCCGCTATCAAATCATGATTATCAAGCCAATCACCTTCAATATTTTTTAATTTTATTCAATTGCAGCCTCTTTCTCATCCCTTTCACAAGATTATGAAAAACATCTTGTGTTTCTATTTCCTTTTTCAAACCAAGTGATACCAGTTTTTTGTCTCCAAAACTACTCTTCAAAATGTAAATACTTCTTTACCTCTGCTTGTGCTTTTTACATCACCATTTTATTTTGTTGTGTAGGTTGATCCTCAAACAGTTTCTTATTTATCAACATAATCTCTTCCCTGATTGCAAGTTGCTGAAAAATGTCTCCATATCTATTTATGCTCCAACTACTCAGTGCCTTTTTCAAGTTTTTAATCCTATACTTGAATAACCAAAATTTATTCCCAACCTCATCTATTTTCCAGTTTTGCTTCACTATATCCAGCATATTTCCATCTTCTACCTAAAAAGCAAGGAATCTGAAAGGTTTAAAATATTGTTGAGTGCCTTTCATCATAGTAAGGAGTAGAGGTGCATGATCAGACCCCGTCCTAGGCAAATGTTCAACTTCCAACATAGGAAATCATTCTGAAGAGATTCATTTATCAACAATCTATCCAATCTCTCAAAGATACAATAATTCCCTGCTCTACCATTCCACCATATAAATGGGTTTCCTTTAAAAGAAATTCCTTTAAGTTCACAAGAGTTTACACAAAAAGAAAAACCTTCAAGCTCTTGTTGTGTAACTGGTAGGCCCCTATTTTCTCTTCTTCATTCAAAATAACATTAAAATCTTCCTTATTAGCCATGGTAAATTAAAGCGTGCCACGCTATATATGTTACTCCATAGATGGATCCTTTCAGCTTCAGTACATTTTGCATACACCAAGTAATCAACATGTATTTCTGATCTTCTGTCATTAAAACTTTATTGGTAACCTGTTGCTTTGTATCACTTACTATTTCCATTTTTACATCATCTCTTATGAAGTACCTGATCTTTCTATTGACATTAGCCTTTTTACTAGACATATTTAACCTTCTTCTATATCTTTAAATCTGGCACTCTTGTTGAAAAGGCTCCATAAGTGCTATTAAAAAGAACCTGTGATGCCTATTAAGCATTTTCAATCTATTAAAAGCTTGTTGAGTATTAACAGACCTAATACTTCAAAAAATTACTTTTAACATCATTTAACAGCTTTCGCAGTAACCACCCCTCTTTTTGGAACTACCCTTTTTGGTATCTAATTGTCTGTAGCTGCTTGTTTCTTCCCTCTTTTGCTACTTTTCTTTGTAGATCTAGGAGATAAGTCAGCTTGGCTACTAACATACTCCATCGCATTGTCCTTATCACCTTCTACTTCTTCATTATTGCTATGCTCTGAATTTGTTATTGTTGCAGGGATTTCATCCACCTGGTGTGTAACTATATTATGTGAAGTCTTGATAGGACTCTTATGATCTGTGGCTGGCTCAAGCTCCAAGAGTTGCTCTTGACCTATATCTACTATTGCATCGGTAATGTTTATTTCACCCTCCTTTAAACGACTGATTTGTTGGTCCTCTAAATTAATCTCTGCAACTACTGCTAAAGGCTTAACAATAATTTTAGGATCTTGACAGATAATGGCCTTCTGCTGCTGCTCTACTAACATATCAATTTCTTCATCCTCCAGGTTCAATTCTTGTTCCATCTCCACTCTATCACCCCATTTGGTACTGTTCTCTCTCTTTTATTGTGACTTTTTCTTACTGCTTTCTTGCTTCTTTGGAGTGTGATCAGATTTCTACAATGGACTTGGAGTTTTCTCACCAATATATGCTATATCAAAAGCTTTCTCCACCCAGTCCCTTGTAGAATTCTCTTGTTGTTTATTATTAACTTTTTCATCTAAAGCTTCATTTGTGATCTCCCTCCTTAAGCACCTCAAAAAGAATTGCTATTGAAAGTACATCTTTTGTTGCATCTGCATTTTTATTATATATGAACCTACTAATCTTTCTTGACCTCTCTTATATCTACATCTTCTATTTTGTTGCTGCTGAGTTTGATTCTATTATATGACCTCTTCAGGTTCCTCTACTGCTTATCTCAATTCAAGGTGAAACACTCTACACTCATGCATCTCATGGCCTTATAACTTGCATTTCTTGTAGTAAGTTGGAACCATATCATATTTGATTTTCAGTTTGATGCTCCTTGTTTCTTTAGTAGCTTCATTCTCAATATCCATCATTACATGTTGGTACCTTTCAGCTAATAAATCTAATTGTACTTTACCTCTGGCACAGCTTGGTCGTGTTTTGTTAACAGTGGCAACATCCAAGTGCAGGGGTTTTCAACAGCAGATGCAAGTGGAAAAAATGATTCTTTTACTGTAACACCCCGTACTTTTCTAACTTCATTTGATACCTTGGGGTCATATCTACCTAGGTGTCGAGATTTTATGGGTATGTGTTTTATAGTGTCATTGGTGAAACATTTGATATCGGACCTAATATGTGCGATTAGACCTTCGTAGGAGGTGTTTTGTGATTTCGTGGAACATTTGTGTAATACCCCGTACACATTCCAACCTCATTTGGTGACTTGGAGTCATGTTTACTTGATGATTAATATCACTAAGTAAGTATTTTGTAGTGTTTTGATAAGGTATTGGACGATATGCAAGTGTTGGAAAAATGGCCGAAAAATTCAGCAAAGCATGGAAACTTGAGCCACTCACTATTTCAGGGGGGGTGGCGCAAGCCCCTGATTCAGAGGGCAGTGATTTCTTGCGCCACTGCCTTTCTTTGCAGCAGTAGCGCAAGGCACAAAAAATGTGCCCTTCCGAGCTCGTTTCGCAACGCAATTCTACGTCGATTCTTATATGGTTTCTTTTGGTTCTTTGGAGTTCTTTGAGCATTGTTAAAGCTTCAAATACTTCAATACACTCCTACATACTCCTACATGATCAAATCATGAAACATAAATAGTTATCCAAAATGTTCAATGAAGCCATGGGCGACTAGAATTCCTATTTTTGCAATTGAGACTACGAATGAGAATCTCGTAAACGAATATTGTCGTGACATTATGAAATTATTTAAACATGAGATATATGATGGATTACATATTAAATTTGATGGGTTAAATGGATATGTGTCATTGGGCTCACTTAAGGCCCAAAATGAAGCAAAAAAGGCAAGGCTCAATGGAGCAAATGACCCATTCTTCCACTTTGACCAAACAACCATTGCATTTAATGCAAGAAAATGGCTAAGGATGACTTGAGTACTATATAAAGGCCCCAAAATCAGATTTTTATTCCTAAACACACATAACACATTTTGGAAATTTATAAGACATTTCCTTTTGGTTCTCTCAAACCCTAAGAACCCTAAGCCCTTTTCTTTGGACAAGATCATCCTATTCCAAGCCTTGGTAAGTATTTATTCTCATGGATTAACATATTATATGCATGGGAGATTATGTATATCATGTTGGTTATGCTTGGAAATGGTGGACATAGTACTTTGTGTTTTTATATAAGATTTGTGATCCATGAGATTCAAGCTTGAATTATGACTTGTGACTTTGATGGAAGAGCATGGTATGGATAAAATATGAACATGTATGGTGTGATTTTTTTATTAAACTTGTTATTTTTCTAAAAGTGTAAATTGTGGGATTTTGGCCGATATGTGCTATGAGGTGTATTAAGGTAATTTGATGGATTATTTGTG
Source organism: Capsicum rhomboideum (assembly GCA_031232105.1). Classification (NCBI taxonomy): domain Eukaryota; kingdom Viridiplantae; phylum Streptophyta; class Magnoliopsida; order Solanales; family Solanaceae; genus Capsicum; species Capsicum rhomboideum. The sequence continues at coordinate 50,313,734 of CP124710.1, read as the reverse complement.
ATGTGGTGTGGATAAGAAAGTGTAAAGGAGAAGTGTTGTGGTGAAATGTATTGATTATCATGTATTGGTCAATGTATGGAATATTGGGGGATTTTTGGAATAATAATTTCATCAATGGTTTTGTCAAGGGGAAATGGCATGTTTAAAGACAAACATGTAACTCATTGATGTTATATGCATTTGTAAAGTAGTTGATGGTTTATGTGAATCCCGTTATATATTTGTGTTGTAGAGTGACACATAAAGAAGGAGCGGGACTATTGTATGCACCTCTAGGATTGTATATTCGTACTGAGAATACAAGATATGTAAGGTTACTCTGTCCGTATCTTTCTGCGGCAAATAGTATTCACATTGACATTACACTAGTCCTATTCCGAAATGTGCTAAGGTACCTTATATCCGGTTTCCAATGGTTGCTATCATATGTTTCCTACTTATTGATTGGATGTGAATCACATGTCTCATGTTCATGGACTAATGTTCCAAAAGCCAACAAGGTTGTGTTCCAAAGTTCCAATAGTGATTACACTCATGTCTCTTGTTCATTGATTATGGTTCAATGGTTCCAATAGTGTTATGTTTCCAAGAATGTTATATTGCCAAGTTATTCACATGTCTCTCACTCATTGGTTAATGATCCAAAGCTTCAAGTAAAGTTGTGACTATCCTTGTATCAATTTCAAAGTAATGAACAAAGTAATGCATATATGTGTGCTTCCAAAAATGTCATAATCCTCAATGTAATAATCCTGCATGAGTGAGTGTATCCATGGGGTGAAATAAACACCTTCATTATGACGATCCCGATATTATGAGTGTATTCATGGGGTGAAATAAACACCTTCATGACGATATCCATGGGGTGAAAGAACACACCTTCATGATGACCATCCCAACATTATGGGTGTATCCATGGGGTGACACTAACACCTGCATGACGATATAATTTTCCCACTGATCAGTTGGGCCCAGGCAATATATAACTAATGACTGGCAAGCAAGTAAGGAGAGGTACAAAACTGAAGTAAGTATCGAAAGTAATGCACGCAGTTCCAAATATATAGATTGATGGCTTATCCATAATTGGGCATTCTCTTGTAATGTATTTTTCCGTTAAAGTTCTTATGTATTGACACAGCCTTACATACTCAGTACTTTCTTCGTACTGACCCTTTCTGGGGAATTTACCTTACTTGCTGCAGGTGCCAGTACTAGTAGGCCTCAACAGTAGGTCACCAGTGTTGCAGATCTTTGGTGAGCTCCAGTTTGTTCGGGGTTTCTCCGAGTCACAGTTGTACATATGTTTTGGTGTTGTACATGTTGTATAAAGCGGGGACTTGTCCCTACTTTTAGTTCATTTTGGTCAATGCATTTGTTAGAGGCTTTTGTAGACGGATGTGGGTGTATAAATGTAAAAGGGATATGTCGTTTTTGACTTGGTGGCCTCAATGGCCAAGTTTCGCATATGTATATATATCATGTTCCATGAATTCCATTATTGGTATCTAAAGCTATTGTGTGATTATGGTTTTCTTATGGCATGCATTTGATTGAACAGAGACAAAGCTTGGTTCTCTCGGGCCTTGTCGGCTACGAGTGCCAATCCGTCCCGATGGGATTCGGGGCGTGACATTTACAAAGAAAGTTGGTAAAAGATTTGAAAAGGAAATTCAGGCTAAAACTTGTATAGTTTTTTCTCCAGGTTAAAATTATCATCATAAATGAGAGGGCACATTCAGTAAGAATTACCATTCCTTGCATTGATGTAATAGACACTTTTGGACATAATGTTAATGAAATCTTCTCCCAATTCCAAATTTATTAGATCATGTCTTTTTCTAATAATCACTATCTTGCAATCTACTTTAATACCGCATTGCTTTGGTATTTGTTCTCGTAATTATGCTATATTCGGCCATCCGTATGAGAATTTGCCTACAATTGCATATTGTAGATCTTCAATTAAGTTCATTCGACTAACCTCCTGTTCCGTCCACTTGACTACCGAAACTCAGTCTATAATATCAACTTTGTTGATGGGAATGGGAGCAATATCAACTTTCTTAGACGTTGTCTTAATCTTTGTAACAGGATTAGTAATCGATGCATAATTACCAATCGGAGCCAATGGTTCTTTGGGTGTTGAAGTGTTTTTTGCATGTGAGTTCAATGGTGGGAATTGTGATGAATCGATGGGGAGGACCTGGCCAGCCATCTAAGATAACTGACCACCGATCGAGGTCATGAATGGTATAAAATTAGGGTTTGAAGCTCATAGGTTAGAGAGGGAAGATAGCGTTTTGCCTAGGTTAATTTTTTTTTGATAACTGTTTTCATAGTTCAAATTCGTTGCGAAAAATCTTTTTAACTTCTATATGTTCCTTTTAAAAGTAAAAGGTAATCTTCACATAATTATTAATAAAACTAATATTATTATTATTCAATAATATTAATACAACTAATTATGTAAAGGTAAAAGGTAATCTTTACATAATATTTGACAGAATACATATATATATATATATATATATTCAAGAAGCTGATTTTAATGAAAAATCTTAGTTGTTTTCATTCAATAGGAATCAATCTTAGTTGTGTTTTACCACAATATGAAATAATTAAATAATCTATAAAAAAAAATTTGTTGTAAAATACCAAGTGAATAGTTCTGAAAATGACACTTGACTTAATTCTAGGGTAAACTACCCTCCTTTTTATATATATAGATAGAGACATAATAGTTCATATTGTACACACTTGAAAATTACTTAATACTTGAAAGAATAAAAAATCTCTAATATCTTGTCTATCTACTTTTCTTGTCTATTTTATTAATCATATCATTATTCTTTTAGATTAGTTTTACAACAATCTACCATTTATTATATATGGAAAAATTATGCAAAATGTCCTTTGAGTTAAATTTCTTACACAAAAAATAACTCATTTTTTTGATTTATTACTGAAAATGGCCCGTCGTCTACCTTTCTTTCCATATATGGCCCGCCATTTTGTTTACAAAAAAGTTGGCTGGTAGCTTTCCATTTCTTTCTTGATGAAATCAACCATATAATTTCCTCAGAAAGCCCTTTTGATAGTGAAAAAGATTCAATATTTTCATTGAAACCCCATTTATAATCTCTTTTCAAGAATTTATGAAGTGGGTCCTCTTCATTACCTGGATCTTCAAAGTGGCCTTGGCATAATAGCTTAAGTCAGCAGCCCGAATCTTGAAAATACCTAAATTTGGGTTTCTGAGGGCAAGTGAATTAGGCAAAAAGTTCTGATAGAGCAGCAATATGGATCTACCCGTCTAGGTCTCATCGTGGTCATTGGTTGCTCTCCGATTCATTGGGAGCTTCCCCAGAGTTCAATAGTTTGTTGTGAGGGAGAAGACAGAGGGTGAAAGGGACTGTTTGGTTGATGTTTGGGTGGTGGGGTGGTGGAACGCCGGAAAAGGAAGGTTTGTTTGCCCAGAGCTTGGCCAGAAAAAAATGGGGAAATGGGGGAAGTGGAGGCTGACAGTGGTGGTGGGTTGGTTGTTGTTTGGGTGGTGGCATGGTATTGTACTGTACAGTATAGTACAATATAATGTTTGGATGGACTGTATCGTTTGCCGTTGTTTAATAACAGTTTTATTGTTTGGTTTGACGGTATGGTACTATATCGTAACTGGTAAGTTAACTAAAATGCCATTAATTATTATAAATGTTAAATTTATCAATAATTGTTAATAAAATACGTTAAGATAATTTTCTTCCTGCTAATTTGTCACAAATTGTGCCATGTAAATATATTAAGTTGTTAAATTCATGTAAATTCTAACAAAATCAATAGAAGAGTAGATCAAAATAAATGTAATCAGATTCATTTTTGTGATAGTAATAAATTTTATTTTTTTTGGTGTTTTGAGACGTGACCACCAACGACAAGTACAAAGTTTGAATGCATCTTTTGTGTATGCTACGGGTGTGTTCGGTATGGAGGAAAATGAAAGTTTTCATCCAAGAAAACATTTGCTAGAAAAATAAGTTGTTTCTTACTTTTTTTCTTGTGTTCGTTATGCAAGTAGAAAAATATTTTCTAAAAATATTTGTATATATTTAACACAAAACAATGAGAACGAATAGGATAAAGGGGTGGGGTAAGAAATAAATTATGAAATTTCTTTTAAAAAGAAAATTGGGGGGGCGGGGGGGGAGTAGTGGAGTGGGGGGTGAGGTAAGTTGAATTTTTTTGTTTTTGTGAGGGGGGAGGGAGTTGGTAGGGAGTGGGGGTGGGATAAGAAAAAAATTTGAAATTTTAAAAAAAATAAATTTAAAAAAATAAAATTTTATATTTTTTGGAGGGGTCGGGGGTTGGGATAGGGGGGTGAGGGTGAGAGTGGGGTAAGAATTTTTTTTTTTTTTTTTTTTTTGGGGTGGGGGAGGGAATATTTGGGTGAAGTTAAATTAAATAATATAAGGTTAAGGATAAAATATAATTTTGTAATATTAAGTAAGAATATAATTAAAAATAAAATAAAATCATGAGATATTATCAAATCGATGGTTACAGAAAGTAAATTTTTTTTATAATTATCAAAGCATAAAATCAAATTATATTATATATTTTAAAAAACAATCAAAACAAACGTGATTTTCACCTTACCATATCATACCCATACATGAAAACCACAATCCAAACAAAGTGGTAATACTCCTTTTATCACCCTCAATGCCTCCCCACCCCCGTGCCTCGCCAACTTGGCAACCCCTACTCCAACGTCACTCATTTTCCGTGATCTTTTACTTTCCATTTCTACGATTGATGATAAGAAAAAAATCCAGAAACGAAAATTCCGTATCAAGAATCTCTCGAAATATAGACACACAACAACTATATCTGCTAGCTGGCGATAAATACTTCTAACAACTTTCCTTTGGGGGTCTTTCCATGGCTTTGTAGCAGATCTTGCGGCTTCAATAAAGGAATCTTCCATTTTCTTGATCCGAATTTTCCACATTTTGGTTCAATTCCAGAAAAGGAAGTTTTCAACTGTCTTCATTGGCTTACAAGGACTGATTCCTTGATTGTGTGCGTAGATTTTAGTGTTAGCGTTGAACTTTTAGTACAATTTAATTTTGTTTAAATTGGTAAAATGGACGATAGAGGAGAATCGTTCGTGGCTGTGAGGAGGATATCGCAAGGATTTGAAAGAGGAAATAGTACTTGCCATTCTACTTCTGGTATATTCCTTTTTTAGTATCTTTTTTTTTTTTCGGTTTTTAGTTTAATAACGCAAATAAACATATTCTCTTTTCTGATGGCTCTCTTTCTCTCTCTACTTCTATTCCTTATTACTGCTTTCTTTATCTGGGTTTCTTTCTGTGGATTGAAATTAGGTTTAGTCATGCCTAGTTGCACTGAATTTTGTGGTGAGTTTGCATCCAATTTCCGCAATTTTTCTTCTGTGCCCTAGCTTTTTCATGACTGTTTTCTTTTATATTTATTAGAGCAAGAAAGATGCATGTATAAATTTTGGTAATGGATTGATTTATTCATGTAATTGAGTTATTTGTTCAGGAAAATTGCGGAATGACTTTTGATTTAAGCTACTGGAAAAGAATGGCAGTAGATTAATATCTAGAGCATCAATATTTTTGTCCAAGGAGGACAAAAAACTATAACTAACATTATGTCGAAATCGTAATGCATGATCTGACTACTATTATTCCATAGTTCTTGTTTGTAGGTTAAATTGAATGCCGGCTGTTGGCCTTTCATATAGGGAAATGTGTGAAGAGTAGCTTTAATGACTCCAACTATCACACTGATGGTCTGAGAGTGAACAGAACACTAGAAAGGAGTGGTTGAGAATGTCATTTATGTTAACTTTTGGAGTGGTATGGGCCGCATATGGATACGGGGTACCTATTTAATACCGTGATTAGTTAACCAGACTGTTCATCTGAGGTTTGCACTTTATCAGAAAGCAGGATTGTGTATTGAACTGCCCTATCAAATTCTGTGACCGGTTAATTTAAACTGTCGTGACATTGCTTTTTTTGTTTTCCTTCAAAAAAAATCCTCTTTCTTTGACAAATTTACATTACATAATTGCATCTGATTTTAGCTTTCAAATGGTAAAGTTGTGTGAAGGTGGTTCTTGTTTTGTACTCCATGTTGGGAGATGATTTTTTCTTCTTGTTGTGTGTAAAGAAGGTTAGTTCATGAATATTAACACACTTGAATGGTATGCTTATGTTCAATATTCCCTGCTGTTTTTGTACATCTGTAACTGCACTCTCTTGGTGCTTATTTCTCATGATCAACCTAATCTAAACAATGACAAAGAAAAAAAGTGTACAGATGTTTCCACTTCTCAGTGACCAATTTTTGCAGGTGGGATTACTATCTAGCTGCGTAGTGTAGCCCATGATATTTGTTCTGTAACATTTGCGATCTTTTGTTTTTGTACCCACACGTGTACCAATTGAACCTTGTCCTAGTTGCTGAATTGATGCATTCGTGGCACTTCTCTATTAGTTATGAAGCTTTGCTCATAGGATGTAGAGTTGTCTTCTCTCTGTGTCTAGAAAGATACACAACTCCTTATCCCCAAAAAGGAAAATAAATAAATAAAGGATCAACTTCTCTTCTTAACAATAAAAAAAGGATGCACTTCTCTTCTTGCGTCTAAATCTTTTTTTGTTTTATCTCTATACATAATGAAGCATGTTGTTACTGACAACTTGACCTCCCATTTTCTTTAGATTATCGTTTTCTTCTGTTACTGCAGAAGTCATGGCAGGATCAACAGCATGGCTTGGCAGAGGCCTTTCATGCGTTTGTGCCCAGGGAAGAGATATTGATACTCGTCCATCATTTGATCTGACACCAGCCCAGGTAATATTGTAGTGCAGGTTATATGAAGTGTAAGCTAGGTAAATTTCTAGGAGTGTCAGAAAACACGATGCAGTATTAGGCCCTTTTGATCCTCTCTTATTAAAAGTTTGTATTCTGGATAGGATTTCTTTGTGGTACGGCCAATATGCTATACAAATTTGTTTTCTGGTTGTTTTATCCAAGATTTTACATTTTAAAGTTACAACGAATAAGGAATGTCCTGAGTGTTGCGAGTGGTAGTGAATTGTGGTGGTGAATTGTGTTTGGTTTCTTAGTCATTCGGCTAATTCAGCTCATGTTGAAGTTAATATATTCTTTAACCCTCTTTTTAATAGTGCCGTCTCAGGCATGAATGTCTTATATCTAATTTTTCATGCTCTCCCTTATTCTCCGCAATCCGTAGATAACCAGTTGATAGTTCTGATGAGATTGCCATTTCAATTCCCCACTTATGTCAACTTATCCAGTTCTATTCTTAGAAAATATGTTATTAAGGGGTCGTTTGGTTGGGAAGAACTTATCCCGGGATAAATTATTCCGGGATAAGTTATCCCGGGATAAGTTATCCCACCATGTAGGTGGGATAACTTATCCCATCACTAAGGAATAAAAGGTGGGATAAATAATCCCAAGGCAACCTAATACCCCTAACCAAACGTGGGATAAAATTATCCCAAATTTTATCCCGGGATTATTTATCCCAATACCCCCAACCAAAGGACCCCTAAGATTGTTAAGCTTCACAGCACTGTGAGGAAGAATGGAATGTCTTTGGCACATCGGCGCTTATGGTGTTCTCTTCCACTTTGTTAATGTCAGGAGGAATGCTTGCAAAGACTACAAAACCGTATAGATGTTGCATATGATGGTTCAATTCCTGAACATCAGGTATTCTCTATTTGAAAATGTCTTGGCCATTTCCTTATGAACTTAAGACATAACATTTTTAAGGATTTTAAACATTCCATTAAGGTTGAATTTACATTCTCACTGCTCATCTCTGACTCTCTCTCCCTCCCTCTCTTTTACCAAAAGGAAGCTTTACTAGCATTGTGGAAAGCCGCCTTCCCTGTGGAAGAACTCCATGGTTTAATATCTGAGCAATGGAAGGAAATGGGTTGGCAAGGGAAGGATCCATCTACTGACTTTAGGTACATCAACATTCCCCCACCCCCCCACCCCCCAAAAAAAAAAAAAAGAAAAGAAAGCACTGATGGTTGAGCTTACCGATATTCTGAGTTCTTTGACATGTTTTGATTGGTTTTGATAGGGGTGCCGGATTCATATCACTGGAGAATTTGTTATATTTTGCGAGAAATTTCCCGGTACGTCCTCTTTCTGACTTCCCTTTATGGAGAGGTGACATAGTGAAATGTAAACCTTTTATGCCTATAATGACAAGCTATTCTTTAGCATTAACAAGTGCTATTTTTTGGTAATCATTGTTTCTTCTTAAACTAGTCTTTATGACTGTCTCCCAAGATGGTATTTTTTAGTCGGATGTTGTGTTAATACATTGATGCAATTGTCAAAGTATGATTCTATTTGATTCCTCAACCCTTAAAAACGTATTTGTAGTTGGGAGAGTGTTGGTTGATGGGCATCTTAAAGGATGGTTCAAGTTCAAGTGCTCTGCAATTCCTGCTATTGTCAAACAGAAAAGTTTAGCAGACACCCTTCTGTTTTCTTTGAGATACCATAACATCTAATTTTTAAAAAAAAACTGGGTATGTGTTTCTATCAATCATTTTATTTAAAGGTAATAGGGGTGACTTAAGAATGAACACGAGATAAATCAGGTAGATCTTTTTTTTTTCCTTCCAACTTTTTGGATAAATAGATATATTGGTGTATAAGGGAACCTTGAAGCAACGGTAAAGTTATCCCCGTGTGACCTATAGGTCGTGCCGTGGAATCAACTACTGATGCTTGCGTCATTGCATGTTACCTACATCACACCCCCTTGGGGTAAGGCCCTTCCCCAGACCTTGCGAGATACTTCATGTACAGTGTTACCCTTTTTTTTGTAGATTGTTGTAGATCTTGGTTGACCACGGAAAAGAGAAAATGTTCTACCATTCACATCCCTATGTCAACTGACTTGTAAAATCAAACAAATTTGTTGGATAGACGGTAGAGTATGAAGCTGCTTATTTGACATGTCAGATCTATTTTGTTGATCATTTTGGACCTATTTAGGCTGCAAAATGAACATAACTGTAAAAGTCTATGTGCAACACGTTCCAGTTTATGTATCCTTTTCAGTACCAAGATGGTACTGATTATTAATGAAAGACATCATACTATTATAAAGGAAAAGTCTCTGTTCCAGCAAGTTATGTGCCATCTAGTGTTTTTGAGAGCGAGAAGTGCAACTTAGTGATAATGGTCTACTTTGCTTAAACCGAGAAGCAAAACACTTGCTTGCATTTTTTTAAAAAATACGAAAATAAACCTTGCTCAGATAAATAAAATAACTAAATAAAAAAACACACAAAAATAATATATATAAGCAAATCAATTTGTAAAAAACAGAGAAGAAAAAGAAAAGTTGAAGAAGACCACCAAATTGAATAAATTAACAAACTAAATAAGATTAACCAACAACAACATACCCAATGTAATCCCACAAAGTAGGGTTTGGGGAGGGTAGAGTGTACGCAAACCTTACTCCCACAACAGAGGTAGAGAGACTATTTTTGAAAGACCCTCGACTCAAGAAAAACAATCCAAAGTAGTCCGGCAAAAGAAGTAATATAGGTACAAGAAACAACAACTAATAACAAAAACAACAGATAGTAACAAATAGAAACTACAACAAAACAATATGATAATCAAGGTACAAGGAATCAACAGATAGTAACAAAAATTGAAGGACAAGAAACTACAAGAGCAATATTACGACTACTAATAAGGACATACAACAAAAAAACACACTTCTACCTACTAACCTTCTATCCTAATCTGTGTCCTCCACACCATCCTATTTAAAGTCATGTCCTCGGTAAGCTGAAACTGCGGTATGTCCTGTCTAATCAACTCTCCCTAATACTTCTTCGGTCTTCCTTTACCTCTTCTAAGATAGTCCATAACCAACCTCTCAGACCTCCGGACTTGGGGCATCCGTGCATCTCTTCTTCACATGCCTGAACCATCTTAGTCTTGCTTCTCGCATCTTGTCTTCCATCGAAGCCACTCTCACATTTTCCCAAATATTCTCATTTCTAAGCCTATTTCTTTTAGTATGTCCACACATCCATCACAACATTCTCATTTCTGCAACCTTCATCTTCTAAACGTGAGAGTTCTTGACTGGTCAACGCTCTGCCCCATACAATATAGTTGGATTAACCACCACTCTGTAAAATTTGCCTTTAACTTTTGGTGGCACCTTCTTATCACACAAAACTCCAGAGAGGAACCTCTACATTATCCACCCTGCACCAATACGGTGAGTGACATCCTCGTCAATCTCCCCATTTCCTTGGATAATATATCCAAGATGCTTGAAACTTCCTCTCTTTTGGATGAGCCGTGTATCAAACCTCACTTTCACATTAGCCTCATACATTACGTCATTGAACTTGCACTCCAAGTATTTTCTCTTGGTCCTGTGCAACTTTTGAACTCTTCAGAATCCAGGGTCTATCTCTAAACCTTCAACTTAGCATTAACTCCGTCGCGAGTCTCATCAATCAGAACTATATCATCCGCAAATAACATACACCATGGCACCTCACCTTGTATTTACCAAGTCAATGCATCCATCATCAGGGCAAATAAAAACGGGCTAAGAGCTGATCCCTGGCGCCACCTCATCACAACTGGGAAGTGCTCCGAGTCTCCCTCACTAAATAAGATTACCCAATTAAATAAATTAACAGACAGAAAGACAAAAAGTGAAAATAAAAGAAAGTAGAAGCAACAAAACAATTTATCAAGAACGTAGAAGGAAGAAATGTTGAAGAAGATTACAGAAGCAATGGAAAAATAAAAGTAGAAAAGAAAAAGGAAAAAAAAAGGGCAGTGCAAAGAATACACAATGAATGAAGAAGAAGAAAATTGCATGAACTTTGAAGAAGCAGCAGTAGCAGATTTTGAAGAACCCTAGTTGCAGAGAGAGAAAGAGGAAGTGACCTTGTAACTCTAATTTCTTTTTCTAAAACAAGTCCCCATTATCTCGTTTTCCAATAAAAAATCACTTCATCTAAAAACTGAAGCGACCGCTTCCTCGCTTCCTCACGCTTCAAGGACAGAAGCGATTGTTTCAGTCAAACCTCTTTGCTCACCCTTAATAAGCTCTGGCCCATCGCCTCGCTTCACTTCGCTTCATTGCTTAAAGGGGTGAAAAACACTGATGCCATCCCAAACTTACCATTTGAGGCCTTGAAAGCTTAGATTAAAGAAAGGCCCGAAAAGATAACAAGAGTCCTAATGTTGGCTAGCGGTCAATAAAGTGAGTTGAGAGCCATGAGCACTCAGTTACTAATCCCAGTGGAGGTAAAAAAACTAGGTGATTTCTTCTCTTGTCCAAGTCTTGGTTAACAGAGTTACCCTTGTACCTGTGCTGGTGGGAGATAGCTGATACCTCATGGAATTAGTCGAGGGTGTGCAAGTTAGCTCGAACACTACGATTATTAAAAAAATTACTCCCAAGTTTGGCTGGTTTTAGTGTGCTTGAATCTAGTGACATATGTAATATCTGTAATATACTTCAACCGGGAAAAGATTAAATCCCGGAGAAGGTACATATAGTTTCCATTTTCAATTATAGTATGCTTTATGGTAAATTACTTATCTATTAAAAAAAATGCTATGTAGCCAAATTTTTGCGGAACTTGCTCCCAACTTACAGACGATTAGAATGCATGAATTAGGCCACTTCTTGATATTACATATTCATCAGAAGTTCCAGAAGGAATGTGCCTTGATTGCATTAAATCCCTGGTATAAGATGTTATACAAGTCTTTCAAAATAATAACCTCCAAATTTACAAATGTGTTCTATCAGAATGATTGCACTGTTGATTACACACATGCTTTTTATTTTTTAATACTAAATCAGAAAGCATTTCTTTTATTCTACCACATGAATAAATATAAGAAAATCTTGTCTGTTATCTCCCTCTCCGATCAACCCAAAACAAATGACATTATCCGCTTTGTTTACCTGATAGTAGAAAGTCTGTCTTGTCATTATTCTTTTTCTCTATCTCAAACAGTTGCCTTGACTTAGCTTAACAACAACAACAACATACCCAGTGTAATCCCACCAGGTGGGGTCTGGGGAGGGTAAAGTGTACGCAGTCCATACCACTACCTCAGGTGAAGTAGAGAGGCTGTTTCCGATAGACCCCCGGCTCAGAACAGATCACCATAACAGAGAAAACACAAAAGAGATAACACATGGCTAGGTGCTAAAGATAACACGACACCCACAGCGTAATACTATATACTATTCATTCGGGAAACACAAACATACCAAAACCACACGAACAAGAGTCTGCCCAAAAAGCAACAAGCACAGATACAAACACAACAATCCTTCAAACACCCTTCCTACTAATACAAACGCCTTCCTACGCCCTAACCCTCTACCCTAATCCGCACCCTCCACACCTTCCTATCAAGGGTCATGTCCTCTGTAAGCTCTAGCCGCTTCATGTCATGCCTAATCACCTCCCTCCAATATTTCTTCGGCCTACCTCTACCCCGCCTAAAACCATCCAAAGCCAGCGTCTCGCACCCCCGTACTGGGGCGTCCGTGCACCTCCTCGATACATGCCCGAACCATCGTAACTTCACTTCTCGCATCTTGTCTTCCACCGAAGCCACTCCCAACTTCTCTCGAATAATTTTATTTCTAACCCTATCACTCCTGGTCAGTCCACACATCCATCGCAACATCCTTATCTCTGCTACTTTCAACTTTTGCATGTGGGAGTTTTTAACTGGCCAACACTCCGCTCCATACAACATAGCCGGACGGACGGCCACCCTGTAAAACTTATCCTTAAGCTTCAGAGGCACCTTCTTATCACACAAAACTCCCGAAGCTAGCCTCCACTTCAACCATCCTGCGGTGCGTGATACCCTCGTCAATCTCGCCATTCCCTTGAATCATAGATCCCAGATACTTGAAACTACCCCTCTTCTGAATGGTCTGGGAATCCAGCTTCACTACCACATCAGCCTCCTGCGTCACAGCACTGAACTTACACTCCAAGTACTCCGTCTTGGTCCTGCTCAGCCTAAACCTTTTGGACTCTAAGGTCTGTCTCCAAACCTCCAACTTATCATTAACTCCTCCCTGGGACTCGTTAATCAGCACTACATCGTCCGCAAATAACATACACCAAGGTACCTCTCCTTGAATCCGCCGTGTCAAAACATCCATCACCAAGGTGAAAAGGAATGGACTAAGAGTCGACCCCTGGTGCAACCCCGTCGGAATTGGAAAGTGCTCCGAATCTCCTCCTACCGTCCTTACACGTGTCTCCGCTCCGTCGTACATGTCCTGAATCGACCTAATGTACGCCACTGGCACCCCTCTAACCTCCAAGCACCTCTACAGAACCTCTTTGGGGACTTTGTCGTACGCCTTCTCCAGATCGATGAACACCATATGTAAGTCCTTGACTTAGCTTAAAGTTAGAGAAAAAATGTGACATCATAATATTGGTTATGGTCTTATGAGTATTTTTCGTTAAATATCTCTTACTAGGTAGGCGTTTGGCCATGAAAACCAAAAAAATTTACTTTATTTGGAATTTTCAAAGTTGGAGTTGTGTTTGGCCATAGTTTTTGCAGTTCATATTTAGAATTCAAATGTATTTTTTTAAAAAAATATAAAATATTATTTGAATGTGGAATATAATAACCTCCAAATTTACAAATGTGTTCTATCAGAATGATTGCACTGTTGGTTACACACATGGTTTTTATTTTTTAATACTAAATCAGAAAGCATTTCTTTTATTCTACCACATGAATAAATATAAGAAAATCTTGTCTGTTATCTCCCTCTCCGATAAATCCAAAACAAAAGACATTTTCCGCTTTGTTTACCTGATATTAGAAAGTCTGTCTTGTCATTGTTCTTTTTCTCTACCTCAAATAGTTGCCTTGACTTAGCTTAAAGTTAGAGAAAAAATTTGACATCATAATATTGGTTATGGTCTTATGAGTATTTTTCGTTAAATGTTTCTCTTACTAGGTAGGCGTTTGGCCATGAAAACCAAATTTTTTTTACTTTATTTGGAATTTTCAAAGTTGGAGTTGTGTTTGGCCATAGTTTTTGCAGTTCATATTTAGAATTCAAATGTATTTTTTAAAAAAAATATAAAATATGATTTGAACGTGTAATATAATTGAAATGGGGTTATTTTATGAAAAGAAAAAAATTAGGATTTTTTTGAAAAAAATAATAAATTAAAAAGTGAAACCAAATAAAGTGAAAACGCTGAGGTGTTTTCCAAAATTCCAAATACAACTTTTTGGTATTTTTATGGCCAAACAAGGATTCCGGAATAAAGTGAATAATATTCATGGCCAAACGGGTCCCAGTTGCTGACAACCCTATGCTATAAAATTACTTAGCTCATTAAAGTATGCAATTCATGATCTTTTTCACGTATTTCTTACTCTAACCAAAATACTTGGCCTACTTTTTCCTTTTGTCCATTGCAAAGTACTTCTCATTCCCTTCCTTTGGATGATTTTCCTATTAAAATTTTGATGCGTAAACTGATACTTTTTATTCTTATAAGCTACTAATATTTAAATGAACCTTTTTATCACATATTTCTTACTCTGTCCAAAATACTTGGCCTACTTTTTTCCTTTTGGACATTGCAAAATACTTGTTCTCATTCCCGTCCTTGGGATAATTTTCCTATTATTTTCCTTCTTATAAGGAATACTAATATTAATACTTTCTTTGTATCCATGTTATGTCTTTTCAACTAACCATTTTACTCTTTCACATTTTAAACACTTCTCTATGTTATTCTAAAATAATAATTTATTTTAAAAACTTCACTTTATTAATCGGTTAAGTTATCTACCTTTGATGCAGAAGCGTAAACTTTTTTGTTTAGCGTCAAAGTTACTCTTCTTTTAGTGGATGATTATTGACTTGGTTGACCTTTGATGCAGAAGTGTGAACTTTTTTGTTTAGTTTCAAAGTTACTCTTCTTTTAGTGGATGGCAATTGACTTGGTTGATGTTTATTGAGTTACACAATGGTATGAATGATATCATACAAAGGAAGCCTATTTTGTTGGTTAAGTAATGAATTTCACCATTTCATGTGTTGAAATCTCTGTTGCTCGGACTCTTCAAAAATGTCAAACTAGTGCGTAATTGATTCTCCAATAGGAGTGCATTTTTGGAGGATCCGACATGGATGCGACATCATTTTTGGAGAGTCCGAGTAACATAGGTTGAAATAGTTCACACTTGAGTGACATTGGGTATGTAGGAGATTCAACATTTATGCTAAATGTATGGTTGTTCTGAACTTTTACCATACGACAAAAAGGAGGCTTTCTTGTTTTAAAAAAAGATATACAAATCAGAAAAGTAGCTGTCCGGTAGTCTACTTTGACGTAATTCAAAGCCCTAATATTGAGCTTGGACGTAACAAGTCATTCTAGTGAAGGGTTGTATCTGGAGCATGTAATGTTTAGACTGATGAATCAAACAATTTCCTTGCTCCATTTTGTTTAGAAAGTAAGAAATAAATCTGCAAAACCATGTACTCAAGCGTATACATAATTACGAACAACTCTTCTATGCTGTAGCCAAATTCAAGCAGTAACGCGCTAGGTTCATAATTCATATAGGTTCATAATTCATACTTTGTTTTATTTTGATAAGCTTCTTCTGCCTAATTTTATTTGCAGAGATCGTTCCAGGATCTTCTTCAAAAGCAGGAAGGTGATAGGGCATTATGGGAATACCCATTTGCTGTTGCTGGTGTCAACATCACATTTATGCTTATCCAGATGCTTGATATAGAAGCTAGTATGTGTTCCTCCTATGAACTTCTTTACAGCAAAATGTAAAATGACAAATCTAAGTCTAGGAGATCTTGTTTTCATTCATTTAGCTAATTATGCGTCTACTCTGCAGTAAAACCAAGAAATCTGGTGGGAGCAACTTTTTTGAAGTTTCTTGCAGGTAAATTGCTTGACCGTGGTCTGAAGATCTGCTTTGGTTCCTTTTAGTTATCCCCATAAGTATTGTCCATTTAGTGCTTCTGCATTTTAGCATTTTTCCTTTTAAGCATGTCTTTTGCCTTTTTACAGAAAACGAATCAGCATTTGATCTGCTATATTGTATCACGTTTAAGCTGATGGATCAGCAGTGGCTCGCCATGCACGCGTCATATATGGACTTCAATGTATGTGCATTTAGGTTTTTATTAAGTTGCATGTACATTTAAATTAGTGAGATTTAGTTGAGGATATGGAAGTTCATTTTTTCCTAATTCAATTCTTCTCATGTCAAATCCAGTTCCATATGCCTTCTAGAAGTTCCCATTCTTTTTCCACTTTATATGCTTTTTAAAAGTTTCAGCTTGGCTTTAGCCATGTTGCACCAAAAACTAAGCAAAGCTATCAATTGTGTAAGATGTGTTTTTTTCTTGTTCACAAAAACTCTAGCATTTCTTTCTTCCCATAGAATCCACCAAACGGTTGCTGGAATTGAGTTCCAGACAAGTGATAAATTCAGGCATGCCTTTCTTTTGCCAGGCTAGCAAAAAGTCCAGTGTAGTTCTTGGCTTACACCACTTCGTGTTTTATCTGTATTCAAATGCATTCTCAGTATCTAACTATTGTTCAGTCACAAAGTTTGATATTAGCATAATGTTTTCTTGAGAAGTTATTCGTATGCTATGGATGATTGCCATGATACAGACTGATGTTATCTTGAAAAGGACCTTTCCAGAAATTATTTCTTCATGTGAACCAAGTAGCCTACAGTTCTGATGTTAGATCTGTTACGTTTTATGCAGACAGTTATGAAGTCCACTCGTCGACAAATCGAAAGGGAGCTTTTGCAAGAAAACATAAAACGGTTGGAGGATTTGCCCTCATACAGACTTCTTAACTGAGAGTTATTGTAGCTGTGGCAATTTATAGTTCTTTTTATTTTAGTCAGGACATCTCAGCAAAAGGGAAATGATTTTCTTGCCTGTTATGTGACATTTGTTGGTTTCTTACGTCATGGTATTTTATGGTGGCACTTCTAGTTTTGTTAGAATTAGATGCTTGTTGATTCTTAGAGGCGGAGAAAGGAAGAGATTCTCCAGTGCATGATATAACTTGTTATGGACTTGGTACCCATGTCTCACTTTAATCAATTTTGAAGTTTCGCCTCTATGGGCTGTGTTGGGTGGCAATGGGGCAGTGCGGGTTTTTTCTTAACCTGCAATTTTAAAAACCGCCCCGCCCCGCTCCACATTTTTTTTTTTTTGAAAAATTTGTAACTCCAACTAGTATATGCAATTCAGAAATTTGTAACGCTGGTAAGAAATTTACTAATATTTTTTTTTATTTTAAAACAAGATGGTAAGGTGAATTTAGCACCAGCAGTTCTTCCTGTGTCTCTTAATTTAGCACCAGCAGTTTATCTTAATGAATTTAGCACCAGCAGTACCTCTGTTTATTTCCTTTATTGGCTACTTGTTGAACCAAACAGTCAAGGTCAAATTAAACTAAAATACAAATATTTAGAGACCACCAGCAGTTATAAATCCTTTGTTTTACCATAATTTAAGTATCTTTTATCTCGTCATATTTGCTCAGGCAATGGAGAAATGTTTTTTATAAAATTCTTCTGTTTTTTGTGACTTAAAAGTGTATTAAGAGTTTAATTTTTTTAGTATTTTTTGTTTAAACCCGCATAAAACCCACATAAACTTGCCCCCGCCCCGCCCCGCATCAATTTGGGAAAAGATTACTCCAACCCACCCCGCACCCGCATAACTTAAAACCCGCCCCGCCCCGCATAGCTTAAAACCTGCACCACCCAACACCCGCACCGCCCCATTGCCATCCCTAGCAGTGTAAAAGAGATGCTTAAGATGTCTGTGAAAGCCAAGTGATTCTTGAAGAGGTATGAATTCACATTTGGTGCCGCAGCTGTTAAACTATTAACTGACTTCTCGAGATCTCAAACATGCTGAAAAAAAAAATAGCCTATCTGCATTTCCCAGTAAGTAGTGAATTTTCATCCCTTTCGTATGATGTATCCCCTAATATCCCTCACTTTATATTGGATATGCTCCCTCGTCAAGAACCATCCATTGTTCTCATCGCAAGTCCTCAGAGACTCCAAATCATGGCAGCCTTATTAAGGTGCGCCAAATTCGAACACCCAAGTAAAATTTCTTCTCATTTTTCCTCTCAGAAGACCCCCCCTCCCCCCCCCCCTCCCCCCGCACCCCAACCCATCATTTTTCTCCAATCTATTTGCAAATATATCGATCACAAAAACGAAGACATTCAATGAGGTATGTTGTCGAGGGTAGGATTCTTCAGCAACGTAATCTTTTTACTCCTTCCTGAGATAGGTGCCATCGACTTTGTAAAAAGAACAAGAAATGATAACATCGCATAAGCAAATAATCACAGCCACATTAATAGCCTCTTGCCAAGCTTGTTTGATTGTTTTTTAAGGTGAAAGAAGAGCTCGATAAATCGATATCATCCACATTTTTAAAGATATTGCCAAGCTTTTTTTTCTCCAAAATGCTTAAGTTTGCTCAGAAGTGTTTATTTTTTAAAAATGAGGTATTTTGGCCATATTTCTAGGAGAAAATAAGTGCTTCCGGGATTACTATAAGCTGTTTTTGAGAAGCGAAAAAATAGGTTTTTTTTTGAAAAGTACTTTTGAAAAGAATATATTTAAAAACACTTTTAAAAAGCTTGGTCAAACATCAGTTGCTGCTCAAAAGTGTTTTTTAAATTTGTTGGTCAGACACAAACTGCTTCTCATCAAAAGTACTTCTGAAAAAAAAAAATACTTTTCAAAATAAGCTGATTTTAGAAGTTTGCCCTCAGTATATAGTTAGTTCCTTTATATGTTTTACCCTCAGTAGTGGGAGAGTCAGAGTCGAAAAGAGGATTCCTCACTTCTTTCTCTCATTCAATAGCTTATATATATATATATATATATAAAGAAGTGACAATAGTTACTATAAGTACACAAAAGAACCCTTTTTCAAATTCCTATGACGCAATTGGGGCTTATCGGCTGAAACAAATTAATTTAGATAGTCCTTTGTGGCTTTGGTGGTGACTAAATCAACGTGTTATTTCTTCAAGAGAAACTCCCATCGAAGTTCACAATGAATCTTTAGGTGCTTTTCATGAGATTTATGGATACTATCCAATAGAAGTCTAAAAAAACAAACCCTTTTTATATACATTTGAACCATTGTTGCACATATTACTTTGCTTTTTTCTTTGGAGATGTAAAATTCGCCCACCATGTTTTATTAATAAGTAAATTCTTGCTCATTTAGTTAAAAGAATGAAATTGGCTGATATTCTGATAATACTAGGTAGCATAAATATCATTATGGAAGAAGTTGATCGTCGAAATGATAATTGATAAAACAAAAATAAAGACTATCAATTCTTTTTTCCAATGAAATCTTTTTCTTCTAGAAGAATACGACATTGAGACTTTTTTCTTGGAACGTGTAACACCCCGTACGTTCCTAACCCCACTTGACGATATTAAATAATATGTACTTAGGTCTCGAGAGCTATAAGTATGCATTTGGTAATGTGATTGGCGAGATAATTGAATTTGGCTCTTGTTATGTGATTAAACTTGCATAGAAGGTGTTTTGCAATTTTCATTGCGCATTTGTGGGGTTCAAAATGAGGCTAAGAGGACCTCAAAACAAAGTGTATTAAGGTTAAGAAGTAAGTTAAAGGATAGGACTTGAAGTATCTAACCGAACCCGCAAAGAAAAGTCGAAAAAATGAAATTTTTGAAAATTTTAAGGAGGGGCGCGTTTGGGACCGTTCCACGCCGCTCTGGGCTAAAATTTTTATCCCAGAGGCAGTAAGTTGGCGCGCCCAGTGGCGTGCCACCTTGGGTTTTCCACTTTTTCGAAAGTTGGAAATTTCTAAGTCCCAAGGGTATCCGGGGACGTACCGAGCCAATTTTTACCACATTTCTTCTACAACCACGAGTATATACATGAAATGAATGACATATTACATTGGTATGATAAAATTACTCGAGAACGAATTTGGGGTCAAAATGACAGTTTTGCCCTTAAGGTCAAAATAAGCCAAACGTGGCTAGAATCACTTGTTTTTGGGATTGAGGCTACGGATATGAATATCATGAGTGGAAATATTATTGTAATACGTATAAGACGAGAAATTATTGATTTTATTAGGTTAAGTGATTTGGGCTCAATAAAAGCCCAAAATGGGATAAAAGACATGGGTCACATGACCCAATCTTCTATTTGACTTAGTCAATTGAAGCATTAAATATCAAGGATGACTAAGGATGGCCCAAAGGACTATAAATACACCCAAAAATCAGATTTTATTCACTTAAACTCTCATGTTCTTTTAGACATTTTCTCCAACCTTCTACAATATT
Source organism: Capsicum rhomboideum (assembly GCA_031232105.1). NCBI lineage: Eukaryota > Viridiplantae > Streptophyta > Magnoliopsida > Solanales > Solanaceae > Capsicum > Capsicum rhomboideum. The sequence goes on along the minus strand of CP124710.1, from coordinate 50,293,202 downwards.
CTCTTAGACCCTAAAGAACTCAAAGGCAATTTTGGAGCAAGATCCTCACTTTTCAAGCTTGGGTAAGTGAATATTGTTATGGATTAATATATTATATGCATGAAAGAGTATGTAAATCATGTTGGTTGTGCTTGGAAATGTTGAACATGGTACTCTGTACTTTTATAATAGATTTGTGATCCATGGGATTCAAGCTTGAATTAGGACTTGTGCCTTTGATGAAAGATCATGGTATGGATAAAATATGAACGTGTATGGTGTTATTTTGTTATGAGACTTGTTATTTTTCTATAAGTGCAAATTGTGGGATTTTGACCGATTTGTGCTATGAAGTGTATTAAGGTGAATTGATGGAATATTTGTGATGTGGTGTGGATAAGAATGTGTAAAGGGGAAGTGTTGTGGTGAAATGTATTGATTATAATGTATTGGTAAATTTTGGGAATATTGGAGGATTTTTGGAATAATGATTCTATCAATGGTTTTGTCAAGGGGCAATGACATGTTTCAAGGCAAACATGTACCCTATTGATGTTATATGCATTTGTAAAGTAGTCGTTCGTTAATGTGAATTCCGTTATGTATTTGTGTTATAGAGTGACACATAAAGAAGGAGCGGGACTATTGTATGCACATCTAGGATTGTATATCCATATTATCCATATTGAGAGTACAAGGTATGTAAGGTTACTCTGTCCGTATCTTTTTGCGGCAAATAGTATCCACATTGCCATTTCACTAGTCCTATCCCGAAATGTGCTAAGGTATCCTATATCCGTTGATCAATAGTCATTTTCATATATGTCCTACTCATGGATCATTTGTGAGTCTCATGTCTCATAATCATGGTTAATGTTCCAAAAGCTCAAATAAGGTTATGTTCCAATGTTCCACAAGTGATATTACTTATGCCTCTTGTTCATAGATTATTGTCCCATGGTTCCCATAGTGTTATGTTTCTAATAAGGTTATATTTCCAAGTTATTCACATGTCTCTCACTCATTGGTTAATGGTTCAAAGTTTCCAACAATGTTATGTTCCAAAGTTCAAAGTGATGTTATGACTATCAAATATCAATCTCAAAGTAAAGATCAAAGTAATGCAAATGTGGTCAATGATCAAGTATGGGTGGCAAGTCTAGGGGAGTAAGCCTAGCTCGACTCGATCCCGATGTATTGATTTATGGGTGGCAAGTCTAGGGGCGTAAGCCTAGCTCGACTCGATCCCGATGTATTGATTTATGGGTGGCAAGTCTAGGGGCACAAGCCTAGCTCGACTCGATCCCGATGCATTGATTTATGGGTGGCAGGTCTTAGGGGCATAAGCCTAGCTCGACCCGATCCCAACATGATGATATGTTATGAAAAGACCCACTGATCAGTCGGGGCCCGGGTACATTGTGACATATGTATTGACAAGTGAGCATTGAATGTAAAGAAAGTAATGAAAGTAATCAAAGCAATTCACATGGCTTCCCAAAATGCAAAATGGTGACTTATCTACATTGATTATTCATATTTTGTGAGTTCATTGAAATATTCATGTATTATACAGTTTCATCTGAGCCTTGCATACTCAGTACTTATTTCGTACTGACCCCTTTTGGGGAATTTACCTTACTTACTGCAGGCGCAGGTACCATTAGGCCTCCCCAGTAGATTGCTAGTGTTAGCGGTTTTTGATGAGATCCAACTAATTCGGGGCTTCTCCGAGTCAGAGTGTATATATGTTTTGGTGATGTACATATTGTGTAAAGCGGGGACTTGTCCCGACTTATGGTTAGAGGCTTTTGTAGACGGATGTGGGTGTATCAGTGTAAAAGACATATGTTGTTTTGACTGGATGGCCTCAACGACCAAGTTTCATATGTATGTATAAAGCAGGCTTTCCTCGTCAGCAGTGTCAGCACTGCGGGCGTATGCATACAGGTACATGTCGGTCAAGGATGAATATCTGCTTTTGGTGTGGTATGCCGGGGCATATAGCGAGAGATTGTCCAAAGCGGAGCATGGGTGGTATAGCACAACCATCTGAGTCGGCTGTTGCGTCATCAACATCGGTTCCTTCACAGGGCCGAGGGGTGCAGCCTATTGGCCGTGGTAGAGGTGCCAGAGGAGCTTGTAGCTCTGAATCAACAAAAAAATGGTACACTGCCTAGTGACCCAATACAAAATCCTAGAAATGATGGTCAATGTATGGCTGCCACTACTAGAAGTGAGAAAGTGTTGCTGGAAACTGTACCTATTGCGGATGAGCAGATAGAGGAGATGGTCTCAGATTCAGCGGTTGTAGTCAAGGAAGATGCTGAGAAGGGAGTGTCAGCTAGTTTTAAAAAGTCGATTGATGTTGATGTTGATTTCATAGATTTTGAGGAGTCTCCAGTTGATGCAAGGGAGATTACTGGTGACAAAGGTAAGGAAAAAAAGGTCGTAAAGACTTTGAATCCGATTCCTAGACATCCACCTCCATTCCCTTAGCAACTGAAAAAAAGGTGGAAGATGGTAAATTTCATAAATTTATCTCCATGCTGAAATAATTGTCTGTGAAAATTCCACCAGGGAAGACACTTGTACAAATGCCTGGGTATGCCAAGTTCATGAAGGATTTAGTTATGAAGAGGAGAACAGTCAGCTTTGAGCTGGCTAACAATTTACATCATTGTAGTGCTATTGCCTCGCGCTCACTAGTGCAGTAAAAAGAAGATCCTGGTGCTTTCTCCATTCGATTTGCTATTGGAACATTCAATTTCACAAAGGAATTGTGTGACCTTGGTGAAAGCATTAACTTGATGCCACTTTTAATCTACAAGCAATTGGTCTTGGGAGCCTCTACACTGACGACAATGCGAATAGTAATGGCTGATCGACTGTGGGTGTATTATGTGAAGTGCGGGTGAAGGTGGAGAATTTTATTTTCCCTACTGAATTTGTTATCTTATACTATGAAGTCAATTTTGAAGTTTCCATAATCTTGGGATGACCTTTCTTATCTACGGATAGAGTTCTTGATGATATGAAGAGCGGTGCGATGAAATTTCAATTGAACGATGAGGAGGTTGTGTTCAACATATGTAGATCAATGAAGAATTCAAGAGACATGATAGTGGTATCTGTTATTGATATTATTGATGATGAGGTGCTTGAGGTACCTATTGAGGAAAGGTTTTTGGTTGAAACTTTAGATGCTGTTATGATGAATTTTGATGGTGATGATATCGAGGACTATGATAAGATAGTGAAAGTATTGGTTGGAATGGGGTATTACTCATATTCCCCCAAAGAATTTAGACCTTTATTTAAAGAACAGAGAAACCCCACTAGCTAAATCTTCCATTGAAGATCCCCCAGTATTGGAGCATAAGGCTCTTCTCGATCACCTTCGCTATGTGCTCTTAGGAGCAAATAACACTTTACTAGTTATTGTGGCAGCAAATTTACTCGAATGGCAGGTGTAGTCATGTTGCATCCTTTCATACATGCAAGTATACACGAACGTACAAGTAATACAGGATGTAAGTTTAGTTATTGTACCCACAGGGATTCGATGAATTGAAGTTCTAGTTTGAATTCTTATGTGAGCTATTCAGTAGGTGACCAATGATAAAGAGTGATGTGTGTTTTGAATCCAAATAAAAACAATTGTAGACAAGTCATGGATTAGTTGTTTGTAATTCAGAGTTGAGAAAAGATCTAGGGTTGCGGTATTTTGACAATCAAGTTGAGCTATCTAATCATACGCATAATTTGATTTCCAAAGTTACTACTTGCAGGTTATTGTTAGCTATATTGAGCGTTTTCCCAATAACTCTATGCCTACTTGACTATCACAAACACCTATATTCTATGACCGTCTATTAATAGTAAAGTTCATGAAGATGTTGTCTGTATTAACTAAGCTAGGTCACAGGGTATATTTCTATCCTTAGTGACAAATAATTCTCTTTCCCTATAACGTTCATAAACTATCCCTATTTCCTCATTTTACACTTGTCGTTTCTTTTTTCAATTCCAACAAACAATCCCTTGATAGTATTCGTAAGATGATCAAGCAAATGAATGATTATGATTCAAGACGAAATACACAACTCAATAGATGGAAATTTAAATAAAAAATATGATTTTCAAGCTTCAACTCTCATGTTCAATAATAACCCTAGAAATTAAAAGGTTTAGCTACTCATGAATCTCTTTGGGAGAAGAAATTTCATGAGTTTACAAGATAGAAATCAAAAATAAAATAAGAAAATAAAACTAGACCTTGTTTTTGAGCTTTGCCCTAAATTTTGGCTTCCCCAAATGAGTTGTAACAAATAAAAAACGTGTAAGGGGCTTTATATAGATTTTAGGAACCCTTAGAATGTCAAAATCAAACCCCAATTGTGTTAGGAGAAGTCCTGACTCATGCCATAACACAAAAAGGAGCTGTAGCGCAAGGAACAACCTGAAATTCAGCAAGGTGTCATTTCTTGCGCCACTCCTTTCTTAGGGAGTGGTGGCACAAGGATTAAAAAAGTTTTTGCTATCTTCCCAAATCCGTGCCACTTCTGCAAAGCAAGTAGTGGCACAAGGCACAACTTTCTTGTCCCTTTTTTGCTCGTTTTGTTATGCGTTGCAACGTTGATTCTACCTTGGTTGCTTTTAGTTTCTTGGTGCCATTTTTCTCCTTGTTTAAGCTCCAAATGCCTCCAGACACTTCTACATAAACAACCAAAAACAAGTTTAAATCACATCATTTAAGCTATAATCGATACTATAAAGAGAACAAATGTGAGACGAATGATAGTAATTTCCACAACTAGGGTTGTGGGAACCATGGTGAATTAACACATTTATGGTTATGAAAGGTGTAGTTCCGATTGATGTTCATGCATGTATTACTATTTTCTTTGTATTGATTATATTCTAATGGTTGCAAACATCAGAACTGGCCTAAAGTCAAATCTTGCTTGACAAATGAAGTTAAGACTAGGAAAACGGACTAGTGACAAGGATTCGAGGCTTTTAACCCTCATCTAATGGTTAAGGCTGAAACTAGGTTAACCAACTTGAGGAAATTATCATAATATTTATTGTATTCACTATTAGACCGATAGGATTTGAGTGATAACTATCTGGTTAAGTTGAGAAACACTTAGATAAAGTGGAATGAGCGATAGTTTTGCAAGCATAACATTAGAATGAACTACTACCACCAATGAACCGGTCGTGTTATGAAACCATGGGGAATACAAACCTAGTCATCTCTCATTACTGAATTACATACTTAAAATATTTTGACTGTTAATTATTTTACATAAATTAGTGGGATATTACTCTACATGAAAACCCCCTTTTGCAGAAATTACTGGCTATTAGTGGAATAACTATGTTGAACTTATTTCTCGCTCTATTACCTGTGGGATTCGACCTTAACCTTGTTGGGTTCTATATTTGAATAACAACCACTTTATTCTTTATTTAGAGGTGTAATATAGGCGTAATTGGCGCCGTTGTTGGGGAATACGATTTAGAATTAAGTCAGCTGTGTTTATTTGACTTGTAGTCCTTATTTCCTAATTTTACCTTTGTTTGTTCTTTCTGTTTCTTTCAGGGTGCTGGTTGGTTTATGCCCAAAACCCAGAGTCAAGGTAATCTATTGATTTCTCTTGACCCCAAGCTTGAAAATACTCTTAGGAGGATGAATGTACAATAACTTGAGGCAGCCCAACAGGTTAATGCAGCCTGATAGGCTGAAGCAGCTCGACAAGATAAAGTAACACAACTAGCTGCTGATGCTAAAACAAGGGCTAACAATGAAAATGCAGATATTGCTGAAGATGCTGCTAATGTTTGGAGGAGTCAAAAGGCCAGGGGCCATCAATAAAGACAAGTTATTCCTTTTGATCTGGATGATGAGGATGACGCTAATTTAGATGGAGTTGGTGCTACTGGTGCCATAGTTCCTCATGCAGTAGCTCCTGGTGCTAAATTTGACATTACAAGCACCATGATACATTTATTAAATCTGAAAGGCTTAATTAGAGGTGCTGGTGGAGGTAATTTAAACCCCCGTTAAATCAATTTTGTGGGAGTCTAGAATTCATATAATTTGCCAAGTGTTGGTCAAAATGCCATCAGATTGCGGTTGTTCCCTCTCTCATTATCTGTAGAGGTTAACTGTGCTTCTGTATGACTCCATCACTTACTGGAAAGAGCTGAAAGCAACTTTCCTAAAAATATTTTTCCACTATCTAGAATGCTGTAGTTGAGGGATGAAATAAACAACTTCAGGAAACTGTCTAAAGAAGTTCTACTGAAGCATGGTTGAGGTTCACCAAGAAGATGAAGCAGTGCCCCAACCACAAGTTAGCAGATGACAATCGTATAGAGATATTTTATAGGTCTCTAAATTCTATGACGAATCCAATATCTGTCAATATTGCTTAAGGGTCTTTTATGTCACTCACATATACTGATGTGGCTGTGATGATGGATTGAGTCACCAAGGATAATAGGGCTTGGCACACTATAGATTCTAAGGTCTTAAGTGGTACTTATTTTGTGGGTATGTCGGCAGAGCTGCACCAAAGAATAGAAGAGCGAGATTAGGATATGGCGCATATGAAAATGCAGATGGACTTACTTGCAAAGCATTTGATGGTTGGTGGTTCTGAAAAGGTGAACATAGTGGGTTTACAAGTTAAAGTGACAAGACATGAGAAGTATGACTATAATTCTGAGGAGGAGGCAAACTATGTCAACAACAAGACGGGGAGTTTTTGGGTTAATACCCAATGGTCAAACCAAGACTGTTGGCGCCAAGGTCAAGAAAATCAAGGTCGAAACTATCACAAGGATAATAATTATGATCAGGATGCGTATAGGTATAGAGATCAGGGTAGTTGGAGAAATAGAAACAGTTACAAGAATGACAAGAGTGGTTTATATTTGCCTCCTAAAGCACGTGATCAAGCAAGTAATGATTCAGGGAATTTGAAGGTGGAGGACATATTAGCAAAAATTTTAAATAGAGTAGAATCTATAGATTCTAGGATTAAGGAGATGAAGAGCGATATATTGAACATTAGTCAGTTGGTGGAATCATATTCTACTTCCATAAAGCAACTCGAGTATCAAATGAGTCAAAATCTTGTAGCTCTGAATCAACAAAAAATGGTACATTGCCTAGTAACCCAATTCAAAATCTTAGAAATGATGGTCAATGCATGGATGTCACTACTAAAAGCGAGAAAGTGTTGCCGAAACTTGTGCATGTTGTGGATGAGTAGATAGAGGAGATGGTCCCAGATTCAGGGGTTGTAGTCAAGGAAGATGCTGAGAAGGGAGTGACGACTAGTTTTAAAAAATCGATTGATGTTGATGCTGATTGCATAGATTCTTAGGAGTCTTTAGTTGATACAAGGGAGATTACTGGTGACAAAGGTAAGGAATAAAGGGTCGTAAAGACTTTGAATCCAATTCCTAGACATCCACCTCCATTCCCTTAGCATTTGAAAAAGAAGGTGGAAGATGGTAAATTCCACAAATTCATCTCCATGCTGAAATAATTATTTATGAATAGTGAAGATACTTGCATAAATTCCTGGGTTTGCCAAGTTCATGAAGGATTTAGTTATGAAGAAGAGAACTATCAGCTTTGAGCTTGCTAACAATTTACATCATTGTAGTACGATTGCCTCGCACTCATTACTGCAGTAAATGGAAGATCCTGATACCTTTTCCATTTGATTTACTATTGGAACATTCAATTTCACAAAGGCATTGTATGACCTTGGTGAAAGCATTAACTTGATGCCATTTTAAATTTACAAGCAATTGGGCTTGGGAGCCCCCACACTGACGACAATACGACTATTAATGACTGGTCGATTGTGGGTGTATTAAGTGAAGTGTGGGTGAAGGTGGAGAATTTTATTTTCCCTACTGACATCATTATCTTACCTTGTGAAGTCAATTTTGAAGTTCCCATAATCTTGGATGACCTTTCTTAGCTACGGGTAGAGCTCTTTATGATATGGAGTGTGGTGAGATAAAATTTCAATTAAACAATAAGGATGTTGTGTTCAATATATATAGATCAATGAAGTAGCTAAGAGACATGAGCGCGGTATCTATTATTGATATTTTTGATGATTAGGTTCTTGCGGACCTATAGAGGAAAGGTTTGTGGTTGAAACTTTAGTAGAGGTAATAATGAATTTTGATGGTGATGATATCGAGGACTATGATGAGATAGTGAAATCATTGGATGGGATGAGGTCTTAGGCATATGCCCCAAAAAATTCTAACCCTGATTTAAAGAATAGAGAAACCCCACTAGCTAAACCTTCCATTGAAGAGCCCTAGTATTGGAGCTTAGGGCTTTTACTGGTCACCTTCGCTATGTGTTCTTAGGAGCAAATAGCACTTTACTAGTTATTGTGGCAACAAATTTACTCGAATGGTAGGTGTAGGCATGTTGCGTCCTTTTATACATACATGTATACACGGTCGTACAAGTAATACAGGATGCAATTTCAGTTATCGTACCCACAGGGATTTGATGAATTGAAGTTCTAGTTTGAATTCTTATGCGAGCTATTCAGTAGGTGACCAATGATAAAGAGTGATGTGTGTTTTGAATGCAAATAAAAACAATTATAGACAAGTCATGGACTAGTTGTTTGTAATTCAGAGTTGAGAAAAGATCCAAGGTTGCGGTATTTTGACAATCAAGTTGAGCTATCTAATCATACACCTAATTCGATTTTCAAAGTTACTACATGCAGGTTAATGTTAGCTATATTGAGCATTTTCCCAATATCTCTAAGCCTACTTGACAATCACAAGCACCTATATTTCTATGGTCATCGATTAATAGTGAAGTGCATGAAGTTATTGTCTGTATCAACTAAGCTAGGCCGCAGGGTATATTTCTATCTTCAGTTATGAATCGATTTTCTTTCATTATAAGGTTCATAAACTATCCCTATTTCCTATTTTTACACTTGTCGTTTACTTTTTCAAGTTCAACGAACAAGCCCTTGATACTATTTGTAAGATGATCAAGCAAACGAATGATTACGATTCAATACGAAATAAACAACTCAATAGATGGAAACATGCGAGTTTCCAATGTTTGCAATGGTTAGAAGATCAATTATAACAAAGGAAATACCAATACATGCAGTCGCACTGGTTCAGAATTGCTTCGCACTCAACCCGCTTCGTTAATTCCTCATGGGTCACACAACCCTAGTTGAGAGATTTAGCTACTCATGATTGCAAGAACACTAGAAGAATTCAATGATGAAAACATAATTATGAACTCACAAGAAGAACAAAACTCTGAAATCTCAATATAAATCAAAACCCTAGAATCGATGTTTGAGATTACAAGATCAATGTGTTTATGAACCTCAAAACAATGTAATAGACAACTCAAAATACTGTAATAATTCTCTCAAATAACGTAATTAATTACCTCCCTAACATAGGAAAACATAAGAGTATTTATAGATACAAAACGAATCCTATCCTAAAATATGTAGGAGAAAAAAGTCGGCAACTTTCCTCGGACCATGACTTGAGGTTATGGAATCAACCCACTGACCGTGGGTCCAGGTCGTAGGAATCAGGCCTCCATGCACAACTGCAGAAGTTGACTCACGGAACGGACCTATGGTCCGTGAGTCATGATCGTGGGTCACTTGGTGAAATCCAACTCCACTCTTTTGTCTTCAAAAACTTCATTCCAGTGCATGATACCTCCTTTCTTCTCCATTCTGCCTCCAAAACCTATTTTCCTACAAGATAGAACAGAAAACACATCATACCTACCAAACATACCCAAGTTATTGCATATTTTCTTTGTTTTAAGCATCGAAAGTGCCATGAAATCATGTCACTCAACTTAGAATGTTTGAATGTCCTCAGGCAAACAAAACAAAACAAACACATTCGATGCTTAACTAAGAGAAACCTAAGAGACCTATGGCAGTCGACTCATTTCTTTCGGTACCAAAAATTTTGAACCCCTCCAATTCACAATTCAAAACCATTGTGCGTATATATGCACATATTATCATGACACAGAAGGGATCAAGTGATGGCATCCGATTATGAACAAACAACTAAGCATATATGCAAATGACATGATCCGAACAAATAGCAGCTAACAATGCAACCCATGTACTCTCACAACAAAGAAGTCCCATACACTCATAGTATACTAATGAATATCAAAGTAGGGACTGGGTCAAAACACTCTCTCTTACAAAGAAGTTCAAATAGTGAGCATGAAATACCATAGGCTTGCCCTTATTTTCTATGCCTTAGTTTTTCATACAGTTGGACTAGGATCACTATAGGACTTTCATCGGCTTGTAATGTAGGCTTAGGGACAGGTGTGGTACGTATGAATACGGTGACTCAACCCTCCTTGACACTACACTATTTTTGGCTCCACTTTCCAACCATACTCATTTTATTCTCCCTTATTCTCTGTTTTTCAAATTTTGGGTGTAATTTTCTTTACGATTTCAATATTTTTTATCTTTTTGCAAACTCTATTTTTTTCACTTCTTTTCTTTCTTCTTCACACCCAACTCTGTTCTCCTTTCTTTTACTAACCCATTCTTCTTACCCATATCAAGCGACACACCCGTGTGATAGCCACCCTCAACTTAGGCGATTTGGCTGAGTTGAGGTACACAATGTCCAAGGAGGGACCAGGGCCAAGACAGGTTTCATTGTAAGTAGAAATGCGAAGAGGGATAGTCTAATGAAAGAAAAAGGTCAATTAAGGCTCAAACTCGGGATCAAGGGATACTTAGTTTATTTGGTCGGGCATTTAGGCTAAAAGTGGAATTATTAAAAAATAGCCTATGATCCTTTTCTAACCACTATTCTATAACCTAGGCAATACTAACCGGGAAAGTTCAAGATCACACACACAAAGTGAACTCGATAATGACCTCACGCACACATAGCACAGGGTTAGACTATCGACTACTACCTATCCAGTTCATGCATTGCTACACTGCAGTCATTCTATCTATAATACTAATGCCATAACAAGATCCAACAGTTGTCACAAACTATCATAACTACACATACAGTTCAAAATAAAAATTTCAGGAGGGGTATCCTTTAAACACATAAAAAGCATCATCACACTTTCAAAACTTGTTCAAAACTGGACTACACTAAGTTTCCCCTATTTCCTCCTACTTAAACATGAAAACACATAATAATATAAATAACAACCTAAACATGTTGGTTCTACTTTGATAGCACTTTGAGGGAAAAGAAACACAACAATAAAAACCCCAAGAGGACATATAGACCCACAAGTACCTCCGCCCCTACTAAATAAGCATGCATTGTCCCCAATGCATTAGACCGAAGTAAAACAAGGGTCTTAGGAACATATCTGTGGCACCCTAGGTACGTGGGTCTAATGTCGATCAAAATAACAAAAATCAAAGCAAATGTAGGAAGAGCAAGACACCTTGGGTTGCCTCCCAAACAGCGCTCTATTCAACGTCGCGACACGATGTGGGTGTCTTGATTACTCAGACTTCATCAAGATATCCCTTGGGTTGGCTTTCAGGGTCATCTGGACTATTTATTTTTGAAACCATCCTCATGTCCTTTGGCTGCTTCATAGTTCTGCAAACATTGAATATGACTTCCTTATTTTTCAGCCTGAATTTTAGCTCACCCCGCTCCGTATCCACTAATGCTCTGTTGATTGATAAAAATGATCTCCCCAAAATTATGGACGTCTCAAAATAGACCTCACAGTCCAAAACAGTAAAGTCAGCAGAAAAGATGAAGTTTTAAACCTTGACTAAAACAACACATAATATGCCCACATGCTTCTTGATCGTACGATATGCCATCAATAACTGCATCTTTGTTGGCTCGGGGGTTCTCAAGCCTAATTTCTTGAATATTGCCAGCGACATCAAGTTAATGCTCGCACCTAGGTCACACAAAGCTCTAGCAAAGTTAACTGACCCAATTGTACATGGAATTATGAAGGCACAAGGATCATATTTATTTTGCACAAGAGAACGGGATGCAATTGCACTATAATGATGCAAATCACCAATCGATCATAACTGACATTTCTCTTATTCGAGACCAACTCTTTTATGAAATTTGCATATCTCAGCATTTGTTCTAGCACCTTCACCAATGGAATGTTTATAGAAAGTTGCTTCAATATGGACATGAACTTATGAAATTTTTTATCCTCCTTCTTCTTCAAGTGCTGAGGGAATGAAGGTGGCGTCTTAGGAATGGGGGTTAGCATTTGTGGGGCTTCATTTTCTTTCTCATTTTCAGTATTCACCTTATTTTTACCAGTCTGAGGCTCTTCAACTTCTTTCATGATCTCCCCACTAACAATTTTATTTTCATCCACCTTTTTCTTTAGACGTTAAGGGAAAGGTGGAGGAAGTTTTGGGAATAGAACATACTTTTTTAGATCTTCCTTTACCTTTTTCGTGGCAATTGTTTGCTCTTTCAGTGTATCATGAAAACCCTCAACTTGTTAGGGTGCCTCAATAAGAGTCTTCCTACTTCTCGTGGTGATAACCATATAGTGAGCATCATTTTATGGGTTTTGGATGGTGTTGTTCGTAAGTGTACCTTGTTGACGATGATTTAATGCTATAGACATCTGCCTGAATTACTATTCCAGCTGTTTGATGACGGTCGTATGAGACTCAATTTTTGGATTATCCCTGAAAGGTCTGCCTTGATCTCTTTTAGACAGTTTTCTTGATTCTCTGACCCCTTAACGAGTTTTACAAGTAGGGTTTCCATCCTTGAATTTCCATACTCAGCATCACGGTTCCTTGGTGGAACATAAAGGCCACTCTTATCTTTGTAGTCATCTTTTCACCTCCAATTACCATCCCGATCTCTCTCTCGATCTCCATACCCTGACTTGTTATAATTATCACCGTAGTAGTTCTGACCTTGATTTCCTTGCCTCAAGTTCTAATTGTCTTGATTAGACTCCTGGCCCTTGGCTTGAAAACCCGCCACTTCTCTATCCAAATACTTAGCTTCTTCCTCAGAATTAGAATCCTCATACCTAGGTGCTTTGCCTTGTGCACTTACCATATTAATATTTTTCGTTCCTCCTGCCACAATTTACTTAGCAAGTAATCCGATCCCAGTTCTCAGTTGTGCTACTTCTTGAGCTACAGTGTCATCTAACGCTCTTTGCTCTGCTGATGCTCCAATGGCATAAGTTCCTGCTGGTCGGTCTGCTTCTCGAGCTTTCCAACCTCGGTTGGTTTTAGTAATACAATCTTAAATCTCTGAAGCTTGCTCCCATCTCAGACTCATAAATGCTTCGCCAGTGATAGTAGTTTCTACAACCTTGGTATTAGCGTTTAATGCTCTGTAAAAGATCTCAAGTAAATTTCAACCATTCATCCTATGGTTTGGACCATTTTGCAACTTCTTCTTGAACCTTAGCCAAGTCTCGTAAAGTACCTATGTAGCTGTCTAAAAGTATAAAACTCATCCTTTAGTTGCAACATTTCGGGAAGGTGGAAAAAATCATTTCAGAAACTGATTCCTCAACTTTTGCCAAGTAGTGATAGAACCTCATGGTAACTCAGCCAACCACAAAGTTGCCTCCCCCGTAAGAGAGAATGGAATATAGACTTAATCGAATTGCTTCTTGACTTACTCCTGGTAGATTGTACGAGGTGCATATCTCCACAAAATTCATCACATGCATGTTTGCATCATCAGTCGAAAGTCTAACAAACACCCCTTTTAAGTTCAACAGGTGGATTATAGCACTTGTAATGTCGAGTTTAGTTCCTTCAGGTAACTCTGGTGGACTAATGACACCAGTCTCAACCGACTCCAAATAGGCCACATCCTCTTATTCGGGATTATCTTAAATCGGCACATATGGTATTTGTGGGGGTTGTCGTACCTTGGTCTTCTTTGTCTTTCTTCAAGTGTAGCACGACATTTTACTGCTTGTCTATCATTCTCCTCAGCCGTTAATCGAACAGTGATTTGGTCAACAGTTTTATGACCAGCCGAATGAATTGGTGGCTGGTTATGAATATCCGCACCGACTGTGGGGTCCTGAACTCCGTTGGTATTCACCATTCTTCGATTGTTCCTTAAGGTTCTTTCTATTTCTGTATCAAGTGGAATCAGGGGGTTGCCTTGACTCCTAGTGTTGGGCTTATATCGGCGTACACCCTACGAATAGTATGAAAATAACAATTTCAACTAAACCAACACTTGAATAAACATGATCAATCAACTCCGTAACCGTCTTCCCCGACAACGGTGCCAAAATTTGATGTAGCCCAAACTATACCTCCAGAAAAGTATAACGTGGTCGTTGAATCAAATATAGAGCCCAACTAGGCTAGTGTCAATCCCACAGGGAATAGGACAAAATTCTATCGAGTGTTTCTCCTAGTAATTGAAAAGTAAGTAAAAAGTGTGTGTGTGGGTGTGAGGGGGGGGGGTTGTAAACAAATAGTAATAGTAATAATTGTTGATTATCGGATTTGTGATCAATACGAGAAAGGCACTAGAAACCAGTTCTTTGGAGTTGTTTGAGCATTCTTAAAGCTTCAAATACTTCAATACACTCCTACATACTCCTACATTATCAAATCATGAAACATAAATAGTTATCCAAAATGTTCAATGAAGCCATGGGCGACTAGAATTCCTATTTTTGTGATTGAGACTATGAATGAGAATCTCGTAAACGAATATTGCCGTGACATTATGGAATTATTTAAACATGAGATATATGATGGATTACATATTAAATTTGATGGTTTAAATGGATATGTGTCATTGGGCTCACTTAAGGCCCAAAATGAAGCAAAAAAGGCAAGGCCCAATGGAGCAAATGACCCATTCTTCCACTTTGACCAAACAACCATTGCATTTAATGCAAGAAAATGGCTAAGGATGACTTGAGTACTATAGAAAGTCCCCAAAATCAGATTTTTATTCCTAAACACACACAACACATTTTGGGAATTTACAAGACATTTCCTTTTAGTTCTCTCAAACCCTAAGAACCCTAAGCCCTTTTCTTTGGACAAGATCATCCTATTCCAAGCCTTGGTAAGTATTTATTCTCATGGATTAACATATTATATGCATGGGAGATTATGTATATCATGTTGTTTATGCTTGGAAATGGTGGACATGGTACTTTGTGTTTTTATATAAGATTTGTGATCCATGAGATTCAAGCTTGAATTATGACTTGTGACTTTGATGGAAGAGCATGGTATGGATAAAATATGAACATGTATGTTGTGAGTTTTTTTATTAAACTTGTTATTTTTCTAAAAGTGTAAATTGTGGGATTTTGGCCGATATGTGCTATGAGGTGTATTAAGGTAATTTGATGGATTATTTGTGATGTGGTGTGGATAAGAAAGTGTAAAGGAGAAGTGTTGTGGTGAAATGTATTGATTATCATGTATTGGTCAATGTATGGAATATTGGGGGATTTTTGGAATAATAATTTCATCAATGGTTTTGTCAAGGGGAAATGGCATGTTTAAAGACAAACATGTAACTCATTGATGTTATATGCATTTGTAAAGTAGTTGATGGTTAATGTGAATCCCGTTATATATTTGTGTTGTAGAGTGACACATAAAGAAGGAGCGGGACTATTGTATGCACCTCTAGGATTGTATATTCGTATTGAGAATACAAGATATGTAAGGTTACTCTGTCCGTATCTTTCTGCAGCAAATAGTATTCACATTGACATTACATTAGTCCTATTCCGAAATGTGCTAAGGTACCTTATATCCGGTTTCTAATGGTTTCTATCATATGTTTCCTACTTATTGATTGGATGTGAATCACATGTCTCATGTTCATGGACTAATGTTCCAAAAGCCAATAAGGTTGTGTTCCAAAGTTCCAATAGTGATTATACTCATGTCTCTTGTTCATTGATTATGGTTCAATGGTTCCAATAGTGTTATGTTTCCACGAATGTTATATTGCCAAGTTATTCACATGTCTCTCACTCATTGGTTAATGATCCAAAGCTTCAAGTAAAGTTGTGACTATCCTTGTATCAATCTCAAAGTAATGAACAAAGTAATGCATATATGTGTGTTTCCAAAAATGTCATGATCCTCAATGTAATAATCCTGCATGAGTGAGTGTATCCATAGGGTGAAATAAACACCTTCATGATGATGATCCCGATATTATGAGTGTATCCATGGGGTGAAAGAACACACCTTCATGATGACCATCCCAACACTATGGGAGAATCCATGGGGTGACATGAACACCTGCATGACGATATTATTTTCCCACTGATCAGTTGGGCCCGGGCAATATATAACTAATGACTGGCAAGCAAGTAAGGAGAGGTACAAAAGTGAAGTAAGTATCGAAAGTAATGCACGCAGTTCCAAATATATAGATTGATGGCTTATCCATAATTGGGCATTCTCTTGTAATTTATTTTCCGTTAAAGTTCTTATGTATTGACACAGCCTTACATACTCAGTACTTTCTTCGTACTGACCCCTTCTGGGGAATTTACCTTACTTGCTGCAGGTGCTGGTACTAGTAGGCCTCCACAGTAGGTCAACAGTGTTGCAGATCTTTGGTGAGCTCCAGTTAGTTCGGGGCTTCTCTGAGTCACAGTTGTACATATGTTTTGGTGTTGTACATGTTGTATAATGCGGGGACTTGTCCCGACTTTTAGTTTATTTTGGTCAATGCATTTGTTAGAGGCTTTTGTAGACGGATGTGGGTGTATAAATGTAAAAGGGATATGTCATTTTTGACTTGGTGGCCTCAACGGCCAAGTTTCGCATATGTATATATATCATGTTCCATGAATTCCATTGTTAGTATCTAAAGCTATTATATGGGTTTCTTATGGCATGCATTTGATTGAATAGAGACAAAGCTTGGTTCTCTCGGGCCTGGTCGGCTACGAGTGCCAATCCGTCCCGATGGGATTCGGGGCGTGACAAAAGTGGTATCAGAGCAGGTCGTTCTAAGGGTGTCTACAAAGACGTGTCTGAGTAGAGTCTTACTTATCGATGTGTTATGCACCACATTTATAAGTAGGAGGCTACGGGACATTTAGGATGTTGTTTCTTTTCTTCATATCTAGATCGTGCATTAGAGCCAAAGTTATAGGTGGGATTATTTCTGGCCATAAATATTGTTGTTCTTATATGGTTTATTTTAGTTCTTTGGAGTTCTTTGAGCATTCTTAAAGCTTCAAATACTTCAATACACTCCTACATACTCCTACATTATCAAATCATGAAACATAAATAGTTATCCAAAATGTTCAATGAAGCCATGGGCGACTAGAATTCCTATTTTTGCGATTGAGACTACGAATGAGAATCTCGTAAACGAATATTGCCGTGACATTATGGAATTATTTAAACATGAGATATATGATGGATTACATATTAAATTTGATGGTTTAAATGGATATGTGTCATTGGGCTCACTTAAGGCCCAAAATGAAGCAAAAAAGGCAAGGCCCAATGGAGCAAATGACCCATTCTTCCACTTTGACCAAACAACCATTGCATTTAATGCAAGAAAATGGCTAAGGATGAATTGAGTACTATAGAAAGTCCCCAAAATCAGATTTTTATTCCTAAACACACACAACACATTTTGGGAATTTACAAGACATTTCCTTTTAGTTCTCTCAAACCCTAAGAACCCTAAGCCCTTTTCTTTGGACAAGATCATCCTATTCCAAGCCTTGGTAAGTATTTATTCTCATGGATTAACATATTATATGCATAGGAGATTATGTATATCATGTTGTTTATGCTTGGAAATGGTGGACATGGTACTTTGTGTTTTTATATAAGATTTGTGATCCATGAGATTCAAGCTTGAATTATGACTTGTGACTTTGATGGAAGAGCATGGTATGGATAAAATATGAACATGTATGTTGTGAGTTTTTTTATTAAACTTGTTATTTTTCTAAAAGTGTAAATTGTGGGATTTTGGCCGATATGTGCTATGAGGTGTATTAAGGTAATTTGATGGATTATTTGTGATATGGTGTGGATAAGAAAGTGTAAAGGAGAAGTGTTGTGGTGAAATGTATTGATTATCATGTATTGGTCAATGTATGGAATATTGGGGGATTTTTGGAATAATAATTTCATCAATGGTTTTGTCAAGGGGAAATGGCATGTTTAAAGACAAACATGTAACTCATTGATGTTATATGCATTTGTAAAGTAGTTGATGGTTAATGTGAATCCCGTTATATATTTGTGTTGTAGAGTGACACATAAAGAAGGAGCGGGACTATTGTATGCACCTCTAGGATTGTATATTCGTATTGAGAATACAAGATATGTAAGGTTACTCTGTCCGTATCTTTCTGCGGCAAATAGTATTCACATTGACATTACATTAGTCCTATTCCGAAATGTGCTAAGGTACCTTATATCCGGTTTCTAATGGTTTCTATCATATGTTTCCTACTTATTGATTGGATGTGAATCACATGTCTCATGTTCATGGACTAATGTTCCAAAAGCCAATAAGGTTGTGTTCCAAAGTTCCAATAGTGATTATACTCATGTCTCTTGTTCATTGATTATGGTTCAATGGTTCCAATAGTGTTATGTTTCCACGAATGTTATATTGCCAAGTTATTCACATGTCTCTCACTCATTGGTTAATGATCCAAAGCTTCAAGTAAAGTTGTGACTATCCTTGTATCAATCTCAAAGTAATGAACAAAGTAATGCATATATGTGTGTTTCCAAAAATGTCATGATCCTCAATGTAATAATCCTGCATGAGTGAGTGTATCCATAGGGTGAAATAAACACCTTCATGATGATGATCCCGATATTATGAGTGTATCCATGGGGTGAAAGAACACACCTTCATGATGACCATCCCAACACTATGGGAGAATCCATGGGGTGACATGAACACCTGCATGACGATATTATTTTCCCACTGATCAGTTGGGCCCAGGCAATATATAACTAATGACTGGCAAGCAAGTAAGGAGAGGTACAAAAGTGAAGTAAGTATCGAAAGTAATGCACGCAGTTCCAAATATATAGATTGATGGCTTATCCATAATTGGGCATTCTCTTGTAATTTATTTTCCGTTAAAGTTCTTATGTATTGACACAGCCTTACATACTCAGTACTTTCTTCGTACTGACCCCTTCTGGGGAATTTACCTTACTTGCTACAGGTGCTGGTACTAGTAGGCCTCCACAGTAGGTCAACAGTGTTGCAGATCTTTGGTGAGCTCCAGTTAGTTCGGGGCTTCTCTGAGTCACAGTTGTACATATGTTTTGGTGTTGTACATGTTGTATAATGCGGGGACTTGTCCCGACTTTTAGTTTATTTTGGTCAATGCATTTGTTAGAGGCTTTTGTAGACGGATGTGGGTGTATAAATGTAAAAGGGATATGTCATTTTTGACTTGGTGGCCTCAACGGCCAAGTTTTGCATATGTATATATATCATGTTCCATGAATTCCATTGTTAGTATCTAAAGCTATTATATGGGTTTCTTATGGCATGCATTTGATTGAATAGAGACAAAGCTTGGTTCTCTCGGGCCTGGTCGGCTACGAGTGCCAATCCGTCCCGATGGGATTCGAGGCGTGACAAAAGTGGTATCAGAGCAGGTCGTTCTAAGGGTGTCTACAAAGACGTGTCTGAGTAGAGTCTTACTTATCGATGTGTTATGCACCACATTTATAAGTAGGAGGCTACGGGACATTTAGGATGTTGTTTCTTTTCTTCATTTCTAGATCGTGCATTAGAGCCAAAGTTATAGGTGGGATTATTTCTGGCCATAAATATTGTTGTTCTTGTATATGATAGAAAAGGTCGAGGAAAAAGTAAGAGGATCGATAAAATTGCTGGTGAAGGAACCAGTATACCACCACCTGATCAAGTTCATCAAGGCGATACTGAGTATGAATTTGTGTCACGAGCTTCCTCCACTCCCTCTGTTCCAGAATAGTCAAGTATGAGAGGAGCACCTATAGACCCACCAGTAAATACTACCACTGATCAGGACTTAAAGGATGCAGTCCAAATGTTGACTCGAATAGTTGCTGCACAGGTTCAGGGACAAGTTAGCCCAATGACAGGTGATGACAGTGCAGTGAGAGCAGCTAGTCGCAGAACATAAGACTTCTTGAAATTAGATCCTCCCACATTCACAGGATCAGACCCGAATGAAGATCCCCAAGACTTTATAGATCAAATCCAAAGGGCTCTGGAGGTGATGCATGTGTTGGGTGTAGAAAAAGTGGAGCTGGCGGCATATCGATTGAAGGACGAGGCTATATTATGCTATGAGGATTGGAAGAAAGCTCGTGGGATTGGTGCAAACCCACCTATGTGGGATGAATTTAAGGTGGCATTTCTTGATCACTACCTTCCTTATGAGATCTGTGAGGCTCGTGCGGATCAATTTTTAAATCTCCGTCAAGGAAATCTGAGTGTCAGGGAATACAGTCTGCAATTTAATTCCTTGGCTCATTATGCTCCAAACGTAGTGGCCACGATGACAGATAAAGTACATCGGTATGGGGACAGGTTGGAGCCGTATTTGGTATGAGACTGCACTATTACTGCTCTAAATCGGGACATGGATATAGCTAGAATACAGGCCTTTGCGCAGAACATGGAAGATCAGAGGCAACGGAGGAGAACACAAGGGTTTGAAGAAGGGTCGTCCAAGAGAGCTAGATCTACGGGACAGTCCATGGCGTCCCAAGCAGAGTTCAGGCCTCGGAGTTTTAATAGACCACCTAGGCCTTCATTTTCTCATTCCACGGCAGGCACTTTCTCTCACTTTCGAGGATCCCGGGGTTTTAATCAAGCCGGGCAAAGCAGCGGGAGTTGTTTTTCACAGACAACGGGATCTTTTCACCCGTTGTGTCAGCATTGTAGACAATTTCATTCAGGTGAATGCCGGCGGGGGATGAATGTATGTTATTGGTGTGGTATGGCGGGGTACATGATGAGAGACTGCCCGCGAAGAGGCTTGGGTGATGTGGCGCGACTTGCGGGAACGACTGTTACGTCATCATCATCGGTTCCTTCTGTAGCTCGAGGTATGTCATCTGTGGGTCATGGTAGAGGTGCCAGAGGAGCATCCAGCACGAGTGGGGTCCAGAATTGCACTTATGCTTTAGTGGACCGACAGAATTCAGAGGCTTTTCCTGATGTAGTCACAGGTACATTATCCATATTCTCATATAATGTATATGCATTAATTGACCCGGGTTCTACATTTTCCTATGTTACTCCATTGGTTGCTGCAAAATTTGCAAAGGCACCAGAATTATTAATTAAGTCAATCGAAGTGTCTACACCAGTTGGTGAATATATTATTGCAAAAAGAGTATATCGTAACTGTGTGGTAACTGTATGTGGTCATGATACACTTGCCGATCTCATTGAATTAGACATGGTGGATTTTGATGTGATCATGGGAATGGATTGGTTGGCCTTTTGTTATGCCACGGTAGATTGCCGGGCCAAGAAGGTGCAATTTTGCTTTCCGTAAGAAAATGTTCTTAAATGGCAGGGTAATGTAGGGGCACCACGAGGAAGATTTATTTCCTATTTGAAATCCAGAAAAATGATTGCCAAGGGATATATATGTCATTTAGTACGGGTGAAAGATACTTAAGTGGAACCACTAGCTCCACAGTCAGTTCCAGTGGTCAATGAATTTCTGGATGTATTTCCAGAAGATCTTCCAGGCTTACCCCCATAACGGGAAGTAGAATTTGGCATTGATGTAATTCCAGGCATTCAGCCTATTTCTATTCCTTCGTATAGAATGGCTCCAGCAGAACTGCGTGAATTAAAGGAGCAGTTGAAAGATTTGCTGGACAAAGGCTTTATTAGGCCAAGTATGTCTCCGTGGGGTGCACCGGTCTTATTTGTACCAAAGAAAGATGGCACATTGAGAATGTGTATCGACTATTAGCAATTGAATAAGGTAACGATCAAGAACAAATGTCCCCTCCCTCGAATTGATGATTTGTTTGATCAGCTACAGGGTGCCAAGTGTTTTTCAAAGATTGACTTGAGGTCGGGTTACCATCAAGTCAAAGTTAGAGAAGAAGATGTACCCAAAATAGCTTTTTGAACACGGTATGGCGATTATGAATTTTTAGTTATGTCATTTGGACTAACAAATGCGCCAGCTGTGTTCATGGACTTAATGAATAGGGTGTTTAAGCCATTTTTGGACGTGTTCGTCACGGTGTTTATAGATGACATACTGGTTTATTCAAGATCACCAGAGGACCATGCTAATCACTTATGGCAGGTGCTACAGATTCTCCATGACCGTAAGTTGTATGCCAAGTTCTCTAAATGTGAGTTTTGGTTAAAATCAGTTGCATTCTTGGGCCACATTGTGTCAGATGAAGGGATACAGGTTGATACACAAAAGATTGACTAAGTGAAAAATTGGCCAAGACCTACGACACCCACAGAAATTCATAGTTTTCTTGGACTGGCAGGTTATTACAGAAGATTTGTGAAAGGTTTTTCCTCTATTGCTGCACCGTTAACAAAGCTTACACATAAGGCAGTAAAATTTCAGTGGAATGATGCGTGCGAGAAAAGCTACCAAAGGTTGAAAGATAAATTAACCTCCACATCAATTTTAGTGCTTCCCGAGGGTACCGAAGGTTATGTAGTGTATTGTGATGCTTTTGGGGTTGGCCTCGGATGCTTATTGATGCAACACGGGAATGTCATAGCATATGCCTCACGATAGTTGCGGTCACACGAGAAAAATTATCCCACACATGATCTTGAATTAGCAGAGGTGATCTTTACTTTAAAGATATGACGTCATTATTTATATGGAGTTCATGTTGATATCTATACGGATCACAAAAGTTTGCAATATCTCTTTAAGCAGAAGGAGCTCAATTTGAGGCAGCGAAGGTGGTTAGTGCTCTTGAAAGACTATGATATTGATATTCTTTATCACCCAGGCAAAGCAAATGTAGTAGCTGATGCATTGAGCCGCAAGGCAGTAGAAAGCACTAGTGGCCAGTTGACTGAAAAGCAAGAGATAATCAAAGATCTACATCAACTAGACAGCTTGGGAGTTCGACTTATTGAATCTCCAGATGAAAGGGTTATTGTGCAAAATGTAGCAGAATCCTCCTTGATAGCTGAAGTGAAAGAAAAACAGTTTGCGGATTCTATTTTATTACAGCTAAAGGAAAATGTACAGCAGAATTTGACCAAGGCATTTGATCTTACACAGGAAGGGGTACTTCAATGTCAAGGAAGATTATGTGTACCGGATGTAGATGAGCTGAGGACACGAATTATGACAGAGGCGCATCATTCGCGCTATTCTATTCATCCGGGTGCTGCAAAAATGTACCATGAATTGAAAGAGGTGTATTGGTGGGGAAATACGAAAAAGAACATTGCAGAATTTGTCGTGCAATGCCCGAATTGTCAACAAGTGAAAGTGGAACATCAGAAACCGGGAGGTTACATACAACGTATCAATCTTCCAGTCTAAAAATGGGATATGATTAATATGGATTTCATTACAGGTTTGCCTCGTACATTGCGGAAGTTTGATTCTATATGGGTCATAGTGGACAGGCTTACCAAATCAGCACATTTTCTACCAGTTAAGACCACCTATACAGCTGAGGATTATGCGAAGTTGTATGTGAAAGAGATAGTACGATTGCATGGTATTCCACTTTCCATTATATCAGACAGAGGAACACAGTTCACAGCACACTTTTGGAGATCTTTTCAGCAGAGTTTGGGTACACCGGTGAATTTGAGTACAACTTTCCATCCTCAGACTGATGGATAAGCAGAACGTACTATTCAGACACTTGAAGATATGCTACGAGCATGCACGTTAGATTTTCAAGGCAGTTGGGATGGCCATTTGCCTCTTATTGAATTTGCGTATAACAATAGCTATCATTCAAGTATTAAAATGGCACCTTATGAAGCCTTGTACGGAAGGATATGTAGATCACCAATTAGATAGTTTGAAGCGGGTGAAACTGCTTTACTTGGGCCAGATATTGTTCATCAGGCTATGGAGAAAGTTAAAGTGATCCAACAGCGGTTACAAACGGCTTAAAGTCGTCACAATTCATATGCCGATGTTAGAAGAAGAGGGCTTGAATTCGCCATAGGTGATTGGGTGTTTAAAGGTGTCACCGATGAAAGGGGTAATGCGATTCGAAAAGAAAGGGAAATTGAGTCCACGTTACATTGGCCCATATGAAACATTAGAAGATTTGGGCAAGTTGCGTATGAGTTGGCACTACCCTAGGAACTTTCCTCAGTCCATCCGGTATTTCATGTTAGGAGATCCATCTCGTATTATTCCCGTAGAGGATGTTCAAGTTACGGAGGATCTGACTTATGAAGAGGTACCCATTGCTATTCTAGAGCGATAAGTAAAGAGATTGAGGAATAAAGATGTCGCATCCGTAAAAGTCCTTTGGAGAAATCAACAAGTAGAGGAGATCACATGGAAAGTGGAAGAAATGATGAAATCCAAGTATACCCATCTATTTCAAATGGATGAAGAAGTTAATAGTGCGGATGTGGACCAATAACAAGTAAGTATCTAAAAGCATTATGTGTATATGTATGCGTATGTTAATATAGAGATGCATTTGTTGTACATAAGACGATGTTGTTAACATTCGAGGACGAATGTTTCTAAGGGGGGAAGAATGTAACACCCCTTACTTTTCTAACTTCATTTGATACCTTGGGGTCATATCTACCTAGGTGTCGAGATTCCATGGGTATGTGTTTTATAGTGTCATTGGTGAAACATTTGATATCGGACCTAATATGTGCGATTAGACCTTCGTAGGAGGTGTTTTGTGATTTCGTGGAGCATTTGTGTAATACCCCGTACACATTCCAACCTCATTTGGTGACTTGAAGTCATGTTTACTTGATGATTAAGATCACTAAGTAAGTATTTTGTAGTGTTTTGATAAGGTATTGGAAGATATGCAAATGTTGGAAAAATGGCCGAAAATTCAGCAGAGCATGGAAACTTGTGCCACTCCCTGTTTCAGGGGGTGTGGCGCAAACCACTGATTCAGAGAGCAGTGATTTCTTGCACCACTGCCTTGCTTTGTAGCAGTGGCGCAAGGCACAAAAAATGTGCCCTTCCGAGCTCATTTCGCAATGCAATTCTACGTCGATTCTTATATGGTTTATTTTGGTTCTTTGAAGTTCTTTGAGCATTGTTAAAGCTTAAAATACTTCAATACACTCCTACATACTCCTACATGATCAAATCATGAAACATAAATAGTTATCCAAAATGTTCAATGAAGCCATGGCGACTAGAATTCCTATTTTTGTGATTGAGACTACGAATGAGAATCTCGTAAATGAATATTGTCGTGACATTATGGAATTATTTAAACATGAGATATATGATGGATTAAATATTAAATTTGATGGTTTAAATGGATATGTGTCATTGGGCTCACTTAAGGCCCAAAATGAAGCAAAAAAGGCAAGGCCCAATGGGGCAAATGACCCATTCTTCCACTTTGACCAAACAACCATTGCATTTAATGCAAGAAAATGGCTAAGGATGACTTGAGTACTATATAAAGTCCCCCAAATCAGATTTTTATTCCTAAACACACACAACACATTTTGGGAATTTACAATACATTTCCTTTTGGTTCTCTCAAACCCTAAGCCCTTTTATTTGGACAAGATCATCCTATTCCAAGCCTTGGTAAGTATTTTTTCTAATGGATTAACATATTATATGCATGGGAGATTATGTATATCATGTTGGTTATGCTTGGAAATGGTGGACATGGTACTTTGTGTTTTTATATAAGATTTGTGATCCATGAAATTCAAGCTTGAATTATGACTTGTGACTTTGATGGAAGAGCATGGTATGGATAAAATATGAACATGTATGTTGTGATTTTCTTATTAAACTTGTTATTTTTCTAAAAGTGTAAATTGTGGGATTTTGGCCGATATGTGCTATGAGGTGTATTAAGGTAATTTGATGGATTATTTGTGATGTGGTGTGGATAAGAAAGTGTAAAGGAGAAGTGTTGTGGTGAAATGTATTGATTATCATGTATTGGTCAATGTATGGAATATTGGGGGATTTTTGGAATAATAATTTCATCAATGGTTTTGTCAAGGGGAAATGGCATGTTTAAAGACAAACATGTAACTCATTGATGTTATATGCATTTGTAAAGTAGTTGATGGTTAATGTGGATCCCGTTATATATTTGTGTTGTAGAGTGACACATAAAGAAGGAGCGGGACTATTGTATACACCTCTAGGATTGTATATTCGTATTGAGAATACAAGGTATGTAGGGTTACTCTGTTCGTATCTTTCTGCAGCAAATAGTATTCACATTGACATTACACTAGTCCTATTCCGAAATGTGCTAAGGTACCTTCTATCCGGTTTCCAATGGTTGCTATCATATGTTTCCTACTTATTGATTGGATGTGAATCACACGTCTCATGTTCATGGACTAATGTTCCAAAAGCCAACAAGGTTGTGTTCCAAAGTTCCAATAGTGATTATACTCATGTCTCTTGTTCATTGATTATGGTTCAATGGTTCCAATAGTGTTATGTTTCCAAGAATGTTATATTGCCAAGTTATTCACATGTCTCTCACTCATTGGTTAATGATCCAAAGCTTCAAGTAAAGTTGTGACTAACCTTGTATCAATCTCAAAGTAATGAACAAAGTAATGCATATATGTGTGCTTCCAAAAATGTCATAATCCTCAATGTAATAATCCTGCATAAGTGAGTGTATCCATGGGGTGAAATAAACACCTTCATGATGACGATCCCGATATTATGAATGTATCCTTGGGGTGAAATAAACACCTTCATGGAGATATCCATGGGGTGAAAGAACACACCTTCATGATGACCATCCCAACATTATGGGTGTATCCATGGGGTGACACTAACACCTGCATGACGATATAATTTTCCCACTGATCAGTTGGACCCGGGCAATATATAACTAATGACTGGCAAGCAAGTAAGGAGAGGTACAAAGGTGAAGTAAGTATCGAAAGTAATGCACGCAGTTCCAAATATATAGATTGATGGCTTATCCATAATTGGGCATTCTCTTGTAATGTATTTTTTTGTTAAAGTTCTTATGTATTGACACTGCCTTACATACTCAGTACTTTCTTCGTACTGACCCCTTCTGGGGAATTTACCTTACTTGCTGCAGGTGCCGGTGCTAGTAGGCCTCCACAGTAGGTCACCAGTGTTGCAGATCTTTGGTGAGCTCTAGTTAGTTCGGGGCTTCTCCGAGTCATAGTTGTACATATGTTTTGGTGTTGTACATGTTGTATAAAGCGTGGACTTTTCCCGACTTTTAGTTCATTTTGGTCAATGCATTGTTAGAGGCTTTTGTAGACGGATGTGGGTGTATAAATGTAAAAGGGATATGTCATTTTTGACTTGGTGGCCTCAACGGCCAAGTTTTGCATATGTATATATATCATGTTCCATGAATTCCATTATTGGTATCTAAAGCTATTGTGTGATTATGGTTTTCTTATGGCATGCATTTGATTGAATAGAGACAAAGCTTAGTTCTCTCAGGCCTTGTCGGCTACGAGTGCCAATCTGTCCCGATGGGATTCGGGGCGTGACATTTACAAAGAAAGTTGGTAAAAGATTTGAAAAGGAAATTCAGGCTAAAACTTGTATAATTTTTTCTCCAGGTTAAAATTATCATCATAAATGAGAGGGCACATTCAATAAGAATTACCATTCCTTGCATTGATGTAATAGACACTTTTGGACATAATGTTAATGAAATCTTCTCCCAATTCCAACTTTATTAGATCATGTCTTTTTCTAATAAACACTATCTTGCAATCTCCTTTAATACCGCATTGCTTTGGTATTTGTTCTCATAATTATGCTATATTCGGCCATCCGTATGAGAATTTGCCTACAATTGCATATTGTAGATCTTCAATTAAGTTCATTCGACTAACCTCCTGTTCCGTCCACTTGACTATCGAAACTCAGTTTATAATATCAACTTTGTTGATGGGAATGGGAGCAGTATCAACTTTCTTAGACGTTGTCTTAATCTTTGTAACAGGATTAGTAATCGATGCATAATTACCAATCGGAGCCAATGGTTCTTTGGGTGTTGAAGTGTTTTTTGCATGAATTGAAGTTCTAGTTTGAATTCTTATGCGAGCTATTCAGTAGGTGACCAATGATAAAAAGTGATGTGTGTTTTGAATGTAAATAAAAACAATTGTAGACAAGTCATGGACTAGTTGTTTGTAATTCAGAGTTGAGAAAAGATCCAAGGTTGCGGTATTTTGACAATCAAGTTGAGCTATCTAATCATACACCTAATTCGATTTTCGAAGTTACTACATGCAGGTTAATGTTAGCTATATTGAGCATTTTCCCAATATCTCTAAGCCTACTTGACTATCACAAGCACCTATATTTCTATGGTCGTCGATTAATAGTGAAGTGCATGAAGTTATTGTGTGTATCAACTAAGCTAGGCCGCAGGGTTTATTTCTATCCTCAGTTATGAATCGATTTTCTTTCATTATAAGGTCCATAAACTATCCCTATTTCCTATTTTTACACTTGTCGTTTACTTTTTCAAGTTCAACAAACAAGCCCTTGATACTATTTGTAAGATGATCAAGCAAATGAATGATTACGATTCAATACGACATAAACAACTCAATAGATGGAAACAGGCGAGTTTCCAATGTTTGCAATGGTTATAAGATCAATTATAACGAAGGAAATATCAATACATGCAGTCGCACTGGTTCAGAATTGCTTCGCACTCAACCCGCTTCGTTAATTCGTCATGGGTCACACAACCCTAGTTGAGAGATTTAGCTACTCATGATTGCAAGAACACTAGAAGAATTCAATGATGAAAACATAATTATGAACTCACAAGAAGAACAAAACTCTGAAATCTCAATATAAATCAAAACCCTAGAATCGATGTTTGAGATTACAAGATCAATGTGTTTATGAACCTCAAAACAATGTAATAGACAACTCAAAATACTGTAATAATTCTCTCAAATAACGTAATTAATTACCTCCCTAACATAGGACAACATAAGAGTATTTATAGATACAAAACGAATCCTATCCTAAAATATGTAGGGGAAAAAAGTCGGCAACGTTCCTCGGACCATGACTTGAGGTTGTGGAATCAACCCACTGACCGTGGGTCCAGGTCGTAGGAATCAGGCCTCCATGCACAACTGCAGAACTTGACCCACGGAACTGACCTAAGGTCCGTGAGTCATGATCGTGGGTCACTTGGTGAAATCCAACTCCACTCTTTTGTCTTCAAAAACTTCATTCCAGTGCATGATACCTCCCTTCTTCTCCATTCTGCCTCCAAAATCTATTTTCCTACAAGATAGAACAGAAAACACATCATACCTACCAAACATACCCAAGTTATTGCATATTTTCTTTGTTTTAAGCATCGAAAGTGCCATGAAATCATGTCACTCAACTTAGAATGTTTGAATGTCCTCAGGCAAACAAAACAAAACAAACACATTCGATGCTTAACTAAGAGAAACCTAAGAGACCTATGGAAGTCGACTCATTTCTTTCGGTACCAAAAATTTTGAACCCCTCCAATTCACAATTCAAAACCATTGTGCGTATACATGCAACATATTATCATGACACAGAAGGGATCAAGTAATGGCATCCGATTATGAACAAACAACTAAGCATAGATGCAAATGACATGATCCGAACAAATAGTAGCTAACAATGCAACCCATGTACTCTCACAACAAAGAAGTCCCATACACTCATAGTATACTAATGAATATCAAAGTAGGGACTGGGTCAAAACACTCTCTCTTACAAAGAAGTTCAACTAGTGAGCATGAAATACCATAGGCTTGCCCTTATTTTCTATGCCTTAGTTTTTCATACAGCTGGACTAGGATCACTATAGGACTTTCATCGGCTTGTAATGTAGGCTTAGGGACAGGTGTGGTACGTATGAATACGGTGACTCAACCCTCCTTGACACTACACTATTTTTGGCTCCACTTTCCAACCATACTCATTTTATTCTCCCTTATTCTCTGTTTTTCAAATTTTGGGTGTAATTTTCTTTACGATTTCAATATTTTTTTTTCTTTTTTTTTTTCCTTTTTTTTCCTTTTTGCAAACTCTATTTTTTTCTCTATTTTTTTCATTTCTTTTCTTTCTTATTCACACCCAACTCTGTTCTCCTTTCTGTTACTAACCCATTCTTCATACCCATATCAAGCGACGCACCCCTGTGATAGCCACCCTCAACTTAGGCGATTTGGCTGAGTTGAGGTACACAATGTTCAAGAAGGGACTAGGGCCAAGACAGGTTTCATTGTAAGTAGAAATGGGAAGGGGGATAGTCTTATGAAAGAAAAAGGTCAATTAAGGCTCAAACTCGGGATCAAGGGATACTTAGTTTATTTGGTCGGGCATTTAGGCTAAAAGTGGAATTATTAAAAAATAGCCTATGATCCTTTTCTAACCACTATTCTATAACCTAGGCAAGACTAACCGGGAAAGTTCTAGATCACACACACAAAGTGAACTCGGTAATGACCTCACGCACACATAGCACAGGGTTACACTAGTGACTACTACCTATCCAGTTCATGCATTGCTACACTGCAGTCATTCTACCTATAATACTAATGCCATAAAAAGATCCAACAGTTGTCACAAACTATCATAACTACACATACAGTTCAAAATAAAAATTTCAGGAGAGGTATCCTTTAAACACATAAAAAGCATCATCACACTTTCAAAACTCATTCAAAACTGGACTGCACTAAGTTTCCCCTATTTCCTCCTACTTAAACATGAAAACACATAATAATATAAATAACAACCTAAACATGTTGGTTCTACTATGATAGCACTTTGAGGGAAAAGAAACACAATAATAAAAACCCCAAGAGGACATATAGACCCACAAGTACCTCCGCCCCTACTAAATAAGAATGCATTGTCCCCAATGCATTAGACCGAAGTAAAACAAGGGTTTTAGGAACATATCTGTGGCACCCTAGGTACGTAGGTCTAATGTCGATCAAAATAACAAAAATCAAAGCAAATGTAGGTAGAGCAAGACACCTTGGATTGCCTCCCAAACAACGCTCGATTCAACGTTGCGACACGATGTGTGTCACGCCCCGAATCCCAAAGAGGCGTGATTGACACCCGAAGCCTATATGGCCCGAGAGAACCAACCTTTTCTCATGAACATTCGCATACATAACCTCATATGAATCTTCTTACACCTTGTGCAACGATGCGGAAGTCATAGACATGAAAACATAAGTCATAGCTATGTATGTAAAACTTGGCCGTTTGAGCCATCAAGTCAAAATGACATGTACCTTCACATTTATACACCCACATCCGTCTACAAAAACCTCTAACAAAATGCATTGACCAAAATGAACTAAAAGTCGGGACAAGTCCCCGCTTTATATAACATGTACAAAATCAAACCACATGTACAACAGTGACTCGGAGAAACTCCGAACTAACTGGAGCTCACCAAAGATATGCAACACTGTCAATCTACTGTGGAGGCCTACTAGGACCTGCGCCTGCAGCAAGTAAGGTAAATCCCCCGAGGGGGTCAGTACGAAGAATGTACTGAGTATGTAAGGCTCAAATAAAAATGTAAGATATGAAAATATGTCAAGAACTCAAGTTGAAATGCATAACTAATATAGATAAGTCACAATGTAGATGATTCACTATTTAGTACTTTTGGAATTCATGTACATTACATTCTTTCTTTCTCTTGCCCTTGCTTTACTTTAATTTTTACATCACTCATACACTTTCTAGGCCCACATCATGCAGGTGTTCTTTTCACCTCATGGATAACATATCATCGTCATGCAGGTATTCTTTCACCCCATGGATAAGATCATATCGTCATGCGGGTGTTCTGGCACCCCATGGATAAATGGCCATCATCACGCGGGCGTTTGCACCCCATGGATAAACTATCATCATCATGCGGGTATTTGTACCCCATGGATAACACCCATGAACACAATCAACATGCATTACTTTATTCTTACTCCGTTTCTTTACTTTTGAGATTGACATCTTTACTTGTGGGAAATTGGTACATTCACTTGTAAAAATTGACATCTTTACTTGTGGGAAATTGGTACATTCACTTGTACATTACTTCTTTCATTACTTTTGAGGGATTGACCCTTTGATAGTCACAAATTTATTTGAAGCTTTGGATCAATAATCAATGAATGAGAAACATGCAAATGAACATTATTGGAAACATAGCCTTCGTGGAAACATAACACTATTAGAACCATTGAACCATAATCAATGAACAAGAGACATGAGTATAATCACTATTGAAACATTGGAACATAACCTTATTTGAGCTTTTGGAACATTAACCATGAATATGAGACATGAGATTCACCAATGACCAATGAGTAGGAATTATATGACAATGATCATAGATAACTGGATATGGGATACCTTAGCACATTTCGGGATGAAACACGCGTAATGTCAATGTGACTACTAATTTCCGCAGAAAGATACGGACAAAGTAACCTTACATACCTTATCTTCTCAATGTAAGTACACAATCAAATATGTGAGCGCAACAATTCCTCTCCTTCTTTACGTTTCACTCTACATCACAAGTACATAATGGAACCAACATTAACCACCAACTACCTTACAAATGCATACAATAACAATAAGTCAACACGTTTGGCTTTAACATGTTATTTCTTTCTCTACAATACCATTTATGGCATGGTCATATCAATAATACCACAACATGCCCAACATTGACCAAAGTATCATAAACCACTAGTATGTCACACCAAGTTCATACTTTCCACTCTCCACCATCACAACATCATAATTATACCATCAATTACTTTACAAATGCATATAATATCAATGAGTTACATGTTTGCTTTTAAACATGCCATTTCCCCTTGACAATACCATTTATGAAATTATCTTACCAAAAATCCCACAATATTCACAACATTGACCAATACATGATAATCAATACATTTCACCACAACACTTCTCCTTTACCCTTTCTTAGCCACACCACATCACAAATAATCCATTAACTTACCATAATACACCTCATAGCACATATCGGCCAAAATCCCACAATATACACTTATAGGAAAATAACAAGTTTAATCACAAAATAACACCATACATGATCATATTTTATCCATACCATGCTTTTTCATCAAAGGCACAAGTCCTAATTCAAGCTTGAATCTCATAGATCACAAATCTTATACAAAAACACCAAATACCATATCCATCATTTCCAAGCATGACCAACTTGATATACATAATCTACAATGCATATAAGATGTTAAAGTAAAATAATAATCACTTACCCAAGCTTGGAAGATGGTGATCTTGTCCAAAAATGCCTTAGGGTTTTGGGAGTCAAAGAAGCTTTCTTGAGAATTCTTCTAGAAAAAGATAGAAAAAGCATGTGTGTTTCTCTTCAATAAAATCAGAATTTTTCCTCTTTATATAGGACCTTAATTTTCATCCTTAGCTACTCTTGGCATTTAATGCAATGTGTTGCATTAGTCAATGGAAGAATGGATGTTTTCTTTCTCATTTTGGGCCCTTTTTGGCCCAATTCACTTAATCCAATAAAATAAATAATTTATCATGTTTAAGTCGTTCCATACGCATTAAAACAATATTCCCACTAATGAAATTCATACTCGTAGCCTCGATTTCAAAAACAAGCAATTCTAGCCACGTATGGCTTATTTGGCTACAAGGGTAAAATCGTCATTTTGGCTCCAAATTCGTTATCGAGCAATTTTTATCATACCAATATCATATTTCACTCATTTCATGTATATTCTCGTGGTTGTATAAGAAATAGGGCAAAAAATTGGCTCGGTATGACCCCGGATACCCTTGGGACTTAGAAATTTCCAACTTTCAAAAAAGTGGAAAAACCAGCGTGGCACGCCCCTGGGCGCGCCAACTTGCTGTATACGGGATAAAATTTTTAGCCCAGAACGGCGTGGCATGGTCACAAATGCGCCCCATACTTAGATTTTTTGAAAATTTCATTTTTCGACTTCTCTTCGCAGGTTCGGTTAGATACTTCAAGTCCTATTCTTTAACTTACTTCTTAACCTTAATATACTTTGTTTAGGGGTCCTTTTAGACTCGTTTTGAACCCCACAAATGTTCCACGAAAATCATAAAACACCTCCTATGAAGGTTTAATCACATATACGAGGGCCAACTTCAATTATCTCATCAATAGCATTACAAAAGACGTATGTATGGCTCTCGACACCTAAGTAAGCATCGTCAAGTAGGGTTAGGAAGGTATGGGGTGTTACAATGTGGGTGTATTGATTACTCAGACTTCATCAAGATATCCCTTGGGTTGGCTTTCAGGGTTATCTGGACTACTTATTTTTGAAGCCATCCTCATGTCCTTTGGCTGCTTCATAGTTCTGCAAACATTGAATATGACTTCCTTATTTTTCAGCCTGAATTTTAGCTAACCCTGCTCTGTATCCACCAATGCTCTGTTGATGGATAAAAATGATCTCCCCAAAATTATGGACATCTCAAAATAGACCTCACAGTCCAAAATAGTAAAGTCAGCAGGAAAGATGAAGTTTTCAACCTTGACTAAAATAACACATAATATGCCCACATGCTTCTTGATCGTATGATCCACCATCAATAACTGCATCTTTATTGGCTCGGGGGTTCTCAAGCCTAATTTCTCAAATACTGCCAGCGACATCAAGTTAATGCTCGCACCTAGGTCACACAAAGCTCTGGCGAAGTTAACTGACCCAATTGTACATGGAATTATAAAGGCACCAGGATCATATTTATTTTGCACAAGAGAACGGGATGCAATTACACTATAATGATGCAAATCACCAATCGATCATAATTGACAGTTCTCTTATTCGAGACCAACTCTTTTATGAAATTTGCATATCTCAGCATTTGTTCTAGCACCTTCACCAATGGAATGTTTATAGAAAGTTGCTTCAATATGGACATGAACTTATGAAATTTTTTATCCTCCTTCTTCTTCAAGTGCTGAGGGAATGAAGGTGGCGTCTTAGGAATGGGGGTTAGCATTTGTGGGGCTTCATTTTCTTTCTCATTTTCAGTATTCACCTTATTTTTACCAGTCTGAGGCTCTTCAACTTCTTTCATGATCTCCCCACTAACAATTTTATTTTCATCCACCTTTTTCTTTAGACGTTAAGGGAAAGGTGGAGGAAGTTTTGGGAATGGAACATACTTTTTTAGATCTTCCTTTACCTTTTTTGTGGCAATTGTTTGCTCTTTCAGTGTATCATGAACACCCTCAACTTGTTTGGGTGCCTCAATAAGAGTCTTCCTACTTCTCGTGGTGATAACCATATAGTGAGCATCATTTTATGGGTTTTTGGATGGTGTTGTTCGTAAGTGTACCTTGTTGATGATGATTTAATGCTGTAGACATCTGCCTGAATTACTATTCCAGCTGTTTGATGACGGTCGTATGAGACTCAATATTTGGCTTATCCCTGAAAGGTCTGCCTTGATCTCTTTTAGACAGTTTTCTTGATTCTCTGACCCCTTAATGAGTTTTGAAAGTAGGGTTTCCATCCTTGAATTTCCAGACTCAGCATCACGGTTCCTTGGTGGAACATAAAGGCCACTCTTATCTTTGTAGTCATCTTTTCACCTCCAATTACCATCCCGATCTCTCTCTCGATCTCCATACCCTGACTTTTTATAATTATCACCGTAGTAGTTCTGACCTTAATTTCCTTGCCTCAAGTTCTAATTGTCTTGATTAGACTCCTGGCCCTTAGCTCGAAAACCCGTCACTTCTCTATCCAAATACTTAGCTTCTTCCTCAGAATTTGAATCCTCATACCTAGGTGCTTTGCCTTGTGCACTTACCATATTAATCTTTTTCATTCCTCCTGCTGCAATTTACTTAGCAAGGAATCCGATCCCAGTTCTCAGTTGTGCTACTTCTTGAGCTACAGTGTCATCTAACGCTCTTTGCTTTGCTGATGCTCCAATGGCATAAGTTCCTGCTGGTCGGTCTGCTTCTCGAGCTTGCCAACCTCGGTTGGTTTTAGTAATACAATCTTAAATCTCTGAAGCTTGCTCCCATCTCAGACTCATAAATGCTTCGCCAGTGATAGTAGTTTCTACAGCCTTGGTATTAGCGTTTAATGCCCTGTAAAAGATCTCAAGTAAATTTCAACCATTCATCCTATGCTTTGGACCATTTTGCAACTTCTTCTTGAACCTTAGCCAAGTCTCGTAAAGTACCTATGTAGCTGTCTAAAAGTATAAAACTCATCCTTTAGTTGCAACATTTCGGG
The DNA here is from genome assembly GCA_031232105.1 of Capsicum rhomboideum. Classification (NCBI taxonomy): domain Eukaryota; kingdom Viridiplantae; phylum Streptophyta; class Magnoliopsida; order Solanales; family Solanaceae; genus Capsicum; species Capsicum rhomboideum. The sequence continues at coordinate 50,256,638 of CP124710.1, read as the reverse complement.
AAGGTGGAAAAAATCATTTCAGAAACTGATTCCTCAACTTTTGCCAAGTAGTGATAGAACCTCATGGTAACTTAGCCAACCACAAAGTTGCCTCCCCCGTGAGAGAGAATGGAAATAGACTTAATCAAATTGCTTCTTGACTTACTCCTGGTAGATTGTACGAGGTGCATATCTCCACAAAATTCATCACATGCATGTTTGCATTATCAGTCGAAAGTCTAACAAACACCCCTTTTAAGTTCAACAGGTGGATTATAGCACTTGTAATGTCGAGTTTAGTTCCTTCAGGTAACTCTGGTGGACTAATGGCACCAGTCTCAACCGACTCCAAATAGGCCACATCCTCTTATTCGGGATTATCTTAAATCGGCACATATGGTATTTGTGGGGGTTGTCGTACCTTGGTCTTCTTTGTCTTTCTTCAAGTGTAGCACAGCGTTTTGCTGCCTCTTACATAGCTCGATGATCTCTATCTGCTTTTCTAAGAGCTGCTTGTCTATCATTCTCCTCAGCCGTTAATCGAACAGTGATTTGTTCAACAGTTTTATGACTAGCCGAATGAATTGGTGGCTGGTTATGAATATCCGCACCGACTGTGGGGTCCTGAACTCCATTGGTATTCACTATTCTTCGATTGTTCCTTAAGGTTCTTTCTATTTCCGTATCAAGTGGAATCAGGGGATTGCCTTGACTCCTAGTGTTGGGCATACATCGGCGTACACCCTACGAATAGTAGGAAAATAACAATTTCAACCAAACCAACACTTGAATAAACATGATCAATCAACTCCGTAACCGTCTTCCCCGATAGCGGTGCCAAAATTTGATGTAGCCCAAACTATACCTCCAGGAAAGTATAACGCGGTTGTTGAATCAAATATAGAACCCAACTAGGCTAGTGTCAATCCCGCAGGGAATAGGACAAAATTCTATCCAGTGTTTCTCCTAGTAATTGGAAAGTAAGTAAAAAAAGGGGGGGGGGTTGTAAACAAATAGTAATAGTAATAATTGTTGCTTGTCGGATTTGTGATCAATACGAGAAAGGCACTAGGACTATGATCCCCAAGATTCCTTAATTCCAACGGGTACTTGTGCTGGCAAACTATTCTGCTGCGTTGCATTGCAAAATCTAACAAGATTGGTTCATCTAAACATCTCTCGACCTTGGTTAGATGAATTTCACTCTTCTCCTCTCGGTCTTCGAGTGTTACGCCACTAACCCTTGTTCTTGATCTCAGATAACTATCCCTGTTATGACTCAAGTTATTAGATAAAGGTTGATAACTTTAAATCTCTATTGTTATTTTCTTTTCCCAATCTCTACTTCTATCTCGAGCAAGTCTAGAATACAAGCGAGTTTCCAATGTTTGCAATGGTTATAAGATCAATTATAACGAAGGAAATACCAATACATGTAGTCACACTGGTTCAGAATTGCTTCACACTTAACCCGCTTCGTTAATTCCTCATGGATCACACAACCCTAGTTGAGAGATTTAGTTACTCATGATTGCAAGAACACTAGAAGAATTCAATGATGAAAACATAATTATGAACTCACAAGAAGAACAAAACTCTGAAATCTCAATATAAATCAAAACCCTAGAATCGATGTTTGAGATTACAAGATTAATGTGTTTATGAACGTCAAAACAATGTAATAGACAACTCAAAATACTGTAATAATTCTCTCAAATAACGTAATTAATTACCTCCCTAACATAGGATAAGATAAGAGTATTTATAGATACAAAACGAATCCTATCCTTAAATATGTAGGAGAAAAAAGTCGGCAACTTTCCATGGACCGTGAGGTTGTGGAATCAACCCACAGACCGTGGGTCCAGGTCATAGGAATCAGGCCTCCATGCACACTCACGGACCTGACCTACAGTCCTTAGGTCCACTTATGATCCGTGAGTCGCGACCGTGGGTCACTTGGAGAAATCCTACTTCGCTCTTTTGTCTTCCAAAACTTAATTCCAGTGCGTGCTACTTCCTGTCTTCTCCATTTTGCCTCCAAAACCTATTTTCTTGCAAGATAGAACATAAAACACATCATACCTACCAAACATACCCAAGTTATTACATATTTTCTTTGTTTTAAGCATCAAAAGTGCCATGAAATTATGGCACATCACACACACATGGATATAAGAATAGAATTACTCTCACTCTCACATAAAATTTCAGACGCAGCAATATATGATGAACCATAGGCTGGCTCTTTGTGTACTACTCCCTTAATATATGAACATCAAGATTTAAGAACGAGTAGGACTTTCCAGGCTGTAATGTAGGATAAGGGATGGGTATGGACTATTTTGGTTATTAATTGTGATTATCTTACCTAAGCACTCTAAGACATCACAATTTTTTCATTTGGTCGCTCTTCAATCAACCAAATTTTTCTTCTACTCTTCTCACCCATAGATCTCTTTGTTTTTCCATGTCTTTAAGCAAGTTCATATACCACTAGTTAGGAGTACTTAATTATCATAAATGTTTTTCCTTTGTTTTGTTCTTTTTTATACTCCCTACCAATAGCATATGAATTTTTAACCACTTGCACTCTTAGACCTTTCTACAGGTTTCTGAACTCAACTATCTCCCTTATTCAATCTCACTCCTTTCAACTTTTATTTTTTAATTAAAGCACTTATGGTCTATTAAAAGAAAATAATTAAACTTCATGTGTGGCTACCAATAATAGGCTAAAGGCACAATGGGTCTATCTAGGATCATCCATTGTAGGTATATCATCTCCTAAACTCAATATTCTTCATTTCGCTTTGTACACACACTAGACTAGATCTAGACATCAATATGAAAGCATGGAATATCAATAAAAACCTAACACACAGGAACATGTTCAACTCAAGATAGATCCATATAGACTCTTAATCAAGCAAACAACAAGAGTTTAAATTTAAACAAAAAATCACATACGAGTCAGGTAAAAGAGCCTAGGTGTCTTAAAAGAAGTCATTCATTTTTCTTCATAGCATGCTTGAATTTGAAACCAACTTGCATTATTTAGTTCATGTGTAGCACCTAACAAGATCACCTCACATTCAATTGGTTATAAAGACTCTCTAACTCCTAATGACTAACTTTTCCCTTAAGACGTTCGTCAATCATCCATAGACGGGAAAAGTCATTCTACCTAATAATAAAACAAAAACTATCTAAAAACAAAAAGGATAGTTGGTTCAAAGGGAATCCACTCAGAAAAGAATCGAAAAGAAAAACCAAGGGGTGGGCGAAGTATGCTCTACTAAAGAACTAAAAAGCTAAAAACAAACACAACTATTCTAATCTAGAAAGCTAATGAAGAATCTTTTTTGTGTTTTTAATTTATTCTTTTTTTCACAATTTCTCAACTAAAGCAAGTAACTAAAATAAGGCAACTCCTATAGCTTACTTCACCCATAACAAATATTAGAAGAATCTCACCCCGCACTAAAAGTCATGCTTTGTCTGTAAAACATTAAACAAAATAAAACAATGGTTAGAAATACTCTCTGAGGCCCTCTAGGGCCTAACTAGTAGCGTGTACTCCTCAATCATTCTATCAAAGGGGTGAATGACCCAACACTTATGCTTCATCTATGCCTCTTAGCCAAATTCGGGTACTCAGACTTCCCTAAATCTGCATAAACCAAAAACAAAAACAAAAAGTGACACTTTAAATGTAAAACTACACTATTACAACTTGGGTTGCCTCCCAAGCAGCACCTGATTTAACATCGCGGCATGATGTAAGTCATAAATCAACCAAATTCTCTCAATCGCTTCCTCCTTATATGACGCAACTTTGGTCTCTTCTTCACTCTAGAAGGTTCACAATTATCATTCACTCTCTTTGTCTTTAAATCCCTTTTTGGGTCATAATTGTTCCATTCAAACACATGATCATGCTTCTTCAATAAATTGAGCAAGTCTCCTTTATGTACCTCGGACAATTTGGTGCCAGTCTTCACATCTTCAACTTTTTTTGAGCCCAGACTCTTCCATCCCATAATTATTATTGACCACCTCTATAATTATACATAAGTCTCTATAGTGTGAATGAATGGAGAGTGACTTATAAAATTTAAATGTCGCCTCTTCATCATGGAACCTCATCTTAAGCTCTTCTTTTGGCACATCAATCAAGGCTCTACTGGTGTCTAAGAATGGGCATCCCAAAATAACCAGGACCTGCTTATCTACTTAAAAATCTAAAATAATAAAGTCAGCAGGAATCACAAACTTACCTACCTAGATAAGCATATCTTCACTTACTTATTCCGGTTGCACACGAGAGCGGTCTGCCAATTATAGAGTGATCGTAATTGGGTGTGGCTCTCCCAAACCAAGTGTTTAGAACACAGATAAGGGAATCAAGTTTATACTTGTCCCAAGATCACACAATGCATACCCAACCTCATCTTGACATATTTGTATCGGGAGGGTGAAACTTCTAGGATCTCTAATCTTTTTGGAGAGCTTACTCAATACCCTTAAACTACACTCCTCAGTGAGTGTAACCATCTCAAATTTTACATGTCATCTCTTTCCAACCACCACTTATCTCAGTTATTTTGCAAATTTGGGAATGTCCCTCAGAGTATCAATTAAGGGATTATTGATGTAAAGTTGCTTGAAGATATCAACGAAATTATCCTCCTTGCTTTTCTGGAATCTTTGTGGGAATGATGGTGGAGGTCTTTTAATCGTAGTCTCAAGCTACTCAATAGCCCCTCTTTCTCTTCTTTCCTTATGATTTGGCCATATTCTTGGAGTTGGTGCTGGAATAAACCTTTGTGGGATGAAAGGTGGATGCTTAAAGTTTCGGAGGCCGTCTTCCCAATGAAGTCCCTTTTTCTTTTGAGGCTCAGAATCTGGCAACCCTACACTTGCCTATTGAACTTTTTTTTAGGAGGAGTTTCAACCAATTCTCTTCCATTCCTTAATGTAATTACCATTACCTGCATTGGATTATTCTCTATATCACTCGATAATGCACCTGCATGTCATGTATATTATGATGAAGCTAGTTGGACCACTTAACACTCAAGTTCATGAATGGACTTTTACATTTCATTCACAATATGAGTTTTTTGTCCCATAAACTACTTATTGTATTCTCCAAAGAATTACTCACACATGGAGCTTGTAATGTACACTGTTGTCTTTGGGTCTGCTGATTTCCACCCTTAGATAAATTTAGGTGGTTTCTATAGTTTTGCTGCCCTAGATAATTTATAGATTCTGGATTCAAAGGGAATTCAGAGTAATCATAGTTTTCACCATACTTCTTACAAAATAATGCAGCCGCCTGAACCTTCTGTATCTGTTGCACCTGGCATGTACTTGGAGCTTATAAACTCTACTTCATTAAGGTAACGCCTGCCTAATATCAGCCTGAATGGCTAACACATCATCTATCTCTAACTGACTCAGTGTTGTCTATGTAGAAGTGAGCACTTTGCTGAGCTTTGAATAGTCTTGGTGACCTACAGAAATAAGATTGAGCAACGCCTATATTTCAGCATAGCTCTTGGAAATATTTTTCCGTTGAGCTATAACATCTAATAAAGACTTAGAGTCTAGCCTCAATCCATTAATAAAATTATGTCCAATAATCTCCTTGGGCTACTAGTGGTGCGGGAAATCTCTCAAATATCCCTAGTAGCTTTCCCAAGCTTGGGGAAGGTATTCAACATCTTTTTAAACAAATTCAAAAATCCTGCCTCTGAGTTCTTTTATTCTTCTAGATGAGAAGAACCCATTGAGAAACTTTTCATATGAAGTATCCCAAGATTTGATAGATCCTACCGGTTCATTCTGCAACCATTACTTAGCTTTCATAATTAGTCTGATGGGGAATAGTGTCAATTTCACATATTCATCTGAAATATTTTGGTAGTGGATATTGTCACTCAACTTAGTAAGCTATTGTAGGTGCTTGTGTGGGTGTTTATGTGGTTTACCCTCATATTGACAAATGTTCTGCAATAATCACACCATGCCCTCTTTAAGCTCAAAATTTTTGGTGATATTTGGTTTCACAATAGCTTTAGTGGCATTTTGCTGATTTGGCCTTGTAAAATTTAACGCTAGAACATGTGGTGCAGGAGGGGGTTGGACTACTGCATTATTTGGGTCATTTTGATTTTTCACGTTATAACCCATCGCTCTCAACCCTCTAAGAGTACGTTCAAGCTCGTGGTTAATTGGAATTAAGGAATTGCCTTGACTCCTAATGCTTAGCATAAACTAACCTATACCATGAAAAGAGAAAACAATAAAAAGTGAAATCTAAATAGTTCAATAAAAATACTAAATAGTATTAACTATAACAAATCCTTGACAATGGCACCAAAAACTTGTTGCATCCTTTTGCACATGCAAGTGTACACAGTCGTACAAGTAATACAAGATATAAGTCCAGATATCGTATCCACAAGGATTTGATGAATTGAAGTTCTAGTTTGAATTATTATGTGAGGTATTTAGTAGGTGACCAATAATAAAGGGTGATTTGTGTATTTTGAATGTAAATAAAAACAACTGTAGACAATTCGTGGATTAGTTATGTTGTAATTCAGAGTTGAGAAAAAATCCAGTGTTGTAATATTTTGACAATCTAGTTGAGCTATCCAATCATACGCCTTATTCGATTTCTGTAGTTAATAGTTTTACATTAATATTAGCTATATTGAGAGTTTCTAACAACTCTAAGCCTACTCGACTATCCCTAGCGCCTATATTTCTATGATCATCGATTAATAGTGAAGTGCATGAAAATGTCGTCTGCATCAACTAACCTAGGTCACAGGATATATTTCTATCCTAAGTGATGAATGGATTCTGTTTATCTATAAGGTTCACAAACTAGCCCTATTTTCTATTTTTATACTTGTCGTTTCCTTTTTCAAATCCAACAAACAAGCCCTAGATATTATTCGTAAGATGATTAATGATTACAATTCAAGAAGAAATAAGCAACTCAATAGATGGAAATTTAAATAAACAATATTATTTTCAAGATTCAACTCTCATTTTCAACCACAACACTAGAAATTAAAAGGTTTAGCTACTCATGTGTCTCTTTGGGAGAAGATATTTTATGAGTTTACAAGGTAGAAAAAAAAATAAAATAAGAAAATAAAACTAGACCTTGTTCTTGAGCTTTTCCCTAGATTTTGGCTTCCCGAAATCATTTTTTCTCGATAAAAAATGTGGGAGGGGGATTTACATAGAGTTTAAGAACCCTTATAATGTCAAAAACCAATCCCAATTGGGTTAGAAAAAGTCCTGACTCACGCCACATCCCAAAAGCGGAGCTGTGGCGCAAGGAACAAACTAAAATTCAGCAAGGTGTCATTTCTTGTGCCACTCTTTGCTTTGGGGGTAGTGGTACAACTCTTAAAATGTTTTTTGCTAGCTTCCTAAATCTGCGCCACTACTTGCTTTGCATCAGTGGTGCAATGCACAACTTTCTTGTCCCCTTTCTACTCATTTTGTTACGCGCTGCAACGTTGATCCTTTATTGGTTTATTTTAGTTGCTTGGTGACATTTCAAACCTTATTTAAGCTATAAATACCTCAAGTTACTCCTACATAAACAAAACACTATAAAAAAGTGTAAATCACGTCATTTAAGCTATAAATTATACTAAAAAGAGAACAAATATAAGGCGAATAATAGTTAAATAACATGGTTCTTAGCCTCACATCAACACCCCACACTTAAATCCTTGCTCATCCTTGAGTAATCTATACACTCATGACTTAGACTCTATTATAAACTACACCAATTGAAACAATATCACTCAATTTAAGGCTACAATGACTACCAAAGACGATAAGTTCTTATTAAGCATGCTTCAATGTTTCATTTAAACTCATGAGCAACTAATTCAAGACCTCCTAACCTAAAGAATTGACTCTATGATATTAGTAAACTCATCCAAATTAACTAACTAAGAGATCAAACACTTCACCTATCTTTTGTCAACCATGTGCCCTTACAACAAGAGAGTTACCCATTCTCACTCGCAAGTATATACAATGTAACATATATGGGTATAAGAATAGAATTACACTCACTCTCACAAATAATTTCACATATAATATATGATGAACCATAGGCTTTCTCTTAGTGTACTACTCCCTTAATATTCAATATTTCAAAAATGTTTTTTCTTCCCACTTCTCACCCATATTCATTGCGCAAAACCCCTCCACTTCCATAACCATTCTTTATCTACCATATAGTGTCTCTCTACACCTCCATTGCCTTAGTCATCATCATTCCTCACTCAAAAGTCGAGAAAGATTAAGTTCAACTTTGGCTATTTCTCTTTTTTTTTCCCCATAGTTCTCTGTAAAGGTAACAAGATATCCTTTTACTTTTGGGGTAAACTTCATTGTGAGGGAAAGAAATTGGGTTATTGTATTCCCTTGTTTAAATTTTATCCATTAATAGGAACCCTAGGTCGGAATTATTTTGTTTTCATATCTAGGGTACGATTAAATTGTGAAAAATTGTTTTAATAGTTGTTTTTAACTTGAAATATGCATATTGTGTTTTGTTTTCTGTTGTGATAGTGATTGGGAGTGAATTTTGCTCATTGAGTTGGAGGGCATCATGATTTTTGAATTTCGGAGACAAAATTCTTATAAAAATTATTTTTCCCACCAACTCTTAAAATATGGCCTGCTATCAAACACGATGGTGAGGTCTGAGTAACCCTTGGTTGGTGTGAGAAAAAATCCACATCAATAGAAGCACATGGCTTGAATTATGAATGTTTCATCATGCAATGATATTAACGCCTCACTTGGGTCAGTAACCTTGATTGTGGGAAGAAGAGTTCAATAATTTGAACTATGTTTAGCACTAAAGATCCATCTCATAAATCGTGGGATGGAGTTGTGAGATGGCCTGTCATGAGCATCTTGGATAATTGGTGTCACTGCCTCAAGGTGATGGATAGGTCCATGAACTGTTATATGTTTCATGATTTGTGGACTTATCATTTGCTTGGAAAAATAATTTAGATAATTCACTGGTTCAATTCAATGGATGGATCCACAAACCGTCACACATGTGATGGGATATCAAGTCCATTCATCATGGAAACTAATCTCCTTCCACGAACCTTCATCTACTTGATGACTCCTTCATGATCCATTATCTACTTGACGGTCTGTGGTGTATATAAAATAAATAAATATATATTTTAAGTTTTTGTTTTATTTTATGATTTCTTATTTTACTTCTTGTTCTAATGATGCTTTTCTACTGGTACTTATGGCTCCAAAATTGCATCCAACAAGGGGCAGTGCTCTCAAAAGAATTAAAAAGACCACTAAACACTGCCAACTCCAAGATGACCCTTTCTGGTCTGATCCTGAGCCTGAAGTTGAGAAGCTTGAAAAATTTCTGTCTTACCGTAGTAGACGTACCACTAGGAAATAGGCCAATCCCCAGTATAATGAGGGAGAGGAATCTTCAGATGAGTCTAGTACGGAAGAGTCAAGCACAAATGATGATGTAGTGCTGATTCCACTGAGAACCCAAAAGCATCTCCTGAGCCTGTGAGGGTTACACTCATTAAAAGCAAAAATACCGAGTCATGATATGGCATCCGGTGGCAAGTTAAGGGGTTGGAAGAGTACTTTCAAGATGTACTTTCCACCATGGGTAAAGATAACATCACGAGAAACATAACAGAGGAAGATAAGATTAGCTCGTCAGAACTTGCCAAGTACCCCGGTATTAAACAATGATTCAAGACCTATCGTTTGGAGTGGATGAGTCAGGCACCGGGGAACTATTACCCCTACATGGTTTTAAAATTCCATGCTAACTATACATCCACCCTGGATAAGAGCTACAAGAATAGGTAGAAAGCAAAAGACTTACCTACTCTTGAGAGCATTTGACTCTGAGGGGCTGCAGTAGATATTTCAAAGCGGACAATCAATAGGTTTCTATATGGTCCCACTCATTTGTCACCAGCAAGGACCCAAAATTATGATCATCGAACAGAAGAGAAAAGTAACTAATAAAAATGGCTAGCACATATTATACCTGATAATGACCCATTGTGGCTCAATGATCAGAAACAAAGGATAGTTAAAGCCTCGCTGAGTTTCAAAGAAATGTTTTTGTGGGAAATAGTGCATATCTAACTGGTTCCAATAGTGGGAGACAATCAGTTGAATGAGTAAAATCCTAGCACGTTGTTGTCCTTTCTATACCTTGTGACTCGCTTATGCAAAGGGACTAGAGTGCCTGTGTTAGCAGGGATAGATTATCCAACGATAGTAGCTTGGACCCAAGACATTAGAAAGATAAGGGATTAGACAAAACATGAGGTTTGGGTACACAAGATAGAGCTACAGGTGTTTGTGTTTGGTTGTCAGACCGATGCTACTATTGCTATCACCACAAGGGAGGAGCCTGCTATTACTTTTGGGGATTTAAAGAAAAACCACCGATACTGATTTATCTACCATAATAGCTCAAGTTACTACTTCTAACCCTTTTTTCATGGTCTTGAAATTGAGGATGAATATGAATTCATCATCAACTGCCACGAGCGACTCTATAAGATGGAAGTAGTGGAGAGATATGGAGTTGAGTTTGTCACTTTTCAACTTCAAGAGATGCTAAGATGTGGTAGAGAGCCTATGTGGAGTATAGGAATGCTGGATCTCCTCCATAGATGCGGAACCAATTCTATTAGGTTTTCTTAGAGAAGTATGTCCCATGTACCTTAAGAGATAGGAGGAGAGATGAGTTCGCTAGTATCAAGTAAGGGAGTTTATTAGTTGTAGCCTATGAGGCTCGATTCCATTCACTCTCCCATTATTCATTGCATTTTCTACATAATAAGAAGGAGAGGATTTGCTATTTCATTAAGGGGATAAACACAGGCCTTCAAATTGCAGTTCTTCAGATGATATCCTTTAGTTGGTGTTTTTAGGAGATAATTGAGTTTGTAAAGAGTGTTGAGGGCGTGAAATAGGAAGAATATTCCAAGATGGTAGGGAAGAAGGCCCCAAAAGGGGGTAACTTTAGTGGTTCATTTTCTAGGGGTTAGAGTTTGTAAGGGTACTCTGCATGCTCTATTAAGTGAGCAATGCAGGTATTGGATGGGGGTTCGTTAGGGACCAATTATACTTTGTTAGATTTTGGTGCTTACCTCACTTCTTCTTCTCTAGCTTAGCAACCTACTTCAGACTATACTTGCTATAAGTGTGGTGAGTTTGATCATATTTGGAGACATTGCTCTAGATATAAGCAGTCTAGTTAGTCAGGCTAGCAGCAGGCTCCCTTAGCTCTAGATCCAGCTAGTAGGGTGATATACCGTGAACTTACGGCACTCTCAACACTTAAAACTATGAATATTTGCAAGTATGAAGGTATTTTTGTTTAGATATGATTTGTTTTCGTTGGTTTTGCAGGAAACAAGGGTCTGGAGGCACATGTGATAAAAAAGCTAAGAAATATACCAAGGAAAGACATACGATCTCCCATATGAATCGTGTAAAGGGTACATGAGTCATATGCCTAGTTGTACGAGGGGTTACTTGAAGATTGGAAGATATTTGAAGGTTTAGCTACATGAGCTCCCATATGAGTCATATGGAGAGCACACGATCCATACGGTTTCTATATGAACTGTATGCAGTACATATGAGCTATAAGGCTATTCTTGGGGAAATACATAGAGTTTTGGTGGAGATCTGCCATACGAGCAGTGTAGTATTTACACGACCCGTGTGGACATGTTCCAAGCCAGTTCTCCTAGTTAGCTTAGGATAAGGTTATTTATGTTTATAAATACATCATGTAGGGTCTTATTTTGATGATACACATTTTGGGGTATTATTCGAACATACTTTGAATGTACAATATCATACTTTTGCCATTAATTCCATAATCCATTTTGTTCTTCATTCGATTATTCATCTACAATTCTTTCAATTAGTTACTTGATTATTTTAAGTGTTCTTATTATGCATTCTTTATTAAATCTTGATATGATCACCATAATTATGAGTAGCTAAACACCATAACTAGGGTTGTGGGAACCATGAAGAATTAACAAAGTAGTGTTCGTAGTGCAAAGTGATTCTCAATGGGTGTTAGGCTTGCATTGTTAGTTCTCCTCGGATTGATTATTTTATGGTGGTACGCAATGTTAGGACTCACCTTATCTCTACCCTAGACTTTAGCAAGGGTTATCAAATGGGAAAAGAGAATCAACAACAAGACTTAGAGCTACCAACCTCTATTTAATTAGGCTTGAACTGGTAATGGGGGGATCTTAGATAGGTGTTAGTAATTCAAAACCCATGACACATGCATCTTTATGCTTGGGGATAGTCATATACAAGGTGTATAACATAGTCAGTTAGATGATACATATCATATCAATTTTGCATGTTGGGCACCACAAGAGATCACTAAGTACGAAAAACTTACGGAGTTATGAAGTTATTGGGGAACACAGTTCTAGTGCATCTCTCATTCAGATTTCAAATCCAACAAATCACAATTGTTACTTCGGAATTCTTTATTTACAAAACCCCCTTTTCTTACTAGAGATTATTATTGATTTCTTAGACAGACATTCTTGATTAAATTTTAACCTATTCCTTGTGGGTTTGACCCCAACCTAGTTGGGTTCTATATTTAATCAATGACCACTTTATGCCTTGTTTGGAGGTGTAATTTGGGCTACATCAAATTTTGGCGCCGTTGTTGGGGAATACAGTTAAGAAGTTGATTGATTGTTTTTGTTGGTCTGTTTTCTTATTTTACTTTTTTGTTGTTTTTAGAGCGCACACCGGTGTATGCCCGATACTCAAAGTCAAGGGAATTTCCTGATTCCACTTGATACTGAACTTGAGAGAACTTTGAGAGATAATTGAAGGATGGTGAACGACATAGTTTGTAATCAAGGAGTTCTTTATGAGAGAGTTAAATATGTAACAATTCATGATCAGCCAGGGCTTTATCCTAAAGGTCCAGAGATTGCAGAGCAGACCACTGCTTGATTCATGGCTGAGGAGAGTGCTAGGAAAAAAGCTGCCAGACAAAAAGCTAGGGAAAAAAGGTCCAGACAAGCAAAAGCAGACCATTTGGCTACACTTGTTGATCGAAAGAGACAGAGAAAACATAGGGGCCAACTACCTCTACAACATTATCTTCCTTATTATAAGGATGTGGAAAAAGATCTAGATTATTTTGAGCTGATTGCAACAGGTGCTATTATCCCATCGGAATTTCCTCCAGGAACTAAGTTTGACATCACCAGCGCTATGATACACTTGCTAAACTTGAAGGGGGTATTCTCAAGCCTTCCTACTAATGATGCAAATATGCATGTGATGAACTTTGTAGTGATTTTCATGTCCTATAATCTACCTGAAGTGAGAAAAGAGGCGATTAGACTGCAACTATTTCCTTTCTCTCTAACGGAAAAGGCTACGTTATGGTTGACAGAATTACCACATAGATCGATCACTAATTGGAATGAGTTGAGGACTCAATTCTTGGATAGAATTTTTCCACCTTCCAAAATGTTGCAATTAAAAGATTAGATTTATAACTTCAGGCAGCTACATTCCGAGGCATTTTATGAGACTTGGTTAAGGTTCAAGAAGAAGTTGCATAATGTTCCAAATTATAGGATGACTGGCAGAAACTTGCTTGAGATCTTCTGCAAAGCCTTGAATTCAAACACCAAGGCTGTAGCAGACACTATTACTGGTGGGTAATTATGAGTCAACTTTGGGAGCATGCTTCTAAGATTTTAGATCGAACCATAAAAACCAATCGAGGTTGGTATACTCAAGATGCGGACAGACCTGCAGGCACTTATACAATTGGAGCATCCATAAAGCAGAGGGAATTAGATGAGTCTATGCCTCAAGAGGTAGCACAATTAAGGATAATGATTAGTTAGCTCATCAAGCAATTTGCAGTAGGGGCAGAAAAGGTAAATACGGTTGGTTCACAAGGTAAAGCACCAAGGCAAGATGAGTATAATTCTAATAAGGAGGTGAAGTATTTAGAAAATCAGGTGGCAGGTTTTTAAGCTAAGGGCCAAGGGTCTAATCAAGACAATTGGAACTCTAGGTAAGGGAATTAAGGTCGTAACTACTATAGAGATAACAACTATAGTCGGTCTTATTATAGAGATAGAAGCAGGGAACGAGATGGTGATTGGAGGAGAAAGGATGATTATAAGGATAAAAGTGGCCTCTATGTTCCACCTGGGAAGCGAGATGCTGGTTCAAGCAATTCAAGGATGGAAGACATGCTAAAGTTGTGAAGACTGAAGACTGTCTCAATGAGATTAGAGCAGATATCCTGAGGTTGATCCAAAAGGTCAAATCACATGCTACCGCTATTAAGCAGCTAGAGCAACGTCATATGTCCACCGCATTGAATCAACATCAATAAGGTACACTTCTAAGCAACACTGTCCAGAACTAGAAAAAATAATGCTCATTGTATGGATATCACAACAAGAAGTGGTAAGGCTTTTGTTGAGATACCCAAATAGGGTGTTATTGAGAAAAACAATGAGGGTGTTCATACCATACTAGAAGAGCAAACAATTTCCATGGGATAAAAGGTAAAGGAATTTATAAGGAAATATGTTCCTTTTCCAAAACTTCCCCCACCATTTCCCTAACGCCTTAAGAAAAAGGTGGATAAAAATAAAATTATTAGTGGGGAGAGCCTGAAAGATGTTGAAGAGCCTCCGACTGATAAAAACAAGGTTAATGCTGAACAAGAGAAGGAAAAGGAAGCCCCAAAGATACTAACTCCTATTGCTAGGACTCCACCTCCATTCCCTCAGTGCTTGAAGAGAAAAAAAGGGAAGATAAAAAATTTCATAAGTTCATGTCTATATTGAATCAACTTTTAATAAACATCCCGTTGGTGGAAGTGCTTTAACAAATATCGGGATATGCAAAGTTTATGAAAGAGTTGGTCACAAAGAAGAGAAATGCCAGTTATGCATCTGTTGATAATTTTTACTATTGTAGTGTATTTGCATCCCGTTCTCTTATGCAAAAGAAAGATGACCCCGACACCTTCACAATCCCATGCATAATTGGGTCAGTTAACTTTTCCAAAGCCTTGTTTGACCTAGGCGTAAACATTAACTTGATGCCACTAGCAGTGTTTAATAAATTGGGCTTAGGAACCCTCGAACCAATAAAGATGCAGTTATTGATGGCAGATCATACAATCAAAAAGCCTATGGGCATACTTCTTGATGTTTTGGTTAAGGTAGAAAAAATCATCTTTTCAGCTGATTTTGTTGTCTTAGATTGCGAGGTTAATTTTGAGATGCCTATAATTTTAGAGAGACCATTTTTAGCAACCGGTAGAGCATTGGTGGATATAGAGCGAGGTGAGCTAAAATTTAGGTTGAATAATGAGAAAGTCACATTCAATATTTGTAGAACTATAAAGCAGCCAAAGAACATGAGGGTGGTTCAGTAATAAATAGTTTAGATAACCCTGAAAGCCAACCCAAGTTATATCTTGCTGAAGTTTGAGTAATCAAGACACCTGCATAGTACCGCGACATTAAATCAGGCGCTACTTTGGAGGCAACCCAAGTTGTCTTGTTATTACTACAGTAATTTTGATTCTTGTTATTTTGATCGACATCAGACCCACGCACCTAGGGTGCCATAGGTATGTTCCTAACTCCCTTATTTTACTTTGGACTAATGTGTTGGGGGAAATGCATGCTTATTTGATGGGGATGGGGGTACTTGTGGGTCTATATGTCCTTTTGGGTTTTTTTCCTTGCCGTATTTCTTTTTTCTCAAATGCACTATCATAGTAGAACCGCCATGTTTAGGAGTTTATTTATATTTTTTCTGTGTTTTTGTGTTATTTGTGTAACCAAGGGATAAGTAAGAGAACTTAGTGCAGTTGAAAATAAGAAAAAAATGAGCATACAATTGATTTTGAATGAGTTTTGTGGTTAAATGACACCCCTCCAAAAATTTGTGTGTTTTGTGATGTGTTTTGTGCTTACCTAAACTGTGACCAATGTTTGGATCTCGTAATGGCATTAGGATTATGATCTTGATAATTATAGGCTAGTTTGCATAAGCCGGATAGGTAGTGACTAAATATGTAGCCCTGAGCCAAGTGTGTGTAAGGTCTTACCTAGTTAGCGTGTGTGTACTATCTAAAACTTTCCTTGTTAGTCTCGCTAAAGTTGTAGGATAGAAGGTTAGGAAAGGATCATAGGCCATTCTTCAAATAGTCCACTAAAAGCCTAAAATCCTACCAAATAAATGTGATATCCCTTGATCCCAAAATTTGAGTCTAACTAGACCTTTTCGTTGAACTAGACTATTTTCCTTCCTAACATTTATAATGAACCTACTTTGGCCCTGGTTACTCCTTGGATACGATGCACCTCAACTCAGGCGAATTGCCAAAGTTGAGGGTAGTTATTGTAGGGGTGCATAAAAAGATTGGGTATGAAGAACAAGTTAGTTAAATGAAAAAGGATTCAGGTACGGTATTGTGTGGAAAAGAAAAGTTTAAAGAGGAAAAAAAGAAAAAAAAGAAGAAGTTGTAAAAAGAAAACCGCACCTGGAGTCCGAAAAGTTGAAAAAAAATAAAGAAAGTAGGAAAGTGGAGTCAAAAGTAGTGTAGTGCCAATGAGGAATGAGTCATCTTATCCATATGTACCTTACCCTTCCCTAAGCTTACATTACAAGTCCTATAGTGATTTTAATCTGTTTGCCTAAAAACTAAGGCATAGAAAATAAGGGCAATCCTATCGTATCACACACACTATCTGACTTCTTTGTGAGAGTGAGTGATTCTTTTCAGTCCCTATTTTTGATATTTGTCACATATTCTACGTACTAGGGAATTATTTGTTGTGAGGGCATATGGGTTGTATTATAGTTGCTGCTTTGTCGGGTAGTGTCGTTGGTTTGAGTGCTAGGTTGTCTGTTAATGGTGTAATTCCATTTCTTGTTCCCGTTGCATTATGGTGAGTAGTTTGTGTACACACAACGTTTGTTGAAGTTTTGATGGTATTGGAAGCTGTTGGATATATGTTTTTGGTGAATGCATGCTCAATTTGCTTTTGTGAAAATCTGATTGTCGTAGTACTCTAGGTTTTTCTCTTGGTTAAGCATTGTGGTAGTTTAGTTGTATTTTGTTTGCCTGAAGACTTACAAACATTCTAATTTGAGGGTGTTGATGTTCCGTGAACTTACAGCTCTCTCGATGCCTAAAACTATGAATATTTGTAAGTACAAAGGTATGTTTATTTGGATATTATGTGGTTTTGTTAGTTTTGCAGGAAACTAGGGTCCGGAGGCACATGTGACAAAAAAGCTGAGAAATATACCAAGTGAAGACCTATGATCTCCCATATGAACTGTGTGAAGGGTACATAATTTGAATGACTAGTCGTACGAGGGGTTATTTGAAGATTGGAAGATATTTAAAGGTTAAGCTACACGAGCTCCCATACGAGCCATATAGAGCGCATATGAGCGATACGGTTTCTATATAAACCGTATGCAGTACACATGAGCCGTATGCCTATTCGTGGGGAAATATATGGAGTTTTGGTGGAGATCATCCATACGAGCCGTGTGGTCTTTGCACGACCCGTGTGGACATGTGCCAAGCTAGTTCTCCTAGTTAGTTTAGGATAGGATTATTTATGTCTATAAATACATTATGTAGGGTTTTATTTTGATGATGCACGTTTTGGGGTATTATTCGAACATACTTTGAATGTACAATATCATACTTTTGCCATTAATTCCATAATCTATTTTGTTCTTCATTCAACTGTTCATCTATAATTCTTCCAATTAGTTACTTGATTATTGTAAGTGTTCTTATTATGCATTCTTTATTAAATCTTGATATGATCACCACAATTATGAGTAGCTAAACACCACAACTAGGGTTGTGGGAACCATGATGGATTAACAAAGTAGTGTTTGTAGTACAAGGTGATTCTCAATAGGTGTTAGGCGTGTATTGTTAATTGTCTTCAGATTGATTGCTTTCTGATGATGTGCAATGTTAGGACTTTCCTTATCTCTACCTTGGACTTTAGTAAGGGCAATCATATGGGAAAATAGAATCAATAATCCCCGGCAACGACGCCAAAATTTGATGTCGCCCAAAATATACCTCCGAAAAAGTATAATGCGGTCGCTGTATCAAATATAAAACCCAACTAGGTTGGGGTCGATCCCACGAGGAATATGGTTAGAATATAGGTCAATGTGGTTATTTATACTTTCAGTCGTTTATTTTCAATGGGGGGATTTAAAAGAACAAGTAACAATTTTTAGTTTGAAGTAACAAATAAACAAATATCAATTTATGCTGAGAAAGTCAATGAGAATGATGAACTAGGATTGTGTTCCCCATGACTTCATAAATCCGTAGGTTCTATGTACTAGTGATCTATTCCAATGCGTTGCATGCAAAATCTAACAAGTTAGTTTCATCTAAAGGTCTCTCGACCTTGGTTAGACAAATTTCACTCTTCTCCTCTCGGTCTCCGAGTGTCGCACTACTAACCCTTGTCCTGGATCTCAGATAACTATTCCCGCTAAGGCTCAAGTTATTAGATGAAGGTTAATAGCTCCAAATCTCTGCTGTTATCTCCTTTTACCCATCTCTACCTCTCTCTCGAGCAAGTCTAGAATACATGCAAGGTTCTAACGTTTGCAACAGTTAGAAAAGCAATCAATACGAAGGAGACAACAATACATGCATACACAGCAGTACAAAGTTGTTTAGTACTTCACCGATTTCATTAATTCCTCATGGTTCACACAACCCTAGTTGATGAGTTTAGCTACTCATAATTTCAAGAACACAAGAATAATCCAAATATGAAAGCATAATTATGATCTCACAAGAATAAAGGAAAAACCAAAATTTCAATTATCAATCAACTTCCGAATTAGGGTTTGTGAATACAAAACCAAAATATATGTCTCAAACAATGTAAACTAACTCTCAAAGTAGTAAATTGTCCAACTCTCGCACTTAGGACTACCTAGGGGTATTTATAGATACAAAACTAGTCCTACCCAAAACAAAATAGGAGAACAGAGTCGGCAGCTTTCACGGTGTCGTGACTTGGTGTTGTGGAACCAAGTCACGGCACGTGACTTGTATCGTGGGAATCAGGCCCTTTTCTTGGATCTCTGAAGTGAACTCATGGCAGGCTTCCACGTCACGTGGGTGTCAGTCACGCCACGTGGGTGTCAGTCATGCCACGTGACCCCTGCCGTGGAAATCAGGCTGGAATTTTCTGTTTCTGGACTGAGTCACGATAGCCACTCACGTGGCGTGAGTGACTTCCACGCCACGTGACTTGTGGTGTGAGTGTCTCTCTTTTGCAGCCTCTTGTTCTTTCTTCATCCGACACTTCGTTCTCGGGCTTGATTCTTCCTTTTTTGCTCATTTTGCCTTTAAAGCCAGTTTTCCTGCAAATTAGGACAGAAACCACATCATACCAACAAAACACAACCAAGTTATTGCATCTTTTCCTTGTTTTAAGCATCGAAAGTGCCATATAACCATGGCACATCAACACCCTCAACTTAGAATGTTTGCATGTCCTCAGGCGAACAACATAAAACTACACCAACACAATGCTTAACTAAGAGAAACCTAAGGGGCTTATGGCAGTCAACTTGTTGCTTTTTTGATACAAAAACTTTTTCGACCCCTCCTATTTTCAAAGTAGAACCAAAGGGTGTATGTAAGCAATGCAGAATCATGACATAGCAGGGATCAAGTGACGGCACCAAATTATGCACAAACAACTAAGCGTATAAGCAATTGACATTTCCAGAACAACTAGCAGCTAATTATGCAACCCATGTGCCCTCACAATCAAAGAAGTCCCATGCACTCTCAGTATACTAATGAATATCAACATAGGGACGAGGTCAAAACACTCATGCTCAAAAAGAAGTTAAGACAGTGTGCGTTAAATACCATAGGCTTGCCCTGATTTTCTACACCATAGCTTTAAGACAGTTGGACTAGGATCACTATAGGACTTTACTCGGCTTGTAATGTAGGCTTAGGGACAGGTATGGTACATATGGATATAGTGACTCAACCCTCCTTGACACTACACTATTTTTGGCTCCCACTTCCAACCTTTTTCATTTTTATTCTCCCTTGTTCTCCATTCTTTTATTCTCAGATTTTGGGTGTGGTTTTTCTTCTCAAACTTTAAACACACATATATATATATATATATATATATATATATTTATTTTATTTTTTATTCCTTTTTTTTTTCTTCACACCCAAATCTGTTTTCTTTTCTTCTTTTATTAACCCTTCTTCATACCCAACTCAATCTACGCACCCCTATAATAGACACCCTCAACTTAGGCGATTTGCCTGAGTTGAGGTACACAGTGTCCAAGGAGGGACCAGGGCCAAGACAGGTTCATTGTGATTCAAATGGGAAGGTGAATAGGCTAGTGAAAGAAATAGGACAATTATGGCTCAAAAGTTGGGATCAAGGGATACCTATTCTTTTGGTTTGTCATTTAGGCTAATGGTGGACTTTTTCAACAATGGCCTATGATCCTTTCCTAATCCTTATCTTCTAACTTAGGCAAGACTAACCGGGAAAGTTCTGGATCGCACACACACAGCTAACTAAGTAGTGGCCTCACACGCACATAGCACAGGGTTATATTACCAACTACTACCTATCCGTTCATGCAATGCTAGCTACGGTTGTTTGCCTATAATTCTTAGTTCCATAACAAGATCCAATAGCAGTCACACACAACGCATGTCAATTCCAAAAACCAAAATTTCAAAATTTCAGGAGGGGTATCCTTAGCAACAACAACACATAAGACATTTTTCAAAACTGAACTGCACTTAAAGTTCCCTCATTTTTCTCCTAATACAGCAAGAAACATAAAAACATCAACTATATCATATTAAACATGTCGGTTCTACTATGATAACACACTCGGGGGAAAAGAAACACGGCAACAAAACCCCCCAAGTAGTGGTACACCCCCACCCCCAACTAAACATGGTGCAATGCCCTCAATGCACCGATATCATATCAAAAATAAGGGAGTAAAGACATACCTGCGGTGCACTAAGCGCCGAAAGTGGGCCTGCCAGCAGCGGGATCATCAGACTGTGCCGTGGTCACATCCGATGGGGGAATAGCCTGACTGGCAGATGCACTACGCGCCCTCTGCTCTGCCTCAATCTGGATCGCATGGTACTCTACCCGGGAGGCTTTAACATCCCTCCTCAGATCACTATCAAACTTATTATCACTCGCATCCCCATCCGCCAGACTACGAGGTCTCTTACCTCTATCCATCTCCGGCTCCTCATCAGCAAACAAATCCACCTCAAATGCTGGTCGTACGGAGGTCGGGACAGGAATAGGTGGTATAATCAGCGTGCTAGTCGATGCCAGTGCCCGAACCTCCTCTCTCAATGCAGCAACCTCCTGGGTCAAGTCAGACAAGTCAGGGCTCGGTGCAGCACTCAAGTGGGAGGCCATACGTGTCTCAAAACTGTCAATCCGCCCATGCAGGCCCCGTATAAACTGGTCCATAGCTGCAGTCATCCGAGCCTCCACCCTAGTCTCTGCAACCTCGACTGTAGATCGAACCCAAGGCTTAAGCTGGGATACCAACTTAGCCATCTGAGCCTCAGTGTGAGCCTGGCGCTCAAACATCTCTGTCTGCTTGTCAACTAGATGCTGCAGAAAGTCTCAAGAGACGGACACCATCCCAGCAGGAGTCGGTAGGGCACTAGTACTAGGTACTCTCTCATCAACAGGGCCAGTGCCCTCAGTCGGTATCGGTAGCCTAACTGGTGCAGGAATATGCAAAGGTACACCACTCACCTCATCCAGTGCAGCACCTGATGCCTCAGACAGCTGTGACCCTTGGGGAATAATGGGGTGCAAACCCCTCTGCTGCATCATCACAATATCTGCCAACCGGGTCACCTCTATAGAATTATCGATGGCAGGCATCCAGGCTACCCCTGCTCTATCACACAGACCCTGAATCAGACATGGGAGAGGGATAATTGTGTGATCCCTGAACGCTTGCTCGTGGATCTGCCCGCCAAGATGCTGGCTACCACTACAACCCTGTCTAATGTGAGAGAGTTATCAGCGTTGGTTGGAGCCAACCTATGATGAACCACTGACCACCAGAATCGACCAGCAAAATAAAGTGTGGACTTTTTGATGTCCAGCTTCCCAGTCACCCAATTAGCCGCTACACCCTCCTCGGCTATGTAACCTGCAATCCATTTAATCAACTCCAACTTCTGCTCTGCATCTCTCATCCGAACTCTATCTCTGACCGTGTCCATTCTGTGATCAAATTCAGTTGTCGAAGCCGGAAGTAGACGGTCAGGACCAAACAGGAAGAGGTGAATTGTCTCTTCTGAAAAGTCAATTCGGGTCCCGCGCACCATAACCTGAGTCAGCACTGGCTGCAAAATATATCGCTGCCCAACTGGAGTACTCAAACCAATCGATGCAGCATAGGAAGCATAAAATTCTTGGACCAATTCCGAGCTATACCTGCCAGAAGTCTGTGCCATCCAACCCAAGCCATATCTCTCAAAAAGAGGCCAAATATCTGGCAGTGTCCTCAGTTCCTCCATTCTATACCGGGGCTCCTCCATAATGCTTCTCCGACACACACCACGCTCGGTCAGCTCAACATCATGATCATAAATAGCACACATGCCCTGTACACACCACCTCTGAACCTCCCTATCCTGAGCAGTAGTAGGGGCACTCTCGGTACCAGTACCGAAAAGAGAGGTTGTAACCTCTGCCCCAGATGTATACTGACCCATAGCCTCATTTGCAGACAAACCCTGACTGGTAGCTTCATCTGCAGACCCTGACTCAGAAGCATCCTCCCCCTCTTCAGACTGAGGGGCCGACTCAGAAGATGCGGCTGGTACCACGAAACCACTTGGTTCAGACTCAGTGGGTTCATCCCTCAGACGGGTCGGTAAGTCTGAATTTTTGGTACGAATCCGGGATGATGCATCAAGGTGGTCACTTTTGGGATTGGATTTTGGAGGCATAGCAATGGGTTTGGATTAAATTTTTCGGGTATGGGGTCGGATTTGGGTCGGGTTTTGTATAGTGAATTTGAATTTTCGAACCTATTTGGTACTGGGGTTTGGGTTTTCGAATATGGAACGGATTTGGTGAGTGTTTGGGATATGGTTTTTGGATTTTTAGAGTTTGGTAGAGATGTGATTCGGATTTAATGGGGAGAAGTAGAGGGAATTGGAATTTTAGGGTTTAAGTTGAATGAATTTAAAGTGGGGAAGAAAGGGTTTTAATCGGGTATAAATCGGGTGAGGAAGAAAGGGTTTC
Organism: Capsicum rhomboideum; assembly: GCA_031232105.1. Taxonomy (NCBI): domain Eukaryota; kingdom Viridiplantae; phylum Streptophyta; class Magnoliopsida; order Solanales; family Solanaceae; genus Capsicum; species Capsicum rhomboideum. The sequence continues at coordinate 50,233,164 of CP124710.1, read as the reverse complement.
GGATTTATTTTGGAAAAACTGGACTCGGGTCGGGTCGGATTCTGATTTCGGATGTTTTTATGTTTCACGACACGACCCACGCCACGTGACTGACACCCACGTGATGTGGAGTCTGTCGTGACTGGTGTTCTGTAACTGGATTGAATGTCTGATTTCAACGACACCAGTCACGTGGCATGGATCCCATCCACGTCACGTGAATTACTTCCATGGAACTGATTTAGAACCTGGAAATCTTTCTCTGAGTTTGACGATGTCATCCACGTGGCGTAGAACCCCCTCACGTGTCGTGATTCATGTCGTGGATGAAATTACACCACTTCTCGTAGATTTTGTGATTTTCAACTAACTGCTACTCAATAATCCGATCTTCTCATAACAAAATCTTGGGTTGTCTCCCAATCAACGCTTGATTTAACGTCGCAACACGACATGGCTAACTTGGATACTCAAACTTCCCCAACTAGCCCATGGGTTGCCTCCCATGAAGCACCTGATTTAACGTCGCAGCACGACATGGCTAACTTGGATACTCAGACTTCCCCAACTAGCCCATGGGTTGCCTCCCATGAAGTGCCTGATTTAACGTCGCGACACGACATGGTTAACTTGACTACTCAGACTTCATCAAGTTCAAGTTCTTCAATCGTCCTTATCTCTTTCGGAACTCCCACATAATGCTTAACACGTTGTCCATTGACTTTGAATAGGACATTATCTGCTCCTTTCAGCTTAATAGCACCATGTGAGAATACACGAACTACCGTGAATGGGCCCAACCATTTGGACTTTAATTTTCCAGCAAACAGGCGAAGCTTGGAGTTATACAGCAGCACCAAATCTCCCGGATGAAACTTTCGATTCTCAATTCGACGATCATGATACAATTTCATCTTTTCTTTATACAATGCTGAACTCTCATAAGCCCGGAGACAAAATTCATCCATCTCATTCATCTGTTCCAGTCTCATTTTAGCCGCTTCATTCCAGTCTAAATTCAACCTTTTCAATGCCCACAATGCTTTATGTTCTAGTTCGACGGGTAAATGGCAAGCTTTTCCAAAAACCAACTGATATGGTGAAGTACCAATCGGTGTTTTGAAAGCCGTCCGGTATGCCCATAACACATCATCCAATCTACGAGCCCAATCAGTCCTATTAGCATTGACTATTTTTGCTAAGATAGACTTGATTTCACGATTAGATACCTCAACCTGCCCACTTGTCTACGGATGGTAAAGTGTGGCCACCTTATGCTTTACACCATATTTTTCTAGAAGAGCCTTAAGCATCCGGTTGCAAAAGTGGGATCCTCCATCACTAATAATAACTCGAGGTGTCCCAAATCGTGAGAAAATGTTCTTTTTCAAGAAAGCTGTGACACTTCTTCCTTCATTATTGGGAAGTGCAATTGCCTCCACCCACTTAGAAAGATAGTCAACAGCCACCAAGATGTACTTCATTCCATGCGAGCTCACAAATGGACCCATAAAGTCAACTCCCCACACATCAAATAATTCAAGTTCAAGAATCGTAGTCATGGGAAGTTCGTGTCTGCGTGAAATATTACCTTGCCTTTGACACCGGTCACAAGCGCGGTCATAGTCATGAGCATCCTTGTAAATGCTGGGCCAATAGTATCCACATTGCAAGATTTTATGGGCAGTCCTTGCACCTCCATTATGACCCCCAACTGGAGATGAGTGGCATGCCTCCAAAATACTCATCATTTCGACTTTTGGGATGCATCTTCGAATAATACCATCAGCACACACTCTGAACAAATATGGCTCATCCCAAAAGAATTTTCTTACCTCATGCATGAACTTTCTTCTCTGCTGATATGTCATTTCCTCCGGGACTAGATCACTTGCCAAAAAGTTGGCAAAATCAGCAAACCAAGGGATTAAATCTTGGGATGCTGCAAGCACTTGCTCATCTGGAAAAGTATCATCAATTTCAAGATCATCTTTGGTTTTAAGCATGGCCTCCTCCTCAAGGCGTGACAGATGGTCAGCCACTTGATTTTTGGTCCCCTTTCGATCCTTGACTTCAAAGTCAAATTCTTGCAACAGAAGTACCCACCGAATTAGTCTTGGCTTAGCATCCTTTTTCGACATAAGATATCGAAGAGCCGCATGATCTGTGTGCACAATCACCTTTGTTCCAATCAAGTACGATCTGAATTTCTCTAAAGCAAAGACTACTGCCAACAACTCCTGCTCAGTCACAGTGTAATTCTTCTGAGTTGGATTAAGCACTTTGCTAGCGTAGTAGATAGGGTGTAATATCTTCTCAAGTCTCTGACCCAGGACTACTCCCAAAGCCACTCCACTAGCATCGCACATAACCTCAAAAGGCTTAGTCCAATTCAGTGACACAATGATAGGGGCTGACACTAACTTATCTTTAAGATACTCAAACGCTTTAAGACATGCTTCATCAAACATGAACTTCACCTCTTTATCTAAAAGTTTGCACAAGGGATGAGCAATTTTGGAGAAGTCTTTGATGAACCTTCTGTAAAAACCAGCATGACCCAGAAAACTCCGAATGCCTTTTATGGAGATAGGTGGGGGCAGCTTCTCAATTACTTCGATTTTCACCTTATCCACCTCCATGCCATTCTTGGAAATCTGATGTCCCAATACGATACCTTCATTGGCCATAAAGTGACACTTTTCCCAATTCAACACTAGGTTGCACTCCTCGCATCTTTACAGCACATTAGCAAGGTGTGCTAAATAGCCCTCAAACGAGTCACCCACTACAGAAAAATCATCCATAAATACCTCGATAGTGTCTTCCACCATGTCGGAGAAAATAGACATCATACAGTGTTGGAAGGTGGCCGGTGCATTACACAAACCGAAAGGCATCCTCTTGAATGCGAACGTCCCATATGGAAAAGTTAAAGTGGTCTTTTCTTGGTATTCGGGGGCAATAAAGATCTGGTTATACCCCGAATACCCATCAAGAAAACAATTCCATCCTCTACCAGCAAGACGGTCTAACATCTGATCCATGAAGGGCATAGAAAAATGATCCTTTTCAGTCCATGAATTCAGCTTCCGATAGTCCATGCAAACTCTCCATCCAGTCACTGGTCTCATTAGAATCAACTCATTTTTGTCATTCGGAACCACCATGATTCCTCCCTTTTTTGGCACACACTGAACCGGGCTCACCCACTTGCTATCAGCAATAGGGTAAACCACTCCTGCATCCAACCACTTGATGATCTCTTTCTGTACGACCTCTTGCATAGGTGGGTTTAGACGACGCTGGTGTTCAATGCTAGGGATGCATTCTGGCACAAGCTGAATTTTATGAGTGCAAATGCCGGGTGGAATACTTATGATATCTGCAATGGACCAACCAATGGACCTCTTGAATCTCCTCAAAATCGAAACCAAAGCCGCTACTTGCCATTCCACCAACTTAGAAGAAATAATCACTAGCAAGGTATTGTTGGCTCCCAAGAATGTGTAGCGAAGGTGGACCGAAAGAGCCTTAAGCTCTAACACTGGGGGCTCCTCTATAGACGGACGAGCTGGTGGGGTTACCCTATTCTTTAAATCAAGATCCAGTTTCTTGGGCGCATAAGTTTACGCTCCTTTACCAGCTAGTGCACCCACCATCTCATCATATCTTTTATACCATCGTCTTCAAAGTTCATAATCACAGCAGCCAGAGGTTCCACTCCCAACCTTTCTTCAATGGGCACGGCAACTTCAATATCATCAACCGTATCTATCACTGAAATGACTCTCTATCTTTTGGCTGCTTCATTGACCGACAAACATTGAAAGTAACCTGCTCATCATTCAATCTAAATTGCAGATGCCCGATTTCCATATCAACCAGTGCACGACCCGTGGCAAGGAATGGTCTCCCCAGTATGATGGGAACCTCGAAGTCAACTTCACAATCTAGGATCACAAAATCAGCAGAAAATATGAAAGAAGAAACCTTCACCAAAACATCGTACAGAATGCCCACCGACTTTTTCATAGTTCTATCGGCCATGAGAAGTCTCATGGAGGTTGGTTTTGGTGCACCCAACCCCAATTGCTTGAACACGGCTAATGGCATTAGGTTGATGCTAGCACCCAAATCGCACAGTGCTTTAGCAAAGTCGTATGACCCAATAGTACACGGGATTGTGAAAGCTCCTAAATCCTCTTTCTTTTCAACTAAGGATCGTGAAGCAATTGCACTACAATGATGAATGTTATCTGCGGGCTCAAAACTAACCGTTCTCTTCTTAGTCACCAAGTCTTTCATGAACTTGGCATAGCCTGGCATCTGCTCTAGTGCTTCTACAAGAGGAATGTTAACTGACAGCTCCTTCAACATGGTGATGAACTTCTTATACTTTCCTTCCTTCGCCTTTTTCTTCAACCTTTGAGGATAGGGAAGGGGAGGTCGCGGAATAGTTTTGAGTACTTTTGGTACCTCGTTCTCCTTCTTCTTCTCAGATTTTGCATTGTCGCTATCATCCTGCTACTTTGGAACCTTGTTACCCTTTGCATCATCTGACTCTAACTCAACTTCAACATCGATAACCACTGGATCATTAGGCATACTATTGTCGGCAGGCATAGGTGGATTTGTCATGCACTTTTTGCTTCTAGTAGTGATGGCGAGGCAATGACTATCATTTTTAGGATTCTGGACAGTGTTACTTGGAAGAGTGCCTGGCTGACGTTGATTCAGTGCCACTGAAATTTGCCCAAACTGTTGCTCCAACTGTTTGATGGAGGTCGAGTGAGACTCTACTTTCTCACTTATGCCCAAGATGTCAGTTCTAATTTCTTTCAAGCAATTCTCCTGACTTTCTGCTCCTTTCACCAATTTATTTAGAAGTGCCTCCATCCTCGAATTTCCAGACTCCTCATCACGTCTTCTAGGCGGTACATAAGTGTCATTCTTTTCTCTATGATCATATTTCTGCCTCCAATCACCATCACGGTCCCGTTCACGATCTCTGTATCCTGATTTGTTATAGCTTTCCCCATAATAGTTCCGACCTTGATTCCCTTTCCTTGATTTCCAAGAGTCTTGATTAGACCCTTGGCCCTTGGCTCGAAAACCCGCTACCTCACGATCCAGATACTTCGCCTCTTCATCTGACTCACTATCATCATGTCTAACTGATTTGCTTTGTGCACCAACAACATACACCTTTTTCGCATCTCTAGCAGCTATCTGTTTGGCCAGAAGACCAATCTCTGTCCTCAATTGAGAAACCTCTTGTGCCACAGATTCATCCAACGCCCTTTGAGCTGCTGAAGCTCCAATAGCATATGTCCCAGCCGGCGTATCTGCCTCCTGAGTATGCCATCCTCGGTTGGTCTTAGTGACATGATCCAATATCTCAGAAGCTTGGTTCCATCCCAGACTCATGAATGCTCCACCAGTGATAGTATCCGCTACCCCCTTTGTGTTGACATTCAAAGCTCTGTAGAAGATTTCAAGTAAATTTCAACCACTCATCCTATGATTAGGCACGTTTTGCAGCTTCTTCTTGAACCTCAACCATGTTTCATAGAGTGCTTCCGAATGAAGCTATCGGAAATTGTAGATCTCGTCCTTTAATTGCAGTATCTTGGATGGTGGGAAAAATCTTTCCAAGAATTGATTTCTTAATTCCTGCCAAGTAGTGATGGAACCTCGTGGCAGCTCAGCCAACCACAAAGTGGATTCTCTTGTAAGAGAAAATGGGAACAACCTCAACCGAATCGCCTCTTGGTTAACTCCAGGCAGATTGTATGACGTGCAGACCCCCACAAAATTCATAATATGCATGTTTGGATCATCAGTAGGAAGACCCGCGAACACACCTTTCAAGTTCAGCAGATGGATCATGGCACTAGTAATGTAAAACTTAGTGCCTGGAGGTAACTCAGGTGGAACAATAGCACCATTCTCAATCGGCTCAAAATAGGCCACATATTCATCTTTAGGATCATCATAAACAGGCACACGTTGTCTTGGTTGTTCTCTCAATTGTATTTGTCGCTCTTCAGCATCAGCCAGAGGCTGTGCTGCTTCCTGTATAGCTCAATTATCTCTCTCTTCTGGTCTAAGAGCAGCTTGTCTAGCATGCTCTTCTCGGGTCAATCGAGCAGTAGTTTGCTCCGCTGTTTCCTGACCAGCCGGATGCATTGGTTGGTTGTGAACATCCCCCGTAACTGCGGGATTCTGGACTCCTTCAGTATTCACCATTCTCCGAGTAGCTCTTGAAGTCCTTTCGATTTCAAGATCAAGTGGAATCAGGGGATTGCCTTAACTCCTTGTATTTGGCATACACCGGCGTATGCCCTCAATAGTATGTAAAAACACATCCAATCAATTCCAACCAATAATGTTCAACTTCATAACCGTAATTCCCCAGCAACGGTGCCAAAATTTGATGTCACCCAAAGTATACCTCCAAAAAAGTACAATGCGGTCGTTGAATCAAATATAGAACCCAACTAGGTTGGGGTCGATCCCACAGGGAATAGGTCGAATTATGAGTAGACTACTGGAAGGAATAACTGGCAAGTAACTAAAACTGGGGGATTTTGCTAGTAAATAGTGATTATGACGATTGCAGACTGAAATTGAATTTGTAAATAATAAGAGAAATTCACTAGGACTGTGATCCCCAATTATTCCTTTAACTCCACCGGTGATTTATGCCTAACAAGACTGCCCCACTGCTCTTCATGCAAAATCTAACAAGTTAGGTTCATCTAACTGTCTCTCGACCTTGGTTAGACGAATTTCACTCTTCTCCTCTCGGTCTCCAAGTGTCGCACTTCTAACCCTTGTCCTGGATTTCAGATAACCTTTTCCGCTAAGGATCCGGTTATTAGATGAAGGTTAATAGCTCCAAATCTCTGTTGTTATCTCCTTTTCCCCATCTCTACCTCTCTCTCGAGCAAGTCTAGAATACAGGCAAGATTCTAACGTTTGCAATCGTTAGAAAAGTAATCAATGCGAAGGAGATAACAATACATGCATACACAGCAGTACAAAGTTGTTTTGTACTTCACCGATTTTGTTAATTCCTCATGGTTCACACAACCCTAGTTGATGAGTTTAGCTACTCATAATTTTAAGAACACAAGAATAATCCAAAGATTAAGGCATAATTATGATCTCACAAGAATGAAGGAAAAACCGAAATTTCAATTATCAATCAACTTCTGAATTAGGGTTTGTGAATACAAAACCAAAATATATGTCTCAAACAATGTAAAATAACTCTCAAAGTAGTAAATTGTCCAACTCTCGCACTTAGGACTACCTAGGGGTATTTATAGATACAAAACTAGTCCTATCCAAAACAAAATAGGAGAACAGAGTCGGCAGCTTTCACGGTGTCGTGACTTGGTGTCGTGGAACCAAGTCATGGAACGTGACTTGTATCGTGGGAATCAATCCCTTTTCTTCGATGTCTGAAGTGAACTTACGGCAAGCTTCCACGTCACGTTAGTGTCAGTCACGCCACGTGACCCCTGCCGTGGAAATCAGGCTGGAATTTTCTGTTCCTGGACTGAGTCACGATAGCCACTCACGTGGAGTGAGTGAATTCCACGCCACATGACTTGTGGCGTGAGTGGTTCTCTTTTGCAGCCTCTTGTTCTTTCTTCATCCGACACTTTGTTCTCGGGCTTGATTCTTTCTCTTTTGCTCATTTTGCCTTTAAAGACAGTTTTCCTGCAAATTAGGACAGAAACCACAGCATACCAACAAAACACACCCAAGTTATTGCATCTTTTCCTTGTTTTAAGCATCGAAAGTGCTATATAACCATGGCACATCAGCTGCCAACCTCCATTTAATTAGGCTTGAACCGGTAAATGGGAAAGACAAAATTGGAATCTTAGATAGGTGTTAGTAATGCAAAACCCATGACACATGAATCTTTGTGCTTGGGGATAGTCATCTACAAGGGGCGTAACATAGTCGGTTAGATGATACATAACCTATCAATTCTGTATGTTAAGCACCACAATAGATCACTAAGTACAAAGAACCTACAGATTTATGCAGTTATTGGGGAACACAGTCCTAGTACCTCTTTCATACTAATTTTAAATCCAACAAATCAAAAATTATTACTACTAAATTCTTTATTTACAAATCCCCCCTCTTTTACTGAAGATTGTTATTGATTGCTTAGACAGATATTTTTGATTAAATTTTGACATATTTCCTATGGGATCGACCCCAACCTAGTTGGGTTCTATATTTGATCAACGATCGCTTTATGCTTTATTTAGAGGTGTAATTTGGGCGACATCATAGTGGAGGTGGTGGTAATGGTAGAGGACATCCTTAGGATGGGTATGGTGGTCACCAGATAGGTGGAGGTGGCAACCAGCCTAATAGAGGTGGTGGAAATGCTAATTGGAATGGTACTCAGCCCGATAGGGGCACTACATAAGTGGGTGATGGGGGCCCATTTCTATGATTTTTTCCAGATAGGCTTGAGAAAGAGGCATCAGATGCAGTGATCATAGGTACTCTTCTAATCTGTGATCGGATGGCTTTTGTATTATTTAATCCTTGTTCTACTTTCTCTTATGTATCTACTGGTTATGCTATGGGGTTGGACATGATGTTTGAATTAGTTGATTTACTATTCATATGTGCACTTTGATTAGTTTTTTGTTGTTGATATTATTTATCAATATTTTCCTATTATGTTTATGGGTAATAAAACCTAGGTAGATCTAGTGATTTTGGACATGGTAGATTTTGACATCATTCTGGGGATGAGTTGATTGACCCCTTATCATGCTATTTTATACTATCATGCTAAGATAATAATTATGGCTATGCAGGGGATTAGACTCAAGTGGGAGGGTATTATATTCCTTCTCCTATGAAACTTATATCTTTTCTTTGTGGAAAGAGGTTGATAGAAGGGGGTGTTCAGCATTTTTAGCACAACTTTGGGACATTAGTGTAGAGGTCCTATCCATTGAGTCAGTTTCAGTGGTGTGTGAGTTTCAGGAGGTGTTTCCTTCTGATTTGTCTGGCATGCCACTAGACCATGACATTGATTCTATATTAATTTAGAGCCGAATACCTGCTCCATTTCTATTCTCCCTTATAGGATGACGCTGACTGAGTTGAGGGAGTTAGAGTCTAAGTTGCAACAATCACTTAGTAAGGATTTATCTATCCAAGTGCCTCCTTTTGGGGTGCTCCAGTCTTCTTTATGAAAAAAAAGACAGTACTCTATGTATGTGTGTAGACTATTTGCAGTTAAACAAGGTTATGATCTATAACAAGTACCCTCTACCCCACATCAATGATTTGTTTGACCAGCAACATGATACGTTAATCTTTTCTTTAGATTGATTTGAGGTTCAAATATCATCAGTTAAAGATTCGGGCCGAAGACATTTCTAAGATCGCATTTTGAACTAGGTATGAGAATTATAAGTTCTTAGTGATATCTTTCGGGTTACTAATACCCCAACTACTTTCATGGGTTTAATGAAGACATTTTAGTTTATTCTAAGACTAAATAACAACATACAAATTATGTTGGGTTTGCTTAAGGATAAATAACTTTATGTGATATTTTCTAAGCATGAATTCTGGTTGGCTTCTATGTCCTTTTTGAGACACGTGGTTTTTAAGGAAGGGGTGATGGTACACCTATAAAATATTGAGGTAGTTAAGAATTGGGCTAGGCCTATTTCGGTGATCGAGGTTTGCAGTTTTATGGGGTTGGCTAGTTATTATTGTAGGTTTATGATAGGGTTTGCTTCTATTGCTACTCATCTGACATGTTTAACTAAGAAAGAGGTACCATTTCATTGGTCGGATGAATGTTCAGAGAGCTTTCAAAAACTTAAGACCTTATTGATACCACTTGCATTCTTGTCTTGCCAGTGAAGGGTAATGATTTTATTTTCTATTGTGATGCCTCACACTCTGGATAAGTTGCTGTTTTGATGCATGAATAGAACATTATTGCATCTTCTTTGAGGCAATTGAAGGTGCATGAGAAGAATTATTCTACTCTTGATTAAGAGTTGGGTACTATGATTTTTGCTCTTAGGATATAAAGTCATTGCCTGTATGGGGTTCATTATGAAGTGTTTACTGACCACTACAACTTACAACATCTATTCACACAGAGAGACCTGAATTTGAGACAATTTAGGTGGATGGAGTTGCCTAAATACTATGATATCACCATGCTATACTATTCGGGAAAAGCTAATGTAGTGGCCGACACGCTGAGTAGAAAGTTTGAAAGTATTGGTAGCTTGGTTTGTTTGAAAGCTACCAGACATCCATTGGCTAGAGAGATTCATACCCTAGGTAACAACTTATTGAGACCTAAAGTTCTTGAAAGGGGTAGATTATTAGCGTATGTAGAAGCGAGGTATTCATTTCTTGATCAGATCAAGGCAAGATAATTAGAGGATGCAAATTTAAGCAGAATTCGTGATAAAGTCTTGCAGGGTGAGGCTAAGAAGGCTATGGTCGATGATGAGGGTATGTTGAGAATTAAAGTGTGAGTTTGTGTGCCCCATGTTTATGACCTAATTCCTACTATTCTTGCTAAGCCTCATAGTTAGAATACTCTATACATCCTGGTGCGACCAAGATGTAATCATGATTTAAGGCAATATTACTGTTGGGGTCGGATAAAGTGAGACATCATTGATTTTGTTGCCAAATGCCAGAATTGCCAATGGGTAAATTACGAGCATCAGAAGCCTGGTGGTACTCTTTAGAGGATGCCCATTCCTGATTAGAAATGGGAATGATAGCCATGGATTTTGTTGTTGGTTTTCCTAAGACTTTGGGGAATTTCAATTCTATATGGATTATTGTGGTTAGGATGACTAATTCTGTGCATATCATTCCATTCCAAGTGATTTAAAATGCGAAGAAGTTGGCTAAGATATGTCTCAAGGAGATTGTTTGATTGCATGGGGTCCCAATCTTTATTGTTTTAGATAGTGGTACTCAGTTTTCCTCTAACTTTTTGGATAAATTGCATGAGGAGTTGGGTACTATGTTGGGCCTTGGTATAACTTTTCACCCTCAGACCAATGGGTAGTTTGAGAGAATAATTCAGGCTATATAGGATATGCTCTGTGCGTGTTATGGACTTCATAGGTCAATAGGACCAATTTCTTCCTTTTTCCAAATTTGCATATAACAATAGCTTTCATTAAAGTATTGATATACCCCCATTCAAGGCTTTTTATGAGAGGAGGTGTACATCTCGGATTGGGTAGTTTAATGCTTTATAGGTGAGACCATGGGGTATTGACCTTTTGAAGGACTTGTTGGAAAAAGTAAAGTTCATCCAAGAGAAGCTTCTAGCGGCTCAAAGTAGACATAAAGAATATGCAAATCGAAAAGTGAGAGATATACATTTTATGGTGGGTAAGCAAGTGTTGCTCAAAGTTTAACCCATGAAGGGTGTCATGCATTTTGGTAAGCTAGGTAAGCTTAGTCTAAGATATATTAGACCATTTGAGGTACTTAAGCAAGTGGGGCCGGTGGCCTATAGATTGGCTTTGCCTCCAAGTTTTTTGGGAGTTCACCCTATGTTTTATGTTTCTATTCTAAAGAAGTTTCATGGTTATAGGAATCACATCATTTGCTGGGATTCAATCCTGTTAGATGAAAGCCTCTCTTATAAAGAGAAAATTGTGATTGGTCTTGATAAATATATTTGTAAGTTGAGGACTGAGGAGATTACGTCTGTGAAGGTCCAATGGAAGAATTGTCCAGTTGAAGAGTCCACTTGAGAGACCAAAGCAGACATGTGAAAAACGTATCTTCTTTTTTTGCTGAGTTAGGTAACTCCCTGTTTTCCCTTTTATTTCTTGTTTCCTGTTTAGGGACTAATGTTTGTTTAATTGGTATGTGATGTAATGATCCATTCTATCGTTATAGTATTGCTTAGGGTATAACTACCCGATTAGAGTTTTCTTTAGTATGAGAGTTGATAAAATCTTAAGCTAGGGTAGTTTCTTATAAAAATCTGGCATTGTATGCTTTAGAGATGATTTGTGGCTTGGGTGTAGTGTTTAGTGGTGGTGTGTTAATTAATTTATAGTTGGGTGGCATAGGATCCCAGAGGAAGTTTTGGGATGATAAATGGGTTTGTAGGACTCCGGTTATATAAGCTGCCACATTGGGATAAATCTGTGATGTCTAAAATCAAGGTTTGTGTTGTGAAATAGGGAAAATCCCCCCAGTTTCTATTTAAGGGCTATTGCAGTAGTCGGATCACCACTGCAGTGAGATCGATGTAGCGTTTGGCCAGCTGCTATAGCAGCAGTCATAGGAAGGGCACAAACCACTATGTCAAGCTCCTTGTCCGCCATAGGGATCGGTGTAATGGTCACAATACGGCTGTAGCAGTCATCAAGCAGTTAAATACCCTTAAGTTTGATTTTTAGAGTTTTATTTTTCAAAACTCAAAGGGTTTGTGGTTAGACTTGAAAGAGGCGATATTCCATTGAACTAGGGCTATTTTCTTTGTTAAGGTAAGTTCGATCCTCCCTCTTATCAATGATTAATCCCTTCGATTTGTACAATTACTTGACAGGGAATTAATGGTGTAATTCTTGTGTTTAGGCCCTAAGTTCTTGAATTGGTGGGAAAGCCCTATGTGTAAGTGTAAATTTTGTAAATTTGCCTAAGATTGATTCTAGGTCATTAATTAACACTTTCTAGCATGGAATTGTTCCCTTTGAATGTAAATTATGGGGATTGGGGGAAAATTGATGGTTGAAAAACCTTTGTCTAAGGTTTAGGCTATGATAGGGGTAAAATTTATGGGGTTGAATCCCCAAGGCCTAGAATTAAAGAGTGAGTGATTAGTTACTCTTACATTTGTTTGTTTTATTCCGTGAATGAGCTGAAGCATTGAGGAACAACAAGGCTCTTGCAAACTAGCTTTGATCAGGTTCTTTGGTTGAGCTAGGTTATGCTTTAATTAGAGTTTAGACTTAATTTGGTTGGATGTTTGCTCATATATTGGATACTTATTGAATGGTCTTCAGATATTCTTGTTATTGATGATTAAGGTTGTTAATGCTTGAATGAATGAGCTACTGAATATTGAACATGGTTGAAACACATTATGGTTTTAAGTGTACTTATAAATTTGTTGCACTGTGTTATATTCAGAGAGAAAGTGGAATTGGAATCATGGATTGGGTGCTGCATCGGTACGAACATTGATATTGTAACTATTATGAATTATCGGGTACCACGTCGGTCCGGTACATGGACTTAGATTGTCCCCTGCAAGTCATGACTAGTTGGGCACAAATAATCCCTTAGCATGTCTGTAGAAACTAGTTTGATACATGAGTTAGTGTCACGATCCGAGTCTACACCCTAGACGTGACCGGGCACTCGGAACTACGAGTGGCCCAAGAGAACCCTTTGCCTGGCATGCTATTCATAAAACTCAACTTTGAAGATATAAGAAAGCTGGAAATACAATTATGGACTTAATTGTTGGAATTAAGATAAACTTTAATTTGAATTACTGAAGGTCAACTTGAAAAACAACATAACAACTAAATTGATTAATGTCTAATGAAACCTCTATAACTCATGAACTGAAATAGTTGTTGGGATGTGGACCCGAGCTACCTTTATTGAAAACTAACAACTGAAATGCAAGGAGGACTCACCACAGGCTGATACTAAAAGGTCTAACGAAAGGTTTGGTTGCGGTCCTAAGTCTGTATGCCAGAATCTACATTATGAAATGCTATAGCACAAAACGAGCGGTCAATACTTGGAATGTATTGGTACGCAATAGAGGAATTTAAACAGTTAACATGAACTAACTAGAAATTAAAACTGTATAAACATTTGAATTAAATCATAACACACGACATGAGTAAGGAGGTGTGGAACAAAAGAATTACTGACCTTTTCTTTCAAAGCTGTCGGGACTAAAGTAGTGCAATGAATGAGTTATTCAAAACATTAAAAGAATGTGAAAAATAATAACTTCATGAATGTAAGCCCGAAAGAAATTAAATTAAAATGCAATTATAAAACTACTTTAATACAATTATAATAAATAATAAGTAAGTTACGCAAATACTAAGTCTTTCTAAGTCGGGGGAGTTTTTATTAACCAACATAAACCATGTGAGAAAAATGGAGTCCAATGTATTTCCCACATCGAGAAGAGCCGTCTTACACCTTACCAGGGCATAAAATGAAACATAACTTGTGGATCCAAAACTTAGCCCGAAGGCAAAACCTATGGTGGCGATGTAGTTCTGGGAACTGTGACAAGTCTCAAAACGCTTTTAAAAATCATGATTGATTCTAAAATATCATATTATAAACATATTGTTCTAGGTGAGCCTTGGCAGTAAATATTTATAACTTTGCATTTTCTTTTCAGGATACGATAATTTCTTTACTTTTCAAGTCATGGTATTATGCATAAGGGTTTATATAAACTTTTCATGAACTTGCTACCTTTGAACATACTTTTTAATAAAACTATAGAAGAATCTATTAGGACATGGAATAAACTCTCAAAAAAAATAAAAATTCACAAGTCATAAGCTTTATGTGAAAACAAATCTTGGATATTGAATTCAAAGTTTAATTTAAGAATGACCTTAACTCAGGAAATAATTGATAATACACAAGACAATATTAAAGAAAATTGTAACAAGAATCAAGAAAGATACTTAGAATGTTTAATATTAAAACCTTAACTTGAAATCATGACTTAACATGGAACTATGACTCAATTGAGTGAGGAACAGGGTTCCCCAGAAAAAGTGTTGCTATTACATATCTCGAAGATGAACGATGGGGAAGAATCATTTGGACTTGGAACCATAACTTGATTTTTCTTGCAACTTGAAGGTTGAGAGCTTGAGAGAATAAGTGAGGGTTTCTATTTGAAAACATAAGGAATTCTAACGTTTTTAGGCATATTTTACATTGAATGGATAGTTTCTAAAACATAAAAGACCATTGTGCCTCTAATATAAAACAAAAACTGAAAAATATTACGTCGTTGGAGGGGGGGTGCACCGCTCCCCTCATCGCACAGTACCACCCTATGCACCTGACCCCCAACGCGGGAGTTGGACCGTGAGTTCCAAAATGGAGCTCTATTGTGCCCAAGTGCACACGCAAGTGTACGTGTCCAAACAAGTAGTAAAGTGACTCTTACGAGCCGATTATCGATCCCACATGGACTTGATTTTTAACAACCTATCAAATTTAAATGTTACTGTTGAAGTTAAACAATTCAATTTGTAACCAAGATTGTTTTGAGTTTTGTTTTTATAAGTTAAGTAACAAAAATAACAACGGTATGAAATTCAAATTGTAAACAATAGATGGACAGTTCCATGGTTGAGGCATTTACTTCACATTCATGCATAACTATGGTTTCTAGCTGGTGTTGGTGTTTATCATGATTATTGATTTACGGAGTTGATAATACAACTTTGGAATGGTCATCCTGTAAGTCACCTACCCAAAATAATCTAACAACTACATCATTGAGTGGGAATGTCAGTCTTTAATTCAGATGCATTAAACTATCTTCCCGTTTCATTAACCAAGAGGAGCGTTAAGGTATATCTCTATGCTAATAGCAAATCATCCTTTAACAATTAGTATATAACAATTAAAGACATGACCCACAATCCCTACATTATTCATTGCATCTCTCCACTCCTATGCTCAATTCGTTTCGAGACTTAGATTTATCCTTAAGTTCATGACTCTTTAGAATAGTAAAACAAGAACGCATGAATAATTACAAGACATGATACACATATAAACCAAACTATAAAGCCATAATTAAGCAATCATGTTGTAGACTCAAACCTAGAAACAGGGTGTTTAGCTACTCATAGTCATACAAAGAATCACCATTAATGAATTCATAAGTAAAAACTACAAGAAAACTAAAGTTGAAAGAAGAAAAACTCTAGAATAAAGACTTGATGCCTTCTCCTCTCTCCAATCTTATGTTGTTCCAAAGCTTCTTTGAAAATATGCCTAAGTACCCCTTTTATAGTGTTTTAGGTCTTCCATAGGCTTCCCCATATTAAACATATGCAGTTACAACTTTGCCCCCAACTTAAACCAAGTAAAAACCAACTTGGGGACATATTTGAGGGGGGTGAGGCGCGTGCACCATTGTACGCTAAGAGGGGTGTGGTGCATGCCCCCTCCTATGCGTTGGAGGGTGCGAAGTATGCCTCGTCCTTTGCGTGAGGGTTGTTCGATTTCCGCTCTCTTCTCTTCGTGCACTTGTAACTTGTTTACCCACTTCTTGTGGCTTATTTATAGGCTTCATTTAAATTCCATAGATCCTCAAATGGTCTCCTAAAATATCTCATAACAAATATTAGTCCATACAACATAATAGAGCTCATCAAAGTACACTAGAACATGCATAGCTCAAGCTAGCAACACTAGTTTTCTTGTCTAAACTCTATTTGATCATTTCGACTCTTGACTTGTTTCAGATGCACATTAAATACTCCTAAAATTTACTTTAACACACAACTACTCAAACACACACGTTACACTTCATTAAGACTCTAACATTAATACTCTAAATAAGACACATAAGCTAGAACTACAATGACTACATGAATAGCAAGTTCTACTTTAGGCATGGCATATTACAATTGAACCCACATTAATACTGCTTCAAGACTTCCTAGCCTCAAGAATTGACTCTACCATGTTGGAAAACTCATGCATCTTACTCAACAAACAGATCATATAAGTCACCTATCCATCAATAAACATGCACCTTCACCATAAGAGAGTTACCCATATTCACTCACAATAAATTTAATTTATTACAAGAATGGGTGTAAGAATCAAATTTCGCTCACTCTCGCAAAGAATTCACATATCATATAAGATGAACCGTAAGCTTTCCCTTAGTGTAGTGATCCACTAACATCATAATATCAAAGCTCAAGATCAAGTAGGACCTTACAAGTTGCAATGTAGGCTAAGGGACGGGTAGGAACTATTCTGGCTAGTAATAGTGACTATCTTCCCTAAGCACTTTAATACACTACAATTTACATTAAAATCATCTCCAACCACCTATTTTTCACCACTTTTATCTTCCCCAACTCTCTTTTGTTTTGCCCCATCTCTTTAAGCTAGCTTACATATCTTTAGCAAGGAGTATTTTCTATCAACGCATGATTTACTTTGGATCAATTTTTCTTTTTATTACATTACTCCCAAAAACACATAAACTATTTCACGACACCAATATCTACCATTTTGGGGCTTCATTTTCACTTTTTTCTTCCTCATTTTTCCACTCCTCAACATCTTAATTTTTCAACTAAAGCGCTTAGGAATTTTGGATCAAATTATGGTCAATTGAAAGAAAGGGAATAAGCTACATATAAGGCTACCAAAGAATAGGCTAAAGGCTCAATGGGGCTAACTAAGGTCATGTATAAAGGGTAGATAAAGTAGGTATAAAACATGGCTATCAAAGAAATGCCTATATCATCTCCTAAACTCAACATTCTTTATTTCACTTTGCACACACACCGGGAAAGTTCTAGACATCAATATGCAAACATAGAGTATAAAAAAACCTCACTCACACTTGCCACATGTTCAAATGAAGAAGGATCTCTATAGACTCTCAACCAAGCAATCACATGAATTCAACTTTAAGCCAAAATCACAAAAGAGTCATATAAAAGAGCCTAGGTGTCTCACATAAGTCATTCAATTTTCACGTCATGCCATAAAGTTCAACACCAACTCGCATCAAGTAATCATATGCAGCACCTAACAAGAGATCTCTATTTATTCCTAACGACAATTTTTTTTAAAGTTACTCCTAAAAATAAAAAAAAGATACTGGGTTCAAAGAGCTTCCCCTCGGAAAAGAACCAAAAAGAAAAATCGAGGAGTGGGTGAAGTGTGCTTCTATTAAATGAAAAAAAAACAACTAAAAACAAACAAAGATAAAATGTTTTTGTAATTTTTTTTCAATTTAGTCGAAACTTGCAATTAAATAAAAGTAAAAATTCTATAGCGTGCTTCACCCTAAACAACTCAGAAGATTCTCCACCCCACGCTTAATATCACACTTTGTCCCCAAAGTATAAACTAAAGAATGAAGAATAGAAATACTCCCTGAGGCCTCTAGGCCTAGCTAGTAGCATCATTTATCAAAAAGGTATGGAGGGCCCCACACTTAGTTTTTTTCATGCTCTTTAGCTAAGATTTATGGTCCTCAAACTTCCCTTCAACTTTTCAACACAAAATAAAACCAAAACCAAAAACCAAACCAAAAGTGATACTAAAGAAAAACTACAAAGTAAAAATAACTATCGTAACTTGGATTGCCTCCCAAGCAGTGCCTGATTTATTGTCACGGCATGACTCACATCAAAACTATCATCCAAATTCTCTCATCCTTTTTCTCATACTCAGATCCCATCTTCTTCTCATTTTTGACCTCTCGAGTACTTACAATTTAGGTCTGTATCTTTTCTTGCACTCATCTTTTCATGATTCCCTTTAAGTTTTTCCAACTCAGGCTTATTTGTAAATTTGGGCAACTTCATGAGAGAGTTCGAAGAGGTAATGGGAGGTTTGATCTCCTCCACCCCACACTCATCCACTTCCATCACTGTGATCATGTATAAATCTCTGTAGTGTGTGGGTGTGTTGAGTGCTTTGTACACTCTAAAAACCACCTCTTCATCATTCAATCTCATCTTGAGCGTGCCTTCTCTCACATCTATTAATGCTCCACCAGTATCCAATAATGGACGTCCCAATATGATTGGTACCCTATCATTTGCATCATAATTAAGAACAATAAAGTCATCATGAATAATGAACTTACCAACCTTAATGAGAACATCCTCAATAATTTCTTCGGGAACCACTCTAGTTCTATCCACCATTTGGAGCACAACTGATGCAGGCCTTGGCTTTCCTAAACCCAATGTATTAAATACTAAAAGGGGCATCAAATTGATGCTTGCCTTTAAATCAATCAAAGCCTGCACCACATCACTTTCACCAATTTGTATGGTGAGGGTGAAACTCCTAGGTTCCTTGAGCTTTTTAGGCATCTTGCTCATAACCATAGAAATAAACTCTTTAGTAAGTGCAACAGTCTCAAAATAATCAAGCCTCCTTTTATTTGTCACCACGTCCTTCAAGTACTTAGTATACTTTGGCATTCCTTGCAAAACATCTACAAGAGGGAGGTTAATGTGTAGTTATCTGAATGTGTCAAAGAACTTCTTAAAACAAGAATCCTCTTTTTATTTCTTAAGATTTTGAGGGAACAATTGTGGTAGTCTATTTTGAGGTTGCTCAACTGGCTTCTTATTAGGGTACTCAGATTTTCCCTTTTTATCAGATTCTTTGGACTCAACTTGCTTTGCTCAGGTGTGATCAACTTTGGTTGTACCTCATGATTTTTTTTGAGGTACATCAATCAAATCTCTACCACTCCTCAAGGTGATTGCCATAATCTACTTTGGAGCTTGCTCTGTATCACTAGGAAAACCCCTTTGAGATCTTGTGTTTTATGCCTGAGCTAATTGACCCATATGTGTCTCTAAATTCTTTTGAGCCAATTGATGATTTTTTTATCTCTGGAGCCATTTGTTCTTGATTGGCCAAAATCTTTTTCAAAGTCTCTTCTATATTATTGGCCTGAGTGTTAGCCTGCATACCTTACTGCTACTGATACTGCTGATGTTGGTCCTGATTATTTCCCCAAGCTGAATTAGGTTGAGTTTGCCAAGTTCTATTGTAGGTGTTACCATAAGACTGATTACCTCTCTGAGCATTGCCTATAAAATTGACTGACTCTGGATTAGCACCACAAAGGTCTGCATAATAATCACTTCCTCCACAGATTTGTCACCAAATCTGAGATTGCTGAACCTGCTACACTAATTATGTAACGTTAGGTTAAGCTTGGCCCTGAGCCATACTCAATTTATTCAACTGAATCATCATATGATTTTGCATGCTAGCCACTTGAGCAGTCAATGCTGTGATGACATCGCTTTCTGATGTACTTGGAACATACTTCACTGCAGCTTTGTAAGCATTACTATGCCAATTTAGGTTACTCTAAGCAAGTCTGTCCAACAAAGTGTATATATATATATATATATATATATATATATAGTAAAGCTCATCATTAGTTTTCTCTAAAGCTTGGCCACTTGCAGCTGAATCTAACAAAATTTAAGTATTTGGGTCAAGACTTTCAACAAAATTATGAGCTAACACTTCATTAGACTGCTGATGATGAGGGCAATCTCTGAGAAGACCCTTGAATCGCACCCAAGCCTGGTATAAATTTTCTTTAGGCTTTTGCGTGAAACCCACATTTCACTTGTCAATTTTGCAGTCTTACCAGATAGGAAGAATCAGATGAGGAACTTTATTGCAAGATCATTCCATGAGGTGTTGATTTTGCAGGCTCTCCATTTAACCACTTCTTCACTTATCCTAAAAGTGAGAATGGAAAAGTGTAACCCTCACATAATCAGTGGAGACCCTTGCAGGAATGAGCGTGTCACTGATTTCTAAGAAATTCTGAAGATGGAACTATGGATCCTCATGAGTCTGACCAGTGAACTGTCCACTCAAGTGCAACAATAACACCATATTCTGTTTTAGCTTAAATCTACCTCCAGTTTCCGATTCACGAATAGTAGAGGTAACATTAGTTGTGAGTGGGATTGCCACATCGCGCATTGTCCTTGGTGCTACCATGACTTAAGGAACAACCTCGACCTCTTGATCCAACTCAACCTGTGGTATTGGGTAGAGAAGTGTTGCTTTTTTTCTCAATTGGTGTAAGCGACGCTCAAGCTTAGGATCTGGTTGGACCAAATCCTTATCCCTTGCCAGCTTACAAGCTTCACAAACCTGTACCTTCTAGATGAGTAGCAAAGACCAAGTTATTAGCACTTATCTAACGTAATAGTAAAACTAAAAACTTAGAAAGTTGCTAATTTTTCAAGTCCCTGGAAACAGCGCTAAAAACTTGTTGCACCTAAGCACACACACAAGTGTACGTGGGCAAACAAGTAGTAAAGTGACTCTTACGAGCTGGTTATCGATCCCATAGGGACTTGGTTTTTAACAACCTATCTAATTTAAGTGTTACTATTGAAATTTAACAAATGCAATTTGTAACCAAGATTAGTTTGAGTTTTGTTTTTATAAATTAAATAACAAAAATAACAACGGTATGAAATTTGAATTGTAAACAATAGATAGAGAGTTCTAGGGTTGAGGCATTTACTTCACATTCATGCATAAATATGGTTTCTAGATGGTGTTGGTGTTTATCGTGATTATTGATTTACGGGGTTGATAATACAACTTGGGAATGGTCATCCTCTAAGTCACCTAAAACTTCAGACATTCTTATTATTGATGAATATGGTTGCTAATGCTTGAATGAATGAGCTATTGAATATTAAACATAGTTGAAACACATTATAGTTTTAACTGTACTTATAAATTGGTTGCACTGTGTTATATTCTAAGAGATAGTGGAATTGGAATCATTCATTGATATTGTTATGGTGTATTGGGTGCTGCGTCGGTATGAACATTAATATTGTTACTATTATGAAGTGTCGGGTACTATGTCGGTCTGGTACATGGACTTAGATTGTCTCCTGCAAGTCATGACTAGTTGGGCACAAATAAGTCCCTTAGCATGTCTGTAGAAACTAGTTTGATACATGAGTTAGTGTCACGACCCGAGACTACACCCTAGACTTGACCGGCCACTCGGAACCACGAGTGGCCCCTTGGCCTGGCATGCTATTCGTAAAACTCAACTTTGAAGATATACGAAAGCTGGTAATACAATTATGGACTAAATTGTTGGAATTAAGATAAATTTTAACTTGAAATATTGAAGGTCAACTTGAAAGACAACATAACAACTAAACTGACTAATGTCTAATGAAACCTCTATAACTCATGAACTAAAATAGTTGCTGGGACATGAACCCGAGCTACCTTTATTGAAAACTATCAACTGAAATTGAAACTATCTAATGAACTGGAAATTTAGCAAAGGATAACCAAGTCATCTGAATGCAAGAAGGACTCACCACAGGCTGATACTAAAAGATCTAACGAAAGGTCTGGTTATGGTCCTGAGTCTGTATGCCAGAATCTACATCATGAAATGATATAGCGCAAAAAGAGCTATCAATACATGGAATGTATTTCTAATTAATAGAGGAAGTTAAACAGTTAACATGAACTAACTGGAAACTAAAACTGTATAAACGTTTGAATTAAATCATAACACATGACATGAGTAAGGAGGTGTGGAACAAAAGACTTACTGACCTTTCTTTCAAAGCTGTCTGGACTAAAGTAGTACAATGAATAAGTTATTCAAAACATTAAAAGCATGTAAAACTTAAATAATAACTTCACGAATGTAAGCCCAAAAGAAATTAATTATAATGCAATTACAAAACTACTTTAATACAATTATCATAAATAATAAGTAAGTTGAGCAAATACTAAGTCTTTTTAAGTTGGGGGAGTTTCTATTAACCAACATAAACCATGTGAGCAACATGGAGTCCAATGTATTTCCCACATTGAGAAGAGCCGTCTTACACATTGCTAGGGCATAAGATGAAACATAACTTATGGATCCTAAACTTAGCCTGAATGAAAACCTATGGTGGCGACGTAGTTCTGGGGAATGTGACGTCGAACTCATACCGAACTCGATGTTGAATAATCCTCCCAAAATTATACTATTTGCTCATAATATAAGTCTCAAAACACCTTCAAAAATTATGTTTGATTCTAAAATATTGTACCATAAACATATCATTCTAGGTGAGCCTTGGCTGTAAATCTTTATAACTTTGCCTTTTCTTTTCAGGATACGATAATTACTTTACTTTTCAAGTCATGGTATTATGCATAAGGTTTTTTATAATCTTTTCATGAACTTTCTAACTTTGAACATACTTTATAATAAAACTCTAGAAGAATCTATGAGGACATGAAATAAACTCTCAAAAAAAAAATTAACAAGTCATAAGCTTTATGTGAAAACAAATCTTGGATATGGAATTCAAAGTTTAATTCAAGAATGACCTTAACTCAAGAAATAATTGATAATACAGAAGACAATATCAAAGAAAATTGTAACAAGAAGAAAAAATACTTAGAATGTTCACTCTTAAAACCCTAACTTGAATTCATGACTTAACATGGAACTATGACTCAATTGTAGTGAGGAACAGGGTTCCTCACAGAAAGTGTTTCTCTTATGTATTTCAAATATGAACGATGGGGAAGAATCCTTTGGACTTGGAACCCTAGCATGATTTTTCTTGCAACTTGAAGGTTGAGAGCTTGAGAGAATAAAAGAGGATTTTGATTTGAAAACATAAGGGATTTTGATGTTTTGAGGCGTATTTAAAATTGAATGGATGGCTTCTAAAATATAAAAGACCACTGTGCCCCTAATATAAAACAAAAACTAAAAAATATTACAGCGGGGGAGGGGGTGTACATCACTCCCCTCATCGTACAGTACCACCCTATGCACTAGACCCCCAACGCGGGAGTTAGATAGTGAGTTCTAACATGGTGCTCTATTGCTCCCAAGTGCACATGCAAGTGTATGTGGCCAAACAAGTAGTAAAGTGACTCTTACGAGCTGGTTATCGATCCCACAGGGACTTGATTTTTAACAACCTATCCAATTTAAGTGTTAAAATTAAAGTTAAACAAATGCAATTGGTAACCAAGATGAGTTTGAGTTTTATTTTTATAAATTAAATAACAGAAATAACAGCGATATAAAATTCAAATTGTAAAAAATAGATGGAGAATTCTCGGGTTAAGACATTTACTTCACATTCATGCATAACTATAGTTTCTAGCTGGTGTTGGTGTTTATCGTGATTATTGATTTAAGGGGTTGATAATACAACTTGGGAATGGTCATCCTCTATGTCACCTACCCAAATTGATCTCACAACTACATCGTTGAGCGGGGATGTTAGTCTTTAATTCGGATGCATTGAACTATCTTCCCATTTCATTAACCAAGAGGGGCGTTTAGGTATATCTCCATCCTAACTGCAAATCATCCTTTAACAATTAATATCTAACAATTAAAGACATGACCCACAATCCCTACGTTCTTCGTTCCATCTCTCCACTCCTATGGTCAATTCGTTTTGAGACTTAGATTTATCCTAAATTTTATGATGCTTTAGAATAGTAAAACAAGAACGCATGAATAATTACAAGACATGATAAACATATAAACCAAACTATAAACCCATAATTAAGCAATCATGTTTTATGCTCAACCATACAAAATAGGGTATTTAGACACTCATAGTTATACAAATAATCACCATTAATGAATTCATACGTAAAAACTACAAGAAAACTAAAGTTTAAAGAAGAAAAACCCTAGAATAGAGCCTTGATGCCTTCTCCTCTCTCCAATCTTGTGTTGTTCCAAAGCTTCCTTGTAAATGTGGCTAAGTACCCCTTTTATAGTGTTTTAGGTAGTCCATAGACTTTTCCATACGAAACATATGCATTTACAACTTTGCCCCAAACTTAAACCAAGTAAAAACCAACTTTGGGACGTATTTGAGGGGGGCGCGGCGCATGCCCCATCGCACTCCAAGAGGGGTACGGCGACGCCCATCGTACACCCAAACAAGTGGATTCCCATACTAGGAGGTGTGGTGATCAGCCTCTCCTATGAATTGGGTGGTACGACGCATGCCCCCACCTATGCGTTGGAGGGTGCGACGCATGACTCCTCCTTTGCGCGAGGGTTGTCCGATTTCTGCTCTCTTCTCCCTGTGCACTTGTACCTTGTTTCCGCACTTCTTATGACTTGTTTGTAGGATTAATTTAGCTTCCATATATCCTACAATAGTCTCCTAAAACATCTCATAACAAACATTAGTCCATACAACACAATAGAGCTCATCAAAGTACGCTAGAACAAGCATAACTCAAGCTAGCAACACTAGTTTTCTCGTTTAAACTCTATTTGATCATTTCGACTCTTGACTTGTTTAAAATGAACCTTAAACACTACAAACATGTAATTTAACACACAACTACACAAACACACACTTTACACTTCATTAATCACCTCAAGTATTCCTCAAACCTAAGCTAAATGCACATAGATAATGACACTTAGGTGTATAAATACTCCTAAGATAAAGCTCCCCGGTGTGGGGGCTCATCTCAGGGCTCCCCGCTGCATAGAAAGGCCTATATATTCAACTAAAATCACACTTTTAAGTATCGAAAGGCATCCTAAATGATTTGGCTTGATTTAAAGGACTCAAAACTTGTATTTTGGAGCATAAAGTAGTCCAAGGAGTGCTAAGATCATGGAATTTTTTTTGGGGCATTACAGTTAGCATGACATATTTTTATGCTACTGAGATGACTAACAAAATTGTAATTATGAGATTGAGGTGTACATAGATCCCTATTGTGTCGTGATAATTTAATTTACTATTATTGATGATATGGTTGATATTATTGATGGTTATGTGACTTGGTTGTGGACATTGTTGGCCTGTTGTTAATATGCTTATTGAGTTATTAAATTACTTGTTAGGTTCTAAATGCGTTGTCTACTTGTTATTTGATTTATGTTGTAAATATGTTTCTAAATTGAGTCGGCCAATGATACCTACCAGTACATTGTGGTTTGTACTGATACCACCCTGTGGTTTTCTTTTGTTGAGTGCATAATATGTTACAGAGACTCCGATGCGACCTCATATCTAGCAGAGTGAGCACTCTATAGCCAGGCTGCCATGGAGCCTCATAGTTGTTCCTGTCCTTCTTACTGACAATGATACTCTTTATTATTTTATTAGTTTTTGGTTATCTTAGTCATTGTTTTGGCATAGAGTTCTTGTACGATGACTTCCAAATCTTGGGGATTGTAGCAGATAGTTGGTGATTACTCCCGCACTTATTATTCATAGTTGTGGATATTATTGTTATTTTAGCTTATTTTGTTATTATCTCATCTTAAATAACTAATTGAATGAGTTAAATGTTTGGGTAGTTTGTTCTCCCACAGGAGGGTTAGTGTGGGTGCCACTCACGGCCATTTGGGTCATGACTGATGCACCCAAATTACACTTTGTAATAAAGTATAACACGCTTGTTTATCAAATATAGAACCGAACCAAGGTTAGAGTCGATCTCATAGGGAACATGGCTAGAAGCTAGGTCAATGCAGTTATTTCAACAATTAATCTGTTATTTCTAAATAGGGTTTTAAAATAACAAGTATCAAGTAGCAAGCTTTAAGTAACTGATGTCGCCCAAAATATGCCTCCTAAGAAGTATAATGTGGTCGCTTGTCAAATATAGAACCCAACTAGGTTGGGGTCGATCCCACAGGGAATAGGTCGAAGTTTGTTTAGAATACTAGATGTAATAACTGGTAAATAAGTAAAAAGGTTTTTTTTTTTGCAACTAAACAGTGACAGTAACGATCACTGGTTGTATCGAGTTTGTACACAATAAGGGAGATCCACTAGGACTGTGATCCCCAATGATTCCTTAACTCCACTGATTACTTGCGCTAACAAAACCATCCCGCTATGTGGCATGTAAAATCTGACAAGATATGTTCGTCTAAACATCTCTCGACCTTGGTTAGACAAATTTCACTCTTCTCCTCTCGATCTCCGAGTGTCGCACTACTAACCCTTGTCCTGGATCTCAGATAACCATTCCCGCTAAGGCTCAGGTTATTAGATGAAGGTTGATAGCTTCAAATATCTGTTGGTATCTCCTTTTCCAAATCTCTACCTCTCTCTCGAGCAAGTCTAGAATAAAGGCGAGTTTCTAACATTTGCAACCGTTAGAAGAGCAATCACAATTAAGGAAACAACAATACATGCATACACAACGGTACAAAATTGCCTTGCACTTAACCAGTTTTGTTAATTCCTCATGGTTCACACAACCCTAGTTGATGGGTTTAGCTACTCATAATTGTAAGAACACAAGAAGAATTCAGAGATGAAAACATAATTATGATCTCACGACAATGAAGAAAAACTAAAATCTCAATTATCAATAAAACTCGAATTAGGATTTGTAACTACAAAACCAAGAATATGTTTATGAACTCCAAAACAATATAAAATAGCTCTCAAAACAATGTAATGACTAACTCTCGCACATAGGACTATACAGGGGTATTTATAGATACAAAGCTAATCCTATCCTAAGCAAAATAGGAGAACAGAGTCGGCAACTTCCACGGTATCGTGACTTGGTGTCGTGGAACGAAGTCATGCCACGTAGGTTGGTGTCGTGGAAATCAGGATCAATTAGACATCTTTAGAAGTTGAGTCACGGCATGCTTCCACGTCACGTGACTGACAGTCACGCCACGTGACTGCTGGCATGGAAATCAGACCCTGTCTTTGATCTCTGATTTGGACTCACGCTAGACACTCACGTCACGTGAGTGGCAGTCACGCCACGTGAGTGGTGTCGTGAGTCCATCTTTGGTGCAGATTCTTGTTCTTTCTTCTTTCGACACTTCGTTCTTGGGGTTGATTCTTCCTTTTTGATTATTTTGCCTTTAAAACCTACTTTCCTGCAAAGTAGGACAAAAACCATATCATACCACCAAAACATACCCAAGTTATTGCATATTTTCCTTGTTTTAGTCATCAAAAGTGCCACGTAACCATGGTGCATCAACACCCCAACTTAGAACGTTTGCATGTCCTCAGGCGAACACACATATACGATGCTTGATTAAGAGAAACCTAAGGGACCTATGGCAGTCGACTCATTGCCTTTGGCACAAAACTTTTCCGACCCCTCCTATTTGCAAATCAAGACCACAATGTGTATATAGGTAGTATATTATCATGACACAGAAGGGATCAAGTGATGGCACCAGATTATGCACAAACAACTAAGCATATATGCAAACAACATTTTTCGAACAACTAGCAGCTAATAATGCAACCCATGTGATCTCACCATCAAAGAAGTCCCATCCACTCATAGTATACTAATGAATATCAAAGTAGGGACGAGGTCAAAACACTCACTCTCACAAAGAAGTTAAAACAATGTGCATGAAATACCAGGCTTGCCCTTATTTTCTACGCCTTAGTTTTCGGAAAGCTGGACTAGGATCACTATAGGACTTTACTCGGCTTGTAATGTAGGCTTAGGGATGGGTATGGTACATATGGGTATGGTGACTCAACCCTCCTTGACACTACACTATTTTTGGCTCCAACTTTTAACCTTTCTCATTTTTATCCTCCCTTATTCTCCTTTCTTTTATTTTCAGATTTTGGGTGTGATTTTTCTCAAACTTCACAACACAGCTCTTCTTTTTTTTTTTTTTACATTTTCTCCTCTTTTCACTTTAATTTTTTTTTCTTTTTTTCACACCCAACCTATTTTCCATTTTTCTTTTATTTACCTCTTCTTCGTACCCAACTCAATCTACGCACCTCTATAATAGCCACCCTCAACTTAGGCAATTTGCCTGAGTTGAGGTACACAGTGTCCAAGGAGGGACCAGGTCCAAGACAGGTTCATTGTAATTAAAATGGGAAGGTGAATAGGCTAATGAAAGAAATAGGTCAATTAAGGCTCAAAGTAGGGATCAAGGGATACTTATTCATTTGGTTTGGCATTTCGGCTAAAAGTGGACTTTATTCAAAAATGGCCTACGATACTTTCCTAATCCCTATCCTCTATCCTAGGCAAGACTAACCGGGCAAGTTCTGGATCGCACACACACAGTTAACTAAGTAGTGACCTCACACACACATAGCACAGGGTCCTATTATCAACTACTACCTATACGGTTCATGCAATGCTAGCTACAGTTATTTTCCTATAATCCTTGTTCCATAATAAGATCCAATAGCTATCACACATAAACATGCTACTTACACAATTCAAAAACAAAATTTTTTAGGAGGGGTATCCGTAACCTTCAAAAAGCATAATTTTTTTTTAAAATTGGACTGCACTACAATTCCCTTATTTTTCTCCTAATTTAGCAAAAAACACATAAAAATGTAAATATAAACCTAAACATGACGGTTCTACTATGATAGCACACTCGGGGGAAAAGAAACACGGTAACAAAAACCCTCAAGTGGTGGTACACCCCCACCCCCAACTAAACATGGTGCACTGCCCTCAATGCATATATATCAATAAAATACAAGGGAGTGAAGACATACCTGTGGTACCCTAAGCACCGAAAGTGGACCCGCCCACAGCGGGATCATCAATCTGCTCAGTAGCAGGTGCATCCGAGGGAGGGGCAGCCTGACTAGCGGATGCACCACGCACCCTCTACTCCGCCTCAATCTGGCTCGCATGGTACTCCACCCAGGAGGCTTTAACCGCCCTCCGAAGATCACTCTCATACTCAGCATTACTATCGACCCGATCCTCCGGAACTAGATCACTTGCCAAGAAGTTGGCAAAATTAACAAATCAAGGGATTAAGTCTTGGGACGCTACCAGTACTTGTTCATCTGTAAAAGTATCATCAATCTCAAGATCATCCTTTAGTTTAAGCATGGCCTCCTCCTTAAGGCGTGATAGATGGTTAGCAACTTGATTTTCGGTCCCCTTACGATCCTTGACTTCAAAGTCAAATTATTGTAATAGAAGTACCCACCGAATCAGTCTTGGCTTAGCATCCTTTTACGATATAAGATACCGAAGAGCTGCATAGTCCGTATGCACAATCACCTACGTACCTATCAAGTAAGATCTAAATTTCTCAAAAGCGAATACTACGACCAATAATTCCTGCTCAGTCACAGTATAATTCTTTTGAGCTGGATTAGGCACTTTGCTAGCATAGCAAATCGGATGTAACATCTTTTCAAGTCTTTGGCCAAGGACTGCACCCAAAGCCACTCCACTAGCATCGCACATAACCTCAAAAGGCTTAGTCCAATCCGGTGACACAATAATAGGGGTTGAAACCAACTTCTCCTTAAGACACTCGAATGCTTTTAGACATGCTTCATCAAAAACAAACTTCACCTCTTTCTCTAAAAGTTTGCATAAAGGATGTGCAATCTTGGAGAAATCCTTGATGAATCTTCTAAAAAAGCCAGCCTGACCTAAGAAATTTTGAATACCTTTTACAGAGATAGGTGGAGGTAGCTTCTCAATTACTTCAATCTTCTCCTTATCCACCTCAATGCCATTCTTTGAAATCTGATGCCCCAATACGATACCCTCATTGACTATAAAGTGACAATTTTTCCCAATTCAGTACTAAGTTGCACTCCTCGCATCTTTGTAGCACATTAGCAAGATGTGCCAAAAAACCATCAAACGAGTCTCCCACAACAGAAAAATCATCCATAAAAACCTCGATAGTGTCTTCCACCATGTCAGAGAAAATAGACATCATGCAGCATTGAAAGGTGGCCGGTGCATTACACAAACCGAAAGGCATCCTCTTGAATGCGAATGTCCCGTATGGACAAGTGAAAGTGGTCTTCTGTTGGTCTTCGGGGGAAATAAAAATCTGATTATACCCCAAATAGCCATCAAGAAAACAATACCATCCTCTACTAGTGAGACGGTCTAACATCTGGTCCATGAAGGGCATAGAAAAATGATCTTTTTTAGTCCAAGAATTTAGCTTTCGATAATCTATGCAAACTCTTCATCCAGTCACCGGCCTTATTGGAATCAACTCATTTTTGTCGTTTGGAACCACAGTGATTCCTTCCTATTTTGGCACATACTTAACTAGGCTCACCCACTTGCTATCAGCAATAGGGTAAACCACTCTTGCATCTAACCACTTGATGATCTCTTTCTTCACAACCTCTTGCATTGGTGGGTTCAGACGACGCTGGTGCTCAATGCTAGGTATACACTTAGGAACAAGCTGGATCTTATGAGTGCAAATGTCGGGTGGAATACCTATGATATCAGAAATGGACCAATAAATGACCCTTTTAAATTTTCTCAATACCAAAACCAAAGCCTCTACTTGCCAATCCACCAATTTAGCAGAAATAATCATAGGCAAGGTATTGTTGGCTCCTAAGAATGTGTAGCGAAGGTGGGCCGGAAATGTCTTAAGCTCTAAAACTGGAGGCTCCTCAATAGACGGATGAACTGGTGGGGTTACCCTATTCTTCAAATCGAGATCCAGTTTCTTTGGAGCATAAGTGTATGCTACCTTACCAGCGAGTGCATCCACCATCTCATCATATTCCTCAATACTATTGTTATCAAAATTCATAATCACGGCCGTAAGAGGTTCTACCCCCAACCTTTCTTCTAGAGATACAATAACATCACTATCATCAACCGCATCTATCACTGAAATCACCCGCTTATCTCTTGGATGCTTCATTGAACGACAAACATTGAAAGTGACCTGTTCATCATTCAATCTAAATTTCAGCTGCCCTGTTTCTATGTCAACCAATCCATGAACAGTGGCAAGGAATGGTCTTCCCAATATGATGGGAACCTCAAAGTCAACTTCACAATCAAGAATCACAAAGTCAATCGGAAAGATGAAAGATGCAACCTTTACCAAAACATCATACAGAATGCCCACCGACTTTTTCACAGTCCTATCAGCCATGAGAAGTCTCATAGAGGTTGGTTTTGGTGCTCCCAACCCCAACTATTTGAAAATGGCTAATGGCATTAAGTTGATGATAGCACCCAAATCACAAAGTGCTTTAGCAAAGTCGTAGGAGCCGATAGTACAAGGAATTGTGAAAGCTCCTGGATCCTCTTTCTTTTCAACTAGAGAACGCGAAGCAACTGCACTACAATGATGTATGTTATCTGATGGCTCAAAACTGATAGTTCTCTTCTTTGTCACCAAGTCTTTCATGAACTTCGCATAACCTGGCATCTTCTCCAATGCCTCCACAAGAGGGATGTTTACTGACAGCTCCTTCAATATTGTGATAAACTTTTGATAAATGACTTCCTCAGCCTTCTTTTTCAACCTTTGAGGAAAGGGAGGAGGAGGTCGTGGGATAGTTTTGAGCACTTGTGGTACCTCCTTTTCCTTCCTCTTTTCAGATTTTGCCTTATCACTGTCATCATGATGATTTGGAACTGTGTCACCCTTTGAATTAGCTGGCTCTAACTCAGCTTCTACATCAATAACCACTAGTTCATTAGTCAGACCACTGTTGGAAGGAATAGGTGGATCTATCGTGCACTTCCCACTTCTAGTAGTAATGCCTAAACAATGACTATCATTCTTCGAATTTTGGACGATATTGCCTGGAAGGGTGCCTGGTTGACGTTGATTCAGTGCCAATGATATCTGCCCAAATTGTTGCTTCAACTGTTTAATGGCAGTTGAATGAGACTCCACTTTCTGACTTATGCCCAAAATGTCAGTCCTAATCTCCTTCAAGCAATTGTCCTAGCTCTCTTCTCCTTTGACCAGTTTATTAAGAAGGGCCTCCATCCTTGAATTTCCAGACTCCTCATCACGTCTTCCTGGCGGTATATAAAGGTCATTCTTCTCTTTATAATCATCTTTCTGTCTCCAATCACCGTCATGGTCTTGTTCTCGATCTCTGTATCCCGATTTGTTGTAGTTGTCTCCATAATAGTTTCGATATTGATTCCCTTGCCTTGAGTTCCAAGAGTCTTGATTAGACCCTTAGCCCTTGGCTCAGAAACCCGCCAGTTCTCTATCTAGGTACTTCGCCTCTTCATCAGACTCACTATCATCATGTCTAGCCAATTTACCCTGTGCACCTACAACATGCACCTTTTCCGCATCTCTGGCCGCTATCTGTTTAGCTAGAAGACCAATTTCTGTCCTCAACTGAGTGACCTCTTAAGCCACAGATTCATCAAAAGCCCATTATACTGCCGAGGCTCTAATAGCATATGTGCCAGCAGGCGTATCTGCCTCCCAAGTATGCCATCCTCGGTTGGTCTTAGTGATACGATATAATATTTCTGAAGCTTGATCCCATCTCATTCTTATAAATACTCCACCAGTTATAGTATCTGCTACAACCTTAATATTTATGTTTAGCACCCTGTAGAAGTTTCAAGTAAGTTTCTACCACTCATCCTATGATTTGGCACATTCTGCAGCTTCTTCTTGAACCTTATCCATGCCTCATACAGTGCTTCAGAATGTAGTTGTCTAAAGTTGTAGATCTCATCCTTCAGCTGTAGCATCTTAGAAGGTGGGAAAAACCTCTCCAGAAATTGATTTCTCAATTCTTGCCAATTAGTGATAGATCCTCGTGGTAATTCTGCCAACCACAAAGTCGCTTCTCCTGTTAGAGAGAATAGAAATAACCTTATTCGAATAGCCTCTTGGTCAACTCCAGGCAAATTATATGATGTGCAGACCCCCACAAAATTTATTACGTGCATGTTTGGATTATCCGTAGGCAGACCGGCAAACACATCCTTTAAGTTTAGTAGGTGGATTATGGCACTGGTAATGTCAAACTTAGTGCCCAGAGGTAACTCAGGTGGAATGATGGCACCGGTCTCGACTGGCTCAAAATAAGCCACATCCTCATCTTCAGGATCATCATAAACAGGCACATATGGTCTCGGTTGTGCTCTCAGTTGTCTTTGTCGCTCGTCAGCCTCAACCAGTCGCTTCTTCTTCTTGCATTGCTCGATTATCTCTTTCTGCTTGCCTAAGAGCAGCTTGCCTAGCCTGCTCTTCACGTGTCAATCGAGCTGTACTTTGTTCTGCTATTTCATGACCAACTGGATGAATTGGTTGGTGATGAATATCTCCCGCAGCTGCGGGAAGATCCTGTACTCCTTCAGTATTCACCATTCTTCGATTAGCTCTAAGAGTTCTTTCAATTTCAAGATCAAGTGGAATCAGGGGACTGCCTTGACTCCTAGTATTTGGCATACACTGGCGTATGCCCTCAAAAGTATGTAAAAACAAAACTAATCAACTCCAACCAGTAACAATCAACTCCGTAACAATAATTCCTCGGCAACGGCGCCAAAATTTGATGTCATCCAAAATATGCCTCCTAAGAAGTATAATGCGGTCGCTTGTCAAATATAGAACCCAACTAGGTTGGGGTCAATCCCATAGGGAATAGGTTTGAAGTTTGTTTACAATGATCACTGGTTGTATCGAGTTTGTAGACAATAAGGGAGATACACTAGGACTGTGATCCCCAATGATTCCTTACCTCCACCGATTAGTTGTGCTAACAAAATCATCCCGCTATGTGGGATGCAAAATCTGATAAGATATGTTTGTCTAAATCTCTCTCGACCTTTGTTATACAAATTTCACTCTTCTCCTCTCGGTCTCCGAGTGTCGCACTACTAACCCTTGTCCTGGATCTCAAATAACCATTCCCGCTAAGGCTCAGGTTATTAGATGAAGGTTGATAGCTTCAAATCTCTGTTGGTATCTCTTTTTCCCAATATCTACTCTCTCTCGAGAAGGTCTAGAATATAGGCGAGTTTCTAACGTATGCAACCGTTAGAAGAGCAATCACAACGAAGAAAACAACAATACATGCATACACACAAAATTGCCTTGCACTTAAGCGATTTTGTTAATTCCTCATGGTTCACACAACCCTAGTTTATGGATTTAGCTACTCATAATTGTAAGAACACAAGAAGAATTCACAGATGAAAACATAATTATGATCTCACGACAATGAAGAAAAACTAAAATCTCAATTATCAATAAAACTCGAATTAGGGTTTGTAACTACAAAACCAAGAATATGTTTATGTACTCCAAAATAATATAAAATATCTCTCAAAACAATGTAATGACTAACTCTTGCACATAGGACTATACAGGGGTATTTATAAATACAAAGCTAATCCTATCCTAAGAAAAATAGGAGAACAGAGTCGACAACTTCCACGGTATCGTTACTTGGTGTCGTGGAATGAAGTCACGCCACGTAGGTTGGTGTCGTGGAAATCAGGCTCAATTAGACGTCTTCAAAAGTTGAGTCACGGCATGATTCCACGTCACTTGACTGACAGTCACGCCACGTGACTATTGGCATGGAAATCAGACCCTGTCTTTGATCTCTAATTTGGACTCACGCCATCCACTCACGTCACGTGAGTGGCAATCACGCCATGTGAGTGGTGTCATGAGTCCATCTCTGGTGCAGATTCTTGTTCTTTCTTCTTCTGACACTTCATTCTCGGGCTTGATTCTTCCTTTTTGATCATTTTGCCTTTAAAACCTTCTTTCCTGCAAAGTAGGACAGAAACCATATCATACCACAAAAACACACCCAAGTTATTGCATACTTTCCTTGTTTTAAGCATCGAAAGTGCCATGTAACCATGGCGCGTCAGTAACCAAGTAACAAGTAACAATTTTATGTTATTTGTAATAGTTAATGACAATAGACTAGGATTATGTTCCCCATGATTTCATAACTCAGCAAGCATAGCACACTAGTGATCTATCGTGGTACTTGGCATAAAAATCGGTAAGTTAGGTTCACCTAAACAGTTGGTCCTCAATTTAGATGAATTTCGCTTAGTCACCTAGTAAGTCTGTGAGTGTTTGCTTTACTAACCCTTACCCTTGATCTCAGATTAGCTATCCCTGGAAAAGGCTCAAGCTATTAGATGAGGGTTGATAGTCTCAAATCTCTGTTGTTAATCCCTTTTCCCATTCATTACCCCTTTTATCCAGCAAGTATGAATTAAGGTGAGTTCCAAAGTTGCGACCATTAAAAAGCAATAAATACAAAAGGAAGAATAATACATGCATGAACACCATTTAAGAATCATTAAGTACCTTAACCTATGTCGTTAGTTCATCATGGTTCCCACAACCCTAGTTATGATATTTCTACTCATGCTCATAAGATCACAATAAGAACTTTTAGAAGAATTCATAATCATAAACTTATGGAATAAGTAGAAGAAATCTAGAATCTTGAATTATTAAAGAAAGCTTAATAATCAAGAATCAATGTATGAATAATCTCCAAAAACCCAAGAACAATGTATATCAAAGAAATATAATTTGCTACTTAGGCTATAGAGTGCGTAAACTATAAAAGAAAACCTAGAAAAGGTATTTATAAGTAAAAACAAAACCTATCCTAAACATAATGGGATTGCAGGCCCGAAATTACCTATGATTCATACAAGCTAAGCATGACTCATAGGTTGAAGTCATGGTTTGTCTTTGGTTGTCATTCACCACAGCTGAACTCTCAAGGTACGACTCTTGATTGCACCTATGAGTCATACCACCAGTCGTGCTCACTGACTTAACTTTGCAACTTCTCTGCTACTTCTCTTCACAAGTTTTCAAAATAAGTCAGAAAAACTTATATCTTCTCTTCACGGGTCATAGCATCCATCTGTGACAACTGAATCAACTTTGCATCTTTTCAGTCCGTTAACTTTATGACTCTCAAGACAAGTTAGGTTGGCTCATGGTTTGAACATACGACTTGTAAGTAGGAGTCATCTTTTGGACTTGAATATCATCTCTTTTGGACTTTACTCTGATTATAAGTATGGATTGGACTATGACTCGTACAATCATGTCATGAGTCATTGGACGAGTTGTGGTTTGATACTTACTTTGCATAACTTTTGATCTTCATTATGAGTACGATCCGTGCATTGACTCTACAGGTCGTACCTTGGCTTCACTAGTCTGTACTTAGTCATTTTCAGCTTTTTTTTAAAGTTTTAACTTCCAAGGCCAATTTTCTTACACAAACACACAAACGCACATCAAATCTACCAAAAAGTGCTAAAGAACATACAACAATCCCATGTTTAAAGCGTCAAAAGTACTTTAAAACCACGACACATCAACACCCTCAACTTAGAACACTTGCTTCTCCTCAAGCAACAAATTAAAACTATACTAATACGACACTTTAGCAAAACAAAACCTAGGAAAACTATGAAAGTCACATGGCATTTGACAATGCATTTTACAAATTCAATCCCCTTCTTTTTTTTAATCCTTACGAAATAGTCGAGTGTATTCTACGCTCATCAAAGTAACACAAAATGATTTATGGATGATATTACGATATCAATGGATAATTGTGCATACACAAATGACAATTGTCCTAAGAAGTTGAAATCAATAGGATGACTCTAGTGCCCTTACTACAAAGAAGTCCCCCCCCCCCCACAGATGCTTATTTAGAAACAGGGACTCAACTAATGCGCTCACACTCGCAAAGAAGTTTAAACAACGCATGTACAACACCATAGGATTGCTCTTATTTTCTAAACTTCTACTTTGGAAAAGTCAGACTAGGATCACTATAGGACTTTACTCGGCTTGTAATGTAGGCTTGGGTTCGGGTATGGTGTATTTAGGGAACATTTACTCGACCCTCCTTGGCACTACACTATTCTTTCTTACACTTTCAACCTTTTCTTTTCCTCCCTTTTCTCCTTTCATTTATTTTCAACTACGGGTGTGGTTTTCTAATTTTTCTGCTCAATATTCTCTTCTTCTTCTTTTTTTATTGCTTTTCTTTTTACATTTTTCTTCTTCTTTTTCTTTTCAGCACACCACACCCACTTTGTTTTGAAGACTAGTCTATTCTTTTCATAGCCAAACTTTTCTTCTCATTTCCCCTACAGTAGCCACCCTCAACTTAGGTGATTTGCCTGAGTTGAGGTGCATAGTGTCCAAGGAGGGACAGGGGGAAAAATAAAGGTTCAAAGAAAATTTGGAAAGATGGTTAGGTTAATCAACAAAAAGGTCAATTCAAGCTCAAAATCAGGGATCAAGGGGTTATTGAATTATTTAGATGGTCATTTAGGTTTAAAGTGGATTGTTTCAAGAATGGCCTAATATTATTTACTAAACAACTGTCCTACGACATTAGTACGACTAAACAAGCAAGTTCTAGATTTCTTACACAACATAGGACCTAGACTAGTACATCTCACACACACGAAACACAGGGTTCCACTATCAATCACTAACCATTGGATCCATGTCCCATCTTAAGCACAAATTAACACATCAGCATACATAATGTCATGCAAAGGTCCATAGAGGTCATTTTATCAAAGTACAAAAACACACGACACAAAATTTTGGAGGGGTCTCCATTTTCTTCTCAAAACCCATGCCATTTATTTTTCTACCATACTGAACTCAATTTTCCTATTCTTCTTCTAATACAGATGTAATGACCCAATTTCTCAAGTCATAATGGAACCTACTAAAACCCGCTAATAGATAAGCCAACCCATAGTCTGGAACCGCTAGTAATGGACTACTAATATAATTGAAGAAAATAGCGGAAAGGAATTTAATAAAGAGACTAATATAGATTACAACCTCCAAGACCTGGTGAAGTCAGTACAAGAGCTTCTGATACAACAAGAGTACAAAGTGGAATATAGAGTCAATATATACATATATAAAACAGTCTCTAAAATACAAAATAGAGATCAAACTAACAATATAAGGGAGAGAAGGATTACTCCGAACGTTAGGAGCTCACCCCAAATCTTAGATCCATGGTTGGTACGCACGATGCACACATCCATAGTGAGAACTCGTACTATGATCTGCATGCTGCAGAAGGGTAGTATGAGTACCAAACACATGGTACTCAGTAGGCATCGGCCGTCTGAGCTCCAAAGATAATGCAAGCATAAATAACATGAAAAATAAGAATATAACTACAGGCCGCTATCTAAGAAACTAAACATGATAATGCTAATGGAGAATTAAGGATAAACTATCCTATTCTAAAAATATTAAGGAACTAAAGTGTAATACTGTATATCACTAGCCAATATACAACTTAAGAGTGAAACAAGGATATATAGTAGTAAGACAAGGCCAAAGGATACATATACAATATGAATAGATAAGGAAAGAGAGGCATATACAATAATGCCATAAATATATATATAGATACACATATATAGGACTAAACTCAAAGGTAATAACCTGAGGGAGCCAACCTAACATCTCGAGGGTCATAACCAAGAAGGAAAGCTAATACTAGCATAATCGAGGTCTCTAACCAAAATGAGACTAATCATGAGATAATCTAACCATAACGTATTTTACCAAAGTAGAGAGTAGAATTCAAAAATGTACCAACATTCTCGAGTACAAGTCCATAACCACCCGATCACGAACAAACCATAATAACCAACAATAAAGTAATCGACTAGTCCGAACAATCAATAACCTAACCGATCCCCCATAAGCATGAAAGGTCCAAACAAGCACTCAACAAACTGTAACCATAGCTTATACCTATACAGCCCCCCATAAAACCGATAGATATAAGTGCCAAACAATCATATTGGTGATAGACAATGCATATGAATGAATGAATGTAACATAACAAGTAATACCATAACCACTAAGTGCCAAACCGTACCAAGTATATACACCTCCTTCAACTCGTCGGCATGCAAGGCATCACCTACAGATATCACCTCTTCCAGTACATGGTCCCCGGTCACAGGAATCTATAAGGGACTCAGGAAATCAATATATACTGCCTGGACCCAACTAGGAGTTCCAATAACCATCATAATAGATCTTATTTGTCCAGTACCAGAGATATATATAAATATAATAAGAAAATATCAAACTTTAACCGGAATTGAATAAGTGTATAATAAATGCTCAGAATAGAACTGAGACTAAAGGAGTGTAAACCTGTAAATCCATTGCCAGAGATAGAGTTTTGGACTAAATCGTCATAATAATGTAGAAAGGGTCAGAATCTCCCTCCACTAAAGTGAAATAGAAGTACCAAAAAGAGTTGATTAATAACAGACCGGAATCAACCTCAGTCTAATTTTTCAAAGTAATACGTTTAGTTTTAAAAGTTCATAAACCATTAATAAAGGTTGTACGACTTCCGTTGTAAAAGAATAAATTTTAAAGTGAAAAGTGGGAATAAATCATTTTTTAGAAAATAGTAGTAAAATCAAGGTTTTGGTTGGAATCGTACCACTAAATGAGCATAAATGCACCTAAAAGAATGCATGCCATCACTAGTATCCAAACACTACAACCATAAGCACCTTCACGTCTATAAACCAGAGTCACGTCTTTTCAATGGATAGAATACTAACCTAGTGTCCAATTGGTCTCGTAACCACAGCCTCGGGCCCAAAAATATAAATGTACCAGGATAATAATAATATAATTCAGGAAACTACGGTAAATAAGGGCATAAAGCCTCTAGTAGGGTCTAATCGGGGAAAATATCATTCAAAACACTAAGTGTCGCAATACCATTTATACCAAGGGATCATTCATGTTAATCTAAGGGCACAAGCATATAACTAGGTGTAATGGGATTCTACGACCCTAACAAGTATCTTAGACCAAGATTAGGGTCACATTTCTTTTCTAAATCCCCTAAATAGGTCAAGTTATTATATACTAGTCATAAACCCATCTTATAATCCCTACCTAGCATGAAATCTATACAATACACAATCTCATAGAGAAAAGTAGACCGAAGCCTACCTCAAAGCCAAACCGCAACCTTGAACCGTCCACAAATTGCTTGTCCTCAATCCATGATCCCGAAATGTCATCACGCTATCAAAATCATAATCTACGCATAAAATTGGGTCAAATATATAAATGTACAAGTAAAATGATACCCATATTGCAATATATAACTCCAAGCCCAAAATTTGGTCAAATACGTGGGGCCTACAAATGAAATTCCAAAATTGAATCGGTCACGAGGTCCCTTGAAGGACAAGGAATGTGACAAATGGAGTGTAAATTGGGGCTCAAATCAATCCCTAAAGTTTGAGAATGTAAGGCCTAAATTCTATGAATTTACAATGAAAAAGGATGGAATTTGACGGAGAAAATAATGGAAAATGTCCAAGGAGTGTTGAACTATCCTACTTTGGCTTCAATGAATGATTTCCCACACTTTCCCACGTCCCAATCTCTCAAAATGGAGGAAAAACCCTAGGGAAATGAGGGAAAATTGGGTGAAGGAGAGAGATTTATCACCAGTAGTTGCTACTAAAGCGGTCACTTGGCCGCTAAAGCGGCTACTGACTGCTAAAACGGAGGGTAAGGAAAGGCGGGGGATCGCAAAAGCGACATCCTTTACCGCTAAAGCGACGTCCGCTTAAGCAGAACTTGACCACTAAAACTGGCCTCAACCAAGTAGCCAAGGCTGCTAAAGAGGCTCAAGGTTCCTAGAGCGACCACTTTAGCGGTCACACTAGATATCAGGCATAAGATTTTTACTAAGTCCAAATGAACTCCGATCAGGTGCTTGGGATTCGTTTGAAATACCGTGCACACAAACAAATTATACTACTACACCAAATTTGACATTTCAGACTCAAAGAAACCATCAAAACTTTCATCCGATATCATTTAGATTTAAAATGGGTCCCACACCTAGTTTTTATCCCACCAAATTCTACCCAATACCCTAAAATGAGTTCGGAAGCCTCGGGACAGAAACCAAGCGTCCCCCTAGCCTAGAATAAATATTTCAAAGCTGACAGTGTGGTCAGAATTATCATCCGAGGCTGTTTACTAGGAGTTTTAGTCCAAGACCAATTTCTTAACAGCGAAAGCTCCAAAATAAGGAAATGGGCATAAAACTCAAACGAACTACCCGAAAACCAAACCGACAGTTCCAATAAGTCATAAATGACCTGTAGCCGCTATGGGAAGGCTCAAAACTTTGAAAACATGTAGAAATTGAAAAAATGACCTGGAGGGTTATTACAATATCTACTACTAAAAGAACTTTCAACCTCAAAATTCAATGGATAGAAAGAGCCCAAAAGCTCAAAAGGACGAGGTACTGGCCCGCATGCCCCCAACAAGACTCCCCAGATAACCTCCAAGGCTAACCAAAACTTCCAAGGGATTACTTTAAAGGTATCCCTTTTTCAATGACATCCTAACTTCACCTTCAAAATAACCCAAAACTCATCTTCTAAAACCAACTGGCCTCCAACTAAATCAAACACGACTGAAGCACGCAAACCCAAACCACAACATACAGACATCACACCAAAATAAGCATAACTAAGTAGATACTCAACTAGGCTAACAATAACCCAAGGCATGAGCCGTACAACCAACTTCAAACTCCAAATCTAATATTCTCTTGTCCTTCAAAACCTGGTGTCAACTCTGAACTGCACAGAATCCCTCTAGTGTCATCCGAGTTGGGAATACAATTTTTTGAGCATTTAGCTAATACAATCTCTTTGAACTAAAAAAGACTGAGTTAGTAGGTAATGAGTAGGCCTAGTCAGCCTATCCACAAATGCTCAACTAAAACAAAACTCGAGATGAGAGCTGCAACTGCATCACACAAACTATAGTTAAAAACTCTACACCGAAGCTGAACTACTCAATTTCAACCATCCAAACTGATCCCGCCGACGAGCAAGTATCCATATTCCAAATGCTATCATAACATTTAAGCCACCATTCAAGAAAGTCAAAATCCCAAATTGAAGCCCACAAGTCTTCACGAATATCAAATACTCAAACCAATCTCACTATCTAAATTAAACCATTCACCCAATGATTCTCACAAGAGTTGAAACTGAAATGACCGAAAGAACATAATCACAATGGAGGAAAACTATCGACTGAAGACACAAGCAATCAACTTTACATCCACTAAATTCATAACACAACAAGGCATA
This sequence comes from Capsicum rhomboideum, assembly GCA_031232105.1. Classification (NCBI taxonomy): domain Eukaryota; kingdom Viridiplantae; phylum Streptophyta; class Magnoliopsida; order Solanales; family Solanaceae; genus Capsicum; species Capsicum rhomboideum. Next base: position 50,190,375 of record CP124710.1, on the reverse strand, counting down.
ACTACAAACTCATCGAGGCTGCAAAGGTTACTAATAATAGCCAAATCTCGAGAAACGTAGAAAAATACTATCTTAGCTTGAATCTGGTCCAACTAATACCAATTCTATGGAAACAATTACTCACATCCAAAGGCACACACTTTGGTTACCGACAACAGATACGTAAGCATACATTGCCAAGCTAAAGTATCCCATATAGTCATATTAGGCTGCACAATTTACCAGAATGAGAAATTTCTAAATCCACCCATTTCAACCAACCTTAACTCAACTGAACCATAAACCATATCATAGGAAAAATGGAGTACCCAACTTAACACTAATACCGAGATCAAGACTAACACTGCAAAATGAACCAAATAAATCAAGATAACAAACTTTGGACTTAGCAACAATTGGAGCGACCTATAGAAAAAGATCACCAAATCAAGAATCACCACAAAACCATGGAAGGCCAACCTTCCTTAACCTTCACAACCCACTCAACAACCAACCTTACCTCACTAATAGTAAGGACAACCAACTAACCAAGGTTCTAAACCAAACGGACAAAAATCGTAAGGAAGGAGATACTAACTAGATAATGCTAGTTTAACTATATATCAAGTAAGAATCAGTCAACATCAAAATAATGAAAATAATATCAATAGTATAAAGCATATGTGGCACAAATAAAAATACAGTCAGTACCACTCTAAGATCACATCAAGGCCAAAATGCCAAAGAAAAAAGACTAACTCAAATACTACTCCCAAGGAAATCACGATACCAATCCACTCAATCCACTACTAAAAAAAATCATCTATATGGATAGTCATATATATACACAAGTCTACATAAAAACTCATAATAATCAATTTAAAAATTCCAATGCACAAAACCACCGATGGGTATGGAAACCCTTACACAATTCAAATAGATAGAAAATAAAATGCACCAACACGATGGAATCCAAAGTCATAGTCCTGACATTCCCAGAGAAGTGCAAATTTGAACGCATTTGAATCCAGACTGAGCATATAAACGACCAACTGAAATACTAAGCGCACTACCTCTGCCCGATGGTACCACATCTCTAAGAGACTTCTCTAGCAGAACTGACTGCTCAATAATCCCATACCGAAGACACTCTCTGGACCAATGGCCAGTCTCTCTACAGTCATAACAAACCCCTGAAGATCTAACCTAGCAAGAAACATGAGTTGTCCCCAACTAGTTGACCAACTCATGGCTGGGGAACTCCCTAGACCAATGACCAATCTCATCACAATCAAAACATACCCCTAGGTCTCTCTGATGACCTACGATATCGAGGATTATAACCTAATCTCAAACTCCAGGCCAAATAAATGATCATCCCACCCATTTTAGGGTTTTCCTACCATAAATTCACCTTAATCCTACCAATTTCATGGTTACAATAGTGAATTATACTCATGCAAAAGTAAATTATCAACCTTTAAATAAAACCCAAAGGTTTTACACCTAATTTACCCCATTGCACCATAAACTCAGCTATATAAACCTTTTCTAAAACTTGTAAACTAGTGATTCTAATATTTAGGAATCAAAAAACAAGTTAATGGGGATAAATAACTTACCTTTATGAAGAATTCTGGTGGAAAATAGGTGAAAATTTTCCCAAATCGCTTGAGTCCTCCCTAAAATGTGTTTGGAAATAATATATCATTTTTGGGGAATTTTCTGCATAAACAATGATTTTCCCTACTATAGTGACCAATCTTGCTTTAGCGGCATCGCTATAGCAAAATTCGCCTACTATAAAGGGATTGACAAACTTTGACTCCCGCTATAGTGGGAATTTCTTTGCTATAGCGGTAGCCCCATAGTGGCCTGCTAGCCGCTATAACGGGTGTGGCGAGGAAGAAGCTCAGGAAAACTCCCAATTTTGCCTTTTTTTGCAATGCATCCTTAAACCATGACATCTCGTACTAACCAGTTTGCTTCAAGTTCGATATCGGGAGTTCTACTCACCCAAATTCACTTTTGAAAAGTCCTACATATTCTTTATTGTCTTAGCTAATATCAAATCATGCTAAACTTTAATACATTTACTAAATCCATTCCCTAATTGCTCTAGACCATACCTTGCTTAAATTTTATCCAAGCCTAGCCTAGCCTGAAATTTTTAACTCCCAATCCTGCGTAAATCTTAACTCGAATATTTACATGATAGACTTACTCATAACAATGGAAAGGGTCATTACAACTAATACCAATTTACCCATAGTTCATCCCTGAATGATCAAACAAGGAAATTGAGCCAAGTCAAGAAAAGAAAGAGTACTTGTATCCACAAACAAATAAGGGTACTTCTACCGTATGACCTTTTTGGTTTCCCAAGTGGCTTGTTCAACTGAATGATGCTTCCATTGAACTTTACCAATCAAATCTCCTATGTCCTTAACTTTCAGACATCCCGATCAATAAAAGTAATTGACTCCTCCTCATAAGAAAGGTCCTTATCTAGTAAAATTGAATCCTACTTGACAATGTAATACCCATCCTCATGGCATCTCTTAAACATGGATACATAGAACACCATATGGACCCCCCATAATCTTTGCGGCAATACCAACTTGTACGCTACCCGACCTACATCTTCAAGAACCTTGAATGGACTAACATATGAAGGGCTAAGCTTGACATTCTTGCCAAACCTCATGACTCCTTTAATAGGAGATTCCTTTAATAAAACCTATTTGCAAACCTTGAATGATATATCCCTCACCTTACGGTCTGCATACTTCTTTTGCCTGCTCTGGGGCTTCCAACAACTTGTTTTGGATAAATCTCACCTTTTACTAAGCTTTCTTTACCCAATTAGTGCCAAAAGGTTTCACATCACCCATCTCAAACCACCCTATGGGCGATCTACATCTCCTCTCATTGAGTACCTCAAATGGGGCCATATCAATACTAGAGTGATAGTTGTTGGTGTATGAAAATTCACACAACGGCAAGAACTTGTCCCAATAACCGTTGAAATCAATCACACATGCCCTCAACTTGTGCACAAGCACCTGAATCATCCTCTCTGATTGTCCATCAGTCTGATGATGAAAGGTAATGCCAAATGTGAATTGGGTACCCAACTCTTCATGCAACTTGTCCCAAAATTTAGAAGTGTATTATGTATCTCTTTCTGAAACGATGAACAGTGGCACCCTATGTAGTCTTACTATCTCCTTGATGTAGATTTAGACAAACTGCTTAAAGCTGTATTCCACGCAAATTGTAATGAAATGGGTTGTTTTGTCAGCCTATCCACTATGAACCAAATCTAGTCATGCTTCCCCAAGGTCTTAGGAAGATCTACCATGAAGTCGATAACTATCCTTTCCCACTTCCACTTGGGAATTGGCATCCTTTGAAGCAAATCCGCAGGCCTTTGATGCTCGTAGTTTACCTGTTGACAGTTGTGACATTTTGATACATACTCCATTATGTCCCTCTTCATCCTAGGTAACTAATAAAGCTACGTCAAGTCATGGTACATCTTGGTTACATCTAGATGAATAGAATATCCCAAACCATGACCTTGAACAAGCATATTTTGAATCAAATAACCAACTCGAGTAACACATACCCACCTTGTAAACCACAATACTCTACAAATATCAAGGATGGAATTTGAAGCATCGCCACACACCACCTTTTTTTAGAGTTTGTTCAATTTTCTATCCTCAAACTGTTCGGCCTTGATTTCATTAAGGAATATTAACTTTACCTCAACACGAGCCAACACTCCACCCCTTTTTGAAACACCAAACTGCATGAACAGAGATGCTAGAGCATGAAACTCCCTAGCCAAAGGTCACCTTCGCACCTCAAATAGGCTAAACTACCTATACTTACTGCTTTCCTGCTCAATACATCTGCCACCATATTGGCCATACCTGGATGATACTAGATGGTCATATCATAGTATTTCAACAACTCCATCCATCTCCTCTGCCTCAAGTTCAAATCCCTTTGTGTGAACACATGCTGCACGCTATGGTGGTCTATGACTACCTCACATTAGACACTATAAAGGTAGTGTCTCAAAATCTAGAGTGCAAACACCAACACTGCCAACTCCAAGTCATGAGTTGGGTAATTCTTTTCATGAGGCCTCAACTACCTCGAAGCATAAGCAATGACATTTTTGTCCTGCATCAACACAACATCCAAACCCAAATGTGAAGCATCATAAAATAAAAAGAATCCTTACCTTCAATCGAAATGAAAGGATAGGAGCTGCAGTCAAGAGTGTCGTAAGCTTTTGGAAGATCTCTTAGCACTTATCTGACCATAGAAATAGCACCTCCTTCTGGGTCAACCTTTCCAAATGATTATCGATTGATGCAAAATTCTTGACAAACCTGCGATAGTAAATAGCCAGACTCACAAAACATATAACCTCAGTCATAAAGCCAGGACAAACCTAACTCTTAACTGCCTCAATCTTCTGGGGATCTACTATTACCCTTTTTTCCGAAACCACATGGCCTAATAAGGCAATCGAAGACGACCAAAATTCACATTTTGAGAACTTTTCATACAACTTATTCTCCCTCAAAATTTCCAAAACAATGCAAAGATGACCTACATATTCCTCCTTGCTATTGGAGTAAACCAAAATGTAATCAATAAAATCTATCATAAAAGAATCCAAGAAAGACTTGAAAATATCATCCATCAAGCTCATGAAGGTTGCTGGTGCATTGGTCAACCCAAAAGACATCAGTAAGAACTCGTAATGCATATAATTAGTCCTGAAAAATATCTTGGGTATATCCTTAGGCCGAATTTTCAGCAGATGGTAACCCGACCTCAAGTCAATCTTAGAGAATACCGAAGCACCCTGTAACTAGTCAATGACATCATTTATAAAGGGCAAGTTATACTTATTCCTGATTATAACCTTGTTTAACAGCCTGTTATCTGTGCACATCCTCGTGCTACAATCTTTATTTTTAATGAGTAACACTAGAGCACACCAAGGCGAAGCACTTGGATGATTAAATCCCTAATTAATTAGTTCCTGCAATTGATTTTTAAGTTCCTTCAACTCTGCCTGAGCCATTTGATAAAGAGGAATAGAAATTGGGGGAGTGCCCGACTCTAAATTGATATAAAAATCAAGATCCCTATCCGGAGGCATACCCTGACAAATTGCTGGAAATACCACTTGAAACTTTGAAACCACGGGAATCGACTCAAAAGAAGGGGACCTTAGATTAACATCTCGAAGATGAGCCAGGAAGGTTGAACACCCCTTCCCTACTAGCTTTCTAGCCTAAGCAAAAGATTTGATTTTCACCTACTTAAACTTATAAACTCCCTCCCATCCTAGTTTATCCCTCCCAGGCATTTCTAGAGTCACTGTCTTAGCATTATATTTCAAGAGAGCATGATATGGAGACAACCAATTCATACCCAAAATAATGTTAAAATCAAGCTTTTCTAAAATGATCAAATCAACCCAAGTCTGAAAACTCATGAACAAAACAGAACATGAACGATACACATGGGTCACCATCACAGAATCTCCAATCTGAGTAGACACATATACAGGAGAATTGAGTACATCACATACCAAGCTCAAACCTAAGGCAAATCTAACAGATACATATGAATAAGTAGACCCCAGATCAAATAAAATAGTAACCATTCGATCACAGAAGAGAATAGTACTTGTAATGATGGCATCATATACCTTGGCCTTGATCTTGTTGGGGAAGGCATAACAGTGAGCTCTATTATCAAGCTGGGAAACTTCTTAAGTAGGCAGTGCTCCACCCTTCCCTGCATTACTATTATGTCAGTTTCCCCTCCGACCTACCTGATTATTACCCCGTCCACCCTGTGGATAACCTTTATCATTACCACCATCACCTTTACCTGCTGGAACCACAACCCTGGCCTATTTCTATGCTTGATTACATGCTTGCCTTAGAGGACATTCTCTCTTAAAGTGCCCCATAACACCACAATAATAACAACCTTACTTAAGAGAAGGTCTGTTGGTCGAAGAATAAGAAACCCTTTGGACTCTAGTAACTGAAGGTTGCTGAACAACTCATGAATAACAAATTGTAGAAGCTGGCAATGTTGACTGAATGGCGCGAGACGGATATGCCTGCTGGCTATGACCCCTGGAATAAGAGAAACTAAAGTTACCCACACTCTGGTACTTCTTGGCTAATTTCTGAGCATGATCAACCTGCTTAACTCCCTCAAGCTTCTTTACATAATCATCCACACCATTGAAACTCTTTTCTACAGAAGTCACATGAATGGACAATACCTGGAGATCAGTGTTTAAACCCTTACTAAATAATCGAATCCTCTCCTCTTCAGTGACCAACAACTGGGTAGCATAGCGAGACAAGGCATGGAACTCAGCCTCATAGGCTGTAACTGACAAACTTCCTTGCTCAAGATCTAGAAACTCATCCTTTTTCGGGTCACGAATGGTCTGGCACATACTTCTCCATAAATAGAACATGAAACTGAGCCAAGTCAATGGAGGTAATGCCGGTGACCGACACTCTACATAGGCTCTCCAACACTACTTGGCATCCTCTTGTAGTTGGAAAGTCACGAACTTAACACCACGCTGTTGTACAATCCCCAATTTGTGAAGCCTCTCATAATAATCAATGATGAATTCAAACAAATCCTCAGTCTCAAAACCATTAAATAAAGGAGGTTTCATTTTTAGAAACTGAGTTAGCAACTCATGTTCGATATCAGTCATGACGAGGCCTAAAATAGGATGGGGGAATACATCAGTCCCTGAAGCCTCATCCATTCTGGAAGCTAAAGTGGCAGTGGGATGAGCACCTAGAACCTCAAAAGTTGTTATAGTGGGAGTGGCTCCAGTTCCAGCCAGTCCACTCAGAAAAGCTAGAACCTGCTAAATAACCTCGTCAAACATAGGAGGAAGATATTGACCTCTTGAAGAAATGTACAAGCATCTCCGTATTGTTCTGCAAGACACTAATGGACCCGTTTTGATACAATAAGATCAATGAACCTAGGGTTCTGATACCAACTTGGTCATGACCCAAACCAGCCGTGAGTAGCACCCACACTACCCCTCTGGTGGAAGAATTAACTACCTAATAATCTATCCAACACTTACCCAAAATTTTACCTAAAATTTAGGCAACTAAACCAATGTCATTGAACAAAACCAATATTCAATATCTCAACAAAAGTAACAAAATAATAATGCAGAATAAACCATCCCCTATAACCTGAAAGTCATGGTACCAAAACTCTAATAAATGTCAAAATAAGGGATGCAACCTTAAAAACCAAAGTAATATCTAATTCCAAAATAAATGGACCAGAAAACAATAGAAGAAGCCATGGTAGCCCGAAAGATGCAACTCATCCTTGAGTTTGAATACGGTCTGATTCACAACCGAGGTCATGAAACAGTCACCAGAAAATGCTCTACAATTAACAAAAAAAAATAGCACATATAGTATCAGTACATAAGAAAAAATGGTGTACTGGTAGGGTCATTGACCAACCCAAAGTGAGAAATATAAACACATAACCATAACGTTGTATAAAAAGAAATACATGAACACCCACCATGCAGCCTTACCTCAAGTTTATAGCACTTAACCCTATTCAATAACATCATGGAGTTTAGTCAATATAAGTCAACATGGATAATAAAACAAGTCAAGTTAAGTCCACCAACAAGACTCCAAGACAACAACCATGACTCAACATATACATCAACCATGTCCCAATTAAGCAACTAAGCAGACAACATAGAGTTATGTCATAACTTGCAATTAACTCAGACCACTCAAGGATCCATAAAATCAACATAATGGTAATTAACATGTATCCCGATATTTAAGAAACCATCTTTAGCAATAAAGAAGATAGACCCAGTTCACTCAAGAAACCAACATAATAGGGAAACACATAATCTTTGGTTCACTTAAGGAACCATCACACTTGCCTGTAACTTGTAAATACATACTAAAGGTCTTACAATCGCCCTGTAGCCATGACCTGCAGGGGACGAGCTTTTGTCCATGTACCAAATCCTAGACATCAACTGCCTGCCAACCTTATACCAACAAAATCCCATGAAGATGTCTAAACACCGACACATCCGACAATAATGAAAGATTTCACAATAATCACAACCATATTGATAATAGAAACAATACTTGTAAGAACCAACAAGCTTTCATATAAGTTCACTGCGTGCGATTAACACCTAGGATATCAAACAATCATTCACTTTCCTTGAACATCCATTGTACAAGAAATACTAAGGAGTAGTTATCATGCATACATAAAACAAGTTGGTTTCAACTACATTAATCCATCACCTACCTCAACCCAAGCCTGAAATGCTTTACAGAACCTGAGCATTCCGTTTTCTTGGAACATCGACTTGATTGTGGTCTAAAAATTGGAATATAACACATAATCAAACAAATGACCTATAATTTCTAGGATTATAACCTAATCTCAAACCCTAGGATAAATACATGATCATCCCACATATTCTAGGGTTTTCCTACCATAAATTCACCTTAATCCTACCAATTTCATGGTTACAATAGTGAATTATAGTAATGAAAAAGTAAATTATCAACCTTTAACTAAAACCCAAAGGTTATACACCAAATTTACCCATTGCATCAGAAAATTCACTTTTATCAAGCTAAACCCTTCCCAAAATTCGTAAACTAGTGATTCTAAGATTTAGGAATAAAAAAACTAGTTAATGGGGATAAATAACTTACCTCTATGAAGAATTTGAGTGGAAAATAGGTGAAAATTGCCCCAAATTGCCTGAGCCCTCCCCAAAATATGTTTAGAAATAATAAACCATTTTTTGGGAATTTTTTCCACATAAACACCAATTTACCCCGCTATAGCGACCCAATCCTGCTATAGCGGCATCGCTATAGAGGAATCTACCTACTATAGCGGGATTAACCATATTTGACTCCCGCCATAGCAGGAATTTCCCCACTATAGCGGTAGCCCCATGGCAGCCTGCCACTCGCTATAATAGGTGTGGTAAGGTAAAACTAAGAAAATCTCCCAATTTTGCCTTTTTTACGATGCACCCTCAAACCATGACATCTCGGACTAATCCCTTTGCGTCATGTTTGATATCGGGAGTTATACTCACCCGAATTCACTTTTGAAAATTCCTATGGATGCCTTATCGTTTTATCTAACATAAAATCATGCTAAACTTTATGACATTTACCCAATCCATTCCCAAATTTCCCTAGACCATACCTTGCTCAGATTTTATCCAAACCTAGCCTAGCCTAATATTTCTAACACCCAATTTGAGGAAAATCTTAACCCAAAATTTTGCGCATTAGACTTACCTAGAAAGGGTCATTACAACAGATCTTATTTACCCATCATTAAACAAGGAAGAAAAGCCAAGCCAAGAAAATAAAGAGTACCTATATCCCCAAACAAATGAGGTTACTTGTCCCATATGTCCTTCTCGATTTCCCAAGTGGTTTTTTCAACCGAACGATACTTCCATTGAACCTTTACCAATAGAATATCTTTTTTCCTCAACTTTCAGACATCCCAATCAAGAATAACAACCAGCTCCTCCTCATAAGTAAGGTTTTTATCTAGTAAAACTGAATCCCACTTGATAATGTAATCCCTATCCCCATGGTATCTCTTATGCATGGATACATGGAAAATCGAATGAACCCGGACAATCTGGCGGTGATGCCAACCTATATGCTACCCGACCCATATTGTCAAGAACCTCAAATGGAATGATATACCAAGGGCTAACCTTGCCCTTCTTACCAAATCTCATGTCTCCTTTCATAGGAGATACCTTTAACAAAACCTGTTCGCCAACCTTGAATGACATGTCTCTCACTTTACGGTCTGCATACTCCTTTTTCTTGCTTTGGGATACCAACAACTTGGTTTGTTTGGATAAATCTCACCTTTTCTCTAGCTTGTTTTACCAAATCAATGCCTAAAGGCTTCACATCACCGATCTCAAACAACCCTATGGGCAATCTATATATCTTCCCATAGAGTGCCTTGAATGGGGCCATATTAATACTAGAGTGATAGTTGTTTCTGTATGAAATTTCATAGAACGACAAGAACTTGTCCTAATGACTGCTGAAATTGATCACACATGCCCTCAACATGTCCTCAAGCACCTGAATCATCTTCTATGACAGTCCATCAATCTAAGGATGAAAAGCTATTCTAAAAGTGAGTTGGGCTCCCAACTCTTAATGCAACCTGTCCTAGAATTTAGAAGTGTATTGCGTACCTCTATCTAAAATAATGGAAAATAGTACCCATGTAGCCTCACTCTCTCCTTGATGTAGATCTTGAACAACTACTTAGAGATGTAATCCACCCGAACTGGAATAAAATGGGTCGTTGTTACAATTGTTGATTTCATTATATTTGTAATCAAGATATGAGAGGCACTAGGACTGTGTTCCCTATAACTTCATAACTCTGTGGGTTCTTTGTACTAGTGATATCTCCTGGTGCTTGGCATGTAGAATTGATAGGTTATGTTTACCTAAACGACATTTCGCACTTGTCTAAATAACTATCCTCAAGTAAGTTTCTCTTCTCCTGAGTTTTGTACTACTAACTGATCTTAGGCATATTTCTACTCCTACGTGTCATTATCTATACGCGTTTAGATTAGTTTTGAGGATAGCTTGATGTGATTATTGAGTATAAAATGTTTATTTGTGTATTTTTGTGTTAAATTAAATGTTTATGGTGTTCAAGGTGCATTTGAAACAAGTCGAGTCAAAAAGATCAAATAGAACTTAGATGAGGAAACTGGTGTCACTAGCTTGAGTTATGCTTGTTCTAGTGCACTTTCATTTGTTCTATTGTGTTGTATGGACTTATGGTTGTTGTGAGATATTTTAGGAGACCAATTGAGGAGCTATGGAAGCTAAATAAAGCCTACAAACAAGCCATAAGATGAAAGGGGACAAGGAATGAAAGCATGAGAAGGAACGGACACAACCCCCACACCTTGGAGGGGGCCATGCTCCGCACCTCCCAAGGAATGTGGGAGGGTGTGCGCTGCAACATGTAGCTACCATGCTACTGGTTTGTGTGTGTGATGAGCCACGCGGTGCACCACCCCTAAATCCGACCCAAAGTTTGTTTTTAACTTGTTTTTAAGTGGGAGCAAAGTTGTAACTGCATGGGATTCGTTTGGTGCACCTCATAGAAGACCTAAAGCACTATAAAAGGAGTACTTAGCCACATTTATTTACTCACATATTTTTTATTACACACGAATTGGATAGCAAAGGAGACATCAAGGAGCTCAAACTAGGGTTCTTTCTTCTTTTACTTTTCATTCTTATAGTTTGAAGTTATGAACTCTTTTATAGAGATTGTTTGTATGAATATGAGTGGTTAAACACCCTTTTTATAGGGTTCAGGCTACTACATGATTGCTTAATTATGGTTTTATAGTTGGTTTATTGTTTATCAAGTCATGTGATTGTTCTTGCATTCTTGTTTTACTATTCTAAAGTGTCATGAACTTTAGGATAAATCATAGACTCAAAACGAATTGACCATAGGAGTGGAGATATGGAATGAAGAACTTAAGGAGTGTGGATCATGTTTTAATGGTTAGATATTGATTTTTAAAGGATGATTTACGATTAGCATAGTGATATACCTAAATGCCTCACTTGGTTAATGAAATGGGAAGATAGTTTAATGCATTCAAATTAAGGACTCACATCCCCGCTCAACGATGTAGTTGTGAGATTAATTTGGGTAGATAAGGATTACCCTTCCCAAGTTGAATATCAACCCCGTAGATCAACAATCACAATAAGTACCAACACCAACTAGAAACCATAGCTATGCATGAATGTGAAGTAATTGCCTCAAACCTGGAACTCTCCATCTATTGTTTACAATCCGAATTCCATATCAATGTTATTTAAAGTTTTTAGTTTCTAAAACTCAAAACACTTGTTGGTTACAATACGTATTAGTTTAACTTTAATAGTAATACTATAATTGGATCGTCTACTAATCACTAAGTTCTTGTGGGATCGATATTCGGCTCGAAAGGGCCACTATATTACTTGCATGACCACGTACACTTGCGTGTGCGCTTGGATGCAACACGTTTTTGGTGCCATTACTGGGGATTAAAAAATTAGCAACCTTCTAAGTTTTAATTTTACTATTTTGTGTGAAAAGTACTAACAACTTGGTCTTAGCTACTAAATTTGCAGGTACTGGCTTGAATATTGAGTAAGCTGGCAAGGGAGATGGAATTGGTTAAACCATATCCCAAACCTGAGCGATCCTTGCACCAATTGAGGAGAAAAGCATCACTTCTTTATCCAATCACACAAGTTCAAGAAGGTGAGACCATTCATTTAGCAATGGGTGATGATCAACCACCTCGCAGGATAGTGTGTGATGTGGCAATCCCTCTCGCAACTAATGTGACCTCCTGTATTCAAAAGCCGGAGGTAGGTGGTAGATTTGAGCTGAAGCAGAACATGGTGTAATTATTGCACACAAACGGGCAATTTACAAGCTTGTCACATGAGGATCCACAGGTCCATCTTCAAAACTTTTTGGAGATCAGTGATACTTTTATTCCCGCTAGAGTCTCCAGAGACTATGTGAGACTCACACTTTTCCCATTCTCACTTTTGGGAGAAGTGAAGAAATGGTTGAAGGCAGAACCTTAAAACTCAATTACAACTTGGGACAATTTGGCAAAGAAGTTCCTCATCCGATTCTTTCCTTCAGGCAAAACTGCAAGGTTATGGAATGTGATTGTGGGTTTGAAGCAAAAGCCAGATGAGAATCTCTATCATGCATGGGAGAGATTCAAGTCACTTTTCAGAGATTGTCCATATCATCAACAGACCAATGAGGTATTAGCTCATACTTTTGTTGAAGGTCTTGACCATAATACTAAAATTTTGTTAGATTCAGCGGCAGGTGGTCAGGCTTTGGAGAAAATTTATGATGAGTTGTACACTCTCCTAAATAAAATTGCACAAGGTAAACCAGATTGAAATGGTGATATGTCTAGAAGCATGCTGAATAAGCCGGCAGGTATGATTGAGGTGGATAGTGTCACAATATTGGCCGCATAGCTGGCCAGTTTTCAAAATCAGATGATGGCTCAGTTCAACAAGTTGAGAGTGGTGGCTTAACCTCAGGCACAGGTCAATGCAGTTCAGCAAGTTCAGACTTGGTGTAAAACTAATGGTAATAGTGGTCACTCTTTAGACTTATGTGCAGCAAATTCAGAGTTTGTGAATTTTGTAGGAGGTAATCAAAACTATGGAAATGTCTACAATCGCAACTGGTAGAGACAACCCAATTACTCATGGGGAAATAATCAAGCTCAATCTCAGTAATTTCAGTAGCAGCAAGATATTCAGAATAAAACTCAGGCCAACAATATAGAGAAGACCTTGAAAAAATTACTGGCTAACCAAGAACAAATGGCTGCAGAAATAAAAAATCAGCAACTTGCCCAAAAGAATTTGGAGAAACAAATGGGTCAGTTAGTTCAGGTGCATAACACAAGACCTCAAGGGGGTTTACCTAGTGTTACAGAGCAAGCCCCTAAGCAAGTTATGGCAATCACATTGAGAAGTGGTAGAGATTTGATTGATGTACCTCCAAAGAAAAATCATGAGGTGCAAGTAGAATTAACCAAACCGGAGTAAACAGAGAAGCAAACTCATCCCAAGAAAGCTGACAAAAAGGGGAAGTCTGAGTACCCTAATAAGAATCCTATTGAGCTACCTCAAAATATACTACCACCACCTTTCCTCAAAGGCTCAATAAGAAAAAGAAGATGCTTGTTTTAAGAAGTTCTTTGACACATTCAGAGAACTTCACACTAACCTTTCTCTTATAAATATTTTGAAGGGAATGCCGAAGTATACAAAGTACTTAAAGGACATTGTCACAAATAAAAAGAGGTTTGGTGATGTTAAGACTGTGGCACTTACAAAAGAGTGCAGTTCTATAATCATGAGCAAGATGGATACAAAGCTCAAGGACCCTGGGAGTTTCACCCTCCCCATACAAATCGGGGAAAGTGACGTTGTGTATGCTTTGAGTTATTTGGGGGAAAGCATCAACTTGATTCCCCTTTAAGTTTTTAATACTCTTGGTTTGTAAAAGCCAAGGCCCTCCTCAGTGGTGTTACAAATAGCAGACAGAACGAGAGTGGTCCCTGGAGGAATCATAGAGGATGTTCTTATCAAGGTTGGTAAGTTCATTATTCCTGTTGACTTTATAGTTCTTGATTATGATGCATATGACAAGGTACCAATCATATTGGGACGTCCATTCTTGGCTACTGGTAGAGTATTGATAGACGTGAGAAAGGTCACACTCAAGATGAGATTGAATGATGAAGAGGTGGTCTTTAAGGTGTACAAAGCACTTAACACACCCTCACACTATAGATATCTATGCATGATCAAATCGATGGAAATGGATGAGTATGGGGTGGAAGTGTGTAAACTACCAATTACCTTTGTGAACTCTCTCATAGAGTTCCCTAAGTTGACAAATAAGCCTGAACCCACAAAACTTGAATGGAATCCTGAAAATGTAGGTGTAAGAAAATTTACAGATCTCGCTCGTGAGAACTCAAGAGGTAAGAAGAGAAGGAAAAGATGGGCTCCGAGTAGGAGTAAGAGGATGAGAGAATATGAATGATGAAGTTGTGATGTGAGTCATACTGCGACAATAAATCAGGCGCTGCTTAGGAGGCAACCCATGTTAAGGTAGTTATTTTAGTTTTTTAGTTTTCTTTAGTATCATCTTTGTTTTTGTTTTTTGTTTTGAGTTGACAGGTTGAGGGGAAGTCTGAGTACCCGAGATCTTATCTAAGTATAATGGAAAAATATGAGTGTGGGGTCCCTCAAAAATGAATATGATGTTACTGGCTAGTCCTACAAGCCTCAGGGTGTATTTCTATCCTTACTTTAATTTATCCTTTGGGGATAAAGTGTGATTTTAAAAGTGGGGTGGGGAATCTTCCGATTTGATTAGGGTGGAGTGTGCTATAGGAGTCTTTTGGTTATTTGGTTGTTTGCTTTTTTGTTTTTTGCTTATGTTGCTGAAAGTTTGAAAAATACAAAAAGATTTTCATTTAGTAATTTTTAGTTTTACTTAGAGGCACACTTCATCCACCCCTCGGTTTTTCTTTTCGATTCTTTTTCGAGGGGGAGCCCTTTGAACCCAGTATCCTTTTTGATTTTTAGGAGTAATTTTAAAATTTTTGTCATTAGGAATAAATAGAGATGCTCTAGTTAGATGTTATGCATGATTGCATGATGCAAGTGGGTTTTGAATGTTGAAGCATGTGTAGTGAATTGAATGACTACTGTGAAACACTTAGTCTCATTAGTTTGACTCTTGTGTGATGTTGGCTTAATATTGAATTTTTTCTAGTGCTTGGTTGAGAGTCATAGGGATCCTTCTTGACTTAAACATGTACCATGTGTGAGTGAGATTTTGTTATATTCCATGTTGCATAGTGATGTCTAGAACTTTCCCGGTGTGTTTGCAAATCGAAATAAAGAATGTTGAGTTTAGGAGATGATATAGGCATTTCTTTGATAGTCATGTTTTATATCCACCTTATCTACCCTTTTTGCATGATCTTAGTTAGCCTCATAGAGCCTTTAGCCTATTTTTTGGTATCCTTATATGTAGTTTATTCCTTTTCCTTCAATTGCCCATAATTTGATCCTAAATTCCTAAGCACTTTAGTTGAGAAATTAAGATGTTAAGGAATGTAAAAATTGAAGAAGGAAAAAGTGAAGTTGAAGCCCCAAGGAAATAGCTTTTGGTGTGTTGAAAAGGTTTATTTATTTTTAGTAGGGAGTAATGTAATGAAAAGATAAATTGATATAAAGAAGTGAATCATGTGTTAATAGAAAATACTCCTTACTAAATATGTGTAATCTAGCTTAAAGAGATGGGGTAAAATAAAAGACAGTTGGAAAGATGATAGTGGTGGAAAATAGGTTGGTTGGGAATGAGTTGGATGTAATGGGTGATGTATTAAAGCACTTGGGAAAGATAGTCACTATTCTTAACCAAATAGTTCCTACCCGTCCCTTAGCCTACATTACAACCCTTAAAATCCTACTTGATCTTGAGCATTGAAATTTAGTGGAGTACTACACTAAGGGCAAGTTTATGGTTCATCGTATGTCACATGTGAATTCTTTGTGAGAGTGAGCAAAATTTGATTCTTACACCCATTCTTGTGATAAGTTGCTTATGGTGTGTGAATGTGGGTGACTCTCTAGTGGTGAAGGCGCATGTTTGATGATAGATAGGTGACTTCTATGATCTATTTCTTGAGTAATATGCATGAGTTTGCCAACTTGGTAGAGTCAAGTCTTGAGACTAGGAAGTTTCGAAGTAGTCTTCATGCGCTTCAAGTTGTAAGACAACATGTTGAGTATAGAACTTACTATTCATGTGGTCTATGTAGTTCTAGATTGATTTTCTTAGTCGTAGTAATAATTCTAGTCTTCCTTGATGGTGATTAATTTAAATATTTGTTCGAGGACGAACAAGGCTTTAAGTGTGGGGTGGTGATCTTAGGCGTATTTCTACTCCTAAGTGTCATTATCTATGCTAGTTTAGCTTAGTTTTGAGGATAACTTGATGTGCTTATTGAGTATAAAGTTTTTATTTGTATATCTGTATGTTAAAGTAAATGTTTCTGGTGTTCAAGGTGCATTTGAAACAACTCTAGAGTAAAAAAGATCAAATAGACCTTAGATGAGGAAACTAGTATTGCTAGCTTTAGCTATGCTTGTCCTAGTGTCCTTTGATTTGTTATATTGTGTTGTATGGACTTATGGTTGTTGTGAGATGTTTTATAAAACCAATGTAGGAGATATATAAGCTAAATCAAGCCTACAAACAAGCCACAAGATGAAAGGGAACAAGGAACGAAAGCACGAGAAGGAACAGATACAACCCCTACACCTTAAGGGGGCCATGTGCCGTACCTCCCAAACCATGGGAGGAGTCCATGATCCACACCTCCCAATTAATTTGGGAGGGTGTGTACCACACCATGTAGTTCACCATTCTACTGGGTTGTGAGTGCGATGAGCCACGCAGCGCACCACCCCCAAATCCGACCCAAAGTTGGTTTTTAACTTATTTTTAAGTGGGGGCAAAGTTGTAAATGCATGGGATTCATTTGGGGCACCTCATGGATGACCCAAATCACTATAAAAGGTGTAATAATACACTTTTACTCACATATTTTTTATTACACATGAATTGGAGAGCAAAGGAGACATCAAGGAGCTCAAACTAGGGTTCTTTCTTCTTTTACTTTTCATTCTTGTAGTTTGAAGTTATGAACTCTTTTATGGAGATTGTTTGTATGAATATGAGTGGATAACACCCTATTTATAGGGTTGAGTCTACTACATGATTGCTTAATTATGGTTTTATAGTTGTTATATTATTATAGTTGGTATATTTGTTTATCAAGTCATATGATTGTTCTTGCGTTCTTGTTTTACTATTTTGAAGTGTCATGAACCTTAGGATAAATCTTAGTCTCAAAACAAATTGACCATAGGAGTGGAGAGACTGAATGAAGAATGTAAGGAGTTTGGATCATGTTTTAATGGTTAGATGTTGATTGTTAAAGGATGATTTGCGGTTAGGATAGTGATATACCTAAACGCCCTACTTGGTTAATGAAATGGGAAGATAGTTTAATGCATTCAAATTAAGGACTCACATCCCTACTCAATGATGTATTTTTGAGATTAATTTGGGTAGATGACTTAGATGATGACCATTCCCAAGTTGAATATCAACCCCGTAGATCAACAATCACGATAAGCACCAACACCGACTAGAAACCATAGTTATGCATGAATGTGAAGTAATTGCCTCAACCCTGGAACTCTTCATATATTGTTTACAATATAAATTCCATATCATTGTTATTTAAATTATTTAGTTTCTATCTCAAAACTCTTGTTGGTTACAATACGTATTTGTTTAACTTTAATAAAAACACTATAATTGGATCATCTGTTAATCACCAAGTCCCTATAGGATCTATATTCGGCTCGATAGGTCCATTATATTACTTGCACGACTATGTACACTTGCGTGTGTGCTTGGAAGCAACACTAACCCCTATCTTGGATCCCAGATTAGCTTTCTCGGATTATCGGCTCAAGCTATTAATTAAAGGTTGATAGCTCCAAGAACAAGTTCACCCCCCTCCAAATATTATCCAAACCAAAATCATTGTGTGTACACAAACCACCTACCATTACACAATAGGATCAAGAAATAGCATTACATTATCAACAGATAACCTAGCATACAAACTAATGGCACTACCCAAACAAGCAGCAACTACGATGTAACACCTATGCCATCACATCAAAGAAGTCCCTACCACTCAAAATACATCATGAACTTCAGGACAGGTACTGAATCAAAGGACCCACTCTCACAAAGAAGTCAGACTATGTGCATGGGATACCATAGGCTTGCCCTTATTTTCTACGTCATAGTTTATCGGACAGTCGGATTAGGATCACTATAGGACTTTTATTGACTTGTAATGTACACTTGGGGATGGGTATGGTATATATGGATCAAGTGACTATTCCTCCTTGTCACTACACTACGTTTGGCTCCACTTTTCCTACTCTCTTTATTTTTCCCTTTTTGACTTTTCGGACCTCGGGTGCAGTTTTCTTTTCACAACTTCTTCTTTTTTTTTATTTTTCTTTTTCTTTTTGTTTCTCTGTTTTTTACTTTTCAACCTTATCTTCACCATTGTTTTTTTTGCACAAGACCGCACCCTAATCACTTTTTCATTTACTAACTTCTTCTACATACCTATTTTCTTCTACGCACCCCTATGATAGCCACCTTCAACTTAGGCGATTTGCAAGAATTGAGGTGCACAGTGTACAAGGAGGGACCAGAGCCAAAGAAGGTTCATTGTAAATGAATTAGGAAAGTGAATGGGCTAGTTCAAGGAAAATATCTATTTAGGCTCAAACTTCAAGGTCAAAGGATATTATTTTCATTTGGTAGGCTTTTTAGGCTTATAGAAGACTATTCAAGAACGGCCTATGATCCTTTCCCAATGTCCTATCCTACAACTTTGGAGAAACTAACTGGGAAATCTCTATATCACATACGTACGCTGACTAGGTAAGTACCTCACAACACACATGGCTCAGGGCTACACACAAAGTTACTACCTATCTGATTCATGCATAGTTAGGCTACGGTTATCACGCTCATAATACTAATGGCATAACGATATCAACATTAGTCACAGTTCACAGTAAGCACACAACACAACAAATATACCCAAACTTTTATGAAGGTGTATTATTTAAACACAAAATTTCTTAAAACACAGATTGCATGCTCTTATTATTCAAACTGAGCCAAGTTCTCCTATTTCTCTCTTGGTTACACAAAAACATAAATTAAACACCTAAACAGGCTAGTTCTAACTAGATAGCACATCCGAGGGAAAATAAACACGGCAACAAAAACTCTCGGATGTGGTACACCCTACCCCCAACTTAGAAACTATGTAATGTCCCCAATCTACAAAAATAGTAAAAACTAAGGTAGAGATATACTTGTGGTGCACTAGACGCATATCGTGAACTCATAAATAGGGGTCACATATGCAACCCCTCTCTACTCTCCGTCTCCAATGGCCTCGACAGCGGTCGTGGCACTCTCACTCAAGTTGGAACCGGTAGCGGCTGGTGCACTCAAAGGTAATATTGTAGGGGTAATATTCATCCCCCCTTCACTCTCAGATACAGCAGCAGCAGCAGCAATAGTGACACAAACAGGCGGGACCTCACTCCTCTCTAAACTAGGCACCTCGGAGGTCCTCTCACTCTCTTTTCTTTCTTCTTATTCCCATCCTTATCCTTCTTTTCTTTATGTCCTTATTCTTTCTCTTTCTATTTTTACTGGGCTGTGAATCATCCCCAGTCTTAGCTACCACCTCATCTACCTCCTTACCCTTGCCCCCATCTGTCGGGACTTGGGTATAGAAATACAGTACCATAACATCAATACCAATATCAAACTCTTCCATAACCGACAGTGGTGGAGGCTGAATAATCATAAACTACCGCTCAAAAAGCTCTTTCACCGCATCCTTCAACTTTTTGCCAGTTAAGCAATGATCCTTTTCATAAGGCATGACTCTATTTTATGAAGAAGTTGCTTTAGTGCCCAACATATGGACTCCCTGAAAATATGTTGCAACAAACATTCTATCGCTCCTTGGATTCATTGAACAAAGCAATTGCAGACAACCTTGTCGGTGGCTCTATGATGAGTCAATCCTTTGAAATAGCTACTGGTTTACTTGATAGAATGACAAAAACCAATCGTTCTTAGCATACTCAGGAGACCGATATAGTAGTGAGTGCTCTCTCCTCCTCATTGAGTACCAAAGGTAAAAGGAAAAAAATGAGGAGAGAGATAAAAATATGGCTAAGATATTGACCAAGATGGATCTTTAAACTTAATAAGTTATAGGTTTGAGTTCTAAAAGTATAAACGTTGTTGCTACAAAAGGGAGACAACTTTATAAGGATGATAATTGTGATGCTCTATACGAAGAAGTTTATTTTTTGACCTATAAAATGGGGGGTTCTTGACTTACCTACCAAAGGCGAGGTAGGAATCAAGGTTGGAATAAAGAAGGAGATCAGAATTGGAGGGATAAGGATTAAAAAGGTAATTGGCATAATCATAATAGGGATTGGTGCAATTGGAATAGATATTGGAGGGATTGAGACAATGATAGAGATTATTATGTCCCTCCATATGATAGACCAAAGGCGAAAGTATCTGCTACTGACCCAAAAGCTATAAAAATAAAGGATATGCTTGTTAGATTTCTATATCGGGTAGATAGTTCAAAAAAAGTGCTTACGAAGATGAAAAGTGATGTCTCTACTTTAAATCAAATGGTTAATTCCCATGCGGCATCAATCAAGCAACTTGAGTGCTAAATGATCTAAATTTTAGCCTATCTTAATCCAAGGCAAAAAGGAGTGCTCCCTAATGATACAAAGATCAATTGGTAAAATTACAATACACATTATATGGCCATTGTCACAAGAAGTGGAAAAGTGCTTGGTGATGAGATAGTAGAGGAGGTGAGTCTCCAAATAAAGATGGAAATGTTTAACCAACTAAGTTAAAGTGCAAGCGTGTTGTGAAATCATTAGAAGTTGGTGATACTTCAAAGCTAAATGATGAGGATTCAAAGGCTAATGGGACAAATGTGGAGAAATCGGTGGTTGTTAATGTTGATGTTAGAGAGGATGAACAAAAAAAGGTTGTTGATGTTGAAAATGTAAAGAAGTATAAGAGTCCTTTCATTCCCGAGCCTATGCCAAAATTCCTCTTCCATTTCTCCAAAGGTTGAAGAATAAAAATGAGGACACCCAATTCAAGAAATTCCTTGCAATTTTGAAGAACCTCTTCATAAAAATCCCTTTAGTGGATACATTGCTCCAAATGCTAAGTTATGTAAAGTTCATGAAATATATGATTATGTCTAGTAACTCAATTGTGAAAAAAAAGATCATAGAGCATTTAGTATTCCTTGCACAATTAGGATGTATCAATTCGCAAAAGTATTATGTGATTTGGGGACAAGTATCAACTTAATGCCTTATGCAATATTCAATAAGTTGGGGCTAGGGGCTCTAAATACCATGACAATGAGGTTACTAATGACTGATCGATCCATCAAAAGACCAGTTGGAATCTTGTATAATGGTTTGGCGAAGGTGGACAAGTGATCGACCCTTCCTTGCTACTAAAAGGGTGTTGGTAGATGTTAAAAGTGGGAAGTTGAATTTTAGAGTCAATGATGAGGAAGTCACCCTTAATTTTTGTAAATTGATGAAGCAACCGAATGACTTACAAGTCACTTCGGTAATTAATTCTCTAGATAAAATAGTGGCTTGAACCTTAAAGGTTGAGTGTGTAGGAGAGTCATTGGTTGCGATGTTGCTTAATTATGATGGTGATGAAATTGATAATTATGATAAAGTTGTTGCGGACTTGACCAATTTGGGTACCTATTCTCAATACCCAAAGAAGTTGGATGTCAATTTAAAGCAAAGAGAGAGTCCACCGATGACTGTCCACCTACGAAACCATTCCATTGAAGAGATACCAATGTTGGATCTTCAGTCTCTTCCCTCTCATCTTTGTTATGTTTTCTTGGGTGATAATTGCTTTCGACTTAATAGAATGGCAAGTGCAAGCTTTGGTGTACATTGTGATAAAGTTCATTAGGGCAATTAGATGGACTATAGCCACCATTATCAGGATTGCTTATTGTATTTTCACTCATAAAATCCAATTGGAGCCCGAATGTAGACTTATTATTGAACATCAATAAAATTGAACCAGCTTATGCAAGAGATGGTGAAGAAAGAGATTATCAAACGGTTACATATGGGTGTTGTGTACCCAATCTATGATAGTAAGTGGGTAAGCCTAGTTTAATATATGCCTAAAAAAGGGCATAACCGTCATTTCAAATGAGAAGAATGAGCTTATCCCAAAGAGACTGGTTATGAGTTAGAGAGTGTGCATGGACTATAGAAAATTGAACTCATAGACTGAAAAGGGTCATTTCTCATGCTCTATATGAACCAAATGCTTGACCGTCTTGTGAGTAGGGGATGGTATTTCTTCCTTAACAGCTACTCCGGTTAAAATCAAATATCCATCGCACCCAAAGATTAAGAGAAGATGGCATTCACTTGTCCCTATGGAACCTTTTCATTCAAATGCATGTCGTTTGGATAATGTAATGCTCCCGCCACTTTCTAAATGTGCATGTTGTCTATTTTCTCGGACATGGTTGAGGATACTATCAAAGTATTCATGGATGACTTTTCTGTTGTGGGTGATACTTTAGAAACTTGTTTGGATCATCTAAGTAAGGTGTTGTAGTGTTGTGTTGAGTCAAACTACATGCTCAACCAGGAGAAATGTCATTTTATGGTGAAAGAGGGAATCGTACTTAGTCATTAATTCTCCGATCGAGGCATCCAAGTGGACTAAGCCATGGTCAAATTGATTTCTCCAAGTTGCCTCCTCCAATATCCATGAAAGGTGTGAGAAGTTTTCTCAGGCATACGAGCTTCAATAGATGCTTTATTAAGGATTTCTCAAAGATTGCCCATCCCTCATGCGATATTATTGAAAAAGAGGTGAAGTTTGAATTCAATGATCATTGCTTGATGGAACTTACTAGTTTGAAAGAGAAACTCTCTACCACTTCTATCATTATTGCACTGGGTTGGTCACAACCTTTTGCGTTCATGTGTGATCGAGCAGTGTGGCATTACGTGTAGTGCTTGGTTAAATAAAAGATAAGCTTTTCACCCAATTTACTATACAAGCAAGACTTTGAATGAAGCCATCATAATTACACAGTTATGGAATAAGAGCTTTTAGCGATGGTTTATGATTTTGAACAGTTTCGATCCTATTTTTTAGGTACGAAAGTAGTTGTTCACATCAATCATACGGTAATTCGGTATTTGATAGCAAAGAAAGAGTAAAAGCTAAGGTTGATAAGATGGATCCTATTACTACAAGAGTTTGATTTTGAGGTGAATGATTGAAAAGGGTGTAAGAATCAAATGGCGTACCATTTCTCCCGCCTTAAATTAAATGAGAAGAAGTTAGGGAAATTGACATTAATGAGTCATTTTTTGACAAATGTGTCATAGCTGTATTATAAGGGGTGGTACCATGGTATGCAAAATTTGTAAACTACCTTGCATGTGGTATACTCCTAGTGGACCTCAACTCGAACCAATGTCAGAAATTTTTATATGATGTCATGAGGTCTTATTGGAATGAGTCTTATCTTTTTAAAGAATTTGCTGGCAATATGATTCGTAGGTGTGCATACGATCTTAAAAGTGTTATTTATTAGTCCTCACTATATCATGATGCATATGAGTTAGTTTGCATATGCAAAAAATGCCAAAAGCAAGGTGGAATCTCAAGAAGACATGAAATGCCATTGAAACTAATCCTCGAGGAGGAATTATTTGACATGTGGGGAATAGACTTCATGGGCCTTTTTATGATCTCACATGGGAATAGGTACTTTTTTATAGATATGGATTATGTCTTAAAATAGGTTGAAGTTGTGGCGTTGCCAAACAACGAAGGTAGGAGTGTCATCCACTACTTGAAGTAAAACATATTCACACAGTTTGAAACCCCTCGTGGTATCATTAGTGATGGGGGTTTCCATTTTTATAACATGTATTTGGGACTTGCTAGCTAAATATGGAGTCAAGCATAAACTGGCCTCACTTTATCATTCTCAAGATAGCGAGCAAGTTGAAGTGTCAAACAGGGAGATAAAGGGGATCTTAGCTAAAACCTTGAATGTAAACCGAACAGATTGGGCTAGAAAACTTGATGATGTATTATGGGCATATAAAACTGCTTTTAAGACCATATTGGAATGTCGCCATACAAATTATTCATTGGGAAAGCATGCCACCTTCCAGTCAAATTATAATATATGTCTTTGTGGACCTTGGAGTAATTGAATATGCAATGTGATGAAGCCTTTAAGTCTATAGTGGAAAAAATGCAAGTGATTGGTGAATTTTTATTAAGGGCGTATGAAAGTTCCTCTCTCCACAAGGAGCATATGAAGAAGTGGCACGATGCCAAGATCATAAAAAGAGATTTCATAAGTAGTGATGAGATGTTGTTTTTCAACAAAAGATTTAAATTATTCTCGGGCAAACTCAAGTCAAAGTGGTCGAAACCCTTCAAAGTGATGCAAACTTTCCCTAGTGGAGTAGTTGAATTAGAATGGGAAGATGGGTCTAAGTTTACAGTGAATGGCCAATGCTTGAAACATTAATTTGGAGTTGCTCCTAGGGTTACAAATATCAAGGTATTCTACCTCGATGATGCTTGAGAAACATCATGCTCATATCATGCCACGACGTTAACTAAGGTGCTTCTTGGGAGGCAACCCAACTTTTACTTGTGGTAGTTTCAAATAATATTTTTTGAGTTGTGCAGGTGTGTGAAGAGATGAGGGTGTGCAAAATATGGTTGAGGAACACTTTGACAAATGAAGTCATAAAGTATACTCTTTGTGAGTATCATATTGCACATTTGCAATTGCCAAAGTGGCTTACAAAAATGGACAATAAGTTTTATGATCTAATCTCCAATTTATGACACTTCTGCAAACCACATTTCACTTAGGCGATCGCAGAAGTGCATCGCATAACCCGACAGTGCGTCCCATAGAAACTAGGTAATGGGACATGAATACTCATCGTATAACCCAATTTTCCAAGCTGTCGAATAGTTATACGATCTAAATCGGGCTCGCAGGACTGGGGGTGTCTAATTTCATTCATTTGGAACATTTAATAGGGGTATTACAAAAGTCGGAACTTTTCGTCTTTCTTTTTACCCTTTCATTGACCCCTCTAAGGTGTTACACTCACTATTATACACACACACTTTTAATCTCATTCAAAATTTCTTCTTTTTTCTCTATCACATCACCATCACTCCCACACACTCACTCGCCAAAATATTTTTCATTATGGTCATTATTTTTCTTAGACAAGTTTAAGTCTCCTCTTTGTCCTTAAAATTTTTGTTGTCTTGTGCTTTAAATGTATGTACCCATGTATGATTGAATCATTGTCAATGCTTGGTTGTGTATTTGCATGAATCCCATGTGCCCTATTTGATTTTAAATCTCGTATACCCATAATCGACATTATTAGGCACCAGTGGGAAACTTTGAGGGTGTTTATGTTAGAATTGTTTACTTGGGTTGTGTAGGGTTATCTTTTGATTGGGAGAGATGATTCTTGTTGAATTTGGTGATTATTGTGGGTTCAAAATTAAATGTGAAATTAATTATTGTAAGGGAATTCTTGTTGTTCAATTATTTATGGTGTATGAAGGAGTCAGAGGAAAAGTCTTAATACCCTAAGGAATCACCATTGTTAGATGGGTTAGAGTTTTAACGCATTTGTGCTTGACACAAATGGGGACTTAGGGATGATAATTAGTTTGTGATGAAGCTGAGCCCTTTTGTGATACGCAAAAGTCTCTTGCGATATGCAAAAGGCCACCCCATGTTTTCCAAAGCCAACAAAATGTCAAGGTTTACCCTGTTGAATTTTGCGAGCTTAGTTGGGCTCGCATAACTCTTTGGAGATGCAAAAAAATTATTCCCCATTGCCAAAAGAAACAGAAATATTGGGTTTGAACTATGGTGAGTTTTGTGAGCTTAGTCGGGATCGCATAACTTTTTGGCAATGCGCAAAATTGGTCACCCTTATTACAAAACTTTTCTCATGACAACTTTGTAATGGCATAGCCTGCTCGCATAACTCTAATGTGATTTCCAGAAGAGGAATGTAATGCCTATTCTCCTATTTTTGTTTTAACTAACCTTGTGTCTTGCTACCACTTTATTCATTATGTAGATATGGCACCAAAGAAACCTACTCCTCTTGCTACATCCTCCAAGTCAAAAGATCTTCTTTGCTCTAAATCCTAACAAGAAAAATAGGTTGTTATCCCAAAGCCTAGTAATCCTGTCTGGGTTACCCAGAAGAAAATCAAACAAATTGCTGGATTGAATCGACCAAGGCAATCTCCTTAGAGAAATCCATCCCTTATCTACTATTCTGAGGAAGAAAATAAATAGTACTCCAGTACCACTCCTTCTTGGTCATCTATAGAATCTAACAAGGAGGAAGGGCCACGTACTCCAATTTATTCACCTGTCCCTTCTCCTATAATTGTGCCGAAAAACTGAAAATGCCCTGAAGTTCAACCTAAGCCAACTATTATCCCAAATCCCTTGCCAATTCCCAGATTACTCAATAGGTTAAAAGTGGGTGGTAGAACCATCTTTGAAGAGAAGACATTGTCCATTGATGGGTTGATTGATAAATACCCGTTAATTTGCACAAAGATCAAGTACCATGAGTTTGACAGGTTTACCAAACCTCGTCAGAAGTATGTCTAATCTTGGATGTTGGAGTTTTATGAAGCCTATAAGGCCCTATTACCTATTACCAGGAAAAATAAAGAAGAAGCAAACTCAGGTGGTGAAAGATGTTGTGGTGGTTAGACGGGTAGCTATCAAGTGTGACCAAACCACAATCAGCATAGTGGTTGGATGTATGCACATCAGTTATCACTACTACTCTTAGAGATTGAGGGATGGTTTTGATTCTCAGCGAGTTTGGTTAGATCCATTATTGAGTTTTGACATACCTCCATGGATTGCAATAGGGGTAGACATTGAAAAGAAGGATTTGAACATCGAGGCTCGTCTATGGCTGGACTTTGTTAGCAGCCAGCTCTTGCCTTCTCAAAATGAAACTGTTAGATGGCCTCCTAAGGCATTGCTTTTGGGTTGTATTTCTAGCAAGTCGAGGCAAAACCTAGGGATTATTATCCAGCCTGAAATGGCCAAGTGAGGACAACAGCAGCAGACTTCTATACCATTCACATGCTTGATCATGGATCTTTGTCACAGTTCCAATGTCCCATTCAGGCCTAAGTGGGATCTTGAGGTTGAAACTTCTGCAACTTATGACATCCGCAAATCTAAGCTTACTACGAGAGAGAAATGAATAGGAAGAAGAAAGTGGTCTGGGTGGATACTTCCCAGGTAGTTGATGTGTAGACTATTGAGGCCACTCATACCCAAGCTGTTTTGGTTTTTACTACTTTGAGAGAGATTGTTGCACCCACTACAATCTCATCTTTTGTGCCATCATCAGCTATTGTTGCACCTGCCTCACTTACTTTGGCCTATGCAAGCTTGATAAAAATAGGCAACGTGGCATAATATACTGACACTAGGTCTACTAGGTTGGAGTCACAGATTCCTGAGCTAATTCAAGTCACACTGGTTCCTCTTCAGGAAGAACTATAGGAGTATAGGGAGACTTTGTAGGGTTATGGTGATCGGTTGACTGCTTTGGCTGAGCATGTTTCTCAAAATGACCTTAAGGAGAAGAATGATTTGGGAAGTGTGGATTGGTCAGCTATGCAAGCTGACATTACTTGTTTAAGACCTAATGTGGACCATTTGAAGTCCACAAATTTTGCTACTTTGCTTATTGCACTACCCCTGGTTATTTCTCGGCCCCCTACAGAGCTTTTTTTGGTAAGGTCGGTTGCTTTAGTTCCCCCAGTTGTGACATCCATGGAGAAGGGCGCAAATAAGAATGAGGATATTTTTTAGGAGGAGGAGCTTGGAGAGCAGGAAGAGGAGGCTATTGTGGATATAAACAAGGTGACTTTGATGATTTTCAGGACCTCGAGGATTTGTTTTCATCTCCACACTTGAGCGGTCTTGGAGGGAGACTATTATGGAGGGGTTTAGCGGGTCCAAACCCATTGAGATATATTCCATGGACACTATCTTAGCTAGTACACTCGAGGTTTCTTCCAGTTCAATTCTAGGCATTGATGCCCTGAGGCCGCACCAGCTAGCTAGATTCCACCTCCGTCCTAGATGTCACAAGGGGACCCACATCTTTATCTTGATTTTATTCATTTCTTTGTGCATTGAGGACAATTCATGTCTCTGTAGTTGGGGTGGTGTGTATTCATTTTTTTTGACGTGTATTATACAGATATTCACTTTTGGGGCCTGTATTATTACATGTGATGACGTGTGAGATTCTCATTTTGATTTTATGTGATGGTGTGTGGTGATGTGATTTAGTTTTTTCATATATTGTGAGTTTGTTTGTTTAACTTTTCAATTCTAGGTTTTTTAGTTTGATTTGATTAAACTCTATTTGTGTTGGTATCGAGTTATAGATGCTTGCAAGAGAATATTTTGACTCAAAGGTTACTCTTGTGGAGAGTCTCACATGAATGGCACTTTAAAAGTGTTTTATTGATAAGAAAAAATGTGCCCATTGTTAGAAATTTTTGTTGGTTGAGTTAAGATAGTTGGATACTCATTGTTGTGAATACGTGCATCTTTTCTTGACTATTTGAGTACCTTCTATAAAATGTGCAATGATTGAGCCACGCCGACTATGGAATTGAAAATGTAGCTTTGAATGTGTAGTTTAGTGCCATGTGTGTTGAGGCCTCATCTTTGATCTTGTGTTGTGTTTCCATCTAGAACTTTCCTTGTTGGTCTTTCATAAAATATAGGGCTTTTTAAAGTTGGAGAAATGATTTTAGGCCTTGAATAGAGTGAACCTTCAAAAAAGGACATTATAGTTTCCTATACGTTGAGATGAGCGACCGAGATTTTCCCCTTTGTACTTATTAGCCTCTTTTTAGAATAACCGCATTAGAAGCCATAATCCATTCTTGCAAAATACCCTCTCTTGAACCAAACCCTCCTTGAAGCTCTAAAGTGGGGCAACTTAGGCCAAAAACCTAAGTTGGGGGTGGGGTAATCATTGAGTAAGGTTTGTAAGTGGAACTGAAAAGAAATAGAAGTTGATGAATTCTTTCTCTTATATCCATAATATCTAGGGTAAATGGTAGAAGTGATGAAAAAAGAGAGTTTGGTGTAAATAAATAAGTTGTGTTGCTTTAAGATCATAAAAGAAGGAAGTAATCGAGTGGAAAAATCATAAAGGTAACCTCATGCTTTTTTGTGTGTCAAATTGGGTTAGCATTGAAGAAAAAAGTGTTGATAAGTCTTCATGTAGTGCTTCATAAGGGTGTAGTCACTATAACCATATGATATCTTACCTTACCCATTCCCTACGTTACAAGCTTACAAAATTTCTTTGAGATCTCCAACTTGGCATTCCCAATTGTGGTGTGATGGAAATATGGTCAAGCCTATGACATGACATTCGCTCACTTGATCTTCTTTGAAAGAATGAGAGAAGTTTGCTATGATCCCTTGTTTGTTTAATTGATTGCACAATGAGTAAAGGGATTCTGTTTGTGTGAGGGAATTTAAATTGTATATGTCAAGCAAATCGATAGGCCTTAGTTGGTATAGTTGAGCATGTGCATAGTTTGGTAACGGATGGTCACTGTTTGAGGCTGGTAAGACATGATATGAGTGTTTGATCATTGAAGCTTGTACCACTGGTTTTCAAAATTAATAGGGCAACGAGGTTTTCACAAATGCATGGGTCCAAGCTCCCAAAAAGTACTAATTGTAGTTACTATGTTTTGTTATGAGTGTCAATTTGCTTGAGGACAAGCAAAATTTTAAGTTGGGGGTGTTGATGAGTCAACAATTTGCGTCTCATTTAGACTATATTTGATACTAAATCGATGTCCTCAATGCCAATTTGAGTCATTTGCTTATGTTAGTTTGATTATAATATAGGTGTTAAAGTCAAAAATACATCCAAGGAGAAGAAGAAGGCCAAAAGAAGAAAAAACATGGAAGAAAAGGAGAAGAAAGAGGAAGTCCATCACCAAAGGATCTGGATGAGTATCGCATAAATGATATGCGCATCGCCAAAGTGGAGTTTTGATCGCTAAATAGGACAAAAACTAGAGCTCCTCTCAAGAGAAATTATACAAACTAATAGGAAGTTCTGTGCATCACAGAACTGTTATGCGAAGGGTTAGGACTATCAGCAAATTGGCAAGAATACTGAAGAAACCAAGGATTGGAGGCAATTTCGGCAAACCTAGAGACACTTTTGCGGATCGTAGAAGTGATATGCGATCCCGATGCAAATTGCATAACGTATGGTGGTGGTAGTTTTGTAAATCAATGCTCTAAGTTTCTGGTACTACAAAAGGGAATTTTTTATTTCTAAACCCTCATTCAACTCTATCTTTAGTTTTGAGACTTTATAATCAAGTATCTAAATTTTGGGTGAAGACATATTTTAGATTTCTACTCTTGGATTCATCATTTTCAATGTGAAAATTTAAGTTATGGCAGATTTAGCAGATGATACAGGTATATTTGCTTTCCTTTATAACTATGCTTAGCTAAATCCCTAATTCTTAGGGGTGTGTGATGTATGAATGTTACATGTGATTGAATGTTAATTATTTGCTTCAATAATGATTTATTTGTTGTGGTTTAGCTAATTCCCCATGTTTTAACTTATAATTAGAGGTTGCAAACGCTAATTAGTTTTGGATCCCTTATTTTGCTTGAAGAAGAGGATAAGGGTAAGGGGAATTAGTTGACAAAGACTTGATCTCTTTTATTTAATAGCTAATTCTAGAGATAGATTGGTTA
Organism: Capsicum rhomboideum; assembly: GCA_031232105.1. Taxonomy (NCBI): domain Eukaryota; kingdom Viridiplantae; phylum Streptophyta; class Magnoliopsida; order Solanales; family Solanaceae; genus Capsicum; species Capsicum rhomboideum. The sequence continues at coordinate 50,158,997 of CP124710.1, read as the reverse complement.
ATTTGAGGTTGTAGGTTGGTAGGGATTTGTAATACCCCGTACCTTCCCAACCCTATGTAATGATGTTGAACAATAGTTACTTAGGTGTCAAGAGCCATACATACGTCTTTTGTAATGCTATGGATGAGATACTTGACTTTTGGCCTCATAAATGTGATTAAACTTCCATAGGAAGTGTTTTATGATTTTCGTGGAACATTTGTGGGGTTCAAAATGAGGCTAAGAGGACCCCTAAACAAAGTATATTAAGGCTAAGAAGTAAGTTAAAGAATAGGACTTGAAGTATCTAACCAAACCCGCGAAAAAAAGCCGAAAAATGAATTTTTTGAAAAAGCAAAGTGTGGGGAACGTTTGGGACCATGCCACGCCGCTCTGGGCTAAAATTTTTAGTCCAGAGGCAGCAAGTTGGGCGTGCCACGCTGGTTTTTCCACTTTTTCGAAAGTTGGAAATTTCTAAGTCCCAAGGGTATCCGGGGTCGTATTGAGCCTATTTTTGCCACGTTTCTTCTACAATCACAAGTATATACATGAAATGAATGACATATCATATTGGTATGATAAAATTATTCAAGAACGAATTTGGAGTCAAAATGACAGTTTTTCCCTTTACGTCAAAATAAGCCAAACGTGGCTAGAATCACTTGTTCTTGGGATTGAGGCTACGGATATGAGTAGCATAAGTGGGAATATTATTGTAATACGTATAATACTACTTAAACACAAGAAATTATTAATTTTATCGGGTTAAGTGAATTGGGCCCAAAGAGGACCCAAAAATGGGTCAAAAGACCCATTCTTGCCTTGACCTTCTAGAAGGCCACATTAAATGTTAAGAGTGGATAAGGATGTACTTAAGGGGCCTATATAAGGGCAAGAAATCTGATTTTATTTCCTTCAAAGTGTCATGCCTTTTAAGATATTTTCCCCAAACATTTCTCTAGTTCCAAAACCCTAAAGCAAATATTTCCTTTGGACTCTTTGGTGAAGATCATCCTATTCCAAGCCTTGGTAAGTATTTATTCTCATGGATTAACATATTACATGCATGGTAGATTATGTATATTATGATAGTTATGTTGGCAAGGTGGTGAATGGTATATTTTTGCTTTTGGTGAAAGATGTGCTATCTTGGTGATTTGAACTTGAATTATGGCTTGTGCCTTTGATGAAAGATCATGGTATGGATGAAATATGAATGTGTATGGTGTTATTTTGTTATTAAACTTGTTATTTTTATATAAGTGCAAATTGTGGGATTTTGGCCGATATGTGCTATGAAGTGTATTAAGGTGAATTGATGGATTATTTGTGATGTGGTGTGGATAAGAAAGTGTAAAGGATAAGTGTTGTGGTGAAATGTATTGATTATCATGTATTGGTCAATGTTGGGAATATTGGGGGATTTTTGGAATAATAATCTTATCAATGGTTTTGTCAAGTGGAAATGGCATGTTTAAGGGCAAACATGTAACTCAATGATGTTATATGCATTTGTAAAGTAGTTGGTGGTTAATGTCAATTCCGTTATGTATTTGTGATGTAGAGTGACACATAAAGGAGGAGCGGGACTATTGTGTGCACATCTAAGGTTGTTTATTCGTACTGAGAGTACAAGGTATGTAAGGTTACTCTGTCTGTATCTTTCTGCGGCAAATAATATTCATGTTAACATCTCACTAGTCCTATTTCGAAATAAGTTAAGGTATTCTATATCCGGTTATCCATAGTCATTGTCATATATTCCCTACTCATTGAACATTGGTGAATCTCATGTCTCATATTCATGGTTAATGTTCTAAAAGCTCAAATAAGGTTATGTTCCAATAGTGATTATACTTATGTCTCTTGTTCATGGAATATTGTCCAATGGTTTCCTTGGTGTTATAGTTCTAATAATGTTATGTTGCCAAGTGAGTCACATGTCTCTTACTCATTGGTTAATGATCCAAAGCTTCATATCAAGTTGTGAATATCATGGTATCAATCTCAAAGTAATAAACAAAGTAATGCATATGTGGTCAATGATCAAGTAAGGGTGGCAACTTTGGGGTCGAAATGCCTAGCCCAAGTCGATCCCAAAATAAGGGGGCAGTCCTAGAGGCATAATCCTAGCTCGGACCGATCCTAACAGGGGGCAGCTCTAGAGGTACTAACCTAGCTTGAGCCAAACCTGAAATGTTGTATGGGTGGCAGCTCTAGAGGTACTAACCTAGCTCGAGCCAATCCCGATATATACATCGATTCATAGGGTGGCAGCTCTAGAGGCATGAGCCTAGCTCGAGCCGATCCCAACATAACATGATGTTATGTTTAAAAACCCACTGTTCAGTCGGGTCTCGGGTATCACAGGCCAAAGGCAAATATGAATAATCATTGAATCTTAAAATACAAAGAAAGTATCGGAAGCAACATACATGGTTTTCAAAGTACAGAATAGTGACTCATCTACATTGTGACTTATCTATATTGGTTATGCATTTGAACTTGAGTTCCTTGACATACTTACATATCTCACAAGTTTCATATGGCCTTACATACTCAGTACATTCTTCGTACTGACCCCTCTTGGGGGATTTACCTTACTTGCTGCAGGCGCAGGTACTAGTCGGCCTCCACAGTAGGATTGCCAGTTGTTACAGATCTTTGGTGAGCTCCAGTTAGTTCGGGGCTTCTCTGAGTTACTATTGTACATATGTTTTGGTGTTGTACATGTTGTATAAAGCGGGGAATTGTCCTGACTTTTAGTTTATTTTGGTCAATGCATTTGCTAGAGGCTTTTGTAGACGGATGTGGGTGTATAAATGTAAGTAGTATATGTCATTTTTGACTTGGTGGCATCAACGGCCAAGTTTCGCATATGTGAATATATATATCATGTTCCATGATTCCATTGTCGATATCCAAAGTTATTATATGATTATGGATTTCTCATAGCATGTACATGATTGAATAGAGGCAAAGCTTGGTTCTCTCGGGCCTTGTCGGCTACGGGTGCAAATCCGTCCCGATGGGATTCGGGGCGTGACAAAAGTGGTATCAGAGCAGGTCGTTCTAAGGGTGTATATAAAGTCGTGTCTGAGTAGAGTCTTACTTATCGATGTGTTGTGCACCACATTTATAAGTAGGAGGCTACAGGACATTTAGGATGTTATTTCTTTTCTTCACTTCTAGATCGTGCAATAGAGCCAAAGTTGTAAGTGAAATGATATCTGATCATTGAAATTTATTTTTCTTGTTATAGTAACAATGCCAATGACAAGAAGAGGTCGAGGTAAAAGTAAGAGGATCGATAGAATTGCTGGTGAGGGAACCAGTATACCACCACCTGATCAAGTTAATCAAGGCGATACTGAGAATGAATTTGTGTCACGAGCTTCCTCCACTCCCTCTGTACCAGAAGAGTCGAGTAGGAGAAGCGTACCTGTAGAACCACCAGTCAATGCCACAGATCAGGATATTAGAAATGCAGTTCAGATGTTGACACAGTTAGTGGCAGCCCAGAGTCAAGGACGAGCTGGTCCGATGACACATGATGATGATGCGGCTAGAGTGGCGAGTCGCAAAACACAGGATTTTCTAAAACTGGACCCTCCTATTTTCACAGGGTCATATCCAAAAGCAGATCTACAGGACTTCGTGGATCAGATTCAGAGGGCCTTGGAAGTTATGCACATGACGTGGATAGAGAAAGTTGAACTTGCTGCGTACCGATTGAAAGAAAAGTCAATATTGTGGTACGAGGATTGGAAGAAATCCCGTGATATTGGTGCAACTCCACCTACTTGGGAAGAGTTTAAAGTGGCTTTCCTAGATCATTATCTTCCGTATGAGATCTGCGAGGCACGTGTGGATCAATTCCTAAATCTCCGTCAAGGAAATCTAAGCGTCAGGGAATATAGCTTGCAATTTAATTCCTTGGCTCGATATGCGCCAAATGTTGTGGCTACGATGACAGACAGGGTCCATAGATACGTGGACAGACTAGAGCCATATTTGGTAAGGGATTGCACCATTGCTGCCTTGAACAAAGACATGGATATAGCGAGAATTCAGGCCTTCGCCCAGAAAATGGAAGATCAACGACAGAGACGAAGGGTACATGAATTTGACAGGGGATAGTCCAAACGGGCTAGACCTATGGGACCACCTATGATGTCCCAAGGAGGATCTAGGCCCCATATGTTTTCGAGACCACCTAGACCATCGTTCTCTTATTCCACAGGGGGTGCTGACTCACAGTTTCGAGGGTCTAGGGGTGGTCCATCTGGGCAAAGTAGCGGAGTTCACGGATCACAGGTAGCAGGTCTTCCTCGGCAACAGTGTCAACACTGCGGGCGTATTCATGTAGGTACATGCAGAGTGGGGACAAATTCTTGTTTCTGGTGCGACATGACAGGACACATGATGAGAGAGTGTCCCCAGAGGAGTATGGGAGGTGTAGCAGGATCGGCTGTTGCATCATCAGCATCGGTTCCCTCTTTGGGCCGAGGTGTTCAGTCTGTAGGCAGGGGTAGAGGTGCCAGAGGAGCAGCCAGTACTAGTGGGATCCAACATCGCACTTATGCTTTAGTGGACCAACAGAATTCAGAGGCTTCCCCTGATGTTGTCACAGGTACATTACTCGTATCCTCACATAATGTATATGTATTGATTAACCCTGGTTCTACATTTTCCTATGTTACTCCATTGGTTGCTGTGAAATTTTCAAAGGCACCACAATTATTAATTAAATCAATTGAAGTGTCTACACCGGTTGGTGAATATATTATTGCAAAGAGAGTATATCGTGGATGTATGGTAACTGTGTGTGGTCATGATACGTTGGTCGATCTCATTGAATTGGACATGGTGGATTTTGATGTGATCATGGGAATGGATTGGTTGGCCTCTTGTTATGCCACGGTAGATTGTCGGGCCAAGAAGGTGCAATTTTGTTTTCCGCAAGAAAGTGCTCTTGAATGGCAGGGTAATGTAGGGGCACCACGAGGGAGATTTATTTCCTATTTGAAATCCAGAAAAATGATTGCTAAAGGTTACATATGTCATTTAGTACGGCTAAAATATAATGATATGGAACCACTAACTCCGTAGTCGGTTCCAGTGGTCAATAAATTTCTGGATGTATTTCCAGAAGATCTTCCAGGCTTACCCCCAGAACGGGAAGTAGAATTTGGTATTGATGTGATTCCAGGCACTCAGCCAATTTCTATTCCCCCATATAGAATGGCTCCCGCAAAATTGTGTGAATTGAAGGAGCAATTGAAAGATTTACTAGACAAGGGCTTCATTAAGCCTAGTATGTCCCCGTGGGGTACACCGGTGTTATTTTTCTGGAAGAAAGATGGCACATTGAGAATGTGCATCAACTATCGGTAATTGAATAAGGTAACGATCAAGAACAAATATCCCCTCCCTCGAATTGATGATTTGTTTGATCAGTTAAAGGGTGCCAAGTGTTTTTCAAAGATTGACTTGAGGTCGGGATACCATGAAGTCAGAGTTAGAAAAGAAGATATACCCAAGACAGCTTTTCGAACACGGTATGGCCATTATGAATTCTTCGTTATGTCATTTGGGCTAACAAATGCACCAGCTGTGTTTATAGATTTGATGAATAGGGTGTTTAAGCCATTTCTGGACGTGTTCTTCACGGTGTTTATAGATGACATCCTAGTTTATTCAAGATCACCGGAGGACCATGCTAATCACTTGCGGAAAGTACTACAGATTCTCCGTGAGCGAAAATTGTATGCCAAATTCTCTAAGTGCGAGTTTTGGTTGAAATCAGTTGCATTCTTGGGTCACATTATGTCAGATGAAGGCATACAGGTTGATACACAAAAGATTGAGGCGGTGAAAAATTGGCCAAGGCCTACGACACCCACAGAAATTCATAGTTTTCTTGGACTGGCAGGTTATTATCGAAGATTTGTGGAAGGTTTTTCTTCCATTGCTGCACCATTAACAAAGCTTACACATAAGGCAGTAAAATTTCAGTGGAATGATGCATGTGAGAAAAGCTTCCAAAAGTTGAAAGATAAATTAACCTCCACACCGGTTTTAGTGCTTCCCGAAGGTACCTAAGGTTATGTAGTGTGTTGTGATGCTTTTGGGGTTGGCCTCGGATGTGTGTTGATGCAACACGGTAATGTCATAGCATATGCCTCACGACAGTTGCGACCACATGAGAAAAACTATCCCACACATGATCTTGAATTAGCAGCGGTGGTCTTTGCTTTAAAGATATGGCGTCATTATTTGTATGTAGTTCATGTCGATATTTTTACCGATCACAAAAGTTTGCAATATATCTTTAAGCAAAAGGAACTCAATTTGAGGCAACGAAGGTGGTTAGAGCTCTTAAATGACTATGACATTGATATTCTTTATCACCCAGGCAAAGCAAATATAGTAGCTGATGCATTGAGCCGTAAGGCAGTAGAAAGCATTCAGTTGAATGAAAAGCATGAGATAATCAAAGATTTGAATCAATTAGGCATCTTGGGAGTTCGCCTTATTGAATCCTCAGATGATAGAGTTATTGTGCAGAATGCAGCAGAATCCTCCTTAATAACTGAAGTGAAAGAGAAGCAGTTTGCGGATTGTATGTTATTGCAGCTAAAGGAAAATGTACAGCAGGATTTGACAAAGGCATTTGATCTTACACAGGAAGGGGTAATTCAATGTCAAGGGAGATTATGTGTACCGGATGTGGATGAGCTGAGGACATGAATTATGACAGAGGCGCATCATTCGCGCTATTCTATTCATCCGGATGTGTATGTGAAGGAGATAGTACGATTGCATGGTATTCCACTTTCCATTATATCAGATAGAGGAGCACAGTTCACAGCGCACTTTTGAAAATCTTTCTAGCTGAGTTTGGGTACACGGGTGAATTTGAGTACGGCTTTCCATCCTCAGACTGATGGACAAGCAGAACGTACTATTCAGACACTTGAAGATATGCTACGAGCTTGTACGTTAGATTTTCAAGGAAGTTGGGATGACCATTTGCCTCTTATTGAATTTGCTTATAACAATAGCTATCATTCAAGTATTAAAATGGCACCTTATGAAGCCTTGTACGGGAGGAAATGTAGATCACCAATTGGATGGTTTGAAGCAGGTGAAACTGCTTTACTTGGGCCAGATATTGTTCATCAGGCTATTTAGAAAGTTAAAGTGATCCAACAGCGGTTACAAACGACTCAAAGTCGTCACAAGTCATATACCGATGTTAGAAGAAGAGGTCTTGAATTTGCCATAGGTGATTGGGTGTTTTTAAAGGTGTCACCGATGAAAGGGGTAATATGGTTCGGAAAGAAAGGGAAATTAAGTCCACGTTACATAGGCCCATATGAAATGATTAGAAGATTTGGGCAAGTTGCTTATGAATTAGGGCTACCTCAAGAACTTTCCTTAGTCCACCCGGTATTTCATGTTTCGATGCTTCGAAAATGCATAGGAGATCCATCTCGTATTTTTCCAATTGAAGATGTCCAAGTTACGGAGGATCTTACTTATGAAGAGGTACCCGTTGCTATCCTAGATCGACAAGTAAAAAGATTGAGGAATAAAGACATAGCTTCCGTAAAAGTCCTTTGGAGAAATCAACAAGTAGAGGAGATCACATGGGAAGCAGAAGAGATGATGAAATCCAAATATCCCCATCTATTTCAAATGGACCAAGAGGTTCAAAGTGCGGAAGTGAGGCAATAACAAGTAAGTCTCCATGAGCTTTAAGTGTTTATGTATATGCATACTAATTTAGAGGTGCAATTGTTGTAATTGAAACGATATGTTAACATTCGAGGACGAATGTTCCTAAGGGGGGAAGAATGTAACACCCCGTACCTTCCCAACCCTATGTAATGACGTTTAACAATGGTTACTTAGGTGTCGAGAGCCATACATACGTCTTTTGTAATGCTATGGATGAGATACTTGACTTTTGGCTTCTTAAATGTGATTAAACCTCCATAGGAAGTGTTTTATGATTTTCGTGGAACATTTGTGGGGTTCAAAACGAGTCTAAGAGGACCCCTAAACAAAGTATATTAAGGCTAAGAAGTAAGTTAAAGAATAGGACTTGAAATATCTAACCAAACCCGCGAAGAAAAGTCGAAAAATGAATTTTTTGAAAAAACTAAGTGTGGGGCGCGTTTGGGAACGTGCCACACCGCTCTGGGATAAAATTTTTAGTCCATAGGCAGCAAGTTGGCGCGCCCAAGGGTGTGCCACGCTGGTTTTTCTAAGTCCTAAGGGTATCCGGGGTCGTATTGAGCCTATTTTTGTCACGTTTCTTCTACAACCACAAGTATATACATGAAATGAATGACATGATAAAATTATTCGAGAACGAATTTGGAGTCAAAATGACAGTTTTGCCCTTTAGGTCAAAATAAGCCAAACGTGGCTAGAATCACTTGTTCTTGGGATTGAGGCTACGGATATGAGTAGCATGAGTGGGAATATTATTGTAATACGTATAAGATGACTTAATCATGAGAAATTATTGATTTTATCGGGTTAAGTGAATTGGGCCCAAAGAGGACCCAAAAATGAAAAGAAAGCATGGCCCAAAAATGGGTCAAAAGACCCATTCTTGCCTTGACCTTCTAGAAGGCCACATTAAATGTTAAGAGTGGATAAGGATGTACTTAAGGGGCCTATATAAGGGGCAAGAAATCTGATTTTATTTCCTTCAAAGTCTCATGCCTTTTAATATATTTTCCCCAAACATTTCTCTAGTTCCAAAACCCTAAAGCAAATATTTCCTTTGGACTCTTTGGTGAAGATCATCCTATTCCAAGCCTTGGTAAGTATTTATTCTCATGGATTAACATATAACATGCATGGGAGATTATGTATATTATGATAGTTATGTTGGCAAGGTGGTGAATCGTGTATTTTTGCTTTTGGTGGAAGATGTGCTATCTTGGTGATTTGAACTTGAATTATGGCTTGTGCCTTTGATGAAAGATCATGGTATGGATGAAATATTAACGTGTATGGTGTTATTTTGTTATTAAACTTATTATTTTTATATAAGTGCAAATTGTGGAATTTTGGCCGATATGTGCTATGAAGTGTATTAAGGTGAATTGATGGATTATTTGTGATGTGGTGTGGATAAGAAAGTGTAAAGGATAAGTGTTGTGGTGAAATGTATTGATTATCATGTATTGGTCAATGTTGGGAATATTGGGGGATTTTTGGAATAATAATCTTATCAATGGTTTTGTCAAGGGGAAATGGCATGTTTAAGGGCAAACATGTAACTCATTGATGTTATATGCATTTGTAGAGTAGATGGTGGTTAATGTCAATTCTGTTATGTATTTGTGATGTAGAGTGACAAATAAAGGAGGAGCGGGACTATTTTGTGCACGTCTAAGGTTGTTTATTCGTATTGAGAGTACAAGGTATGTAAGGTTACTCTGTCTATATCTTTCTGAGGCAAATAGTATTCATGTTAACATCTCACTAGTCCTATTCTGAAATGAGTTAAGGTATTCTATATCCGGTTATCCATAGTCATTGTCATATATTTCCTACTCATTGAACATTGGTGAATCTCATGTCTCATATTCATGGTTAATGTTCCAAAAGCTCAAATAAGATTATGTTCCAATAGTGATTATACTTATGTCTCTTGTTCATGGAATATTGTCCAATGGTTTCCTTGGTGTTATAGCTCTAATAATGTTATGTTGCCAAGTTAGTCACATGTCTTTTACTCATTGGTTAATGATCCAAAGCTTCATATCAAGTTGTGAATATCATGGTATCAATCTCAAAGTAATAAACAAAGTAATGCATATGTGGTCAATGATCAAGTAAGGGTGGCAACTTTGGGGTCGAAATGCCTAGCCCAAGTCGATCCCAAAATAAAGGGGCAGTCCTAGAGGCATAAGCCTAGCTCGGACCGATCCTAACAGGGGGCAGCTCTAGAGGTACTAACCTAGCTCGAGCCGAACCTGAAATGTTGTGGGTTGGCAGCTCTAGAGGTACTAACCTAGCTCGAGCCAATCCCGATATATATATCTATTCATAGGGTGGCAGCTCTAGAGGCATGAGCCTAGCTCGAGCCGATCCCAACATAACATGATGTTATGTTTAAAAACCCACTGTTCAGTCGGGTCTCGGGTATCACAGGCCAAAGGCAAATATGAATAATCGTTGAATCTTAAAATACAAAGAAAGTACCGGAAGCAACATACATGGTTTCCAAAGTACAGAATAGTGACTCATCTACATTGTGACTTATCTATATTGGTTATGCATTTGAACTTGAGTTCTTTGACATACTTACATATCTCACAAGTTTCATATGGCCTTACATACTCAGTACATTCTTCGTACTGACCCCTCTTGGGGGATTTACCTTACTTGTTGCAGGCGCAGGTACTAGTCGGCCTCCACAGTAGGATTGTCAGTTGTTGCAGATCTTTGGTGAGCTCCAGTTAGTTTGGGGCTTCTCCGAGTCACTATTGTACATATGTTTTGGTGTTGTACATGTTGTATAAAGTGGGGACTTGTCCCGACTTTTAGTTTATTTTGGTTAATGCATTTGCTAGAGGCTTTTGTAGACGGATGTGGGTGTATAAATGTAAGAAGTATATATCGTTTTTGACTTGGTGGCCTCAACGGCCAAGTTTCGCATATGTGAATATATATATCATGTTCCATGATTCCATTGTCGATATCCAAAGTTATTATGTGATTATGGATTTCTCATAGCATGTACATGATTGAATAGAGGCAAAGCTTGGTTCTCTCGGGCCTTGTCGGCTACGGGTGCAAATCCGTCCCGATGGGATTCGGGGCGTGACAGGATTGCATGCACATCGGGGTTCGAGAGAAACCTATGTGAAATTTATTGATTGATTGAGAAATTATTAATAATATCAAAAATCTAGCCTACCCACATGAATGATGTAATTGAAACAAAGTCTGACCACAACGACCGAATTGATTATATACATGCATAAGGATACTAGATTACCTAGTAGAAAAGATTGAAAATCATCACAAACCTCCCCCTATTTCTTTTCTATTACAACTCCTGGATTGTTATATGATGATTTTTTCACTTTTCATATATAGAAAATAAATAGAAAGAGATTGACTAGAAATGACATTTGTTATGTCAATGAGATCAAAGGGCTATTAAATGAATGGAATTAGGATATGGATGGAATATAATAAAATAGAGCCACTTTGAGGTTCCCTCTGAAATGAGGCATGTAAGGGAGCTACTATGAAGAAGTTTCGGGAGTTACAAAGGAAGCTTCGAGCTTATATTGGTCATGGGTTAGGAACGGAAATTGAACTCTATGAGATCGAATCTCCTGTTGTTCCTCAGTAGTTCAGTGGTAGAATATTAATTGGGCAAATTACATAATACCATACCTTAACTTACCATTATTACTTAAAATTCCAATCTTATAAAATAATTATAAAAGTCCCATTTTTTACTTTCTCTCTCTAAACATCCGGATACATCACAACAGCTCCCTTTACTCGAATTCACGCACACACAGAATTCACGATAGAATTGTCTCCTTCCTCCATCAACCAACAATCATCTCCTCTATCGATTTCCTCCATTATCACCCTCATTCCATCATTTTTTTTTTGCTCATTTTAATCAATTGACACAACAAACAACATTCTTATACTTCCTCAAACACGCACCCATTTTAACAATTTTGAATCATCAATAAACATACCCATTCATACTAACACCCATTAATTCCCACATTCTCCAGATCTAAATATTGGTGGCTGGTTTTCGTCGTTTCTGACAGCGATGGTGAAGTTGTTGGTTATTTTCGTTGGAGCTTTGTCGGAGTTTGTTTAGAACATCGGAGTTTCGTAGTCATTGAGCTTCGGTGGTGCTGTGAGCTGGTTGTTCATGGTGTTTTAGTGGTGGAGCTCACCGGATTTGGAATCACAGTGGTGGTGATGTGGGTTGTAGTGATCGTTTTGGGTAGTTGATGGTCAAAGTTCGCCATTATAAATGATATATCTGGTTGAAAATATGACAAAAAATATATATCAAATTTTTTTGTGTGTTACTGATACATAAGACTTATGTATTGGAATGAGATTTGTGTTACTGATATACAATAATTTAATTTTTGTATAAAGATAATAAGAATGATTTATCTGGTTAAAAATATGACAAAAAATATGTATCAAAATTCTTTTTTGTATTACTGATACATAAGACTTATTTATCAAAATGAAATCTGTATTACTGATACATAAGAATTTGATTGATTAGTTATATATCAGAAAGTGATGTATCCGACCCTCGGTAATATATCCGAAACTTTAAAATTTGATATTTTATGTAATTTTGAAAAGAATGGGAATAGGATGTAATTAGGTACCAAACAGTTGAAATTTATGTTGTTTGCCCATATTAATTACCCAATTACAAGGCTTATATTCATACTAGACTAAGAGCTTTTAATACTTGATTCAAAGTTAATAAACGAGTGTGTTGTTAAATTGTTTTAAATTAATAATTGTATTGTCAGAAATGGTTCCAAGTGTTCTACCCCCTACACCCACGCATCGGCATTTACTTTACTTGCCTTTTTAAGGCATGCGAACATCTAGATGAGCTGACGACACCCTAAGCTGAAATTTTCATTCCATTCTCTGTGGGATCAACCCCGACTCGTTTAGTTGGGTGAATATATTGCGAACGACCGTGTGCACTTTCTAATTGATTTTAGGAATGTAATTGGACATTATCACCTTCTAATGTTTCCAAATTTGTTAGATTTTGTAATATTCTTATTGTGTTTTGTAAATAAGTAAAAGTATCCCTATGTTTAGTAATAGGGGGATCTTACATAGGTGTGGAAGGTGAAACTCTCTAAATTTATAAGGAAAGAGACCTCATTCATCAAGAATGACAAAATTGCCAAGATGAGAAATGGGAATATCCCTCCCAACTGCTTATTTTCTTTACGCCTATATTGAAAGGGAAGACCGGTAAAAAGTTTATACCATTAATTCTCAAACAAGAACCTGAAACCCTGGAATGTAGAATGTGAATTTATTCTGTAAATTAAACGCACTTCAGAAGATGGGGAACTGTTCTATTAATACCTTATTAACAAGCTTTAGCACGAGTACACCAGGTGTAAATTTTTTTATGAAAGCATCGCTGTCTACTTTTCTTTTGTAGCAGAATTTGATCCTCGAAACTGGACTTTGCAAGCTGCTATTAAAGAAAATAAAAAGGGACTTAGATAAAAATCGGAGTGACCAAAAAAGACTACACACATCAATACTAGCTATGCTTGCACACTGGTCGCTGATTAGACAGCCAATAAAAAGAACTGCCGTACATTAACAGAAACTGAAATAAGGTTCTTGATTAGACAGCCAATAAAAAGAACTGCCGTACATTAACAGAAACTGAAATAAGGTTCTTTTTGTGTTCTCTGTTTCTTCCTTTCTGTTTCGCTTCTTTTGTATCTTCGCCTGTAAGAAAATAAGATGCTAAGAGGTCATAAATCCCTTCAATTAACTTTAACAGTAGGTGCAGTCTAATAAATCAGAGACTTCCATCAAATCTTACCTTCATTCTTGGCAAAAGGTAAAATCCATCTCCTTGAGATTTATGAATTATGTGATACAATGGTCAAAAAAACCAAAAACAACTTAAATATTTTATACTATGGCTATCAAAATGCCACATCAAATATTTGCTTGTAGTCATCCACAAAGTGTACATCAAGGCCTTCCTTCACATTAGGAGCAAGCTCGTCAAAATCTCTTCGATTAGCTGAAGGGAATATTATAGTTTTCACATCACTTCGCCGTGCTGCTATGGCTTTCTCCTTGACCTATTATTGAACCAAAAAGGTAAAAGTCTATTGTAAATTAAAATCACTTCAGAAGATGAACACAACATTGGCGGGGTCACAATCATGTCCCAAGTGCAGTTTTGGGACAAATGTACTACTATACCCTAACACAGTTTTGAAACACTCATGTATCCTTTAAATGATGGTCAAAATGAAAAGACCACACTTATTATGCTTACACACATGCATGTAAGCACATACAGACGCAGCAAAATAATCAAGCATAAAGACCAAAAAAGACAAAAATCAACGAAAAATGGAAAGGATGAGAATTGTTATCATACCCCGCCTATAGGAAGAATTTTTCCAGTTAGCGTGACTTCCCCAGTCATTGCCAGGTAAGGTTTAACAGGCTTTTTCATCGCAAGAGACAACAAGGACGTTATCATAGTACAACCAGCACTAGGGCCATCCTTAGGGGTTGAACCCGCAGGAACATGAAGGTGAAGCTTACTATTAGCAAAGAACTGGTTATCAGTCTCCTTTTCCTGCAAAATGATCCTGGCAACTGTATGGGCAATTTGGGCACTTTCTTTCATAATGTCGCCTAGTTGTCCGGTTACATTGAGAGACCCTTTTCCTTCTCCTTGCTCCACCAGAGACGTTTCTATATAGAGTGTTGAGCCACCCATTGAAGTCCAAGCAAGACCCATCACAACTCCAACTGGGGTCTGATCATATATGCGCTCAGCATGGAAAATAGGTTTGCCAACATAATCAGCTAGGTTTGGTGAGTCCACGACCACTTTATCTATTGTTTTACTTGTTTCACTTTCTGTAGCTTCCTCAATTTCCTGAGTATCCTGTTAAGATCACAACCACCGTAACCAAAGTTCAGTTTTATGATACAATGGTCATTAAATACTTAAACACAGATTATGTAAACCTGAAGTATAAATCATGCAACGTTGTTCACTAGCAGCTTAACAACAACAACAACAACGACGTACCCAGTGGAATCTGGGGGAGGGTAGAGTATTCACTAGCAGCTTAATTTGCAGAATTCTAAATTATTTTCTTTCAGTACAGACAAATATGAGGGGAAATATAACATCATACATATCAAAGTGTGTGTATGCACGCACCTGTATTATAAGACGAGTTTAAGCAAGCCATTCAAACATTTTGGCCCAACTTACTAAAATGAATGAGTATCAAGTATAATTAGTCAGACTAAAGAAACCTCTCAATCCCCAAAGATGTTTCTTTTAAACCACTAATCTGATTACAGTGCATATTAAACTCCAATCATGCATAGAATACCTTTTTAAGATAACAAGGCAGAATTAGTCGTACAAATGAATACCAAGTGCTTTCCTTGCTGGTTTGGTGTTATATAATTGTCAGATAAGTGACTTATTACAGTTCATCTGTTAACCACAGTTAATCAACATGACACAATAAGACAAGGTATGAAAAGACGACATCTTCTGTGCATACAAAACTAACCTATTTATATCTTAAGCATAGATAAAAGCCCTCAAATACATTGTAGCATGCATAACTGCAACCGGCAAGAATCACCTGAAGTACAACAATTAGCAAAATATATTTGCCTTTTAATATTTTCCATTTACCTGTAAATGAGTATCTTCATCAGTAGACTTCTGCATTTGGTTCACTGGAGCTTCCGGTGTTTCAGCTTCAGCAACATTTTCACAGGGCTTGTCATCATTGCTACCCTGTACCAACTTAGCTCCAGTTTGAGTTTCTTCCTTAGACTTGAATTCATCTGATCTATGGACAGATTCCGCATTTACCTCATTTACCCCCACATTCTGAGGCTCAATCTTGTCATCTTTCCTAACAAGCTTTAGAGCTATCTGGAAAGCAAGAACAGAATGTGAGAAGTATCAGAGCATGGAAATGATTTCCAAGTGTTTGTGTTGCATTTCATTAAATAACCATCACTTTTCTTCAAAAGTTCACTAGGCATCAAATAAAGACAATGCAACTTAGATGTTTCAAACAAAAGAGGACAGGTCACAGAACCTTGCGATAAATCTTTTCAATCTGCTTCTGCAGATTGCGAACACCAGCTTCTCTGCAGTAATTTTCTATTAAAGCAAGAAAAGCTGCATCAGTCACTTCAACCTGAAATAAGGAATAGCCAATATCATTAGCTTATTCAAGCAATACTTCAGGGTAACTTGCGTACATGAAAACCAGCATCAAGGTATCAATCGAAAGTACTAAAATTACATACACTAGACTCATGAATCTATTTTTGATGTTCTAGACTCCATGTAGATGATAGTGGAGCTGTGTATTTTGTCTTTATTAAGATAAAACCATAGCAATCAAGTTCCGAAATCATTTTAGGTTTCTGATTTAGATGAAAAGATGTAGTTTTATGTTTTCTGGAGCTAGTTTTCTTATACCAAACTTTTAGTCACGTGTTCCTTAATCATCAAAAATTCATCTGCAACGCTTTCTAACAATTAATATATCAGGTTACCAACTATATTTGATGCTTAGTACTGTTTCCTTAAAAGAAAGAACTCGTGGGCAGTGAGCACACGTCTTAGCACCACAGACCTGTCTGCTGCAGAGATTTCAAAAATTGGAACGGAAAAATATGCACAAACTAAACCGATAAATGAGACATGCACAGGAGATAATAAATGAGATGCAACTAGGGATGTTTCTTTGAGACATACCTGTTCAGGCTTGATCCCACATGTTTCACGAGTACTTTTTTCCAAATAATCCCTGGCTATGTGCATTTTCTCATCAGTAATGTAACCAGCGATTGCAATTACCTCCATTCTATCCAAAAGAGGATTAGGTATCATTTCTAAGACATTGGCTGTGCAGACAAACAAAACCTGCAGTCACAAAAAGGAAAAAATGAGTATCAACATGATTTCGCATTTGAAAAAGTACATGCAGATTGTTGTTCCTGTTTAAAATACAAAGGAATAGGTAACTGTATCAAACAAATAGGATTGAAAACAAGGCTTGATGGCTTGAAGGAACCTGAAGGCATCAAAGATCCGATTTGTTTTCCATTTTTGGCACGAAAAGGGATTTTATTATTGTAACTATCCTTTGGACAAGTACACAAACCTTGAGGTTGAATTGTATAAGTTCCTTCAGGTTCATACATAACTCAACATCTATAATTCAAGGTTTTGATCTTGCCTCCCTCCCCATAACCAAGTCAGATCACAATACTACCAAAACAATAGAAAGATGCTTTTCTTTTAACTCTGCCACTTGGAAATATAACACAAATATTTACCATCACGAACACATAGGAGGGTATGGAGGTCGATGATTAGGCCTACCTCTACCTATCCTCAGACCCACCATAGTCAACCTCTCAAACCTCGGACATCTGTGCATCTTTTCTTAATCATCTCAGCCTCACATCCCTCATCTTGTCCACCACAAAGGCCACTCTCACCTTGTCCAGAATATCTTCGCTCCCAATCCTATCTCATAGTGTGCCAACACATCCATCTCAACATCCTCATTTTCTCTACTTTCATCTTCTGGACATGTTAGTTCTTGATTGGCCAACACTAAGTAAACTTCAATTAGTTCAATCAATAGGTAATGTCATGGGCCGATATTTTCGTTGCATCAGCGACACACAAATAGCATGTGTGGCGCCCGTAGTCCCTCCTGACTATTGGCCAGCCTATCTAATTTCCAAGGTTTTTCGGCATGATCTGATGCCTATGGCGAAGCTTACCTTCGAGGCTTGCTTCAACTATGTGGCCTGTTTGATGTCAGTTGCCATAGCTCTGACATGCTATCAACTCTCGTTGCACATCTTCATATGTGGATGTCATCTATGCGCGCTCCCGAGATTGGCTACGGTCATACTAGTCCCTAGCCTAGACATAAGCAACGCTCTCGCATGCACAATACTATCCGAAAGCTTGACAGTTGCCTTGTGCATTCGCACGTGGCTTAAGCTTAGGACGAGTAGGGAAACATCCAATCCTTGGGGCGTTACAGGTAAATTAACTGCTATTGCTCAAAGGATGCTGCTCTAATTATCGAAAACTTATGAGGTATAGAACTGTATCCCTCATTAGTAAAGCCATCAAAGATACTTCCAACAGATAGTAGGAAAGCTCAATGCATCAACCTTTTTCCTATCGAACAGCCACCAAAAACCCATTTCCAAAGAAACCTAGTTTTTCTCAAGTATCAAGAGAACAACATTCCAGTTAGACTAATAATAATACAGTCATAAGGATTGAAAGAGAGGTCGCAGAGATATGAAATAACATACTTCCAATAACCTTTCATTATCAATCTATATAGAATAGGAGAGAAAAAAGCATTGTTAGAATGACAAGTGTCCTCACAGTAAAATTCTTATTTAAAAATTCAAAAACAAATGCTAATTCATTATTTAATTACGAGACTTCTATTTATTTTTTAATTTTTATGAATTTTGACTGCGATATTTGTAGATTTTGGCCATTTTAAGACAATTTAATAATCTATCTAATAAGGGTGCTATTCGTAGGATGCGTAGGGGTAGGGCGACTGGGCCCGATGAAATTCCGGTGGATTTTTGGAAATACACTGGCGGGCTAGGGTTGGAGTGGCTGACAAGGTTGTTTAACATCATTTTTGGGGCGGCAAAGATGCCCGATTCTTGGAGATGGAGTACGATGATTCCATTATATAAGAACAAGGGGGACATTCAAAGTTGCAACAACTATAGGGGTATCAAGTTTTTGAGTCATACTATGAAGGTTTGGGAAAGGGTGGTAGAGTGGAGGCTGAGGAGGATCATGACTATTTCCGAGAATCAGTTTGGTTTTATGTCAGGTCGCTCGACTACTGAGGCCATTCACCTAGTGAGGAGATTAGTGGAGCAGTTTAGGGAGAGGAAGAAGGATTTGCACATGGTGTTCATCGATCTCGAGAAGGCATACGACAAAGTACCAAGGGAGATCCTGTGGAGGTGCTTGGAGGCTAAAGGTGTGCCCGTAGCATATACTAGATCGATTCAGGATATGTACGACGGTGCGAAGACGCGTGTGAGGACGGTAGGAGGGGATTCAGAGCACTTTCCTGTTTTGACAGGATTGCACCAAGGATCGACTCCTAGTCCGTTTTTATTTGCCTTGGTGATGGATGTTTTGACGCGGCGTATCCAAGGGGAGGTGCCTTGGTGTATGCTATTTGCTGATGATGTGGTACTAATTGACGAGACCCGGGGAGGAGTTAATGATAAGTTGGAAGTTTGGAGACAGACCCTTGAGTCTAAAGGGTTTAGGTTGAGCAGGACTAAAACGGAGTACTTGGAATGTAAGTTTAGCGATTCGACGCACGAGGCAGAGGGGGTAGTGAAGCTGGATTCTCAGGCTATTCAGAGGAGGGGGAGTTTCAAGTATCTAGAGTCTATGATTCAGGGGAATGGCGACATTGACGAGGATGTCTCGCTCCGTATTGGTGCAAGGTGGTTGAAATGGAGGCTCGCTTCGGGAGTTCTGTGTGATAAGAAGGTGCCTCTGAAGCTCAAAGGTAAGTTCTACAGAGGGGTCGTCCGTCCGGCCATGTTATATGGGGCGGAGTGTTGGCCAGTTAAAAACTCCCACATCCAAAAGTTGAAGGTAGATGACGATGTTGCGATAGATGTGTGGACTTACCAGGAAGGATAGGGTTAGAAACGAGATTATTCAAGAAAAGTTGGGAGTGGCTTCGGTGGAGGATAAGATGCGGGAGGTGAGGTTGCGTTGGTTCGGGCATGTGACGAGGAGGTGCACAGATGCTCCAGTATGGAGGTGTGAAAGGTTGGTTGTGGATGGTTTTAGGCGGGGTAGAGGTAGGCCGAAGAAATATTGGATGGAGGTAATTAGGCATGACATGGCGCAGTTACAACTTACAGAGGACATGAGCCTTGATAGGAAGATGTGGAGGTCGCGTATTAGGGTAGAGGGTTAGTGGGTAGGAAGGAGTCCGTATTGTGTAGGAAGGTATGTTTATGTGTATCAGTGCCTGTTGTTTCTTGGGCATATTCTTGTTAGTGTTGTTTTGGAGATGTTTGTAACCCGGAATAAATAGTCTATAGTGCTACTTTGTGGGTGTCTTGCCTATTTCCGTATATAGTGATGTGCTGTCTCTTCTTCTTGTTTGTTTCTATGACTTTTGTTTGATTGTTATCTGTTCTAAGCCGGGGGTCTATCGGAAACAGCCTCTCTACTTCATCTGAGGTAGTGGTATGGACTGCGTACACTTTACCCTCCCCAGACCCCACCTGGTGGGAATACACTGGGTATGTTGTTGTAAAAGATAAAACATTATAAAATAAATTATCTAAATTTGATTTGAAAAATAAACACATTTGTTTAAAAACGAAAAACAAAATACAAAAAATAAGAAGAGAAAAGACAAATAGAGAAAATAAGAAAGAAAAAAACTAAGTAAAACTAACATAAGTGCAAGTCCCTTAATTACCCCCATTCCCCCCCCCCCCCCAAAACTAACTCACAAACACAAGCACAGTTTTGAACTTTCAACTTTTTAAAGAAAAATCACTAAAACATGTGTTTTGGCGCCTTCGTTTATAGCAAAATTGTTTTTCAGAAAACTATAAAAAATAGAAAACACGTGTTTAGGATCCTTTTTGTTAGCAATTAAAACACTAGTTTCTATCTAATGTTTTTACTTCATTAAATTTGTATTTATCCAACTAATATTAAGCAGTTTAAGTTTTGAATTTGAAATTACTTTTAACTGTTCTTCACAGTTAAAACTTTATCATGTATATCATTATCATGACACAATTACTTTCAAAAAAAATTTAACTTTGTTCTTCACCATTAAAGTTTTCCAAATGTTTTTAATGAGCAGGACACTGTAGAGATCCAGAATCAAGGATTAATAACTTTGTAAAAAAAGTAAGTTAACGATCATGATTTTGTTGTAGCAATTAAAACACTAGTTTCTATCTAATGTTTTTACTTCATTAAATTTGTATTTATCCAACTAATATTAAGCAGTTTAAGTTTTGAATTTGAAATTACTTATAACTGTTCTTCACAGTTAAAAACTTTATCATGTTTATCATTATCATGACACAATTACTTTCAAAAAAAATTTAACTTTGTTCTTCACCGTTAAAGTTTTCCAAATGTTTTTAATGAGCAGGACACTGTAGAGAAACAGAATCAAGGATTAATAACTATGTAAAAAAAGTAAGTTAACAATCATGATTTTGTTGTAATAAATCTAACACAAATTTTTTTTCTTCTTTTTACTTCTTCATCTTTTGACTTTAAGTTAACAATCATGATTTTGTTGTAATAAATCTAACACAAATTTTTTTTCTTCTTTTTACTTCTTCATCTTTTGACTTTCTCTTAAGATTATGAAGATAATAAAACACATCAATGGATGAGAGATTCAGAAATACATTGAATCTGTGAAGTTAAAAGGGAAAATGAGGAAGAAACTGTTTACTTCCTCTCTCAAATATATTCACTTTGTACTTTGGTATGTATTGTTTCTTCGCCGGCTTTCGAGTTTAGATGGTCTTATGTTTCTCTTTTTGCTTTAAATTTCAGTATTTGATGTGAATCTATCAAGTTATGCTCTTAAATTTTGAAGGTTCATTAGCAGTATGTGACTAAATTGAGGCAGTAAGCTACAATTTGAGGAAAAAAGACCATCTTCCAGCGACGAGCAAGTATTTTGCAGCACCTCTAATCACTCGATTTCCTTTTAATTTCAGTTAAAATTATTGTATTGCAATATGAAGCACTAATCAAGAGAATTTTTATTTTTTTTTAAACTTCTTTTTAGTCATTAATATTTACAGGTTTGACTATTTAATATCATTTTATAACTGTTAGAATATGAGTAGGAACAAGAATAGTTTATAGAATTCTACTTGGAAAAGGTTGTAATGCAGTGTCCTACTTGGAAAAGGATTGGACTGTAGTATCTATAAATAGGGTGTTAATGTAATAATGTAGTTACAACAATTCAATATTATTCTTCTCTTATATTTCTCACATGGTATCAGAGCCTCTACAATCTTGGTGGAGAATCAAAGAACTTCCACTGTCGGCAGGCGGCTATAACCCATCTATGTCGACCGTCTGGCCAATGATCATGTTAGCAAAAGATTGGACCACCATGCTTCTTTCTGGTGACTATTTTCTCATATTTGATTTGCATAGCACCGTGCATCTTTCTCGTGACTACTTCATCTAACCCATCTATGTCGCCCGTCTGGCCAATGATCAGGTTAGCAAAAGATTGGGCCACCGTGCTTCTTTTTGGTGACTATTTTTTCATATTTGATTTGCATAGCACCGTGCATCTTTCCCGTGACTACTTTATCATATCTAATTTGCTTAGCACCGTGCATCTCTCCGAACTACTTCTCATATTTAATTTGCGTAGTACCGTGCATCTTTCCGGACTACTTTCTCATATCTGAGTTGCATAGCACCGTGCGTCTTTCCGATGATTCCTCAGATCTGATTTGCGTAGTTTCGGCATCTTTTCGGTGACACCTCAGATCTGATTTGCGTAGGGTCATGCCATCATTTCGACCCAACCCATATAATTTCTCTTTTTCAGAAGAGTCGTGCCGCATTCCGACCCTATCCATATAATTTTTCTTGTCCAGTAGGGTCGTGCCATCATTTCGATCCTACCCATATATTTTCTGTCTTCCAGTAAGGTCGTGCCATCATTCCAACCCTACCCATATAATTTTTTCTCCGATTGTGACCACTTTTCAACTGTCAAATCTAATAATCCGACGCGTGAGCATGTTCCGGCCAGTTTTTCGGTGATTTTTCTGATTAAGATCTACTCATCTCTTGATTTCGAGATGACCCATATATTACCAGTTTCCGGCAATTTTCCAGCGACAAATCGACTTTCTGGTGACATTTACTACTTTTCCGATCACTTTTTCTATTTGTTCCTTTTCAACTGTGATCGCCCAGACGTCCCGAGCAGTCCTTACCAGTTTTCTTGCAGATATCTTCACCAAGTCCCTCACTAATCCTCGTATTACTTACATCTATAACAAGCTCGGTACATACGACTTGTATGCACCAGCTTGGGGGGAGTGTTAGAATATGAGTAGGAACATGAATAGTTTATAGAATTCTAATTGAAAAAGAATTGTAATGTAGTGTGTCAATGTAATAATGTAGTTACAACAATTCAATATAATTCTTCTCTTATATTTCTTATAAGTATATTTGATAGTAACATAAAAATAGCCATAATTATATTTTGTACTGATAAATCCAGTAGTGTTGGTAAAAAAAAAAAAGTATCAATATCAACAATGGTAAACATATAACAATAATAAATGTACCAAAAAGTGATTTTCAATTTGGTGAGTGACTTAGATTTTTACGGCTATATTGTTTTTTTCAATTTTTTTGATCATTTTTTCTTTTGTAGGACTGATGAAGTTCTTAACGAACTCAATTCTGGAAAATCCTTTGCTGTTGATTCGATGGAATTTTTCACTTTAGGTGTCAATGGAAATTAACTTACTTTATTAAGCAATAATTTTGTATTCTTCTCTTATATTTCTTACTTTAGGTGATATTGTTTCTCTGTATAGCTGAATATCGACATTTAACTCCACCTATATGTATAACATCTTCCTTGGAGAAAATTTTCAGTCTACGTCTTTTTTCCGATGCAATAAGGTCTTTTATCTTTCTGAAAGCTGGAAAGCTGGATTTTGTCAGTTTGACTGCTTGACCGACGTACGTCTCGCCGGAGTTCACCGCCCCCACCGTCGACCCTCAAACCCTAAACCCTAAACCGCCGAACACAAGCGACCACCGCCTACCATCTCCGGCGACCTCTTCTCCAGTGACCTTCGTCTCCACTGACCTCATCTCCGGTGATCCAAATCTTGCTTAGTCCGGCGATCCCTTTCTTTTCCGAGCTTGATTCGATCGACAACCCTCTTTCTTTTTCAGATCCGGCAACCATCTTTCTCTCTCCAATCGGATTTTCCACCGTCGACCACCTCGCTTTCCGGCGAAGTCGACCGAAAATCTCGCCGGAAACAACACTTTAGTCTTTTTTGTTGTGCTTTCTTTCTTTTATAGGCTCTTCCTGATTCAATGTCCCTCCGGCCAGCAGCTAGAATGACACGCAGCAGCCCCGGCAACAAATTCAGGCAACTAATTTCATCATCAAATTGCCGGAACTCAACAACTCGACTGAGTTTCAGGTGAACGCTGCATTCATATCGGATTAGGTGCACTCGCTCCTCTCATCTAGCTCTTGTAGGTTTCTTGTTTGTTGGTTGCTTGTTTCTTGTTTGTTGGTGACTGATAGCTCCTATTGCATCCATAGTGGTATCTCTGTCTATTGATTCCTCGCCTGTGATTATTCGAATCGTTGTTTTTGTTTCTCTGTGGCGTTGTTGTAGTTAGTGGGGAGACGCATATTTTTTGGTGTTGCCTGTTTCAAGTGCCATTACTGTTTTTATTCTAGTTTGTGGTGATTCCTGATTTTGTCCTGTAGATTTTTGTTTGTCTTCCTTAGCTTATAGTTGTCACAGATTCACACTTCTTTACTGATTAAGCCTTGCCTATTTGTTTTTTAGCCTTACCTATCTGCGCGCCTTATTATTTCCTTCTCTTATTGAGTAGTGGTTTTGGTGGTCGATGGTAGACTAGGGTCATGTCATAGGTCGGGGTTGGAGTCGGGATCGGGGTCCACGGGGAGGTCTGGGTATGGGTCATGTTGTAGGTTAGGGTCGAGCTCGGGGTTGGGGGTGAAGGGTAGTAGGGCTAAGTGGGATAAGGGAGCCTATAGGTTGAGAGTTGGGTCTTGAAACATAGGAACTCTTCAAGGTAAATCTATAGAGCTCGTGAAGATTCCTAGGAAGAGGAGGATTAGTATAGCTTGTATCCAGGAAACCAATTGGATAGGGTCTAAGGTGAAGGATGTAGACGGGTATAAGTTGTGGTACTCTGATAACATGAGGCATAGGAATGGGATAGGTATCTTAGTAGATGAAGAGCTTAGGAGGCAGGTGGTGGAGGTTAAGCGGGTTAGCGATAGATTGATGTCGATTAAGTTGGTCATTAGAGAGTCTACATGGAACGTTATTAGTGCCTATGCTCCGCAAGTAGGCTTGGATGAGGAGGAGAAGAAGAGCTTTTGGGAGATTCTGGATGAGGTGGTGAGAAGCGTTCCGTGCACCGAGAAGCTTTTCGTAGGAGGTGATTTCAATGGGCATATCGAGTCATTATCGAGAGGCTATGAAGATGTGCATAGAGGATTCGGTTTCAGGGAAAGGAATGAAGGAGGAGCCTCACTTTTGGATTTTGCTAGGGCCTTTGGTTTGGTGGTAGCGAATTTGAGCTTCCCGAAGAAGGAGGAGCACCTTATTACCTTTCGTAGTTCGATGGCCAAGACTCAAATAGACTTTTTGCTCCTTAGGAATGGTGATAGAGTGCTATGTAAAGATTGCAAGTTCATACCTAGCGATAATCTTTCGACCCAACATAAGCTTCTGGTGATGGACTAGGAAATCAAGAAGGGCAGAAAGAAGAGGGATGTAGAGGATCGACCCAGGATTACGTGGGGTAGCTTGACTTTGACCAGTGCTTTGGAGATAGGGGTGAAGTTGACGACTATGGGGGCTTGGGAGAGTAGAGGGGATGTGGATAGTATATGGGAGACGACTGCCAGTTACATCAGGGAGACAGCTAGAGAGGTGTTGGGTGTCTCGAGAGGATGATCTGGCAAGCACCGGGGGACTGGTGGTGTAACGAAGAAGTTAAGAGGAAGGTGGCTTATGTGAAGTTGGTAGAGAACAGGGATGACGAGGAGAAGCGGATGAATAGGGAGGAGTATAAGTTAGCCAGGAAAGAGGCTAAGTTAAGGGAGGAGTATAAGTTAGCCAGGAAAGAGGCTAAGTTAGCAGTTACAGCGGCTAAGACAACAGCTTTCGAGAGCTTTTATGCGGCTTTAGAGAAGAAGGGTGGGGATAAGAAGTTGTATAGGCTTGCCAAGGCTAGGGAGCGAAATGCCCATGACCTTGACCAAGTGAAGTGCATCAAGGGTGAGGATGGCAGAGTGTTGGTGGATGACACCCTCATTAGGAGGAGGTGGCAGTCTTATTTTCATAGACTTTTGAACGACAAACGGGTCGAAGGTTTAGTGCTGGGGGACTTGGAGCACTCAGAGAGGTGTCACGATTACGGTTATTGTAGGCGTATTAAGGTTGAGGAGGTCAAGGGTGCTATTCGTAGGATGCGTAGGGGTAAAGCGACTGGGCCAGAAGAGATTTTAGGGGATTTTTGGAAGAGCATTGGCGGGGCAGGTATGGAGTGGCTGACAAAGTTGTTTGACATCATTTTTAAGACGACGAAGATGCCGGAAGCTTAGAGATGGAGTACTATGATTCCTTTATATAAGAACAAGGGGGACATTCAGAGTTGCAACAACTATAGGGGTATCAAGTTGTTGAGTCATACTATGAAGGTGTGGGAAAGAGTGGTAGAGTTGAGACTGACGAGGATTGTGACTATTTCTGAGAACCAGTTTGGTTTCATGCTAGATCGCTCGACTACTGAAGTCATTCATCTTGTGAGAAGATTAGTGGAGCAGTATAGGGAGAGGAAGAAGGACTTGCACATGGTATTCATCGATCTTGAGAAGGCGTACGACAAAGTCCCAGGGAGGTTCTGTGGAGATGCTTGGAGGTTAGAGGTGTGCTTGTGGCGTACACTAGGTCGATTCAGGACATGTACGGCGGAGCGAAGACTCGTGTGAGGACGGTAGGAGGAGATTCAGAGCACTTTCCTGTTTTGACAGGGTTGCACCAGGGATCAACTCTTAGTCTATTCTTATTCGCCTTGGTGATGGATGTATTGACATGGAATATTCAAGGAGAGGTACCATGGTGTATGTTATTTGCTGATGATGTAGTGCTTATTGACGAGTCCCGGAGAGGAGTTAATGATAAGTTGGAGGTTTGTAAACAGACCCTAGAGTCTAAAGGGTTTAGGTTGAGCAAGACCAAGACGGAGTACTTGGAGTGTAAGTTCAGTGATTTGACGCATGAGACTGATATGGTGGTGGAGCTGAATTCTCAGGCTATTCGGAAGAGGGATAGTTTCAAGTATCTTGGGTCTATGATTCAGGGGAAGTGAAAGATTGACGAGGATGTCATGCACTGTATTGGTGCAGGGTGATTGAAATGGAGGCTCGCTTCAGGAGTCTTGTGTGATAAGAAGGTGCCTCTTAAGCTTAAAGGTAAGTTCTACAGAGTTGCAGTCCGGCCGGCTATGTTGTATGGAGCGGAGTGTTGGACAGTTAAGAACTCTCACATCCAAAAGTTGAAGGTGGCAGAGATGAGGATGTTGAGATGGATGTGCGAACTTACTAAGAGGGATAGGGTTAGAAATGAGATTATTCGAGAGAAGGTGGGAGTAGCTTCGGTGGAAGATAAGATGCGGGAAGTGAGGTTGAGATGGTTTGGGCATGTGATGAGGCGGTACATGGATGCCCCAGTACGGAGGTGTGAGAGGCTCGCTATGGATGGTTTCAGACGGGATAGAGGTAGGCCGAAGAAATATTGGAGGGAAGTTACTAGGCATGACATGGAGCAGTTACAGCTTACAAAGGACATGATCCTTGATAGGCAGGTGTGGAGGACGCGGATTAGGTAGAGGGTTAGTGGGTAGGAGTGCGTCCTTACTAGTAGGGAGGAGTGCTTTGTTTGTCGATGTACCTGTAGTCATAGTGTTATACCTGTGTCTTGTAGTTTCTTGTTCGTGGTGTTTTGGTGATGTTTGTGATTTCGAAAAGATAGTTCATAGCATTACTCTGTGGGTGTTTTGTTTCTTTTATCTAGTGGTGTGTTACCCCATTTTGTTATTTGTTTTTATGTTTTCTGCTTGTTATACTGTTATTTGTCCTGAGCCGGGAGTCTATCGGAAACAGCCTCTCTACTTCATCTGAGGTAGTGGTATGGACTGCGTACACTTTACCCTCCCCAGATGTGGGAAAATATTGGGTATGTTGTTGTTGTATTTGTACTGAATAGTCAAATGATTATTCTTCCATGTTGGCCTTCTAATAAATAATCGTGGATCATATGGTTTAAATTTTCAATTGATAATTGATAAAATAATAAAAATCTTTATATAATCAAGCAAATAAGATAATAATTTTTTCTAACACTTTCCGCGCATCGCGCGGGCACATATACTAGTAGACAATAAAAGAGAATGTCCGGTCATGAAACTATTAACAAACTTAGCTGAGATAAAAGCAAAAGCAAATATAAAAATAAGAGAGGAAATCAAAAAAGTGAAAGAGCATAATGATATTAGATATTTGCAAGATTTTACTATCACATTAGCCCCCATTCATCAAATGGTTTTAGAGGTATTGCACAAGGGCCAATCAACAGCCACAATAATCTGATAAGTGAACCTGGAAACAACTAACCTTTGATAAATCAATAGGGACATCAAGATAATGATCCAAGAAATTTGCATTCTGTTCTGGATCAAGAAGCTCCAACATAGCACTTGCTGGATCACCAGCATGTCCCCTTCCCAGCTGCCATAGACGCAAAATACAGGGCCATTACTGAAATAAATCTATAATTATCCACATTTTTTCAATCATTAGATTTGCAGAAGAAATCCAAGCAAATACACAATAAGCTCATGCTCAAAAATTCTTTCTTGTGGTCATTAGACATAAAGAGATTAAATAGTGAAAAAGAACCTAGACATCTCTCATAGTCAAAGACATACAACTGAAGTAGTAACTCTGCAAACCATAAATACCTTATCAATTTCATCTATCAAAACAAGAGGATTAGCTGTTCCCACACTTTTTAAACATTGCACCATCTTCCCCGGCATGGCACCAATATAAGTTCGTCGATGTCCCTTGATGTGCATTCCAAAGTTAGTCATGAAAATTAAAGATTCTGTGCACCACAAAAAACGCTGTTTGAGCTGGTCAGATCTTTCCATACCTTTATTTCAGCAACATCAGACAACCCTCCAACAGAAAATCTGTAGAACTTGCGGTTCAATGCACGTGCAATGGAACGACCTATACTGGTTTTGCCCACTCCAGGAGGGCCAGAGAGGCATATGATTTTCCCTGTTCAAACGAACCTGAGCAATGAGTCTGTTTCTAGTTCCTGACTCGCATTCATAAATTAAAACGAAATAAAACAGGTGCAGCACACGTGAAAGATAATATCAGTAGCGAATTAATATAATCAATTGAATCTGATATTGTCCTAGCTATGGTGGAAGGACTTTTTTCTAGAGTCTAATCTACCCTTCGTCTTTGGATTATATTGTTAATTCCCATACAAGTATCTGTTTTTTCTCGACTATTCATAGTTCTCAAAGACTGTCCTCTACAATAACCACATCTTGAGTTCAATGTTGTAAAGATATATCAATTCCCCAGTAGACTCCAGACAATCAATGTTTTTGAACCTTTTGTGGACATTGGCCATCTTGTGAAAAAAATTGTGTTCATATGCCTTGTTCAACCATAGCACCCAGGATCATTGTCTCCAAGCAATTTCCTGAAATCTGGCTGTCTCTTCAAATTCTACAGAGAGATTTGACTTTGAGAAATTCATCATCAGAGAGACACCTCAACTCTTGTATTTTGTCAAAGATTGCTCACTTAGTTAGGAGTGAGAGAAATATAATAGAAGAATATTATTGAATTGTTGTATCTACATTATTACACTAAGACCACAATTATAAACACTACATTCCAATCCTTTTCCAAGTAGGATTCTATATACTATTCTTGTTCCTACTCCAATTCTAACACTCCCCCTCAAGCTGGTGCATACAGGTCATATGTACCGAGCTTGTTATAGATGTAATTAATACAAGGACCAGTAAGAGATTTGGTGAAGATATCTGCAAGAAAACTGGTAAGGATAGGTTGGGACGTCTGGGCGACCTCAGTTGAAAATGAACAAACTGAAAAAGCAGTCGGAAAGTAGTAAACGTCGCCAGAAAGTCGATCTGTCGCTGGACAATTGCCGGAAATTGGTATAGAATATATGGGTCATCTCGAAATCAAGAGACAAATAGATCTTGAACAAGAAAGTCGCCGAAAAACTGGCCAGAACAGGCTCAAGCGTTGGCGCGTGCAGGCACGTGGGAGGTCGATTCATCGTGGCGTTGGTTGGGGTTTGGTCGCAGGGAGACACTTAACCTCTTAGTGGTGTTGGTTTTCACACAACACTAACAGAAAGTGAAACTACGTAAATCAAATCTGAGGAGTCACCAAAAAGACCGAAAAGACTCACAAAACTACGCAAATCAAATCTGAGTCGTCACCGGAAAGACGCACGGTGCTATACAAATCAGATATGAGAAAGTAGTCCGGAAAGATGTACGGTGCTACGCAAATTAGATATGAGAAAGTAATCACCAGAAAGATAGATGCTACCCAAATTAGATATGAGAAAGTAGTCACCGAAAAGATGCACGGTGCTACGCAAATTAGATATGAGAAATTAGTCACCGTAAAGATGCACGGTGCTATTAGATATGAGAAGACACCGAAAAGAAGCACGATGGCCCAACTTTTGCTAACATAATCATTGGCCAGACGGGCTGCGGAAGCTTTTTTTTCATTCTCTACCAAGATCGTAGAGGCTCTCATACCGTGTGAGAAATATAATAGAAGAATATTATTGATTGTTGTATCTACACTATTACACTGAGCACCTATTTATAGACACTACATTCCAATCCTTTTCCAAGTAGGATTCTATATACTATTCTTGTTCCTACTCCAATACTAACAAGGAGTATCAGCTCTCTTTCACGAATTACCATAATTTGTTGAATTCCATCCTTTCAAGTTTAGACTTATCTTTGAGCAGATTATACTTAGTTGCAAAATTGGAATTAGGTTTGTCTGTATCTATGAAAGATTTAACACCCTCTACTTTTGGGCTAGCGTTTGACTCATACGACATGATTAACTCGAACGGACTCTGGGAAATATGGTTGTGCTCAGGCTTGGAGATTAGATTCTGTGTGCAAAATGGGAAGGTCCAAGGTTTGAAGTTAATAGAAATAGAAAAGATGCAAGTTGTTGCAGCAATGCCAGATATGGGCTGCAAAAGTGACATGCGAACCGTATGTGTAGCCGTGGGTGGAAGGAAATATTATGCCTTAATAAACGAGGTACGAAACCAACATAAGAGACGCATATGTGGCTTATCGTCCGTATGTCACCATATGTTAAGACCTAGGAAGGGTAAAATTTGATGCTTTAGGTGTTCATGCACTAAACAAGATACGGACTGCATGTTGGACATACAGTCGCCAAAAACCACCGATTATGGACCGAATGTTATACCGTATTGAAAGTGGCCAAAAATCTAGCTACCCGAATTCTTTATGTTGAGGTACGGAAGGCCACTTACGGCCGCAACTGGAGGATACGGCTCATATGTCCAGTCCACCATGGGTGAAAAGGGAAATTCAAGGGCCGCATGTGGATTGTACAGCATGCATGTCAAATCGTATGTGACACACACACTTTAATGAAATCTAGGGTATGGCCAACATATTGACCGCATGTGGTGTACGGTTCATATGTGGCCATCGTATGTCAACCTGAATGGTGCCTATAATTACGCGAAATTTGATTTCAAACTCATTTTTCTCACTCCACTCGACTTCAATTGTCCCTCTCACTCTCCACTTATTCCTACTTGAGGTAAGTAATTCTTAAGCTTTCCATGGTTATTCCATCACCGATTACGTTATTTTACATCGATTCTTATCCAAATTCTGGATAAATCAAGGATTTTGCTTCAAAAGGGTTCTAAGGAAGAAATTGGAGTTTCTCACCAACTAAGGCAAGCACTTCCTCCTACCTTCTCGCATGGATATATTTAGGCATTTTAAGAGTGATTAAAGGTCAGAACTCATGGGATGATGATCGAACTCCATGAGTTCATGTCACAACGACTGCATGTAGGGCGTGGGGTTCTTTGGAGCTTGGTGGAGTTCGAGGATTGGTTGGTTGGCCCCGTAGGAGGTTTATGGGTCGTTGTTGACTAGGAGAGAGAAAAGGTGCGAAGAAGCGCCATTGTTAGGGCATTTCAATTCTTAAAACTCATCGAGTGCTTGGTAGATTGCCCATATGGCTTAGGCTTAACTTCTAGATGTTAACATGAGTTCCAGTTATCGTCGTTCTTGTAGATTAAGATTTTAAGAGCGGATTGATCCGTTGTAATAATTGTGCAGTTGGGAATTGAGGTACGTAAGGCTAAACCCTCTCTACTCCCGCTATGGCATGACCTCCCAATCCAATGTTTCCCTCATCTATGAGTTCATGAGATCCCAAGCCGTGAAATGAATGAGTTTCTTACGATGTCTCTTCAATGATCGTGTACTTTCTTAGTTGTTGCATCCATTGATTTAAGAACACTAGATCATAAATTTGAAGTACAATATTTCGGCAACCAAGTCCACACATTGAAGTTGAATAGGTCTATGGTCAAACACAAATCTAGGTAAAATAGATTATTTGAAATTTCCAGATTTTTCATCCCCCTCTATAGAGAACAGAAATCTATCAATCCTAGAAGCAATTCCGTGGTTTTTCCTGTCATCCATGTGTAAGATTCCCCAAATAAAGGGGATCAATCAGTTCGAGGTTATTAATGATCTTTGAAAAATTAGACATGGCGTTAGAATGCGTATTATGCTCCTTTTATCGAAATACCTAGTAGTATAGAAAACACCACACACCATCCCCGAGATATAAACTTTTGTGCCCCGTAAGTTCCTACCAAAGCTCCTTTCTATTTTATAGGTTGAAGCATGCATCCCAGTAATAAACCAGGTGAAGTTTTGAGCTAGGACTATCATCTTGCATAAATTGACTATTGACCAATGCATACTAGTCCGCATCCATCACTCTCTTCTCCTATGTTATTAATATGCCCCCTCTACTTCCACTTGATTCTTGATAAAAATAACTGACCAGCTAGATCCCTATAATTGTGGTACTATGCTGCTCACATCACCATCTAATTTAGTATTTTGTAGAACAACTACTTCTGCCTTCCATCTAATTATCAGTGCTTTCACAACAAGCCTTAAGACATTTGTGTCACTATAAATCAAGAAATTTTTACGTATGATAGTTAGGGAAAAATAATTACCCGTTTTAGCCCATATTTGAGTTTATTATCCTATTTAGCCATCACCAGCTTCATCAAGAGCAATTACTAGGTGGGTTCAAATAGAGAATGTCAAGCTTTAACAATCAGCTATAAAGATAGTTCAGGTGCAGATAAATGGAAAGGTTTGAAAAATACGGATTTAATGATTGCACAAAAACAAACTTTGGCAATAGCATTTTGAAAATATAACTCGAGCATGGTCCAACCTTGGTCGTCTTCTGTACTTCATGGTTTTCAAGGACAGCTTTGATTTTGGGTAGCATTGATATTGCATTGTTGGTAGTAATGCATTTGATGTGATCAGGATTTTCATCTTTTGGTACTTCGAAACTGATTGAGGGTGATACTCATATTCATCATTACAAATCTAAATATTGTTGGGTGAATTAAAGTGAAAAATTAAAAACTCCATTGTTGTTCTTAAATGCTTAAGAATTCACAAATGGGTTTTGGATTTGATGAAATTTTTATATGAATGTGGTTCGCTAGGGGTGTCATTTCAAAATTGTGTCTAAAATTTGAAGCTATTCGAAAAAAGATTTGACCCATTTCTGATGGAGTTACGTAGTTGAAGTTTGTAGGGAGACAGAACCCAAATATTTGTACAAGTTCGTATAATTTTGTATAAGAATGTAAAAGTGTATAAAAATACCTCTCATACACTATTATACACATTTATACAAAGTTGATACATTGTCTACAGTAAGTGTATAATATTGATACCATGTGTATAAAGATTGTTGCGAAAAAAATGTTGGTTGTGCGTAGGTCTGTGCACGAATCGATTCGGTTCGATTTTGGCCATCATCGAATTAAAATTTCAAATTTCAATTTGTTAAAATCCTCATCCTAACTCGATCTGTTCTAGGTCAAATTCTATTCAATTTTTTTTATTTGGATTTGGTTTTACGAATCGATTTTGTTCGATTTAGATATTTCAACAAGCAACTAGTTTCATAATTCCTTATCTTGCCGGTGAAACAGAGAAGGAATTAACGATTATATCAATAAATTTCAAATAAGAAAACAACTCCTTACCTTGCTGGTGAAAGAGTGAGAGTGTGAGACTGAGAAATATCAAAATGAGATGGTTTGTAAATCGAAGTGAGAGTAGAATATTGGAAATTTGGGAGTGAAAGAGTGAGATTGAGATAATTGGAAGAAAAATGGATGAAGAGACGTCTGCAAATATATAAAGAGAGAGACGCATTATGTTTGTAAATTGAAAGAGTCTAGATTTGGGCCTGGGTTATACCTAGTTACCTACCGTATATACGCCGTCTATAGGAATAACACCCAACCATATCCAAATCGAGAAAACCGCAATCTTTTAAAATTGAATTTGTACATCAATTCAAATTGTATAATCCAAATTGCTTTGAATCGATTCGAAAGTTTGAGTTGATCTGATTTGTGCACAGCCCCTGTGGGCTGTGCAAGGGTAAACTAAAAATATGGCTACAGGAGTGTAATATTTTGTGTTGGACAGTATATTTTTGAAAAAAAAATCCATAAATCAATTCATTAAAGAAAAAATGAGAATTTTAAAGTCAAAATGTTTACAATATACCCAATATAATCCCACAACTGGGGTCTGGTCGAGTGGGCTGATCACAGACCTTACCCCTATCTTTGTGGGTTAGAAAGGTTGTTTCACAACTCAAGGAAAAAGTTTTTCAGAACAAGATTTGAAAGAAATGCAAGAGTAAAAGCTATGATGAAAATGTTGGCGAAAGAAAGTATTAATAGTAAAAATATCATGAATAACCAAAGTAGAGGATACAGCAGAAGTAATAAAATCAAAAAATAAGATAATGCTAGCACAACAACAATAATACTGGTAATGGAACAGATAGGTGCTCCAAACTAGAACCTTGCTCTACCACTTGGAAGAGAGAAAACGCTCAACTACCTCCTAACCATCTACCCTAATCCTAGACCGACATGCTCTCCAATCTAGGGCTATGTCCTCCGTGAGCTGAAGATGTGTCATGTTCTGTCTAATCCCCTCGCCCCAATTCTTCCACAGTCTACCTCTGCCTCTCCTCAAACCTATCACCGCCAACCTTTCGCACCTCCTCAATAAGGTATTTGTGTTCCTTCCTCTTCACATGCCCAAACTATCTCAACCTCGCTTCCTGCATCTTGTCCACCACGAAGGCTACTCCCACCTTTCACCATATCTCTTCGTTGCTAATCCTATCTCTTCTAGTATGCCCACACATTCATCTAAGCATCCTCATTCTGCTACCTTCATCTTCTGAACATGTGAACTCTTGACTCGCCAACTCTCTATCCCGTACAATATGGCTGGTTTAACAAACACTCTATAGAATTTATCTTTAAGTCTCGGTGACACATTCTTTATCACATAGGACACCAAATGCGAGCCTCCATCTCAA
Source organism: Capsicum rhomboideum (assembly GCA_031232105.1). NCBI lineage: Eukaryota > Viridiplantae > Streptophyta > Magnoliopsida > Solanales > Solanaceae > Capsicum > Capsicum rhomboideum. Next base: position 50,123,502 of record CP124710.1, on the reverse strand, counting down.
AAATTTTATAAATATAAAAAGGTGACGTTCTTTACAGGACAGACTAAAAAGGAAAGTGTCACGGTTTGGGACAAAGGGAGTATATGATTATGGCTAAATCTTGTAAAACTAAAGATGTAAAGAAAATGAGAGTCATTCTTTTCCCAAAAAAAAAAAAAAAAAGCCATTTACCAACCTTGTGAGGTTCCTCTGAGTTTTCCCACAGCAATAAACTCCAAGATCCTTTCCTTAACATCAGTTAACCCATAGTGGTCTTCATCAAGAATTTTTTCTGCCCGTAGTACATCAAAGTTCTCATCACTGCATTTTGAATCACACAAGAAGAAAAATTTTAGGACCCAATTGCTAACAATCATGGCAGAGAACAAAACTATAAAGCCAGGTCCAGCACCATCAGCAAACATGGACTATAACAAATCAAGCTCCCAACTTATCCTACATAAGGAGTTCATCATCAGTAATATCCTAAGACCCTGGAATCTGGATAAACTCATAAACTGGGACGCCAAGGAAGCATCACCAATGACAGAAGCATGACATGTGAGTACCCAGATAAGGAACAGAAGGAGAAAGAGAAGTTGAGAGATGACTAACTATTACACAATAGAAATATAGGCAAGTCAAATCATTATGCACTAAGGTTAACTCGGAAGCCTAGCAAATTTTCAAAGAATAATGTTTTTACTTCTCACTAAAGGAAGAGTGTTAACAATGTACTTGATGTCATGCCTACCTACATGATGTCTTTATTTCCAATCCATGCAAGTGTTGTGAAGAGAATGGATGCACTTAGAAGGAAAAAATTACACTGCTTTTTGCAGTCCAGTTTATAAATATATAAATATGGTACCTTCTCAAAAAATAATCACATATTCCATTTTGTTACTTCGTTAAGTCAGCTTCTCTCAAACAGATTCCATTATTACAGCTAATCTAGGATATAGATAACACCAGTAGAATTGAACCCAAGACAATATAAGATACAACAGACAGTCAAGATAGGCAACAAACCTGTAACTACCCCATGGCAAGGCAGTCAACCAATCAAGATAATTACGTGTTACGTTAAATTCACTTGAACTAGCTTCCAATAGTTGCAGTTTTGTAAGTTCTTCTTCAATGACTTGCATGACATGAGCCGGTATCTTTTCTTTATTAGGCTCTAGCCTTTCCCTAAACTTTGCTGCAGTAATAAACAAAGGTAAGTGCCACACCATTAGATGTAATAAAAAGGAAACAACAAACTTTATGGCCAACCCCTTAAAGCAAACCTAATAATAAGGTAATTTCTTCTCTCAGCTTCAAACCAAAACCAAAACCAGGTCCATACAAAATGTTGCAAAGTGTATCTTTACTATATCTTTTTGTAAAACTGTAAATTATTAACAAATGAAAGAACGAAAACCACATATTAGAGTACGTGTAATGTTCATTATCACAAAAAAACGTGGAAGAAGCACCTCCATAAGTATTACGTTCCTCAACAGAAGCAAAAGGGAGAAGAGAGAGTGCATGACGGAGAAAGCAACTAGGCTTCTAAAAATGGAAGTGAAGGAGAAGGATAAATCTGAATCATGAGCAGTCCATAACTTGAATAAACGACACTCTCGTGCTTACGTCGCAAAATGTGGCCTTCCATTAAATCCATGTTGAAGTAACTTTGTGAAAATTACCAAATATGGTAGAAAGTAACCTTTCGGATACGAAGTTGAATGATTCAAAATATTGTCTCATCAAGTTCTTTAGTGAAAAGACAAAAGTAACCCCTCATAAATACTTATGTATTTTAACCTATCAAATATTTCGAATGTTTTAAAATAATTTTCGAAGGCGTGTCAATAAAGTTGGTTGGACTGTGTATAACGAAAAAATTCAACCTTCAACTTTCTATCGGTAAAAGTCAATAGTTGCCTGAACGCTATGCATGCTTCTAGTGGCGAGTCAATTGTAAAAAGTAAAAACAAGATATAACTCTTACAAGAGAAATGACAAAATTGCAAATGGTTTGTTTTTGCTACTACTACAAGGAAATATACAAGGGCAGTATAAGATTTTTCATTGGCCACACGGGAAAACATGTCTGGCCATAATAAATTCATAAAAAACATTATCCATTTCAGTAATAATTAAGAGAAAACAAACCAGAAAGAGCTGTTTTATCATCCGTCTCCAAACCTAGTTCCTGCAATAAGGAACTCAAAATCACAGTCATACTGAAAATGCCTGTTTGACAATGCAAGTTTCTTGAAAAGAAACTCTTTCATTCAAAACAATGAATCAGAAGCTCAACATACATAGGAATAAACATATGTAAGTTTAACTAAGTTTAAGGATGATAACATATAAAAAAACTGCACATAATCCACATGCCTTCTTTATGGCCTTTAATTGTTCATTCAACAAATAACGGCGTTGCTCTCCACTTATTTTTTCTTCAATTGCTTTTGCTATTGATTCCTACAGAAAACAAAGAAGACGTAAATTTCTAAATGCATGCATAACTATTCAAAGTTCTGACGTGAATTTCTAAATGCATGCATAACTATTCAAAGTTCTTGTATGCATCTTGACGTGCATTTACCTGAATCTTACTGATCTCCATTTCCTTCTTCACTATTTCGAGAGTAAGTTGTAGCCGTTTATGCACCTGATGCATGTATTATGAGGTTAACTATGAAACAACATACAAGAGACATTCACTTAATCATATGTACACACTACATTTTGATCCCTCAGTGGACAAACGGGAGATCCCTGGTGAAGATTGCTTCTAATGATCAGGAAATCAAAAGAACAAAAAACATTGTTACATTTTCAACACTCCGGATAGGCGGAAGGATCTACGTCCATTGCTTCCAATGATCAGGAAATCAAAAGAACAAAAAACATTGTTATATTTTCAACACTCCGGATAGGCGGAAGGATCAACGTCCATTGCTTCCAATGATCAGGAAATCAAAAATACAAAAAAACATTGTTATATTTTCAATATTCCGGATAGGCAGAAGGATCTATGTCCATTGCTTCCAATGATCAGGAAATAAAAAATACAAAAAACATTGTTATATTTTCAACACTCCGGACAGGTGGATCTATGTCCATCCCCACCTTCCTTGTCCACCGATTGGTATCTACCTATCTATGTACTGACACAAGTGCACATACAGAAAATGGTATGTATCTAACTTCTTGAACCACAGGAACTTACGTCTAGCTCTTCAAGCACTTGCTGGCATTGTATCTGGTTGGCTCCAGATATTGCTGCTCCAAAATCTGCTAACCTTGCATAATTGAAATCACCAATATGCTGCAGATTCAAGAAGTTAGAATATTGAACGGTGACAAACCTAGTAATGCTCATGCAATACATAAAGAAGACAGAGATCTATTGGTTGAATCATTACATAGGCAATAATAATAAAAGAGCTTCTATCTTAATCACACCAAAAAATTACAAGAAATCCTTCCGAGTATTTTCTGTTTCTTCAAGGAGTAGAGAGGATGGGTGCAATGACCCAGTGGGGTCTGGCCAGCTGTGCTTTGCGATCGCGTGGAGGACCATCGCGATCGTGATGGTCAACTCCAGTGGGGTCCCGCGATCACGACAGGGGTCCCGCAAACGAGAACAAGGGACCCCTGGCAGTATAAATTCCAGACTTCGAAATTTTCAGCCATTTTATCCGAAATTTTGATCTCTAGAGCTGGTGCGAGCAAGATTCTTGTGGATTTTCCATCACATTGAGCTTGGGTAAGTTCCTCCTACTCCCCCTCGTAATTTTCCCGTTAAATTTCGTTCTAATTTCTCGTAAAATCCGAATTTCATTCTTCGATTTTGGGGACAGCCATTTTGAGCCTCAAACAGGTCCCTTTCTAGCCCAAATTTCAGGCATGAATTTCTTATCCTACGGGTGAGGTAATTGCGGAATTAATTTCCCATTCCGTTGTCAGGCACCGAGGGTCGGTATTCTAACCCGATTTTCAGTCTGAATTATAAATTTACAATATGGATGTCGATATTCTCGTCTTAACGAGTGGGTTATGAATTTGATAGCGTGGCAGCATTCTGAGGCCCTACGGAAAGGAAAAGTGACTCTGTGACGGTTCGAGTTGCGGTTTCGGCCTTGAGATAGGTTACGACTTCCATCTTTTAGAGTTAGCTCGATTAAGTAGTATATCTTATGAATTGCATGTTGGTCAGGAGATTTGTAGGGTAGGCTTTGGTTTATTTCCATAGTTCTGACTTATTGGCCTATTTCGGTAACCTTAGAGTAGGATAATTGCTCGAGCCTTAGATTAGGGTGTTTATTATCGTATAAGAATTAGATTAGAGATCCTTAGGGTAGGTGTGGAGTAAGATTTTGTGGTAGAGCGGGTTCTTATCGATCGGTTCTCCCTTTTTTTTGCTTTTATTTCGATATTTTTCTTCTTTTATGAAATTGTGGGCCCGAGGCCGTGAATTTGGACTGGCTAAACTCCAGGTTAGTATGATTATGGCATGGAGGGTGGTTTTACCCTATTGTGTGAATACATACACTTGTGTTGACATGCATACATCCATATGCTTGTATACACGGATTTTGGTACGACCCCGAGGGAACATACTGATTTTCAGCTTTTAACTGAAATTGTCCCACTTTTATTACTGACTTGAGCTCCGAGGGGATCGTACCACTTTTATTACTGATTTTGGATTTTGAAAGGACTGTATCACCTTTAAACCCGGTCCGAGGTAAGATTCCGATCCAATTATACTTTACTTTATTGTCACGTCCGAGGTGAGATTCCGGGCGGCCCAAGGTAAGATTTTTGGTTTCACTACATTTGGCCACATACTGCATTGCATCATCACATACAGTAAGGCATTTCTCATTTTATATTTATGCTGCGTGTATTATTACAAATATTTTCATTATCTTTGTTATGTTGGGGTCATCTAGGTTAGCTTCGTTTCCTTTTCATGTTATTCATATAATATATCATCTTTTGAGCTAAGTCGGCCTATGATGCCTACTGAGTACCACGTGTTTTGGTACTCGTGCTATACTTTTGCATCTTTTTCGGATGCAAATCCTAGCCCGAGTCATCCCTGTTGATCTTATTCGTCCGAATGTTGCTTTTGATCAGACTTGCCGTGAGCTCTTATCGTCCGAAGACTTACCCACTTCCTTCTTGTACTTACTGTCTATCTGTTGTATATTTTGGACATCTTTGTATCAGTATAGTTCTATTCTTGTACTTTAGATGCTTTTGTGCCGGTGACACCAGGTTTGGGGATGAGATTTCTATATATTTTGTCTTTCCTTGTTTCCCATAGGGCCCATGTTTGTTATTTTGCACCAGTTATGTATGTATCTATACACGGCGACTCATTTATCTCATTTTAGCCTCTTTATTATTTGTGTTAACTGTTTCTTTCGGTACTTGGGTTTGGCTTACCTGCTGGAGAATTATAGTAGGTGTCATTATGGCCCGATTTCGGGTCATGACAATAGGGTAGGGAAAAATGGCAAATTTCTGACTCTGTTGAGACCCTATGGTGGTACAAAAAACTATTGATTCCAAAGTTAGTTGTAACAGATTTACGGCATAGCAAGAACATCTTCTAAAAAGAATGATTTTACAAGATCAGGGTATCCACCGAAAACTATGAAGAATAAATGGAGAAGATGTTGGAACTTGATCACCAATAGGTATTCATCAGGATAAACCATCATTCTGAGTAACATGAAGCTCAAAATTGGGGTGTAGTACTCAAAAGGAAATTGATCTATAGTCGATTTCGTAACAAATCATCTAAAGAGAATTTCTATTTGTACCTCGTAAAAAGAGTTTTTTATTTTGTGGAATGAACCATTTCCTTTCTTTCCGTGGAAACACATTATGTTTAAGTAAGCAAATATGTCATGGTTCCAGGAATCTATCTAGCGCGTATAGACTTTAAGGGCGTGGTGACCTAACCATCGAAGTGAAGTCGGGACCTAAAAAATCAAATAGAACAATATATAGATTATAGAAAAGTAAATCCTTTATAGGTTTCAAGGTATTGCTTTATTATTAAGAGTTGAGGGACTTATCATTCAAAGGAAAATAGACTACTCAAGAATTTTATATTTTATTTGTTGGAATTGAATTTGAATAAAGAATTAATAGAAGACGGAACCACTGAAATCTTGTTTCGTCTTCACTAGGAACTTGAGTAAGGAGTAGACCTTTTTGTTTTGGGATTTTCTAGAATTTGAAAACAAGAACTCCTTTCCTTATAGATGGAGAAGATGCTGGGACTTGATCAGCAATAGGTATGCATCAGGATATACCATCATTTTGAGATACAAAAAGTAGAAGGTGTGACAATATTTTAGCAAATATTTGGGCATGGTTTTATTTTATTATAAAATAAATGGCAATGTCATAAGAGCCCTCTGTGTACGCAACGGGTTTGATATAATAATAAATGGCAATGTCATAAGATCCTCTGTGTAAGAAATTGGCTTGAAACCAAAGAGTGACAATTACAGATTATAAATCCAAAAACACAAATACTAAGCCAAGACTCATTTGTAAAAGCATGCTAAAAAATAAATCTGTCTTTGAAAATTCTCCAGGCACATTCCTCGAGATTAACTTTTCCAGTCATTTGCAGCAGTTCGAGAATCAAGGTTTCAGGAGGCACAGCTATCTTAGAGAAAGACCTTGTGGGAAGATGCATCGTCGGGAAGCTCCAAGGAATGACACAAGCCCCTACTTTGAACGATGTAAAGAGATGGGCTTGCAACCCATGAAAGAATGCTATGGGGTAAACATGTACGCGATGAATGATGCTCAATCCTCTTCGAGCTACCTTCCAGGAAGGAGGCAGAGCACGTCTTAACAGGAGAATGGAGTTGGAGAAAGACAAAGTGGCATCTCGACTGGTGGAACCCTACCACCAAATGTTGGCCGGAGAACTTGAAGGGGGACGGGGTGTGGATCGGAATTCTGGGACTCCAAGCCTATGGTCACAGAAGTTCTTCAAAGTAATAGGCGAACATTGCGCACGGTTATTAAAAGCAAAAAATGCAAAAAAACTGTAAGATCTGTTGAGGCTGTAAGCGCAAAACACGAATCAAGCGTGGGCTTTAATAAAAAAAAGGTGCAAAGGGAGAAAAATGTAAATATATATATATATATATATATGTGTGTTTAGTCCAAGATTAATAATTATAAGCATGAATGACAATATATGAACAAATAAATTGAAAAACAATTATGCTAAAATGAAATATCAATTATTTAGTGTCGCCTCTTCAGAAGAGGCTCGTTGGCAAGGAAAAGCATGCCTTAGAAAATTGATAACGACACAGAAGCGCACATTAAGCGAGGCAAAAGCCTCGATTTAGGGCTTAAGCATTCTTTAAGTTGATAACACTGACATTGAGGTGGTTTGAACAAAACAGAGGAGATATCTCTAAAAATCCACCTTCACTGGGCAAGCGATGTTAATGTAATACCCCTTACGTCTATGTTAACACATTCACTAACGTCTATGTTAATACATGACTAGTCAAGTGGCAATGAATTGGTGAGAAATTGAGAAAATCAGGACGCAAATGGATAATTATTTTAAGAAACATATATGTGAAGGTGTTTGAAGTGCCAAACCAAAGTTTTAGACCAAATGATCATTTCAACACCGCTGAAATAAGAAAAGAGGAGTAACGTCTTATACTCCTGGTACTAGTGTACCGATAACCTGGAGGGAACGCAAATGCTTCCCTTAGAAGAAATATAGTAATAAGTCCCTGCCTCTTTGCCCTCCCATTCCACTTCTTCAGCGAAACATGATACAAAATCTTTTTTAAGTATGGCACTTTTCATAAGACAATCAATAATGTCACTTCAGAAATTCAACAGGAGGAGTTTCTCCATACGTATAAACAGTGTTCTTGGATGCTGGCGCATCAGCACATAATGCGCCGCTGCGATGTGATGCGTGACTTTGGCGCTTCGAGTTTTGGAGGTGAGGTCATCTGACAGAAGAGGGAGCATCCACCTCTGATGCATGATGCGCTCCGATGAGTGATACGTTCTAATGCGCTTGCATCGTGTTGATTTTATTTGTTGGGCCATTTTTAAATAAAAAAAAGAATCGCGTCAATTTTAAAGGAAAGAAACGAGTCGCTACTTGTTTTCTTTTTCTTCAATTGTGCGATTTTGTAGGTTTAGCTACCGCGACATCTTCTCTTCTTCTCCATTGTTGCTGCGACTTCATTGTTTTAAGGTAATTTTTCTTCCTTCTTCTTTCTTCTTTCTTCTTCCTTCATCTTCCTCTACTGTTTTGCTGCGACTATGTTTATTTTCTAGCTGCTGCGACACTGTTTATTTTCTTCTTTTTTTTTTTAAACTTCTTCTCTTCTTCCTTCTTTACTGCTGCTCCTTTTTTTTTCTTACTGCTGCTCTGTTTTTTTCCCTCAGTTTTCTCTTTCTTTTTCTCTGTTTTCCTCCGTTTTCTGTTGCTCTGTTTTTTTTCTTTTTGTTGCGACTTTTGTTTGATTTGTTCTTATGCTTTCTTTACAGCGATTCTAAATGTCTGATCCGACTTGGAAATATGGTAAAAGGGCAAGTGAGACCAATAGGAATAAAGTTACATGTCTTTTTTGTGGCTCGAAGTTTAATGGAGGAGCTTTTCACCATAAACATCTTATTGGTAATTGTAGTGATGTGCAGCAATGTAAAAAGTGTCCGGATGCTGTGAGAAAAGAAATTAAAGAGTATGTTGAGCAAAAAAAGGACCTAAAACGCCAAATGTTATCTCCACCACAAGCTGTTGATTTGTCACTTCCTTCGAAATCACAAAAATAATTACAAAATGCATCAGTCTCTTCAAGTTATGGATCAACCGGTACGAAAGGTCCAATAGATTGTTACTTTCCATTGAAGCCAGGAAATGATTCAGGGAAAAGTGGTAAGAATTTGCAGGCTGTGGCCAATGGAATTTTGAGGGATCGTGCAGTTGCGGCCTTTTCATGGTGGTTGTATGATATAGGGTTTCCCTTCAATTGTGTCAATTACGACACTTTTGGAGACTTGATCGAGGCCATAGGCCAATATGGTCCGGGGATGAAGCCACCCACTTATCATGAGATTAGTGTCACTTATCTAAATAAAGACGTGGAAGAGACAAAAAATTGTGGAGGATCATCGAGTAGAATGGAACAAGTTCGGATGTTCCGTTATGACGGATAAGTGGACAGTAAGAACCGGAAAAATGATCAACAATGTGTTGGTGAATTCTCCAAAAGGAAGCTTATTTCTCGAGTCCATTGATGCAAGCGACTCGTCCACTGATTCCATCAAAATGTTCTCTTTGTTTAAGAGTACCATAAAGAAGATTGGACCAGAGAATGTTGTTCAAGTGGTTACAGATAATGCAGCTGAAAATGTTAAGGCATGTGCTATGATGATGGGAGTGTTCCTGCACATATATTGGACTCCATATGCAGCCCATTGTGTAAATTTGATATTCGGGGATATTTTCAAGGAAAGACCCTTTCAAGGTGTTTTCACTAAGGCAGTTAAGGTGCATTCTTACATTGTCCAAAGGCTTTTGTTGTTGAATATGCTGAGAAGATTCACTAATCAAAGAAACTTGGTGAAACCGGGCAAGACTAGATTTGCTACTGCTTTCTTGACCTTGCAGAGGATGTTGAAACAAAAGAAAAAATTGAGATCCATGTTCATTTCAGAAGAATGGAATAACAGTAAATTTGCAAAAGAAGTGCTAGGAAATGAAGTTGCACGAATAATGCTTTCTTACCACTTTTGGAACAATGTTGTTTATGCTCTTAAAGTATGTGGTCCCTTGGTTAGAGTTCTTCGTTTGGTAGATGGTGAGGCAAAACCATCAATGGGTTACATTTATGAAGCGATCAGCAAGGCTAAAGCGGTTATTAAAAGGTTTTTTTCTGAGGAGCATAAATATGCAAAGGTCTTTGAGATCATCGATAAAAGGTGGAGTGATCAACTCCACAAACCGTTGCATGAGGCTGGTTAGGGGTGCGCATAAAAATCGGAGAACCGAAAAACCGTACCGAACCGAATTAGTTCGATTCTTCGATTCGGTTTCGGGTTTTTTTTCGATAGTTCAGTTCGGTGTTCGGTTTAGGGGTAATGGTTCTTCGGTGCACTAAAGAACCGAACTTTTATTAAAATCGATTTAGGGGTAATGGTTCTTCGGTGCACCAAAGAACCGAACTTTTATTAAAAGTTTTTTTTTTTTTTTAATTTTCATTTAGCTCATGTTTGGCCCAAAACTTTTCAAGACCAAGCCTCAAAGCTCATACTCAATTACCCCATCAACATTTACCTTCCATCATTATTACTTTTACATTTTTCTAATTTTTAATTTTAATTCCTAATATACTTATATTTCTAATTGTAGTTCCTAATTTTTTTCACACAAATACTCCTAATTTCTAACTGTAATTCCAAAAGTTTTTCACACAAATACTACCACCCTATTGTGATATGAAAAATGGAGCTCTACAATGATATGTATTTGAAGTTGTCCTCACTTGATAGTCTATTTACAATGTTTTAGATTTTTTAGTGTCTTATATTTTGATTCGATTCTCATTTTATTTTTTATTTTGCACCGAAAAAACGATTTAAAAACACCGAACTAAACCGAACCGAAGTTGAAAAAATCAAACCGAACCGAATTAGTTTGGTTCGGTGTTCGGTGCACACTTTTCCAAAATCGAAAATCGAAGAACCGAACCAAAATTTGATAAAACCAAACCGAAGAACCGAACGCCCACCCCTACTGGATGGTAATATCTTGAACCCATCAATCTATTATAGTCATGAGGATGATTTATTGAATAAGAGTCTGGGATTCCATACGTGCATTGGAATGATGGTTGTTGATGAAGATTTGCAAGATAACATAACCGATCAGATTAGTATTTACCAAAGTGTTGAGGGACTTTTTGGACTACCAAATGCCATAAGACAGAGAGACAAGAAGTCACCAGGTGAATGACTCCTTTTATGTTTCTATAAAATTAACACTTTAAGTTAGTTTTTTATAGTTGCTAATTTTGAATAATTACTTTACTTTAATAGTTGAATGGTAGAGGCTTTATGGTTCAGAAACTCCAGAGTTACAAAAGTTTGCCATCAGAATTTTGGGTCTAACTTGTAGCTCATCTGGGTGTGAAAGAAACTGGAGCATGTTCGAACACGTAAGAGTTAAAGGAAAGCTTTAGTATATTGAGATAAGTATATTATATCTCAAATGTCTTGACTTTATACTTGCAATGTTTATTTGCAGATGCATACCAAGAAGAGGAATAGACTAACTCTAAAGCGCCTCAGTGATTTGGTGGTCATAAAATACAACAGAACATTGAGGCGTCGTTACAACGCTCGCACTGCATTTGATCCAATTAGCTTGGACAATATTGATGATGCCAATGAATGGCTAACTGGGATTGAGAATGTTGAAGATGAATCAATTTTTGATGGAGATATTGATTTCACTTGGGGTGTTGTTGTTGTGGCAAGTGGAGTTAATGAGCGTCGTTATGGTTTAAGGGGGAGTACTTCAAGCTCACATAACAAGGGAAATTGCTATTTCAAGAGCAGATGAGGAAGATGAGGAAGTTGACGATGATGAGCATTATAATGATAATGAAGGAATACAAGATTTGGACAATCTTGATGAACTAGAAGAGCTTTAGATTGAAACATTATTAATTTAGATTTGTTTTTTCTTCTTTTTTCTGGTTTGTTTTGCTATTTTGTTGAACAGTTTTATTTGTTATTGTGTTTCAGTGCTCAAACCTGTGATTTTGGTGTTTCATTTGAACTTTTGCTTATATATATTGTCTTTAGTGTTAATTATATAGTTGTTGTGGTCTTTTCACTTATGATTTACTGTTTGGATGCTCTATTAGGTCTTTTTTCTTTAAATTGCGCTTCACTTCAATGATGCGGTCACATCGCTTAATGCGTGATGCGGAGCCTTGTCGCTTTTTTCCGCATCACGCATCCCTGAACACTGCGTATAAACTTCCTAGCTCCCAATACATCTTATACAGTTTGTTCTGACAACCACATCCACATGTATCAACTTCCAGTTCCTAGCCGTCTTAACATCTTTTAATTAGTCTCCTCTTCAGTAGGGCACCAAATATAAGGCAGAGAATCTAGTCATTGCTTTGAGTACCACCAAGACGAACAATGATCTTCCATAAAGAACGGTATGAATATCAAACATAGGGTATAAAGTTAAGCAGAATCCACCATCATTGTGGAGCTTCACACAATAGTGTCGTCCAGAATATCAAAAGGTAAGGCATTTGGAGAGGGTAAGAAAGTAAAACAGAATCAGCAAACAAAATTATTTTATCAGAGTTTTCACCAAATAAAACAAATAGGGCTTAATGTTTAGGAAGAAAGGACTCACACCTGGATATAAGTTTGAACATGATCTTTCCAAAGAGAACTTGTCTTCAAAACATCTCTTAGGGTTGATAGAACTTCAAAAGATGTGGCCTTTATAACATCGTCATCCTTGTTGTACGGCTGCTCCTGCAACATAATTAAGAAAGCAAACTTGAAATAACTTCAAAACTGAACATCAAGCTTGATGAGTTCATCATTGCTGGGTAGAAAGAATGCACAAACAATTGAGGCATGCCTTGAGATGATCAACTTTCACTGTAAGCGGTTCCTCACTGACCTGCAAATGAATATCACTGTTTCAGTCCTCAAAGTGATACTCTTGTACATTTCACAACAACAGACCCAGTGTATTCCCACAGAGTGGGATCTAGGGAGGATAAAGTGTACGCAGTCCATACCACTACCTCAGAAGAAGTAGAGAGGCTGTTTCTGATAGACCCCCGGCTCAGGAATGAAAAAAATAGTATACAAAGACGTAATAAAACATACGACAAGATGAAATGACACACCCATAAAGAAAAACCTGAACAAGACACCTACAGAGAAGTACTATACACTATTTAACCGAAAGCACCCAAACCCCATGAACAAGAAACTCCAAGATACGCGCATAGCACTACGACTACTAGCCTGGCTACATCCAAACATCCTTATCTACTAGCTAAGACTCACTCCAATGAACTAGCCCTCTACCCTAATCCGCGTCCTCCACACCTTCCTATCTAGGATCATGTCCTCCGTAAGCTGTAACTACTCCATATCATGTCTAATAACCTCCCTCCAATACTTCTTCGGCCTACCTCTACCCCGCCTGAAACCATCCATAGCCAACCTCTTACACCTCTGAACTGGGGCCTCCGCGCCCCTCCTCATCACATGCCCAAATCATCTCAACCTCACTTCCCGCATCTTGTCTTCCACCGAAGTCACTCCCACCTTCTCCCGAATAGTCTTATTTCTAACCCTATCTCCCCTAGCAAGTCCACACATCCAACGCAACATCCTCATTTCCGCCACCTTCAACTTTTGGATGTGAGAATTCTTGACTGACCAACACTCCGCTCCATACAGCATGGCCGGTCGGACTGCCACTCTATAGAACTTGTATTTAAGCTTAGGAGGCACCTTCTTATCACACAAAACTCCAGAGGCGAGCCTCCATTTCATCCACCCTGCCCCAATAGGGTGTGTGACATCCTCGTCAATCTCTCAATTCCCCTAAATCATAGACCCAAGATACTTAAAACTATCCCTCTTTCGAATAGCCTGGGAATCCAGCTTCACTACCACATAGTCCTCATGCGTCAAATCACTGAACTTGCACTCTAAGTATTCCGTCTTGGACCTACTCAACCTGAACCCTTTAGACTCCAGGGTTTGTCTCTAAACCTCTAATTTATCATTAACACCTCCCCGAGTCTTATCAATCAGAACTACATCATCCGTAAATAACATACACCAAGGCAGCTCTCCTTGAATACACCGCGTCAAAACATCCATCATTAAGGCGAATAAAAACGGACTAAGAATTGATCCTTGATGCAACCCTGTCAAAACAGGAAAATGCTCTGAATCTCCTCCCACCGTCCTCACACGAGTCTTCGCTCCATCGTACATGTCCTTAATCGATCTGATGTACGCCACAGGGACACCTCTAGCCTCCAAGCACCTCCAAAGAACTTCCCTATGGACTTTGCCGTATGCCTTCTCTAGGTCGATGAACACCATGTGTAAGTCCCTCTTCCTCTCCCTATACTGCTCCAGTAATCTCCTCACGAGGTGATTTGCCTCTGTCGTCAAACGACCTGGCATAAATCCAAACTGGTTTATTGCCTCTTGTACATTTCACAATATGGTTTATTGAGACCAAAGAAACAATAATATGTTGACAGTGAACATTCAATAGTGTGTCAAATCTAACCGCGTACTCTTCAAATTGTTACACTAGTATATTGAAAATATTACTTATTGAAATAAAAGAAATAACTACTGAAGGAAATCTGACTCCAAACATCAAACATTAGGTATAATACAATAGGAGAACTATTATTGAGAGACTTAAGTCCAATAAAAGAGGATAGGAGGTCCTCAATCACAAAATTAAAGGAAAAATAAGGAGACATCAGTACTCTAGCTTTACACCTAAAACCAAGGAGACGACTCTCTACCAAATTAGAGAGCAAATATTTAGGATTCTGTTCAAACTTCTATATTTTTTACTATATGTTAACCGCCAAGTGCAGATATTTATTTTCTATATCAAATTTGTCATGAACGAATTAATGGTACGCCCGGGCTCTTCAATTTCATCTCTTTGTCACAATTCAGATCTGCTGACTCTGGAGTCAACTGCTATGGCCTCAAGAAAGGGCTTTGGTCTAGTGGTAAGAGCGCAGCATGATATGTGGGTTAGGCACACGCCACGGATTCGAACCTTGCTGCAGATAAAAGCTTAGTATTTAGGTGGAAAAGGGTAGAGGGGCAGGTCCATTATCCCCGAGTACTGAACCGTACACCACTTGCCCTCAGGACTTCCATTCAAAAATATTGATATTGGAAAAGTCTACGATTGCATTCAGACAAAAATGCATCGACAGTCAAACATATGCTAAACTAGACATCATAGAATTAACTCAGTTGATTTCTCTTCTACAAACCCGAAGTTCAATAAGAATACATTCGAATGACTTTACAGGAAACCAGTTGCCCAAAAATTAATATAATATCAGTGCTTCTTTCTCTAGCAAACAAGCAATCAAGAATAAATAAGTGTGTCATTCTATCGGAAACACATTACAAACAACAGCAGGAAAACAACTCATTTAGCCTCAAAATGGAAGAGTCCTCTATAGCTTAACAGTCCACAGCTTCTTAGTTATATGAAGCCAAAGGAAAAGGACTGTGTGTTGAGACACAAAAGGTAGGAATGAGAGAAAAGTATACAAGTGAATGAACCCAAAATGTCAAATCTACAGTCTTCACAATCAGGGATGATGGAAAATATGGTAAAAAACAGAAGTAAGGAGCACAAAAAAGAAATATATGGAGCTACTAATAACAGCAAAACATAAAGTAGACATCTACTTACCACCTCTGTCATACGTATTCGCCTGTGACCAATAAGAATAACCTGGTCTCCTTGAATACTTGTTATCTGTCTCATCATAAGTTGCATCAACCTTGATCAGAAACTTCTTCAATTACTAAAAAAGAAGCAGCAGAATACAACAAGTGTACCTGAGCAAGTGTACCAACTTCATGAAGACGGCTAAATAAGTCTTTTCCTTTGAGCTCATAGATGTTTTTTTCTGTATCTGACGCAGACACAACATTAGGATCAGTCCCTTGCTCATCTTTCAGAAGGAAAGCACCAGCATAAGGTGCTTGCCTTTTTCGATTTTCCACCAAGGCTGCTAATACCTTCGGATCCTGCGGTTAAATTTACAGATTATATGGAGCCTCAGATCAATTTGTTGCATGTCATTACAACAATGTTTGTCTTTTTTCTAGAAACTAACAAAGGCAAAAGAATATTACGATTGAGCAAAAGATGTTCGTTCCAAATTGAAGGGTTTTAGCCTTTCAATCATACAACTTCAGCCAGGAATTTTCAATCAGCGGAGTAGCATTCTTAAGGCTGAATGTTGGGTTTTCTGACTTAGGAGGAAGAAGATAGGCTCCAAACACAGTTGAAACAGCTATCAGAACTATGGGCCAAAGGATGATTACGTCACAATGATCCTTCCTGTATCACTTCTATAATTTAATAAAAGTTTGTTTTCCTGGATAAGAAAACAATTTATTCTAAAAAATAATCAGAAGAAGGTGATGAAACTTCATTGATGAAATTATTAAGATCCTTCTACTCTTAATTAAAAAACCCACTTATCCATGATGGCACCTAACCCAACCCGTCAGGCGAACCAATTTTTAAGTTACCACAATAAAAAGGCAATATGACATGATAAGGTGTAATAGAGTAACAAAATTGCTACAATCAGTAATTATGCTCTGAATGCTTTAAGTTTTTTCTTTGAACATCTAGAAGACAAAGTAAGAGATAATTTAACCCGTCCTGGACTAGGTACCATACCTTCACATAAATAGGCATATAAACCCCTGGAAATAATGGTCTGTGAGGAAGTGGCAGTGCTAGAACCTGTACCAAGAAAATAACATGCATCATTAAAAAGAATTAAAAGAATACAGCGCGCACTTCATGTATTTTTAGCATGATAAATGATAAAGCCCTAAATTGCAAGTCACACAAATAAATCTTATCCAAAAGTAAAACTTTAACCAAACAAGAAACCAAGAAATGGGTAACCACCCATTAAATCTTACAAACAGATAGAATGATGAGCAAATAAGAAGCCTACAAGAAACGAGTTTCAGAACTTCCATTCTCAGGAAGTCTTTGAAAAGAGTTTCAATGCAAACTACATTACACTCATCCTAAAGAAGAATGGTGCTAAAGAACTGAGAGATTTCAGAGCAATCAGCCTGATAGGAAGTGTGTATAAGCTGATTTCCAAAATTCCAAGAAGGTGATGCCAAAGCTAGTTGATACACAACAAATGGCCTTTCTGAGAGGAAGGCAGATTACTGATGGTGTACTCATCGCAAATGAGTGTTTGGACTCAAGGTCGAAAGACAAGACCTCTGGAATAATGTGCAAACTGGATATTGAGAAGGCTTCTGACCATGTCAACTGGGAATATTTGATTGGAATCTGTTGAGAATATAATTAAATAATAAAAATGTGCACTCTCTAACAGCTTAAGCTTTTAGATGAGATGATCACACACTTCAACATGGTATCAGAGCAGGCAGAGATCCAGGAATCGAATCTCAGTGCCACCCATTATTAAAAAGAATCTCCACGTGCTTGGCCCATGAAAAAGAATCAGGCCCGCACATGAGGGGGCGTGTTGAGAATATAATTAAATAATAAAAGTGTGCACTCTCTAATAGCTTAAGCTTTTAGATGAGATGATCACACACTTCAACATGGTATCAGAGCCAGGTTCATCCCCGTTTGCGCTCCCGGTCCACGCGTCAGTTGGGCCCTGGGCATGAAGGGGGTGTCAGAGTGGGTAAAAGTCCCACATTGGTTGGGGAATGGACTGGTGGTTTGCTTATATGGACTTGGGCAATCCTCCCCTCATGAGCTAGCTTTTGGGGTTGAGTTAGGCCCAAGTGCCATATCTTTACAGAATTCTACACAAAATGGGCTTTTGGGTGAAATGGATTAAGATGGATGAGGTTCTGTATTAGTACTGCTAGGTTCTCAGTGTTGATCAATGGTTCTCCAAAAGGCTTCTTCCCAGCTAGTAGGGGTTTGAGACAAGGTGACCCACTCTCACCATTTCTAGAATATGGTTTTATGTTTCCTACTATCATGAGGATTAAACTTTCTAGAATAGGGTTTTATGTTTCCTACTTTCATAAGGATTAAACTATTGTTCTAATTTGTTTACCATATTCTTTGGAGCTATAAGAATTGTGAGTATCGCGGTGCTTTGGCCAGTCTGCACCTTGCTAAATTCCTTACATTAACTATGTGGAAATCTTGCACTGCACCTTTGGAACTTCATATCATAGAAACAAACAGTCTGCACGAATATACTCTCTTCGAAGTTGCCACTGATGTGCTCTTGGCCATGCTTCCTGATCTTGCCGAAGGCATTACATTACATGATATTGATGCTGCAAGAGCACAACCACCAGGAGGGCAAGATATATTATCTCTTACGAGCCAACTGTCTTCACCTAGGAAAACCGTGAAAGCTGACAAGTTATGGAGAAAGATAAACAAGGTAGTTCCAGGTTATGTTGATAAAGGTGTTGCAGAGCTTGTTCCTGCAGTCTTATTTAACAATAAGGTTCATATGCTTGATAAGAGATATTTTTCTTACTTGAACCTGGTCATGGAGAGCTCACTGTTTCAAATTTTGATTTTTGCCACCCACAAAGACATTTATTATGTCACAATGACTACTATGACTACACGCATTGGAGTTGAACGGCTAGATTGGTTGCTGAATGTTAAAACTGAAACTTATAGTCTAGCTAAAGTGATACTACTGTTAGCTATACATGCACAGGTGAGGGAGTCGTGTAGTAATCAAATGATGGAGCGGATAGTGACTGAAACACTTAAAGAGAGCCTCATTCGTCTAAGTGCCAACACTTCCTCTGCATTGTTATTCTTCTACTCGAACCTTGAGGACAAGGTTTTTATTGAGGGAGGAAGTATTGTTATGAACCCGATTAGCCAAAAGACTAAGGTAAAGGGCGTGTTTGGGATATTGGAAAACTTTGTGTGGGACCCAAGGCAAGGGAGAGCAACCAAGCTATTAAAAGAGAAGTCGGCGCTGCAAAAGGGCATGAAAAATATGTTGAAGCTTTTGGCTTGTCTATTATTCTCTCGTCTCCCTTCTATGATCTGACTGCGTAAACGTACCCTCCCCAGACCCCACGTGGTGAAAATATACTGGGTATGTTATTGTTGTTGTTGTTGCTCCCTTCTATGATCTAGTATCTCATCCCTTATTACCTTCCAGTTACTTTCTTCCTATGTTATTCTAAGATTTCACATCAGTATCGTTAGCTAGTACTTTGTTGCTCGAATTCTCGATTGTAATTTGGAATATAATATACATTAGTATTGTTGAGAAATTCGGGTTGTTACACGGAGAGAGCATCAAGAGATGTTCTTTGAAAACAAAAATGTTGAAGATCTTCACAACATTGTATGAGGACAATTCAAGGTAGGGAAGACCCTTTACTAAAGAATAATGAGCATACGAGTAAGCTAGAAAATATAATCTTTGTGATCCACCTCTTTATTTTAAAAGCTAACCAATTGAAATTTCATGATATGCGATCATGTTTGCATCCATATGTAAAAATTTGAATAATAATGATTAAAACCATGCCACAACTACCCAACGCAATTTAGTTTATGGGCTTCAAGTGTAAATTGAAGTAAGAAGTGTAGAAGAGACATGTAATCTAATTGTTTTTGTTTTCCACAGGAAATGTTAACTAACCGTTAGGCAATCTTCAGGCCTAAATACAGTGGGAACAATAGCTGCAGAAGCCTTTGAATCAGCATCCCCACCTTCTCTTTCGCCCTCAGCCTGCCTGGCCTCGGAATTCGGTTCGGACCCATCAGTAGAATCCGAACAAAAGAATCGCCGATACAAATAGGGGCTTGAACTTCTTAGCGAACCTAAAACCTGAAGCAATGGCGTATTCGACTCAGTGCCACGCCGAACTTGAGGGGTAAACGCCGCGTGGAAACGATATGAGGATGTCAGAACCTTCAACATGGGTGGCAATAATGGAACTAGTATGAAGTTGGGATGCTGATGGCAAAATGGGGGTTGACGAATCGTATCCTAGTTTCGGCTTTAGTTCAAGTAGGGACTGAAAACAGCCATTGACGAGCTTAGTGGAGGAAGCCGTTTTCTGCGGCTCAGAGCTAAAACCCCTCTCTAAACCCTCTGAGCTAAACAAATTACCGATATTGCCCTTCTGTTTTAAATTTACGGACTCTCAGCTTTTCCTTTGAAAAGTAAGTTTTGTTCCTTTTATATTGTGTATTTTGATGTCCGAATTATTATGTGTAAGAATTGTTTTAATATAATTATGGTGTTAGTTTAATTTGTGCATATCTTAATTAATTTTATGGGATACATATCATCTCCTCAGGTAACTCTATCTCCAAGGCTAGGATAGATGGAAAGAAACACTATGTTTTTTTGTCTTCATTGAAATTTCTTACTTGAATTATTACTAATGGTTTATTGATAAACTTCAATTTCTAAATTAAATACCCCTTTTCAATTTAACTTCAAATACTATTTAATTCAAAATTCACATTTTTTAATGTCCAAATAGTTATTAAGCATTAGAAAAATCAATCTGAAACTATTCATATAGATATTGGATTAGTACAAAACTAGGATAATTTATAATGTAACTAATTTCTAATTTGTTTGTCTTTCGCAAATATGAAAAGAAACACATGTGGAACTACAGAGTGTACTATTCGACTACTAATTATCTTGTGTTTCACCCATATTTTGCTAGTTCGTATATCACTATATGTTGGCTCTCTGAATTTGTGCTTTATTTGTAGATCACCCCAATTGACTAAGCAAGTACCGCCAATCATCTAAAATATTAATTCCCTGAACTTGTGTTTTATCTGCAACTCGCACAACTAACTGAGCAAGTACCTCTATTCATTTAGGGGTCGTTTGATAGAGTGTATAAGAATAATATAAAATATGTTGTATTAGTAATGCATGTATTAGTAATGCAAGTATTAGTTATGATTGCATTAGTTACGCTGAGACTATTTCTTATGTAGTGTTTGGTGTGGTGTGTTAAAAATAACTTACATTGCATATTTTTAAATTAAAAAAATTATTTACAAAAATACCCTCCACAAATATAATAAAAATGATGTGGAAACGATTTTAAGGGGCTATTGTATCTTTACTCATGCTAATGCATGCATTAAAGTCTCTTGCATTGCTAATACCAAGGATTTCCCATGTATTAGTTATGCATAGCATAATACACAATAGAGTGTCTTGCATTAGTTGTACATAGATTGAAAAAGTGTATCAAATAAGGTATTAATAATACACAGAGCTAATACATGCATTATTTTTTTTAATACATCCTACCAAACGACCCCTTAGAATGTTAGCATAATGTAAGGTTATAACACTTCATGCTTTGATTCGGAGTTAGTGCAGAAAATCCATGTCCCAGTGTTCCGTGAGATGGTTCACGAGCCGTGAATCCAGTCCATGACTCGTAAATCAAATCAGAATTTAGTTCCTAATGGATCATAAGTCAGCCTACGAGTGGTGGTATAATTTCACTAGTTGTGAAATGACTTGTGAAAAGCATGCCCCAAACCAATGAACTCCCAGGTTATCACGACTCATTGGACAACTCGTGGCATGGACTAGAGTCGTACTGTCGAGCCGTGGAACCTAGTTCACAAGTTGATAATTTTTCCTTCAGACCACATATCAACATCACGAACTGTGAAATGAGTTCACGAACCGCACTGTGACTCGTGGAATTGTGTTTCAGAAATAGTCTAAAAATGTTTTCGGGGACCATAAGTCAAACCACGACTCGTGGCACAAAAGTATGAGTAGTACAACAACTCGTGGGACACAGTTTCAGCAAATCCTAAGAGGTTTTTAAAAGTGCAGTTTAGTTTTTTTTCTACATTTTTATGTCCTAAACTACATCGTTTTACATCCTATCAGGGGAGATTAACAGTCAATCAATCGATGATCTCTCATAACCTCCGATTAAACATCTAAGTCAGAAAGAATTCTCTCCATTTTCTAAGCCTAGGGTTCATCCTCAAGTCCAATTCTCAAGCTTTCAGTCCAATTTTCTCAGGCAATCAGGTATGTGGGATTTTAGTAAGGGTTTTCTTGCACCCTTATGCCTGAAATTTCATATTTTCATTATGGTTTTCATGACTTTATGATCTAGAGTTGATACCCAACTATCCAAATTATTATGCTTTCAGTTTTTACAAGTTATTATATGGTTTAGATTCTTACTCTAAGTGAATATGCATGATTTTAGTTGCCTTATGGTATGGGTAATGGACTCGGTTTCCTATATGACTAGCGACGGTAAGATGGGTTGAAAGGAACTGTCCGTACATTTTAATGCGACACAACTAAGTTAACGTCGATGCAACTATTTAAACTTGGGATCGTGAGTAGGTATTTGAATCTAAAGTTTAAAGTGACCAAGTGTACACAAGCTATAAGTTAAATTAAAGGGATTAAGAACTGAAAATGGAATTAAATTAAAGGGATTAAGAACTGAAAATGGAATTAACTATTGAGGTGCTTGCTTGACTTAATTAAGTTAGTAGGTGAATCACCTACTTGAGCTATATAGATTAAGTTAATGGACCCAAGGCTATGGATCAGATTTGGGCCAAGTTAAATGTGCCAAAGAGGTGTATTACCTACTTAAGCTAATGGATCAGATTAAGGCCTATATTAATGGGCTCTTTTAAGGCCCAAACTAAGTAAAATAAAAGGAGAGAAGAATGGGCAACCCAACACATAAAAATCTGCCCAAAAGCCCAATGAGTTGAAGGTCCATTTTTGACATTGATAAAGCAAGTAGGTGTATCACCTACTTTGACCTTTTGAGTAGCTTGAACCCTTAAGTAGGTGCATCACCCTTGATAAAGCAAAGACGTTGATATGTAGTCAATTTTGACTACACAAAGAAGGAAAAAAATGACATGTGCACAGAACAGTGTCAAACGCTACTAGAGTTTTAACAATACTCTATTTCTGTTGGTAGGGTTGAATGATAGTAAAAAGGAGTAATGGTAAAAGGCGAAAGATAATTCGAAATATTCACGTACCTTTGTCCTTGCTTTCAAAATTATCTTAGTGTCAAACTTGTGAGACGTTGGGAATGTCATGTTGCATACCTATTTGAATAAGGTAATGGATCAACTTATATCACTGAAGGGTGGACGACCCAATTTGAATATGATATGGCATGAAGTGGCGATCCAACTTATTTCATTGAAAAGTGAATGACTCATCTTGAACTTGATATGTCATTTGAACGGGTGATGACCCAATTCGAACACAATATACCACTTGAACGGGTGGTGATCCAACTTGCATTTGTTATGCCATTTGAACAATTGGTGACCCAACTTGTCTCATTGAAAAATGGATGAGTCATCTTGAACATGATATGTAATTTAAACGGGTGGCAACTCATCTTGTCTCATCGAATGGCGAATGACCAACTTGAATATAATATACCATTTTGAATAGGATGGCTACCCAACTTGTCTCATTAAAAGATGGATAACCCATTTGAACATGATATACCACTTTTAATAAGGTGGCGACCCAATTTGTCTCTTTAAAAGGCAGACGATCCATTTTGAACATGATATGCCATTAGAACGGTCGGCGACCCATCTTGTCTCATTGAATGACATACGACCAACTTGAATATGATATACTATTTTGAATGGGATGGCTACCCAACTTGTCTCATTGAAATGTGGACGACTCACTTGAACATAATATGTCACTTTGAATGAGGTGGCGACCCAATTTGTCTCATTGAAAGACGGACGATTCATCTTGAACTTGGTATGTCATTTGGAAGGGCGACGACCCATCTTATTTCATTGAATGGAAGACTATCCATTTTGAACATGATATGCCACTTTGAATAAGGGGGTGGCCCAATTTATCTCATTGAAAGACAAACGATTCATCTTAAACTTGGTATGCCATTTGAATGGATGACGACCCATCTTATCTTATTGAATGGAGGACGATCCATTTTGAACATGATATGCCACTTTAAATAAGATGGTGGCCCAACTTGTCTCATTAAAAGGTGGACGACTGACTTAAACTTGATATGCCATTTGAATAGGTGGCGATCCATTTTGAACATGATATGACACTTTGAATGAGGTGACGACCTAACTTGTCTCATTGAACTACTGATGACCAACTTGAATATGATATACCATTTTTAATGGGATGGCTACCTAGCTTATCTCATTGAGAGGTGGACGACCAAATTTACCATGATGTGTTACTGTAATGACCCTTTCTGTCGTTATGGGTAAGTCAATCGTACAAAAATTTGAGTTAAGTTTTCCCCTAAATTAGAAGTTAAAAATTTCACGCTAGACTAGTCTTTGATAAAATCTGAGCGAGGTATGGTCTAGGAAAATCCGAAAATGGATTGGGTAAATATAATAAAGTTTAGCATGATTTTATGTTAGTTAAGATGATAAGGAATCCGTAGGACTTTTTGAAAGTGAATTCGGGTGCGTAGAACTCCCGATATCGAACTTGACGTAAAAAGGTTAGTCAAGGATGCAATGGTTTGAGGGTGCATTGTCAAAAAGGCAAAACTGGGAGCATTTTTGAGTTTTTACCTCACCACACCCATTATAGCGAGTGGCAGGTTACTATGGGGCTGCCGTTATAACGAAGAAATGCCCACTATAGTGGGAGTCACCGTCGGTTAATCTCCTTCCGCTATAGCGGTATTGGGTCGCTATAGTGCGGTAAATCGCTGTTTATGTAGAAAATTTCCCAAAAATAGTTTATTATTTCTAAACATGTTTTGGGGAGGGCTCAGGCGATTTGGGGCAATTTTCACCTCTTTTCCACCAGAATTCTTCTTAAAGGTAAGTTATTTATCCCCATTAACTAGTTTTTCAATTCCTAAACCTTAGAATCACTAGTTTACAATTTTGGGGAGGGTTTAGCTTGACATAGTTGAATTTTCTGTGGTGCAAAGGGGTAAATTGGGTGTAAAACCCTTGGATTTTTTTTAAAGGTTGATAATTTACTCTTGCATGGCTATAAATCTATAATTCACTAATGTAACCATGAAATTGGTAGTTTTAAGGTGAATTTATGGTAGAAAAGCCCTAGAATTGGGGAAATAATTATGAAATTGGCCTTGGGGTTTGGGATTAGGTTGTAATCCTCGATATTGTAGGTTATTTGGTTGATTATTTTCCTGTTTTTAGACCACAATCAAGTTGAGGTTGTAAGAAAAGGGAAAGCTCAAGTTTGCTAGAGCATTTCAGGCTTAGATTAAGGTAGGTGATGGTTTTAATATTGTTGAAACCCAATTTGTGTTATGTGTGCATGATAACTATTCCTTAGTATTGCTTGTATAATGCATGTTTAAGGAAAGTAAATAACTATTTGATATCCTAAGTGTTAATCGCATGCAATGAACTTATATGTAAAGCTTGTTGGTTGTTACAAGTGTTGTTTCTGTATTCATTGTGGTTGTGATTTTTGTGATATCTTTCATTATAGTGGAATGTACCGGTATATGGACATCTTCACGAGATTGGTTGGGATAAGGTTGACAGATACTTGATATCTGGAATTTGGTATATGGACAAGAGCTCGTCCCATGTAGGTCATGGTTAATGGACGACAATAAGACCCTTAGCATGTATGTACAAGGTACAGGTGAGTGTTATGGTTCCTTTGAGTGAACCGGGGATTATGTTTTTTCTTTATTATATTGGTTCCTTAAGTGAACTGGATTATGTACTTAATTGCTAAAGGTGGTTTCTTTATATAAATTGGGATACATGATAATTGTCATTATTGTTGTTTTATGGATTCTTGAGCGTTCCGGGCTAGTTGTAAGTTGTGGCATAACTCTATGTTGTCTGTTTACTTGTGTAACTGGGACGTGGTTGGTGTAATTGTTGAATCATGGATTGTTGATTGGAAGTCTTGTTGGTAGTCATAGTTGATTTGACTTGTTATCCATGTTTGAGCCATATTGAATACTCTATGATGTTGATGAATAAGGTTAAGTGTTATGAACTTGAAGTAAGGTTGCATGATAGGTGTTCATGGTTGTCATTTTGTACTGCGTTATGGTTATATGTTCATATTTCTCTTTTTGGGTTGGCCGATGACCCTACCAGTACACCGTTGTTTCTTGTGTGTTGATACTTCATGTGCTCTTCTTTCTGTTGAGTGCAGATCATGTTTCGATGACTGCTACGAGATGTTAGTTGTGATTCAGACCATATTTGAACTCAAGGGTGAGTTGCATTGTTCAGGCTACCATGAGTTCTTCACTTATTTCTCTGGTCTATTATTTCAAACTTAGATATTACTTTGGTTTTGGGGTTGTGTCCCCTTTTTGACATTTATTAGAGTTTTGGTACGATGACTTTCGGGTTCTAGGGGATGGTTTATTCTGCATATGTTATTATTATTCTTCGTTTGAGATATTCAATGTTGGTTTTGCTAATGAGATTAATTTAGTTGCCTATTTTTAGCTAAGTGTTAGATGGTTTATTGGGTTAGTAGGTTCTCCCACCAAAGGGTTAGAGTGGGTGCCACTCACGATGGGTTTAGGTCGTGACAGTCACTTTGAATGAGGTAGTGATCCATTTTGTCTCTTTGAAAGACGAATGACCTATCTTGAACATAATATGATAATTGAACGGGTGGTGACCCATTTTGTCTCATTAACTAGTGACGTCCCATTTTGAACATAATATATGTAGTCACCTTGACGCCGATCTGGATAATTGGTCATTATCTTGATACCAGTCTGGATAGTTGTTCATCACCTTGTTGACAGTCTGGATAAGTGGAGTCACCTTGACTTCGGTCACATTGACCTCCTGCACATACTTGTACTCAAAAGAATGATTAGTAGACATGTCGTTGCTTTGGTTGGTTAGCTACTTTAGTCAACAATCTAAGGAAAACATATAAAAGTCATTTTCAAAATATAACAACTTAACATGTCACTTTACAAATGAACAATACAGATTAAAGAAATGAACCCTGTCGATGAAAGGATCAATGAGTTTCTTTGATAGGTATTTATAGATGGGCGCTTGCCCTAATTTTTGGATACTAAAACATGTGAAGAGAGAATCAAGTTTTGAATGTAGTTGGCACCAAAATTAGCCTAGCATAGAAATTTCTCTCTTCTTTTCCAACTGAGATCTACTTTAAGATAATTTATATAGCTTCAAGTGGTACCTCAAATATACCTAAGTATCAATAAGATTTGTTCATCTTACTTCAAACCAAGGTTTTGAATTAGACCTATCCTCGTGTTCCAAATGACCTCACCACAATGAAAGTCCTCATTCGCTTACATTAGAAGTATTTTGATTTGAGGAAATTTCTCAAAGTATTCTCACACCCAGAAGAATGTTCAAAGAATGCAACTTCGATACCATAGGCTTGGCCTTTACGTAAGTCTCCACTAATACAAGAATATTTGGAATGAGATCATGTAGGGCTTGCTAACGACTTACAATGTCATCATAGAGATGGGAGGATATTAATTTGGGGTAAAAGTAACACAATCCTACTTTAAGCGTTGAACTAAACTTGTGCTTTTGATGTTTGTCGCACCTTGAAGCTTGATCTTCTTTGTTGTCCCTTTCTTTGTTTTGACTTCTTTTGAATTCTTTGCTTGCTGGAGAATTTTTTTCCCTTTCATTTTGATGTTTTCTTTTCCTTTTGAATTTCCTACTCTTTGCTTGAAGCATTCTCCCTTCTTTATTTGAAATTTCTCCTGGTTTTGACCTTGTGGAGAGCTTTTTGACTATTTTCTTTCTCTTAAAGTCATTTTCATATCCTTGACTTTCAGGAACTTTTTTTCTTTTGCCTTTGGCAACTTCAAACTTGAATTTTCTTCTAAATATGCCTATTTTCATGTGCTCAAGAAGGTTATGCAAAGAGAGGGATAGCGCATGTAAGCACTCAAAAAGTTATTAGCTAATATGTAGTTGCCCAAAGAAAAGGCTTTAGGCTCAAAATAGGGACTTATTAATGATTGATGTCATTTGGTAGTCATTGAAAGGAACAAACAGGTCAAAAAAGGCCTACGGTCATTTCCCAAATCAAGTATTACTCAGGATTTTTCCTCAACAAACATTTAGGCCAAGTTCTAGATCAACAGTGCAATGCAATTGAATATAATCTAAAACTCACCACACAATGTACATGAAACAATAAGGTTGGTTTTATTCTTATCTTGGATGCATGCAAGAGATCCTTTCAAGCGTCACAAAAGTACGAATGAGAGGTACCAAAAGAATCTATTGCTCACCACTAGGTTAACCCTCTCAATCATATCAATTGCACGCTGGGGAATGAGAATCAAGTGTGCATAGTTCGTGCAAATATGGTATTAAATATATGCACAAAAAATGCAAAGGTATAAACAAATTCGAAGTGATGCCTCATAAATCTAGTGTCGACTAATAGCTTTAGCCAGAGAGTGTCTTCTGATTATTTGTAAGGATAATTATTATTGTAATCTCCTAGTGTTTTTGGGGACACAATGTGTTATGGCCTCTTGATTGTCTAAGAGAACCTCTTGTTGTTATGTTCTTTCTTAAGATTTTTTTGGGATTGTGTTGTTCTTGGATTATCAATGGAAACTGTATGTTATTGTGTCTGTCCCCAATCATTGATGAGGACAATTTTCCTGCAAAGAGATGAGAAATAAGTGAAAGCAAAGAAGCTATAAAAAATAATAGAATGACAGAGTGTGATTGCACAAAAGAACACTCCCTGATTTGTCTTTCAGATTGGATATTGGCGCCTCATCGAGTCCAAGTCTAAATGTTGTCCCTCATGAAGCTCGGGAGTCATGTATCCTTCTATTCGATTTGCAAACTCATTCGATCTTGAAGTGCAAGCTTAGTGTAATTTTTGAGGACCTTCCTTAAAAATTCTACCCAAGTTTAGAATATAAAAGAACTTTCTTGCACTTTGTGACACTGCTTTGCATGGAACTTTTGAGATCTTATAAAAAATGTTGCCTCTATTTCGGCTTCAACAAACTCTTTCATTTAATCTATAGCAAAATGTCTTTTTTTGTAGACTTTTTGGGAAGATCTCAAAAATTTTGCCCCAGTTTCCATTGTAAAGGAAGATGAATATCTTACGGGGAATATGACTGAGCCATTGTGACGCCTAAGTATCTCGTTGAGATAGGAATCATGTTAAATATAGTTAGAACACTTTTGGAATGAGATGATGCATAAAAATATTTACAGCAAAACATGTGTACCAAGCACAAAATCAATTGAACATGGATGAAGCAAACTATGTAGCCTTTAGCACATAAATGATGTATAATGCGTTCTAACATACATGTGACCTTTTTAGACAAAGGTAAGCCTAACGATTGGAGGATGTATATGTCGTTTGTAAAACATCTCACTGCCCCCAAAAAATATATTATATACAAACAAATTAAATTGAATGGGGATACAAAATAAGGGTGAAGGATATACAATAAATAATAGTCTCACGCAGGGGTACAATCCTAAGCTAATACGCCTTGGAGGTCCTCTATTCTCGAACTTCTTAGACTTTTTGAAATTTTTGAACAATTTTCGGATGACGATCTTCAAGAAACTATTTATAATAAATTCTAAACCCTAAGGGATAATGGTTTGCACAATTCAGCATTACATCCTTCAATTTAAACATATAAGGATGATCGTCTGTTATTGACTTGTGGACAATAGATGCATGATGGGCTTTCTAATAGGCTCAATACGCAGGGTATCGAGTCATCCTAGGCCAATGCCTAAAATTGAGTTTAAGTTTTGCTCTATCCTAGGTGTCTAGAGTGAGATTTGAAATGGATTGGGTCTCAAGCAGACTGCTTGGGTTGGAAATATGATAGTCATTGAACGCCTAACGTACCAATAAACTAATATTCCAAGAAAAATGTGGTGTTGATCAATATAGGCCACAACATAGCGAACCCCTCATAGTTTAATAATATCAATGAGGAATATGCCATGAATGCAAAGATGATGTACATATATAATTAAACAATTAATGAATGAATAAGTGAGTAATGTAAAATATACAAGATACAAATACTCAATAAAATATACGAAGCAATATAAGAAATTGTAAAAAAATAAAAACTTCTCAATTGAAAAAAATGAACGCATAATAGTTAGAATCTTTAATCCCAGCAGGGTCGTCATTCTATTACAATCCATATTTTTTTCAATAACCCGCAATTTCAGGACTTAAAATAAATAGTTTAAAAATTTAGAGATCGCCACTTAATTTTAGAAAATATTAGGAAACTTATTAATTAAATTAAAATTAGTTTGCGAAACCAATAAGATTCTAGGTAAGGTTCAAGTTATTTCAAAGGAAAGGTGTTAGGCACCCTTCAAAAGACACAAAGATGAATCCCGGTTGAACTTAATTTTTCAATTAAGGAGGAGATAAAAAATAATTTATGCAATATAATAAAGATAAATATGTACAGAACAAGGTAAAAAATGAATAATGAAGATGACCTAATATTTATATATCGTTAAACAAAAATAAATAAACAAAATGAATAATTCTAAATAATTCTAAATGATTCTCAAATTCATTATTAGAGTGTCTTCTTCGGGAAGTAACTTTAGGTACCTAAAAAGACACTTGGTAAAAGTGTTAGTAAATAATGAATATAACTAAAAAATGAATTAAAGAAGTAATAGGAAAAAAATAAAAACGTCTTATGTACATCAGAGGCCTTGGAAATGACACAAATTTCTTCATCGACCAAGTATTAATACTTGATTTAAAATAATTTAATTTAAAAATAAATTTTGTCTTTTATTATCGGGAGGCATCAAAAATCTGACAGAAAGATTTTTTCATTGGCCAAGCATTAATACTTGTTTTAAACTAATTGAACTTGAAAATAAATTTTATCTTTTATTATAGGGAGACCTCGAAAATCCGATGGAGAGATTTTTTTCTTGGCTATTTCAACAACGAGTGCAATAACAATTAAAACTCAATTCAAAATAATTTCTAAAATCAAACAAAGTAAACTGAATTCAAAGCAGTAATACAAAAAATTAGATCCCAAGTATGCAACTCAAACTTTGAAGATCATCGAATAAATAAAAAATGGAAAAATTTAATAATAAACAGACATGAAACAATCAAAAATAAAAGAGGAAAATAATAAGAAAAGCTATCACACTAAAAAATATATGAATCGTATAACATCCCATAAAACAACAATAAACAACACACTCATACAAAGAATATGGAAAAACATAATTAAAATAGTCATAAAATGATAAGGAAAAAAGGAAGTACAGGCTGATGTTATCCTTAATGGAAATCCCCAGAATAGCTACATATCTCACTAGAAACACAGTGAGAATGAGGAGGAGAGTTGCATCGCCGTTTCGATGGGTGTTTGTCGGAAGTCACAAATCTTGACAGATCTAGTCTCAGTCGGAGTTCATTTGGTTGGTGTTGTTGTTTAGTTGTTGGTATTTATCAGAACTGTCATTTTGCCTGAAATCCAACATGAGGGAGAGAGGGTGGTGTAGAAACAGTGACACTTTTATCGAAAATGAAATAGAAATTGGGTTTCTTCGAAACTTTGCTTGAGCTATTCGGAGTGTGGTGGATCTCTGATTTGCTCATGGTCCGATCTGGTTCTGATGATTTGGCTGAGCACAAATCTATTTATTCACCAAATATGGTATTTTTTTTGTTGTTGGTTTTTCCACGACGTTGGTGCTGTGAAGGGGAAAACAATGGATTTTCTTGTTGGAGGGTAGAAAATGGGTGAAAGGGAGAAAAGGGACTGTAGTTTGTTGGTTGCTCATCAGAATGAGATGAGGGTGGTGGGTGCGGCTACTTTAGGAAACTAAGGGCGAAAATATTTTAGAATTTTCCCCATTTGAAAATTTTCAGCACCAAAAAATTGAATGAGATTGAAAAGCCTATATAGCCAACATAAAACCACTTTAGAGCAAAACCATGTTCCCAAAACCATGGGCAATTCAAAATCATTAGTTTTCCAAAATCATGGGGTATTTAATTTATCTGCACAATTTTTTTTTCTCTATATTTCATGTATTAACAGACTATATTAAAATAAATAATGTGCTAAAATAACTAAACATGTATCTAGTGTCATGTAAAAAAAATGTGGTTTTGAATTAAGACAAAATGATAACTTAACAAAATTGAAATAATATTTATTTATAAAATAACTATACAACAATCAGTGATAACCAAAAATACTAATAAATTGATAAATATCATAACATTTTTAGTAATAAGGATGATTATCAAAACCTGTGTCAAAGTTGAACAAAAATATATAAAAATTGAATTTTATGTTCTTAACAAATAAGAATCATAAAAGTATTTATTTTAAAAATGTCAGGCCAAAATTGGGTGCCACTAATATTTATGACGTTGCATATTTCACATGCTCAGTACATTCAGTAGTACTGACCTCATACGTTTCTCTTACGCTATATCCTATCACAATATAGATTCAGGTGCCTGTTATCAGACTCGTGGCTAGTTCAAACTTGTAGATACTCCAGTCTAGCTTTGGGCGAGTCTTCATTATTTGAGAGCTATATTTAGTATTCAAATTGTTGGTTGTGTCAGGCACTTATTTTGTTTATTTAGAGTTAGTTGGGGATCTTGTCCTAACAACTCATATTTATAGTATTAAAGGCTTTGTACAAACATAGACAGGTCAGGTGTTGGGTATTTCAGATATCTCTTTTGGTTGAAATAATCATTGTTCATCTTGTTGCCCATTTCAGTTATGATTATGATTCTGCTAAGATTTTAAATATATGATCTTAGTAATATACTAGTACCACGGGTTCGTTTGGGTTCACTTGTGGTTCTAAGTCCCTGTCTCATCTAGAATGTAAACTTGGGTCATGACAAACTTGGTATATGAGCACTAGGTTTAAAGTGTCTTAGGATGTCTAAAAATTCACGATTAGTAGAGTCTTTTTCATGGGTATGAAACGCGCTACACTTATGAGGAAGAGGCTACGATATGTTTTAGGAAACCTTTCCTTCTTTCATGTTCTTTATCGTGCGATGGAGTTTAACTCTATTTACCTTCCTAATTCGTGCTATACTCATTTTAGATAATGCCTCCACAATGACAAGCCAGAAAGAGGTACGGTCAGAATGGTAATCCTTCAGCACAAGTGAATTAGCCTACTAAAAATAATGTTGCTAATACAAAATTCTGCAACTCCATTTTGATGTTAGCTCAAGCTATGATATCCCAAGTAAATTAACAGGTTACAGTCCTTGCTAACCCACATAGTGAGTTAGCTACTGCCTGAGTGAGAGATTTTGTTCATATAAATCGTCCAGAGTTTTTTGGGTCAAAGGTTGAGGAGGACCCATATAACTTTATTAATAAAGTGAAGAAAATTCTCCAGGTTATGCATGTGTCTAAAGTTGAGTGTGTTGAGTTAGCTTCCTATTAGCTCAAG
This sequence comes from Capsicum rhomboideum, assembly GCA_031232105.1. Taxonomy (NCBI): domain Eukaryota; kingdom Viridiplantae; phylum Streptophyta; class Magnoliopsida; order Solanales; family Solanaceae; genus Capsicum; species Capsicum rhomboideum. The sequence continues at coordinate 50,090,156 of CP124710.1, read as the reverse complement.
GATGCGGCTCATTTATGGTTTACTTAATGGAAAGATAGTTGTGGCAAAAATGTAGCTCCTGCAGTTTGGGATGATTTTGTTGATACTTTTCTTGATCCATTTTTCCTGAGAGAGTTGAGGGAGGCAAACGCTGAGGCATTTATGAACTTGAAGTAGGGGTCTTTGTTAGTGAAAGAATTTGATCTGAAGTTTACTCAACTATCCAGGTATGCTCTAGAGATGGTAGCTGAACCGAGGACGAGGATAAGTAAGTTCATATTTAGGTTTCAGATTTGGTGAAGAAAGAGTTCAAGACTGCTATGTTGATTAGGGATATAGATATCTCTTGGTTGATGCCTCATGGACAGCAGATAGAGAAACAGAAATTGAAGGATAGGGAAAAAGATAATAAGAGGGCCAGAATAAGTAACTTTAAGTTCAACCAACAGAGAATCTGTGGTGGGACCAGGTCTTCTTTCTTATAGAAGTTATCAGAACTAGTGCCATTGTGAACTAGTATTCCATCTCTAGTATACATACCTAGACATGATCAGAAGGGTAGAATCTAATGCTCACGTTTGCTGGTAAATGTTGCAATTCCTACCATACTTGCAACAAGTGTAGTAAGAATTACCCAGGGAAGTGCCTTTATGGAAATGAGAGATATTTTTTATGTGGTCAGGTTGGTCATTGGTTGAGAGATTGCCCCTCTGTGAAGTAGGGCTATGAAGGTGGTCAGGCTCAGTTTACTTCTTCAGCAGCTCCAACGGCCACACAGCTCAACAAGTTGCCACTTCTAGTGTAGGTGGTGGTCAGTGCTAGAATCGCTTTTATGCACTTTCATCCTACCAGGATCAGGAGAGTTCCCCTGATATTGTCACTGGTATGTTGTAGGTCTTTTATCATGATGCATGCTTTGTTAGAGCCTAGAGCTATGTTGTCTTTTGTGAACCCATATGTTGCTATTAAGTTTGGAGTCATTTCGGAACAACTCTTAGAACCTTTATTTGTTTCCACTACAATTGGTGAGTCAATCATAGCTAGAAGGGTGTACATAAATTGCCTAGTCTCAGTCCTCCACGGAGTCACCACAATCGATCTAGTTGAGTTAACATAACTGACTTTTATATCATTCTTGGAATGGATTGGATACATTCCTATTATACCTCAACGATAGAACTAAAGTCACAAAATTTTAGTTTTTAAATGAGCTTGTCTTAGAGTGGAAAGGTAGTCCTATAGTGCATATAGGTATTTTCATCTCTTACCTTAAGTTTAGGATGATGAGATTTCTAAGGGGTGAATCTATCATCTAGTTCGGGGTAGGGACTCTTAGTGTGACACCCCATCTCTTCAGTCAGTTTCAGTCATCCGTGAGTTTTCTAAAGTATTTCTTGAGGTTTTACCCATAGTCCTTCATGACTAAGAGATTGACTTTGGGATAGACCTTTTTCTAGATACATAACCTAGATCTATTCCTCCGTACAGACTGGCTCCAACTGTTCTTAAGGAACTAAAAGAACAGTTGAAAGAACTCTTAGATAAAGGCTTCATCTGACTAGTATTTCCCTGTGAGTGTTGCTGTCCTTTTTTGTGTGAAAAAAAGATAGTTCTCTCAGGATGTTTATTGACTACCATCAGTTAAACAAGGTCACAATCAAGAATAAGTATCCTATCCCCAAGATTAATGACCTGTTTGACCAGCTTTTGGGCGCCAGTTGTTTCTCTAAGATTGATCTCAGATACGGGTATCATCAGCTCAGAGTTAGGGACTTTCACATTCTGAAGACAAATTTAAAATTTGGTATGGTCCATACGAATTTGTGGTTATGTATTTTTAGAACTAACAAATGCTCTTGGAACTTTTATAGACTTGATTAACAGGGTATTCATGTTATTAAGAGTCCCACATTGGAAAAAGCTTGGGTGATTGGTCTCCTTATATGGACTTGGACATTCCTCCCCTCATGAGCTAGCTTTTGGGGTTGAGTTAGGCCCAGGTGACATATCTTTACATGGTATCAGAGTAATCTTTCATTTAGAAAATCCAGGTACATCTTGAATAATAATTAATGAAGCTAACAAAATAACAAAATCCTAAGGTTGAACTGACTCTATTAGGACCTTAAATACTAGAGCGAACTAAAGGAAAAGATATACCCTAAATATCTAATTATGCAAAGAATCACATATTTAATGAGTATGTCCAATCCTGTTACAATAACTACACTTAGGTCGAGAATAACATATGTCACGGGTGTGTCCTAGCCTATTACAATTACTACACTCTTCGTTACTTGGACTCTTTAATAATGTCAATAGGTGCATGTCAAATTCACCAAAAGTAGTGTATTTTAGAAGTATCCGATATGGGTGCAGCACCGAAACTAAATAGTCCATGCAACTTAGACTAAGCCTAGGTCGAGATATTCTAAAATGGCCTTCCCTTGTCAATTATTCATAGACAATGATATTTGATCATCTAATCTTCTTATTAATGGTTTAGACTTAACCATAGGGCTAAATCGATATCAGTGATCAACGTTTGCGAAAACTGTAAAGATATTACACCTGGGCCTAACTCAATCCCAAAACCTAGCTCATAAGGGGAGGATTGCCCAAGTCCATATAAAAAGACCAATCACCCATCCCCTTTCTGATGTGGGACTCTTAACACTCTTCTGCTACTCAGGCCTCGTTAACTAGAGTGTGTATAATATAATATAGGGGCCTAACTTTGGTAAACAAAAAATTGGGATGGGCCTGGATCTGATTCCATGTGAGAAATATAAGAAAAGAATATTATTTAATTATTGTTTAACATGATTACATTGACCCTATTTATAGATACTACATTCCAATCCTTTTCCAAATAGGAAACTACATTACAATCCTTTTCCTAGTAGTATTCTATATGCTATTCCTATTTCTACTCATATTCTAACACAAGCAATACTTGGATATGTTCCTCATTGTCTTAATAGATGACATTCTTGTCTACTCCCAGAGTGATGAGGAGTATGTAGATCATTTGAGGGCTGTGTTCCAGACTCTCAAGGACCGCCAGTTGTTAAGTTTAACAAGTATGAGTTTTGGTTGAGGTCAATTATATTTTTTGGTCATGTTGTGTCCAGTGAGGGCATTCATGTAGATTCCCAAAAGATAGAAGCAGTAAAAAATTGGCCTAGACCTATTTGTCTGTCAGACATTAAGAACTTTTTGGGCTTGACTGGTTACCATAAGAGGTTTGTTGAGGGGTTCTCTTCTATTGCTGTCCTGGTAATCAAATTAACTTAGAAGAAACTTAAGTTTCAGTGGTCTGAGTCTTGTGAGAAGAGCTTTTAAGAGTTAAAGGTTTGACTTACTTTTGCTCTAGTTTTGATAGTGCTAAGGGGGTTCAGAGAATTTTATGGTCTACTGCGATGCTTCTAGAGTTAGCCTTGGTTGTGTTCTAGATGTAGATGATTTGAGGTAGTAGATTTAAGTAAATGCTCACAGATCTCGATATTTTATTCATCCAGGTGCCACCAAGATGTACCGCAATCTACAGAAAGTCTATTGGTGGAATGGCATGAGGAGGGACATTACAGATTTTGTACTCAAGTGTCCTAGTTACCAGCCGGTGAAGGTTGAGCATCAGAGGTATGACTCAGGATATCAGCATTCCTACTTGGAAGTGGGAGATGATTAATATGGATTTCATCACATGTTTATCTTGCACGCGATGTAAGCATGATTCTATTTGGGTGATAATAAATTAGATGACTAAGTCAGCTCACTTTTTGTCTATTAAGACTACAGATTCAACAAAGGACTATGCCAAACTTTATATTCGTGAGTTGGTCAGATTACATGGAGTTACCTTGTCTATCATCTGAGATAGAGTGCTCAGTTTACATGTTAGTTTTAGAAGTCTTTCTAGAAAGGTCTTGGTACCTGAGTAGATCTCAACACAATATTTCATCTGCAGACAAATGGTCAGGAAAACTGCATTCTATCTAGACTTAAAATGATATGTTGAGGGATTGTGTGGTCGACTTCTAAGGTAATTGGGATGATTATTTACCTCTTATAGAGTTTGCTTATAATAACAGTATCCATTCCAGTATCCAGATGGCTCATTTTAAGGCACTTTATGAGCGGAGATGTAGATCTCCTATTTGTTTGTTTGAGGTAGGTGAAACTACCTTGATAGGGCCAAATTTAGTTCATTAGGCTATGGAAAAGGTTCAATTTATTAGAGAGAGGTTTAAGACTGCTTAGAGTCATTAGAAATCTTATGTAGATGTAAGGAGAAGTGACCTTGAATTTGTTTTTGATGATTAGGTGTTTTTGAAATTTTTCCCATGAAAGGGGTGATGAGATTTTGTAAGAAGGGGAAGCTTAGTCCCCAGTATATTGGTCCCTATAGGATTTTGAGATGGATTGAGAATGTGGCTTATAGTTAGAGCTTCCCGCTTAGTTGACAACAGTTCATCTAGTGTTTCATGTGTCCTTGCTGAAGAAATACATTAGTGATACATCACTTGTTGTTCCTTTAGAGAGTGTTGATTTGAAGGATAACTTTTATTATGAGGAAGTTCCAGTTAAGATATTTGATAAATAGGTTCGCAAGTTGAGGAATAAGAAGGTCACTTGAGTAAAGGTCTTGTGGAGAAATCAGTTGGTTGAGGGAGCTACTTGGAAAGCAGAAGTAGTTATGATAGCGAAGTACCTTCTTCTATTCCCTCCTAGCACCAAGATAGCATGATGTAACAATCTTTCTTCTTAAGTTACTATTCTATGTTTCATATCTATATATGTTTCATGCAGTCGTATGTGTGCATTCGTGCTATATTTATTTTAGTTGAGTCCTCAATCTTAGCCAATATCAGTCTAGGTCATATTAGGTAATCAGTTTCAATAATCAGACATATATGATATAGCAGTTCCATTATTTTTAGTCTAGCACAAGTCTTTATTCAATGATGAATGATCCCAAGGGGGAGATATTATAACACCCAATACTCTTCCATGCTTTGATTCAAACTTAGTGTAGAAAAAGCACGCCAGAATATTCAAGTCCCAGTGTTCCATAGGATGGTTGACAAGCCGTGAACCCAGTCCAGGACTCATAGGCCAAATTATGGAATTAGAATTTAGTACTCAGTAGACCACGAGTCAGTCTACGACTCATAGTATCATTTCATGAGTTTTGAGATGACTCGTGAAAAGAATGCCCCAAACCAATGAACTCATAGGTTATCAAAACTTATTGTACGACTCGTGATATGGACTATGAGTCATACTATCGAGCCGTGGACCCTAGTTTGCTAGTTGAAATTTCTTCCTTCAAACAACGAATCAAGGGAACAAGGAGGCAAACACCCCCATCTTCCACATATCTTGCTCATTCGATATGACATGAATCATTAAACCTGCACTCATGAGCTCTGGTGCTTGATCTTAGGTTTGAGGTATGGGTCGAATCATGATATAGAAGGTTTGGTGGTTGTAAATTTCCCAAGCAGAAAGTTGCATACTTTAAAATTATATGGAGTGATCAGAATGTCTCGAGGGGGCATTGCTGAATGAATTGACAATTGAGGTTTTCTTAACCTTTCAATGACCTTGCGTTAATTTTTGATGTGGTCGGTTCTTTCTTCTGAAAAGACTACCCAAATTATCATTTTTGCTGCCTACTTAAAGACTTTTTGATGAATTCAGATATGTTTCGCTAGGAGATAATGAAAGTCATATAGCTCCTCTATCTAAGGATCTCACATAGGAGCGCATGTTATTTTCAAAGGTGAGTTATAGATGTGTCGGTTCATCACCCATGTTGGAACTATATCAAGATTAAAATGACAAGGCATATCCATATCCATATATAATAAGTTGGGCTCTATCCTTCCCACCCACCTCAAACATATACTGGGCTAGGTATCGCATGTCCAGGATCAGATCGGATCTACCAGTGACCGGTTTATGGTATAAGGAGTTAAGCAAGGGATAGAAAATTGATAAAAGAACCTAGCCGCCTTCGCCTTCTTTTTTCAAAATAAAAAAGTAAAGTGCCCTCCTCTTGGAGGGAAGTTCAGGGGTTAGAGTCTGCCTGATTCATATGGTAGCCCTTTAGATACTTTGGTTTAGTGCAAAAATAGTTCCAGGGACCACAAGTCGAACTCGTGGTACTAAAGTACGAGTCATACAATGACTTGTGGGACATAGTTTCAGCAAATCCTAATGGTTTTTTAATGAGCAGTTTAGTTTTTTCCTACCTTTTTTGTCCTAAACTATGTTGTTTTACTTCCTTTCAGGGTAGATTAATAGTCCATCATTCAATGATCTCCCATAACCTTTGATTAAACATCTAAGTCATAAAGAAAGAATTCTCTCCATTCTCTAAGTCTAGGGCTCATCCTTAAGTCCAATTCTCAAGCTTTCAGTCCAATTTTCTTAGGCAATTAGGAATGTAGGGTTTTTGTAAGGGTTTTGTTTCATCCTCATGCCCAAAACTTCATACTCTCATTATGGTTTTCATGACTTCATAATTTAGGGTTCATTCCAACTATCCAAATTATTATGTTTTCAGTTTTTGCAAGTTATTATATAGTTTATATTCTTTTTAAAAGCGAATATGCATGATTTCAGTAGTCTCAATTCAGTCATTATACTTGAACAATTTAGCATTACTTGACAGATGTCATCTTGTTTTAGCATAGCTTGGTATGTTTTGAACACATGATCCTAGAATTTGGTAAATTTATCATGACTAGTTCCACTATATCAAAACTTCAGTAAAACTGTAATTTGAACTAGTATCATACTTTATTTCAGCCAAGAATTTATCTATTTTGAGAAAATAATAATATAGTTTTGGGAGGATTATTAAACACCTAGCGGACACGGGTTTCAAATTACCCAAGTCCAAGAACTACATCGCCATCATAGGTTAAGGGTGTTTCACCAGTTGAAATTGACATATTTAGCCCAATGGGTCAGTTAGTGGATCTATATCAGATAGGTTCTAACCCTTGGCAAGGTATAGGGCACCCTTTTAATTGGGGTTGTATGTTGGACTCCAAGTGCTTACATGGTTTATGACAATTGTAATAAACTCCCCTCAGAAATGATTTAAAACATGATATATGTACATGACTCAAAGTCAACCAATTGTCATACTCCACAATAGTCACCAAATAGGATATTAGAACCCGATCTACTACTAAAGGATCACCTTTGGAGTAGCTACACGCATGGGCACAGATAAGGCTCGCTAATCATCCCTAATCGAGAAGCAACATATAACGACATATAAGAATAAGTAAAACCCAAAACAAATAACACAGAAGCTGACCATCGGCACACTGAAATCATACCTGTGAACACTGAGTCTGATGCCTCCCCCTCTAGCCTACCAACAAAGGCATATAACTATATGCACCCGCCATTGAACTGAGAACCTAACCAACCACCTATTTAACCCAACCGGCCACCTCCCCAAGAATCCTAAGAACCACTCTTGCTGCTCTAGGAACCACCTTTAGTATGTGGCACCACTGATCTAAGAGGCTGACATTCCTGTGCTAAAGGCTCAATCATCCCTCGAAGAGGACACTCTCTAGAAAAATGACCAACAACACCATAATCATAACAAGCTCGGGGTTTACTACCCTGATGAGATGAACTGACTGCTTTTGATTGGCCACCACAACCTGAAGACCCCAAATAAGAATCCTGTAAAGGCTGGTCAAAGCTCTGACCAATGAAATCTCTATAACCAGGATGATCCCCATAGATAATCAGAAGTGATGTCTAAACGGGCCGACTAGACTGACCATGCTGCTAATACTGTTGCTGACCTCTGCTCGTGAAACCTCTACCTCGAAACTGTGATCCACTGTGGCTACCACTGTAAATATATTGATGTTTGGGTCTCTTATTGATGCCCTCACGGGCCTCGTGATGCAAATCCCCTATAATGCATGCATCATCGACAACATCAAAAAATGATCGACCCAAAGACACCATACTCTTAGTGGCTATACTGAGCTGAAGTTTTAATCTCTTTACAAAGAAACACACTCTCTCATGCTCAGTAGGTTGAATCATAGTGGCATGCCTAGCTATATCGTGAAATCTAGCCTTATACTCAGACATGGTTATAGAACCATGATCCAACCTTGAAAATTGATCCCTCAGTCGCTCACGAACACTATGAGGTACATATCTCCCCAAAAAGCCTCAAAGAATTACTCCCAAGTCATAGGAGGGGACCTAACTGGTATACACTCAATTTACACTCTCCACCACTTCCTTGCTGAACCGTCCGACTGAAATGTGGTGTAATCCACAACATGGGAATCCATCAATCCAAGATTATGTAATCTCTCCTGGCAGTTGGTAAGGAACACATGTGCATCCTCCCTTGGAGCACTTGTAATTCTCGAAGGAGCCAATCTAAAGAGCTGATCCAACATCTTTTACTCCTCAAAAGTCATGGCTGGTCGGGCTACCATCGGCTGAGCAACCATTGATACTGGTAAAACCTCTGCTCGAGGAGCCGCAGCTACATGTAGTACTCCTGTACATGGTCCATTCTGTTCTGCTCCCTGAGCAGATGTCTGGGCCCCATCCATCTGTTGACTACTAATCATACCCAATATCTGGACTAGAGCATCCTGTACAACAGACGTGGCTATAAATCTAGGTGGAGCCTGGGCTAGTCCTTGTCCTACTAGTTGCTGTGGTGGCAGGTCTGCTGGTATTGATTGTGGATTAACAACTTACTCTAGTGTAATTTTGGGCTCTGGCGCAATTAATGGCTTCGATGTCGGTGCTCTACCTTAGCCCCATCCTCGCGGTCGGCCCTTAAGTGGGGACCCTATCTGCAGGTGCAGGGGCATCGCCTTCGTCGGTCGTAGCCCTCATCCTAACCATCTGCATAAGAGTGAAACAAGTGAGAATCCAGAAACCAACATGAACAAAATATACGATAAAAAATCAAAAGGTGAGTATTTTTCCTTAAGAATGTCCTGTAGCCTTCCAAAGATAGGATAAAAACATCATCTTACCGATCTACGGAACTTTTCTAGACACTTTCTCTTGTACCAATAATATCAGTAAACTAGGCTCTGATTCCAATTTTTCATGACCCATAAACTCAGGTCAAGATGACACCTATAATAACCCGCCAGTAGGTAAGCAAAATCCATAACTCAGAACGACATCTAATGAGCGAAAGACAGAAAATTAGGGTAATAATATTTAAAAAAATGACTAATAAGGGAACTCGATGGAACATATAGACAAATAGGAAGGGGAAAGTACAAAATATACAAGAAAATGATTCCCTAGAACTGGCATAGTCAGTATAAGATCCACTACAATATAAGGAGTACTAGACAAATGCAATATATACAGAATAGTCTCCAAAAGTACAAAATAAGACTAATCCCAAATAAAAGGTGATAGATCAGCTCCGGTCGCCAAAAGCTCACCCTATATCTCTAATCAACAGCTTCACACGAGGTTGGTGTCAGTGGTGATTACTCCTACTAGGATCTACATTAGGGAAAAGGATGCAGAAGTTTAGTATGAGTAATAAAACATGCAGTACTCAGTAGGCATCATAGGCCGACTGAGCTCAAATAAGATAAAAGCATAATAAAGTGCAAATATATGCTAAAGGTAAGAAAAGAGGGGCCAGAAAGAGAGTAATAGGCTAAAGCTAGACAATTATGAGAAATATAAGTAAATAGGTCAAAATGCATAAAGTAAATGTCTAACTATAACCTAATCGGACCCCATAAGCCTGGAAGGTACATAGAACAATAAATTAACCCAACGGGCCCCATATGTACGGTGGGTGCAGACAACAAGCAATATTAAATATAAACCAAGCATGAAAGTGAATAAATGCGGAAGAATGCCATAATGTGCAATAACCATACCATGTACTCCTTCTCCATCCATATCCATAAACCTTGCCCGAAATCGAACCAGATTTTGAAATAGAAATCAATAATAATACATATCAAATCGTGGCTCAATATGTGATCAGTAGTAAAATCAAGTGTTCGGAATCGAATCGAGATTAAATAGTCCATTTTCCTATTTAAAAAACTAAATTCATTTAATGTATCCGAAAATCCCATTTTCAAGTCGAAAAATTGTAATTTTAGGCCAAAATACCAATATGGCAAGGATATATGATCAAATAAGTACAAAAGAGCGAGCAAACTAATCAAATATAAGTAATCAGTCAACCAATACGCAACCTAGGTGATTTACAGTCAATCTACAGCACGAAAATATGCTATCCTAAAGTGAATTGTTATAAAAGAGTGGTAAAACTAGCTACAAGCCCTAACAAACCCAACCTAAGGCAAGCAGCTACCCGAACCTAGACTGCATTTGACTTTTATCCCAAGGATATTATGTACACTAAGCCAAGTCCTAAAGGAGAAGTGGCTACCAAGACTAAGGATTCCATGGTAAAATTCTACTCTAAGGAACCTGAATAGGCTATAAGGATCATAAATACCTACGTATAGTATTCAAGCCACAATATCCCACCAACAATTACCAAATTATCCTTCAAATACTTTAGACAAGCAAAGTTTAAGAGTAGGTAAGCCGTAACCTACCTGGATGCCAAAGAACGCACTCACAACTCACTAAATCAAAGATTTTCCTTTCTAAGAAGCCCCGGACCACTGCCACACTATCAAAATATTAATCTAGGCATCAATATAAGAATAACGATACCCATAATGCAATTTTATATTTCAAGGCAAAATTTGGGTAAAAAATATGCTTGAGGGACCTACTAATGGAATTAAAAAATTGACTCATTATGTACCTTTTAGCTCTAGGATTAAATGCTTAAAATTTGAGCGCAATCTAAACTTCATTCCATCCCCAAATCAGCCCCAAAAAGTCAAGAATCAAGAACCTCAATTCTAAGAATTAACGGGATTTGAAGATGGTGATTACTGGAAAGACCACAAAAGAATGATCATGGAGCATTTATTCTACTTACCTCCGCTCAAAAACCTCAATTCTCCATTGATTCTATCTCCCAAAACTAAATAATGGAGGTTTATAAGCTTATAAAATAAATTGGGGTCGGAGGAAAATTATATATGTACTTGCAGCAGTGGCCGCTAAAGCAGTCATGCTAAAGTGGCCAAGGACCACTTAGGAATCCCCCATCCTATTATCCAAGTACTACTAAAGTGTCTCCCAAACCGCTTAAGCGGCTGCACCAACTACCATACACCAGAATTTTTATCTATGTTTCAAAAACTTCGACTGTATGCTTGAGATTCATTTGGAACCCCAGGTATGCAAAAAAAAATATGCTACCCTATCAGAAATGGCATTACAGACTCAACGAAATTGTCTAAATTCCTAACAGAGGTCATTTAGACAAAATATGGACCCCACACCCACTGTTCTATTTTTTTACCAATTTCGAACAAATAGCTCAAAATGAGCCCAGAAGCTTCGGGACCCAAAGCAAAGCTCCCCCTAGCCTAAAATCCATGTTTTGGAGCTAACGAAGCTGTCAAAATTACTGAGATCATTTACTAAGAGTTCTAGCCAAACACTAGTTTTTTATCTCCAAAAACTCAAAACAGGGAAATGAGCATATAAACCAAACATAATGCCTGAGAACCAAACTACTAGTCCCAGCAAGTCATAAATGACTTGGGGACGCTATAGGAAAGCTCTAAATATAGAAAAAACATGAGATAAAGAAAATGACCTATAGGGTCATTACAACATCCACTACTAAAAGGACTTTATTCCTTAAAATTCAAGAGTCAAGAAGTATCTGAAGTCTTGAAAGAGTAAGTATACTGGGTCTACAGGTCATACTCAGCCTCAGGTGGCCTCCTTGAATGGGCGGTATCTCTACTGAACCTTTACCACTGAAATCTCCCTAGATCATAATTATCTAACATCTCTGGCTAAAATAGCAACCATAATCAAATTTGGTGTTCCAATTTTGGTGGATATCACTCGAGAGATCAAGAGCGTTGATCAAACTTTCTTGGTTTTGTAATTGTTTTTATTTAAAGAAGGGTAAAATTGAAAGAATATGAGTTGTATCTTCTTGATTATCTGAAACACCACTTATTTAGTAATAAAATAAAAAAGCTAGACAAGCACTTATTTAAGAATGGATGGAGTATATGAAACTAACAAGAAAGTCATTGATTAGCTTTTGCGTGAGACGTGTTAGTGTGTATGGTCTCTATGTGCTTTAATAAAAGGGAAGACTTTGTGGGTAATGTTTCTTTTTAGCTTTGTTTCAACTACTTCAATGGCTGGAAAATTTTGAAAAAAAAATGAAGGCTTTTGGTGGAGCTTTGCGTACGTGGGCGGGGCCTAATTACATACATTGGATGGGAGTAGTTGCCTTTGGGGAGATGGGTGCATTATATGACATGCGTGAATATACAGGATATGTAGGGGTAGGAATATGTAGGACAGGAGACTGAAGTGATTGTTTTTTTTTTTTATCTTTTATAGGATAAGAGTCGAGAATGTATTGTGTTCTAGAAAAAAAAGAAAAAAGATGGCTTTTGTATACTTTTCTTAACACTTTATTACTTCTTGTAATGACCCTTCAGGTTATTTTTCCCATTTTTGTGCTCTTTCTATATTTAGAGCTTACCTATACTGCCCCAGGTCATTTATGACTTGCTGAGACTGATAGTTTGGTTACCGGACAGTTCGTTTGGTTTTTAGAGCCGTTTTCCTGTTATGGAACTTTTGAAGTTAAGGAATGGATGTCGGGTCAAAACCTCAGGTAAATGACCTTGGATGCCATTTTTGACAGTTTCATTAGCTTTGAAATATTGATTTTAGGCTAGGGGGACCCTTGGTTCAGGTCCCGAGGCTTCCAAACTTATTTTGGGCTATTGGGTGGAATTTGCCTAAAGCGACTCCTTAGGGAGTGGGACCCACTTTTTATCGAAATAACCTTGGATGGAAATTTTAATGGCGCCGTTGAGTCCATAATGTTGAATTCATTGTTTGTTTATGAGCACGGGATTTCGAGAACTTGGCTGGTGCCAAGTTTTCTGGTGCAGTCGCTTTAGCGGCCAAGGGACCACTTTAGCTGTAGCTGCTTAAGCAACACTGGACTGCTTTAGCAAAGTTCGGCCTGCCAAAGCCTGGTCGCTTTAGCGGTTATTTTGCCGCTAAAGGGACCATCACTAGTGCATATATAAATATCATTTCCCTCATTTCCAACTTTTATTTATATGTGTAATCCTCCCTTGAAGGCCATTATGAGCTTAAAATTAGTAAGGGAAATCGTATCCTGGTATGAAGATTCGCATGGGGCAGTGTTGGTGGGCACGTGATCGTCGATATCTCCGTAAGTTTTGCTTAAATTCTAGTTTAATTCCCCGATTATTTCTAAAATTCTTGATGGTGTTGGGACTAGTTTTGGTACTATTTGAGCTTAGATTTAGCCAAATTTATATGGCAATTGATCCATAAGCTGCATGGGTTGCTATGACAATTTTAATTTCTTGATTTGGCAAGAAGGCCCCACGTGGGATTTTTAGTCTGATTTTTTACCCGGAGCATTTACATGCACTATGGGTATTAATTTTCACATTTTGATGCATAAATCATTATTTTGATAGGGTGGCAGCTCTAGGAGGCTTCTCGGAAGGGGAAAGCTCTGGTGTAGAGGTTTCGGCGAGCGTTCGGTGGCGTTCAGGTAGGCTAGGCTTACCTTTCTTTTAGATTGAGCTTAAATATGGTATTGACATATTTTTTGTGCTAGTTTTGGGTGGTTAGTTTTATCCAAATTATTGTTTTTGTATTTTACATCGTATTTAGCCAGTTAAGGCCACTTTTCAATAGAATCTGGGCCCGTTCCCCCTTAGTATAGTGTATTATCATCCTTTAGGACTAGAATTAGCATGTATAGTAACTTGGAATAGGATTAGGAGGCCTTAGACTAAACCCAAAAAGGGGATGACTTAGGTTAGGTTATTGGGAACCTATAGTGGGCCCCACTGCTTTTTCTAGATAAAATATTGGATATGAAGCTCCTTTAGGCTTAGTTAGACTCTTGATAGGCTACCTTAGTCTATTACTTTAGGTTTGACTTAGTTTTGACTGCTTGCCTGATTAGCTTTTTCTGGGGTAGTGTAGTTACCAACCCTTGACCGCTCATCCTTGAATTAGAAATAGGAACCCATAGGGCCTTAGTAGGTTTAACAACTCGAGACTGAACTTAGTGAACAAATGGACTAGTGATAGGCTTGAAACTCCTGGACTTCTGCTAGCTATTCCACACTTATGTATATATATTTCAATTTTGGTTTAAGCTCGGCGTGTGCTCTATTGCTATTATTATGAATTATGGTACGATTCTAGAATCGATTTATGGTTATGGTTTGATTTTGATGACATCATCTGTTACAGTTACGGTTTGTTACTTATGAGTTCCAGTTCGAGTCCGGCATCAACCTATGACTATGTTTTGGGTGCTCTGGTATTGATTATGGTTATTACCGGGTGTTTTGGTAGTTGTACTTGTCGCGCCCCATTTTTCTCGCAAAAAAATGCGATTCGACGTGACAAACTCTTTTTGGGATTGTTTAGAGTGAAGAGTCGCCACCTAACGAATTAAGGTGCGTTAGGGCACCATTCTAGACTAATTACAAACTTATTTTAATAGTCTACGTCAACCAGAAATTTGGGTAAGGGTTCAGATTACCTCAAAAGGAAGGTGTTAGGCACCTTTCGAGGTCCACAAATGTGGGTCCCGGCCGAACTCATATATTATGTGGGAAAATTCTATGTGATAAACAAAAGGTCTATTATTTTACTAACCTAATGTTAACGAAGTGTTTAAATAGAAAAAATATAATAAACAAAATTAAACGTACAACTTAGTTATTATCTAATTAATAATTAACTACGTGATAAAATAGTAAAACATAAATAAAGGAATTAGAGAAGTGAGAAGATAGAAAGACACAAATTATAATGAAAAAAAATTCATTAAGTTATACCTAAACTACCCCAAACAAGCATACAAAAATAAATAAAATTCGATCGAATCTGGACAAAGGTTAATTTTATTTTGTTCGGATCAGCGCCCGGCTTATTAACGGAAGACAATGACGCATATCGCATTGTCGAATACTGCTCGGGGCAACTTCCATCTTTTCCGAATGTTCTACCTACCCCAACTAATTTGGTTATTAATCTTAAATGCGTTCTAATGAAAACGATAAACTAAAGTTTCCTAAAATGCCTACCCGTCCCAACTTAATGTCCAAGAGGCGCTGGACTTGCTATTTTGGGATTTGGTTCTAGACAAGAAAAAACCTAGGCTGCCTAATTAGACTCGAGATTCACGTCATACAAAACAAATAGGACTTACAAGTAGCATGTAACGGTTTCAAATAAGCCTCTTGATTAGTTAAAGTAATTAGGAAATTAATATGCTTAGAAAAAATAATTATTTATTTTATGTGATTAAAACCTATAGGCATGATTTCTAGGCGAGACGTATTAATTAAGGTGCCGAAAAAATTTAGTAAAGTGCTAGATATTAAATATACTAAAAGCTTGATTTAAATATGCTGAAAATTTAAAGGCACTAAAAATTACTTAAAATTTGCTAAAAATTATTTTAAGGCTGAAAAGTAGTTCAACTATGCTGGAAATTAGCCCAAACACGCAAAAAATGAATTTTAACCTGCTGAAAATTAATTAAAAATACTGAAAATCACTTAAATATTAAATTATCAATGCTGAAAATTACAAAATATACTAACAGTGATTAAAGTTGCTGAAAATTGGTTTCCAGAATGCTTGAAGATTAATTAAACATTCTAACAAATAGTTTAAGCATGTCGAAAAGTAGTTTAGACATGCTGAATCTTAACTAATTGTTGCTGAAAAATGATTAAGAATGCTGAAAAATTAATTAAACAGTTGCTGGAAATCAGTTTAAATGCTGGAAATTAAATAAACATGCTAGAAATTATTTTAATATGCTGGAAATTAGATTTTTAACTGCTGGAAATTATTTAAAGGTTACTGGAAATTGTTAAAATATACTAAAAATTAAATTTTTGAATGCTGGAAATTATATAAAAATGCTGGAAACAAGATTTTTAAATGCCGAAAATTTAAAGATATACTGAAAACTATATAAAAATGCTAAAAATTATTTTAATATGCCAAAAGTTTATTAAACGGGCTTAAATTGAATTAACATGTTCAAAATTAGTCTAATAGGTCGAAGGTTAATTAATGAATCTAAAGACATGATTCTCTAAGTGATAGGATGAATAATGACCCTAGAATATTTGTCTAAGTGATAAAACAATTTAATTAATACATAAAAATTATTTAACAATCCTAGAGGCATGATATCTAGGCGATAAAATATTTAGCACATAGAATCCCCGCCCCCATAGCATTCCCAATATTTTTATTAGATAGTAGAGGTTTATACAAATTTATTACACACCAAATGAATGAAATGGGAAAGAAAAATAAGCTAAAGACTGGGCTAATTGGAAAGCCTTTAAAGTCCCCTCCAATCCTAGGCAAACCCTTCGCCGGTCTCAAGTGTGAGTTAAAAATTCCGGCTTTCAAGACAAAACAAACGAAAACACCCACACATACAAGTATGCGCACATCCAGTTCAAAAACCAAAGGATCCTATCAAGAAATATTAAACAAATGCCTTTTGGGATCATGTCCCATATGCATAATATAGGTAGAATCCAACCAAATAACTCTAATCATATAAATTATCACATAAACCTCATCCACGATCGCAAAAAATAACGTGCTAATGTAAACAATTGGGTTCATAAAGACGACATAATACTAAAACGAGCAATAAGAAAAGAATGACACAGAACACAACCCTAAAGCATGCTTTGGTACTCAATTAACAACACATAAGTATTAAATGCATTGTTAAAGAACTAACCGGTTAGACCGCAAACAGATAATAAAGCAAAGATAGCGAGAGAAATTTCGGAGTTAATCCTTTCAAAGCAAGAACAAACAAAACCTTAAAAGTCTTCTTCTTCATTTTTTAGTATGGGAATAGATGCTTGAAAAAAATATCCCAAATGAGAAAAGGAGGACTGTTTATATAGTCCCAAGGTTGTGATTGGTCACGAAAAATAAAAGGAAGGTAGGATATTCCCTCAATCAATTTTAAAAAATATTTTCCTTATGGATGGGGTTGAATCAATCCAGAAAATAAATAAATAAATATAAAAAATAATAATAAAAATAAGAAAAATCCAAGTTTACCATAAATATGTAAGTAAGAAAATTGTGTCAATTAGTTACGGGAGATAAACAAGGAGAACAATTTAGCAGTCAGAAAGCAATCAAGGATTAAAAGAAAATTTACCATAAAGGGAAAAATATTAAAGCTGTCACATATTTAGAGAAAGCGAAAAACAGGGATTTACCAAGGATCACATATTTTCAAACCAATATACACATAATAAAATCAAGTAATTTACCAAGAACTTTCCTAAAATCAAGTAATCGAATCAATTCAGTGTGGAAAAATCAAAACTTACCAAAGTTAATCAAGTACCAAGGATTCTCTCATGCTTGTGAATAAAATGATATCACTACACATTACTAAAATTGAGCTGCGAAAGATTATAATTCTACAAATGATTCGCAATTGAAGCTGGTTAGAAAACGAACTTGACATAGAGTGTCCTATCATTCCACGGGCATATATTCAAAATGTAAGGCATGGGTGCAAAAACCAGTGAGCCAAAAATTAAAATACAGAGAACCATGATTCATGCAACATAGGGGTTTACTGTATAAGCACATAAGAACATGAGCGTTTGAGAATTGAACAGAGTATGCATCAAATCTCAAATTCCAGAATCAACCAAGTAAAGATTTAATGAATCCAAATACACGAATAATTAATCGAACACCAAAAGATCATACCTGGACGGATTCGTAAGAATCCATCTTTAAAAATTGGTACTTTGGTGCTTTAACAGGAATGGAAGCGAGATGGGTGTCTCTAAATCTTTCGATCATCAAGAGCTTAGCCATACGAAATCGTAGGTGTTCTGTACATGGTGCTTACTCCATCGGGGCTTTCGATCTTAAGAAATAAAGAAATGAGGAGGGTGGTGGTTCGGGTTTGTTTGCCGATGAAAGGTCGGCGGTGGAAGGAGGAGAGAAGGTAAGAGAGAGAAGTGTGAGAGTAGTGCGGCTATGGGGGGTTTTCCGATGCTTCACCGGTGAAAGAAAGATCGGGAGAGAGAGGGTAGAAAGAGAGAAGGAGTCGCGACTGTGGGATCCACCGTTCACCGGTGGTGCGGCAATGGGGGGAGAAGGAGAGTGAAGGGCGGTTGGTTGAGTTTTGGTGGTTAGGGTTAGCCAAAACAGTGGGGTTGAGTTGGCTTGGAGGAGAGAGGATCGGGGTTCAGCAGCGGTGGCTCACGACTAAGCTCTCTGGTGATGGAGGGTTGAGAGAGAGGAGAGAGTAAGAAAGAGAAAGGGTAGAGGCGGCTGGTGGGGAAAAATGGGTTTAGGTTAGGGTTAGTTTTGATTAAAAGGGAAGAAAAAGAAGGATTTAATCTCAGTCGTTGATTGTATGATCAATGGATGGGATTTAAAATTGCAAGAATGGGTTAGAATTGGGTTTATTTAAATTGGTTTAATTGAAATTGGATTGGGGATTCCAATTTGAGATCAATTTAGGCTAAAATTGTACCAAATTAGGTATAGAATGGCTAGATTTTTAATAAATTGGGAAAATTGAATTGAATTAGACTGCTATTTAATAAAATTAGTAAATATTATCAAGTTAATCAATGTCATAAAATCATTATGAATAAACTACGTAAGTAAAATTAATGATACGTAATATATTATTAAAAATCAACGACGAAAAATGGTTTGAAAATAGATTAGGTACCTATGAATACAAAATTTAAAAAATACTGTAATAATAATAATAATAATAATAATAATAATAATAATAATAATAATAATAATAATAATAATAA
Source organism: Capsicum rhomboideum (assembly GCA_031232105.1). Classification (NCBI taxonomy): domain Eukaryota; kingdom Viridiplantae; phylum Streptophyta; class Magnoliopsida; order Solanales; family Solanaceae; genus Capsicum; species Capsicum rhomboideum. Next base: position 50,071,125 of record CP124710.1, on the reverse strand, counting down.
TAATAATAATAATAATAATAATAATAATAATAATAATAATAATAATAAGCAATAAACTATGGACCAAGTATTTGTAAATTATGAGTATGCATATTTGCGGAAATAGTTTAGTAAATATTTACAAAATTATGTAAATATTGTATTTAAATTAGTAAATTATATATTATATAAGAATATAAAATTAAATGCTAAAAATAAATTGCATACCTTAAAATCATGAATAGAAAATGTCAGAATTTGTTTGATGCCAAAAAATAATAATTTAAAAATTTAAAACTAATATTTTGATAAAATAGCAGCATGTGAGGAATATCGGGAGGTCAAAATTGGGTATCAACAGTACTTGGTTTTGGAAATGAAAGTTCTATTAGTTGTATCTGGATCATTTGGCCTCTTGTTACTATCCACTATTTTTGATTCGAGCTAGGTGTCTGGCCTCTTGTTATTATCCAGTGGTTTTGGTTTAAGTCGGGTACATATATGTACTTCCACTATGGATTGGGGATTGGATAGTTATTTGAGACTCATACGTATAAAGGTTATTTATGCTTCTTATTGTAGATTTCTTTTTGTTTGCACCCACCGAGCTTATGGGGCCTCGATAGGGTTAATTGTCTTCTTGTGTATGCCTTCTGGGCTTATGGGGGCTGAGTGAGGCTGTAGTTAGTCCTTTGCTTTTATTTCCTAGTTACTTATTTTATTTATTGCATTTTCCTAGTATAGTTGATATTTACATTTTACCCCTTTACTGTTGATTTTAGCTTATATTCTCACACTTTATTTATTCTTTTGCTATATTTAAGCTCAGTTAGTCGATGATGCCTACTGAGTACCTAGTTCTTTGGTACTCATGCTGCACTTCTGCATCTTTTCCTTGATGCATATTCGAGTACTAGTCACTGACGCTGACATTATCCTCGGGCCTTGCTACTAATCCGGAGATAGGGCTAGCTTTCTAGAGTTTTGAGTTGATCCTCCTCCATCTATTTCAGTCATAGTCTTGTTGTATTTTTGTGTAATGACCCTCCAGTTCATTTTCTGCATTTCCATATTATTTTGGCGTTTAGAGCTTCCCCATAGCTACCCCAAGTCATTTATGACTTGCTGGAGCTGACAGTTCAGTTACCAGGCAGTTCATTTGGGGTTTTGAGCCTTTTCCCTGTTTTGAGATTTACGTTTTTAAAATTTGGCTACCGGGCCCAAACATCAGGAAGGAGGTCTCGTATTCCAATTTTGATAGTTCCATCAGCTCCAGAATGTTGATTTTAGGCTAGGGGGACCCTTGGTTCGGGTCCCGAGGCTTTCAGACTCGTTTTAGGCTAGTGGGTGGAAAGTAATGAAAACGACCCCTTGGTTGTGGGACCCATATTTCATCAAACGACCCCGGATGGAAATTCTGATTTGGCCACTGAGTCCGGAATGCCAAATTTGATGGGGTAGCATAGTTCCTTTGCGTTCACGGGATCCCGAACAAATCCCAAGGACCCATTGGAGACTTGGCAAAATATTGCCAAATGCTGGTGCTGCTTCAGCTGGTGCAACCGCTTAAGCGGCTTGGGCACCGCTTTAGAGGCTGGAGCCTTGGACCTGCCGGTCCGCTTAAGCGGAGGCTATCCGCTCTAGCGGTGACCGCTTAAGTGGTACCTGCAGCTGCATTTAAATCCCTGTCAACCCGTTTTTCTCTCATTATTTCCCAAGGGTTAGAGCATAGAAGCTCTAGAGAGATAGTGGAGAGAAGGGGGCGATTCTTGGGTGTTCAAGGGAGCTTGGAGTGTTCATTAACATCTTTTTCCCTATCAAAATCTTGGTAAGTTTCGTCTAAGTTCTTGGTAAATTCTCCGTTTAAGCCCGAAACCCTAGTTAGCTTTGTGGTGTGACTTTGGGTGCTATGATGCTCGGAATTCACCCATTTTAGAGGGTAAATGGTCCTTGAGCTTTGAGGGATGTTTTGACGGTTTCAAACTTGCGATTTCGCAAGCGAGCCCCACAAGAGTTTTTCAATTTGATTTTGGACCCGAGGCATTTTTATGCAATATGGGTATTGTTGTTCCCGTATTGATGAGTAGATTGTTATTTTGATAGCGTGGCGTCGGACGGAGGCTTCTCAGAAAGGAAAGACTCCACTTTAGTAGACTTTATCGAGCGTTCTTTGGCGTCCAGGTAGGCTAGGTTTACCCTACTTAAAGATTGAGTTTAATCATAGTGTTAGTATTATACTGTGCTGGTGTTGGGGCTGGAATTTATGGTTGGTCACTTAGTTAGCAAAGTTGGATTATTTGGCCGATTTGAGGGCCGTTTGGAGGTAGAATCGATCCTTTTACCCTTCCCTTAAGTAAAATTGATGCCTTTGGTTGGGATATCGCACCTAGTTATCTGTAGACTTAGGAGTCCCTCTTCCACGGTATCATCCTTAGTCTTGGACCTTAGACTACTTGGCATATACCTAGTTCGGAACTATGGGATTTATGATATATTTATATGATATACTTAAATATCGGTTCGAGTCCGGAATATGATATACTTAAATACCGGTTCGAGTCTGGAATATGATACTTAAATACCATTTTGAGTCCAGAATATGATACTTCAATATCGGTTCGAGTACGAAATATGATATACCTGAATACTGGTTCGATTACGGAATATGATATACCTAAATACCTGTTCGAGTTCGGAGTATGATATGTAGATACCAATCCAACTCTGGCATTTTCTATTAGGTTTATGATAGTTGGAGATTGATTTGAGTCCGGCGAGTTGTGGTTCGGAATGGGATTCATTAGTGCGGTAATAGTGCATGTCTTGATTTCTTCCATCGGGCTTATGGGGGTCCGACTGGTTTAGCTTTCTCTTGTTTGTACCCTCTAGGCTTATGGGGGCCTAGTTGGGTTGTAGCTAGTCACTTTAATTTTGGTAATTCATGTTCCTTAATTATTTACCTATGTCAGAGTATGCTTTCAGGTTTGCCCTTTTCCTTGATATACTTTATATCCCCGCATTTTATCTTACTTGTATTATGATTTAGCTCAGTCGGCCGATGATGCCTACTGAGTACCCGTTGTTTTGGTACTCATACTACCCTTTTGCATCTTTTCTGGTGCAGATTCGAGTACTAGCCGCGGCCGTTGATATTCTAGCCAGCTATTCACAGATCTTGGAGATAGGGTGAGTTTTCCGAGCCGGAGCTGATCCCCTCTCCTTCCCTTACTTTTGGATAGTCTTTCTTTTCGAGAATACATGTATATTGATACTTTTAGTACTCTTATTTCCTTGCTAGTGGCTCTTGTACCGGCCTTAATAGGTCGTGGGATTCTTTTTTGGTTTTCTTCCCTCTCTTATATAGCCCTATATTTTGTGCATGTATTGTGGGCATAAATTATAGTATTTAGGTATCCTTCCGCCATGACGCCAGTTACTTGTCGTTCCTGGCTGAGGCTTGGCTTACCTACTGGTGGGATATGGTAGGTGCCATCATGACTCTGAAATTGGGTCGTAACAAATTGGTATCAGAGCGAGGTTCACTAGTATTGTTGGTACAAGAGCAAGTGTCTAGTAGAGTCCCGCAGATCAGAACGATGACGTCCGTTTCTTATCTTTGGGAGGCTACTGGACATTCTTAGGATGACTTTGTTTTCTTCATTCATTTTGTGCGTCGAGGCTGTGTTGGTTTCTAAGGTTCTTTTTGTTTCACTCTTTCACAAATGGCTAGGATGCAAGCTACAACAACGGCTGGGTGACCCCGAGCCTGCTACTAGGGCACCTGCTAGAGGCTGTGGCCGACCCAGAGGTTGTGGCCAGGGTAGAGCTACAGCCCCAGTTGGAGGTCCGGATAGAGAGCCTTTGCCAGACCTAGTTATTTCTCCAGAGACAGAGGTTGCTCCACAGCCTCAACCACCTCAGTCGTTGGTGGGCCAGGGGCCAACCTAGGCTCCACCAGGGTTTATTTCTTCGTCATTGCTCAGAGATGCCTTGGTACAGTTGTTGGGGTTAGTTGGTGGTGCACCGTCTGATGGTGCACAGTTTGCGGATCAGAGTGGTACGAATGTAGGGGCGCAACCTGTAGCTGCGGTACCTAGAGTTCAGTTTCCCCAGTGCCGGTAGTTGCTCAGCCTGTGGTCGCCCAGCCTGCTATGTCAGTTGAGGAGCAAAAGATGTTGGGTATATTTCTGAGATTGACTCCTCCGAGGTTTACAGGGGCTTCAGAAGAGGATGCATTTGAGTTCCTGGCTGCTTGCGAAGTTAGGCTATGTAATTTAGGCCTAGTTGAGGCTCATGGAGTCGATTACACTACTTTTCGATTGGATTTGGCTGCTAGGCATTGGTGGAGAGGTTTTCTTGACTCCAGACCAGCTGGACTTCCCCCTTTGACATGGACTCAGTTCTCCTAGGTATTCCTGAAGAAGTATATGCCCCGTAGCCTCCGTGAGTGTTTGAGGGATGAGTTTACAGGGTTACAGTAGGGTTCGATGACAGTTCTCGAGTATGAGGCGCGATTTCATGAGTTGGCCAGAAATGCTACCGCGATCTTACCTACCGAGTATGAGAGGATTCGGTGTTATGTTAGGGGACTGAGACTTCCTCTTCGCATGGCTACTCAGAGTTTGGTTTCTGCGGGTAGGTCTTTTGTCGAGATTTCTGATTATGCTCAGACTATGGAGGGGATGCATCGCGAGGCCTAGTGTGGCAGTGACAAGAGGCCACATCATCAGGGCAGTTTCAGTGGGAGCCTTGGAGGTTCACAGTTTTGAGGCAGAGATTCTTGGGGTAGGTACCCTCTACGTCAGTCATATCGGCCCCAGGGTCAGTCTAGTAGGCCTGTTCAGGCAGCACTTCAGATTTCTAACAGAGACCAGTCCAGTTTCAGTGAGTCTTACGGTCAGAGCAGTGGCCTACCCTCGAGTGGTGCACCTTCTGGGTCTTCTAGTCGTGATAGCTATTTCGAATCAGCCAGGCCTTCTGGACCGAGTGGTATTCCGGGTCCTTGTTATACTTGTGGAGTGTTCGGCCATCTCTCCAGAGACTGTTCCCAGCATAGGGCGATACAGCCTACAGTGCAGAGTGTTCAGCCCATCAGATCAGTGCCGCCTCTAGCTAGAGGTGGTGTTCAGGGTCGCAGGGGTAGTTTTCATAGTTCTCGAGGAGGTTCTCAGGCAGGTAGGATAGGTGGTAGGCTAGACGCCCTGCCAGGTGGCGAGCAAGGTCATTTATATGCTGTACAAGGTCATTTATATACTGTACTTGGTAGACCAGAGGCGGAGTCTTCGGATGCAGTTATTACAGGTACGATTTCAGTGTGCCGTCAGCTGGCTATTTCTCTATTTGATTTGGGATCCACTTATTCATATGTTTCTGCTTATTATGCACCACGATAGGAGTTGCCTTGGGAGCCTTTATCTGTGCCATTGTGTGTATCTACTCCCGTGGGTGATTCTTTAGTAGTGGATCGGATTTATAGATCATGTAGGGTGACCGTTCGAGATTTTGATACTCGGGCTGATCTTATTGTATTAGATATGGTGGACTTTGATGTAATTCTGGGCATGGACTGGTTATCCCCTTGTCATGCGGTCTTGGATTGCTTCGCCAAGACCGTTACCTTAGCCATGCCTGGTATACCCCCGGTTGTATGGCAGGGTTCTTTTAGCCATACACCGACGGGGATCATTTCTTATGTTCGAGCTAGGAGATTGGTGTAGCGTCTTATCTTGATTATGTTCGTGATGTTAGTATTGAGGGTCCCTCGCTTGATTCTGTTCCTATTGTCCGTGAGTTCACCGATGTTTTCCTTACCGACCTTCCTGGTGTCACGCCTCGAATTCCATTGGGGCGGAGTGGCACCCGAAGCCGTTAAGGCCCGAGAGAACCAATCTTCATTCATGTACACTCATACACATGTCACTCAATGAACATCACTATCACATATAGACACAAGATGCCAATGGAAGAAGTCATGGAAAAACATATGATATATATGAAACTTGGCCGTTAGGGCCATCAAGTCAAAAGCATACGTTCCTTACATTTCCTTCATTTGTCCCACAACATCTACAAAAGCCTCTAACAGATACATAGCCAAACCTAAAGTTAGGACAAGTCCCCGCTTTATACAACATTTACATAATACCAAAACAAGTTTACACATGTGACTCGAAAAGCCCTGAACCAACTGAAGCTCACCAATATTTCGTAAATGACCCGCAACCTATTGTGGAGGTCTACTAGCACCTGTGCCTGCAATATGTAAGGTAAGTACCCCAAGGGACTTCAGTACGAAGAATGTACTGAGTATGTAAGGCTATAAGAAACTACATCATACATAAGAATTTCAATGGAATCAAATATAAGAGAATAGTCAATATGGATAAACCATCGTTCTGTATGTGTTTGGAAGCATGTATCGTATTTTCATTACTTTCTTTGCCTTTACGTTCATCCATCATTATCGTTCATTACTTAACTTAATCCTGCATTAAAAAATTGTAAAGCTACCCATCCTAGGTATCTTAACCGCTGGGATGAGGTTAACCCATGCTAGGCTTTTCTGTCGCCCCTGGGATGAGATTAACCCATGCTAGGCTTTTTTGTAGCCCCTGGGATGAGATTAACCCATGCTAGGCTTTTCTGTCGCCCCTGGGATGTTACTGTGATAACCCATGCTAGGTTTTTCTATCGCCCCTGGGATGTCAGTCAAGAATATACAAACAATTATACATTACTTCATTCTTTCAGTATAAGAATGATACATTGGTGATTGTACATTATTGGAACTTTGAACTATTAGTCAATGGACATGATACATGTGAATCACAATTGGTCCTGTGGGTAATACTATATGATAACCTGAAATGAGATACCTTTGGATATTTCGAAATGGAACAAGTACAATGTCAATGTGAACAATATGTGCTGCAGAAGAATACGGAAAGAGTAACCTTACATACCTTATCTTCCCAATATGAATACACAGTCCTATATGTGAATACAATAATCTAGCTCCTTCCTTACGTTTTATTCTACAACACAAGTACATAACGGAGCTCACGTTAACAACTAACTACCTTACAAGTGCATAAGACGACAATGAGTTACATGATTGCCCTATAACGTCATTTCACCCTTTATAATACAATTCACGGCATTGTCATACCAAAAATACCACAACATTCCACACATTGACCAAGACATCATAAACCAATAGTATTTCACACCAAGTTTATCCTTTACGCTTTCTCATTAACACTACGTCACAATTACTCTATCAAGTCACCTCAATACGTTTCATAACAACAATCCCGCAAGTTATACACATAAAAAAAAACAAGTTAAGGTCATAACCACATCTTACGTGTTGATATTTAATCCATCAAATTCACTTCTTTCAATACCACAAGTCTCCTTTCACGTTTACAAGGCAAAGCCCTTTACCGATTGAGCAAAAGTAGACAGTTTTACATATAGTGAACTGTCCAACACTTTGTCAACATAACCAACATGATTTATACACCATCTTAAGAATATCATATACTAAACCATAAGAATAAACACTTACCAAAGCTTGTAAAAGTGATGATCTTGTCCAAAGGAAATGGTTGCCTTAGGGTCTGTGAGATGAGAAATGTCTTTAGAAATGTCTAGAAAGGCATGAGAGTTATAATGAATAAAAATCTGATTTTATGCCTTTATATAGTCCCTCAAGTCATCCTTAGCCAATTCTTGCTCATTAAATGCCATGTTTACTTGGTCAACATGGAAGAATGGGTCATTTGCCATTTTGGGCCATGTCTTTTACTCCATTTTTGGGCCTCAATTGAGCCCAATGAATTAAGATTCATTTAGCCCAATAAAATTAATGCATGATCCACCAACTTTCTCATGTTTAAATAATTTCATGAGTGTTAAGACAATATTCAACTCACGAGATTCATGTTCGTAGCCTCAACCCCAAGAATAAGCAATTTTAGCCACTCATGGCTTAATTTAACATAAATTGATAAAAAAGTAATTTGGATGCCAAAATCGCCCAAGAGTAGTCCTGCCAATATGGAATAATGATATAATAACCCAAGAGCCCTATTTATAGACTGGTGGTCGGAGAAGAAATTTGACAAAAAGCAGCCCGACAGGCCCCTAGGTGCGCCTGGGACTTAGCCAAATTTTTGCCCTTGAAAGGGTGTGTAAGAGCGGCCCGACACGCTTCCTGGAGAGCCCCTCTGCTGTCCATGCCATTAAAATTTCTGTCAAAAGCGGGCCGGCATGCTTCCTGGCGCGCCTGACACTTAAACTCAAATTTTCTTCCTTTCTTCGACTTTTCTTTGTGGATTTGGTTGGATTCTTCAAGTTCACATCTTTAGCTTGCCTCTTATATTTAAGATCCTTTGATTGGAAGTCCTTCAAGCCTCACTTTTCACTCCAAATATGCTCCAACAAGTCGCAAGCTCCTCCTACAAGGGTCTAATCACATTTACTAGCACAATATCAAATATTCCATAAAACACAATACAAAATACGTACTTATTGCTCTCAAAACTAAGGTAAACATGGTTCAAAGTTGGCAATAAGGCTTATAAATACGCCCTAGATCACCAAACAAGTAGGGTTGGAAATTTACGGGGTGTTACATCCTTTCTCCCTTAGAAACATTCGTCCTCGAATGTTAATAACATCTTCCCATTTATAACAAATGCACCTTTATGTTAGCATATATACATATACACATAATGCTTCTAGATACTTACTTGTTATTGCTCCCCTTCCGCACTTTGAGCTTTTTCTTTCGTGTGAAACAAATACGGGTACTTTGACTTCATCATTTCTTCAGCTTCCCATGTGATCTCTTCTACTTGCTGATTTCTCCAAAGTACCTTTACGGAAGCTACGTCTTTATTCCTTAACCTCTTCACTTGTCTATCTAGAATAGCAATAGGTATCTCTTCATAGGTGAGATCCTCCGTAACTTGTACATCTTCAATGGGAGCAATACGAGATGGATCTCCTATGCACTTTCAAAGCATCGAAACATGAAATACTGGATGAACTGTGGAGAGTTCTTGGGGTAGTTTCGATTCATATGCGACTTGCGCAAATCTCCTGACAATTTCATATGGACCTATATAACGTGGACTCAACTTTCCTTTCTTTCAAATCTCATTACTCTTTTCATTGGTGACACCTTCAAGAATACCGAATCACCTATGGCAAATTTGAGCCCTCTTCTTGTAACCTCAGCATATGACTTGTGTCGACTTTGGGCCATTTATAGCCGCTGTTGTATTACTTTAACATTCTCCATAGCTTGGTGAACAAGATCTGGCCCAAGTAAAACAGTTTCACCCGCTTCAAACCATCTAATTGGTGATCTATACTTTCTTTCATATAAAGCTTCATAAGGTGCCATTTTGATACTTGAATGATAGCTATTGTTGTAGACAAATTCAATAAGAGGTAAATGATCATCCCAACTACCCTTAAAGTCCAATGTGCAAGCTCGTATCATATCTTCAAGTTTTTGGATAGTACGCTCTGCTTGTCCATATGTATGAGGATGAAAAGCCATTCACTTGTGTACCTAAGCTCTTCTGAAAAGATTTCCAAAAATGTGCAGTAAATTGAGCTCCCCTATATGATATAATGGAGATTGGAATCCCATGTAATCTCACTATCTCTTTAACATACAACCTTGCATGATCTTCAGCTGTATAGGTGGTCTTGACTGGTAGGAAATGCGCTGACTTTGTAAGCTTGTCAACTATTACCCATATAGAATCAAATTTTCGCAGTGTACGAGGCAAACCTGTGATAAAATCCATGTTAATTATGTCCCATTTCCAAACTAGAAGATTGATACATTGCATATAACCTCCAGGTTTCTGATGCTCTACTTTTACTTGTTGACAATTTGGACATTGAGCTACAAATTCTGCAATGTTCTTCTTCATATTTCCCCACCAATACCTATCTTTCAAATCATGATACATTTTTGTAGCTCCCGGATGAATAGAATATCATGAATGATGTGCCTCTGTCTCAGATTTAGGTCCTTCTGCTTAAAGATATATTGCAAACTTTTGTGATCACTATTGATATCAACATGAACCCCATATAAATAATGGCGCCATATCTTTAAAGCAAATATCACAGCTGCTAGCTCAAGATCATGTGTTAGATAATTTCTCTCATGTGGTCGAAACTGTCGTGAGGCATACGCTATTACATTACCGTGCTACATCAATACACATCCTAGGCCAACCATGAAAGAATCACAATATACTGCATACCCTTCTGTGCCTTCAGGAAGTACTAATACGGGTGTGGAAGTTAATTTATCGTTCAACTCTTGGAAACTTTTCTCATATGCATTATTCCACTAAAACTTGATTGCCTTGTGTGTTAGCTTCGTTAAAGGTGTAGCAATGGAAGAAAACCCTTCAACAAACCTTCGATAATAACCTGCCAAGCTAAGAAAGCTGCGAATCTCTGTAGGTGTCGTAGGTCTTGGCCAATTTTTCACCGTTTCAATCTTTTGTGTATCTACCCTTCTTCCTTCATCCGATACAATGTGACCCAAGAATGCTATGGATTTTAACCAAAATTCGCATTTAGAGAACTTCGCATATAACTTATGATCACGAAGAATCTGTAACACCTGTCGTAAGTGATTAGCATGGTTCTCTTGTGATCTTGAATAAACCAGGATGCCATCTATAAACACCGTCACGAACACTTCCAAGAATGGCTTGAACACCCTATTCATCAAATCCATGAAAATAGCTGGTGCATTTGTTAGTCCAAACGACATAACTAAAAATTCATAATTTCCATACCGTGTTCGAAAAGCTGTCTTGGGTATATCTTTTTCTCTAACCCTGACTTGATGGTAACCTGACCTCAAGTCAATCTTTGAAAAACACTTGGAACCCTGTAACTGATCAAACAAATCGTCAATTTTGGGGAGGGTATATTTGTTCTTGATCGTTACCTTATTCAATTGCTAATAGTCAATACACATTCTCAATGTGCCATCTTTATTCCGTATAAATAATACTGGTGCGCCCCACGGGGACATACTAGGCCTTATGAATCCCTTGTCCAGCAAGTCTTTTAATTGCTCCTTCAATTCTCACAATTCTGCTGGAGCCATTCTAGACGGAGGAATAGAGATAGGCTGAGTGCCTGGTATCACATCAATACCAAACTCTACTTCCCGTTCTGGAGGCAAACCTGGAAGATCTTCAGGAAATACATCAAGGAATTTACTTACTACTGGAACCGATTGAAGAGTTGGTGGTTCCACATCAGTATCTTGCACTCTTACCAAGTGACATATGTACCCATTGGATATCATTTTCCTAGCCTTAAGATAGGAAATAAATTTTCCTCTCGGTGCCCCCACAGTACCTTTCTATTCAAGAACATTCTTTGGTGGAAAATAAAAATGAACCTCCTTAGCTCGGCAATCCATAGTGGCATAACAAGAAACCAACCAATCCATACCCATTATAACATCAAAATCCACCATGTCTAGTTCAATAAGATTAGCCAGTGTATCATGACCACACACAGTTACCACACAATTACGATATACTCTTTTTGCAACAATAGATTCACCAACTGGTGTAGATACTTCAATTGACTTAACTAAGAATTTGGGTGTTCTGTCAAATTTCACAGCAACCAATGGAGTAACATATGATAAGGTAGAGCCCGGATCAATCAATGCATATACATGATGTGAAAATATGGACAATATACCTGTAACTACATCAGGAGATGCCTTCGAATTCTGCCGGTCCACTAGAGCATAGGTGCGATTCTGGGCTCCACTAGAACTAGCTGCTCCTCTAGTACCTCTACCACGACCAACAGACTGTACACCTCTGCCTATGGAAGGAACCTATGATGATGATGTAACGGCTGATCCCGTAGGTCGTGCTATACCACCTGTGCCCCTTTGGGGGCTTTCTCTCATGATGTGGCCCGTCATACCACACCAAAAACACACATTTGTCCCCAATCGACATTCACCTAAATGATACCTTCCGCAGAACTGACACCAAGGACGAGAATATTCTGCTGTATGTGAACCTTGCATCACACTACTCTGCCCAATATGATTGCCCCTAAACCCTCGGAATTGAGGTTGAGTGCCTGCTGTGGAATAAGAGAATTATGGTCTAGGCGGTCTTGAAAACATCCGAGGCCTAGATTATCCTTGGGATACCATAGACTGCCCCATAGGTCTAGCCCTCTTTGATGACCCTCTTTCAAATTCGTGTACCCTTCTTCTTTTCCTCTGATGTTCATCTCTGTGCAAAAGCCTGAATTCTGGCTATATCCATATCTCTGTTCAAAGCAGTAATGGTACAGTCCCTCACCAAATATGGCTCCAGTCTGTCCACATATCGATGGACTCTGTCTTCCATTGTGGCCACTACATTCAGAGCATATCGAGCCAAAGAATTAAACTGCCGACTGTATTCTCTGACACTCATATTCCCTTGACGAAGATTTAAAAACTGATCCGCACGAGCCTCTCGGATCTTATATGGGAGATAATGGTCAAGAAATGCCGCTTTAAATTCTTCCCAATTAGGTGGATTTGCACCGATACCACGAGATCGCTTCCAATCTTCGTACCATAATATCGCCTCTCCTTTCAATCTATAGGCTGCAAGCTTAACTGTTTCTACACCAGTCACATGCATAACATCTAGAGCCCTTTGAATTTGGTCCACAAAATCCTGTTGATCTACTTTTGGATCTGACCCAGTGAATATGGGAGGGTCTAATTTCAGAAAATCCTATGTCCGCCGACTAGCTACTCTAGCCGCGTCATCATCACTTGTCGTTGGACCAGCTCGTCCCTAAGTTTGTACAATAACTATCTGAGTCAACATATGCACTGCATTTCTTAAATACTGTTTAGTGGCATTCATAGGCAGTTCTGTGGGTACTTCTCTACCTCTTGGCTCCTCTGGAAATGGAAGAGTAGAAGAAGTCCGCGATGCACACTCTTATTCAGTGCCACCTTGACTAGTTTGGTCAGGTGGTGATTTACTCGTTCCTTCTACGGTAGGCATATCTACCTGTTTACCTTTGCCCCCTACCTCGTCTTGTCATTAGCATTTTACTATATCAAAGAAAACCAATTACAATGGTCAGATATAATTCCACCTACAACATTGGCTCTATTGCACGATCTAGAAATGAAAAAAAAAGAAACAACTCCTAAATGTCTCGTAGCCTCCTACTTATAAATGTGGTGCACAACACATCCATAAGCAAGACTCTACTCAGACACGGCTTTGTATACACCCTTAGGACGACCTGCTTTGATACCACTTTTGTCACGCCTCGAATTTCAATGAGGCGGACTGGCACTGGAAGCCGTTAAGGGCCGAGAGAACCAATCTTCCTTCATGTACACTCATCTGCATGTCACTCAATGAACATCACTATCACATATAGACATAAGATGCCAATGGCAGAAGTCATGGAAAAACATATGATATATATGAAACTTGGCCGTTAGGGCCATCAAGTCAAAAGCATACATTCCTTACATTTCCTTCATTTGTCCTACAATATCTACAAGAGCCTCTAACAGATACATAACCAAACCTAAAGTCGGGACAAGTCCCCGCTTTATGCAACATTTACATAATACCAAAATAAGTGTACACATGTGACTCGAAAAGCCCCGAATCAACTGGAGCTCACCAATATTCCGTAGATGACCCGCAGCCTACTGTGGAGGTCTACTAGCACCTGTTCCTGCAACATGTAAGGTAAGTCCCCCAAGGGACTTCAGTACAAAGAATGTACTGAGTATGTAAGGATATAAGAAACTACATCATACATAAGAATTTCAATGGAATCAAATATAAGAGAATAGTCAATATGGATAAACCATCGTTCTGTATGTGTTTGGAAGCATGTACCTTATTTTCATTACTTTCTTTGCCTTTACGTTCATTCTTCATTATCGTTAATTACTTATCTTAATCCTTATTTGCATTAAGAAATTGTAAAGCTACCCATTCTAGGTATCTTAACCCCTGGGATGAGATTAACCCATGCTAGGCTTTTCTGTCACCCCTGGGATGAGATTAATGTCACGCCCCGAATCCCAACGAGGCGTGATTGGTACCCGAAGCCGATAAGGCCCGATAGAACCAATCTTTGCTCATGTACATTCGCATACATAACCTCATATGAATTTGTTTTTTTTTTTTTTTTTTTTTTACACCTTATGCAACTAGGTGGAATTCATAGACATGAAAACATATGTCATAGCTATCGATGTAGAACTTGGCCATTTGAGCCATCAAGTCAAAATGACATGTACCTTCACATTCATACACCCACATCCGTCTACAAAAGCCTCTAACAAATGCATTGACCAAAATGAACTAAAAGTAGGGACAAGTCCCCGCTTTATACAGCGTATACAAAATCAAAACCCATGTACAACAGTGACTCGGAGAAGCTCCGAACTAACTGGAGCTCACCAAAGATCTGCAACACTGACAATCTACTGTGGAGGCCTACTAGTGCCTGCACCTGCAACATGTAAGGTAAGTCCCCAAGAGGGGTCAGTACGAGGAATGTACTGAGTATGTAAGGCCATAAGAAAAACTGCATTAATACCAGAGAATTCCAATGGAAATAATGATAAGAGAAAACTCCATATGTGAAACCATGTCCCTTTCTTTTATTAGCATTACTATTTTTGATCACTCACATGTGATACCTTTGTTCCATGGATCCTTCCTTTGATTAACGCTCATTATATCCACTCTTTCGGTGGGTTAACATACATCCACTCTATGGTGGGTAATAACATACATCCACTCTTTGGTGGGCAATGACATACATCCACTCTTTGGTGGGCAATAACATACATCCACTCTTTGGTGGGCAATGACATACATCCACTCTTTGGTGGGCAATAACATACATCCACTCTTTGGTGGGCAATGACATACATCTACTCCATGGGTAGGTCAACATACATCCACTCTATGGTGGGTTAATAACATACATCTACTCCATGGGTAGGATTAACATACATAACATAACATAACATAACATAACCTAACATAACATAACATTTCTTCCTTTTCTTTCATTATACATTACTTCACATCTTTACTCTTGTAAGATGGGTATCTTTACATTACTTTTGAGATTGATACTTTAACTTGTGAGAGATTGGTACTTTTGCTTATGAGAGATGATTACAATGATAATCACAACTTTCTTTGAAGCTTTGGATCAATAATCAATGAGTGAGAAACATGAAAATAAGCATTCTTGGACACATAACCTTCATGGAAACATAACACTGTTGGAACCATTGGACAATGATCAATGAACAAAATACATGAATATAACCAGTATTGATACCTTGGAACATAACCTCATTGGACTTTTCGGAATATATTACTAATGAATATGGGACATGTGTATAACTCTATTAGAACTTGGACTCCTACATGAGTGGGTCATGATTCGTCTAGGAGTAAAACACATATGAATAACAATATATCAACCTTCGTCGGAATCATATAGAACCCCCTTGGAATAGTACACTTTTGGAACCTTAGTATATTGATCACTAAATACAATACATGTGGATATCAACTATTTACCAACTTGAGATGCAATACCGTAGAACATTTGGAACATTTGACATGTTAGCCAATGACCATGAGTCAACCAATGGGCATGTGTCAACCAATGAACATGATTCATATAATTCACCATTGACCAATGAGTAAGGGACATATGAGTAACTCTAGCCAACTATTGGATACGGAATACCTTAGAGTATTTCGGAATCGAATGAGTACTATGATAATGTGAACACCATATGTTGCAGAAGGATACAGAAAGAGTAACCTTACATACCTTGTACTCTCAATACGGATATATAATCCTAGAGGTGCATACAATAGTCCCGCTCCTTCTTTATGTGTCACTCTACAACACAAGTACATAACGAGATTCATATTAACCATCAACTACTTGACAAATGCATAGAACATCAATGAGTTACATGTTTGCCTTTACACATGTCATTTCCCCTTGACAAAACCATTGACAAAATTATTATTCCAAAAATTCCATAATATTCCCAACATTGACCAATACATGATAATTGATACATTTCACCACAACACTTCTCCTTTACACTTTCTTGTCCATATCATATCGTAAATAATCCATCAAATCACCTTAATACAACTCCTAACACATATCAGCCAAAATCCCACAATTTCCACTTATAGACAAGAACAAGTTTAATACCAAAAATAACACCATACATGTTCATATTTTTTCCTTACCATGCTTTTTCATCAAAGGCACAAGGCCTAATTCAAGTTCAAATCACCAAGATAGCACATCTTTCACCAAAAGCAAAAATATACTATTCACCACCTTGCCAACACAACTAACATAATATACATAATCTCCCATGCATATAATATGTTAAACCATAATAATAAACACTTACCCAAGCTTGAATAGTGATGATATTCTCCAAAAGTTGACTTAGGGTTTTGAGAGCAAAAGAGGTTCTTGGAAATGTCTAGAAAAAAAAAGATAGAAAAACATGTGTGTTTGTAATGAATAAACAATCAGATTTTACCCCTTTATATAGGCCCTCAAGTTCCACCCTTAGTCACTCTTTAGCATTAAATGTTATATCTAGAAGGTCAAATGGAAGAATGGGTCATTTGACCCATTTGGGCCATTTATTTCTTCCACTTTTGGGCCTTCATTTGGGCCCAGTAATACATATCCATGTAACCCATCAACTTTCATGTATTATTCACCATATATCTCATGTTTACATAATTCCATAATGTCACAACAATATTCGCTTACAAGATTCTCATTCGTCGTTTCGATCGCAAAAGTAGGAATTCTAGTCGTCCATGGCTTCCTTGAACATTTTTGATAATTACTTATGTCTCGTGGTTTGATCATGTAGAAGTATGTAGGAGTGTATTGAAGTGTTTAAAGCTTTAACAATGCTCAAAGAATTCCAAAGAACCAAAATAAACCATCTAAGAATCGTCGTAGAATTGCGTCGCGAAACGAGCTCGGGAAGGCAAAATGTTTGTTCCTTGCGCCACACCCCATGAAACAGGGTAGTGGCGCAAGTTTTTCTTGCCCTATGAATCAGTGTCTTGCGCCACACCCCCTGAAACAGGGTAGTGGCGCAAGTTTTGATGCTTTGCTGAATTTTTCGGCCATTTTTCCAACACTTGCGTATCGTCCAATACCTTATCGAAACACTATAAAATACTTCTTTAGTGATCTTAATCATCAAGTAAACATGACTCCAAGTCACCAAATGAGGTTAGAATGTGTACAGGGTATTACACAAATGATTCAAGAAGTCACAAAACACTTCCTATGAAAGGCTCGTCACATGTACAAGGCCAAATTTCCATTTTTCTCATCTTGAACATTACCAAATACATACTTATGACTCTAGACACCTAAGTAACCATTATTCACTATCATCAAGTTGGGTTGGGAAAGTATGGGGTGTTACAATTAACCCGTGCTAGGCTTTTCTGTCGCCCCTGGGATATCACTTAAGAATATACAAATAATTATACATTACTTCATTCTTTCAATATAAGAGTGATACATTGGTGATTGTACATTATTGGAACTTTGAAATATTATTCAATGAACATGAGACATGTGAATCACAATTGGTCCTGTGGGTAATACTATATGACAACCTGAAATGAGATACCTTTGGACATTTCGGAATGGAACAAGTACAATGTCAATGTGAACAATATGTACTGTAAAAGGATATGAAAAAAGTAACCTTACATACCTTATCTTCCCAATATGAATACACAGTCCTATATGTGAATACAATAATCCAGCTCCTTCCTTACGTTTTACTCTACAACACAAGTACATAACGGAGCTCACGTTAACAACTAACTACCTTACAAGTGCATAAGACGACAATGAGTTACATGATTGCCTTATAACGTCATTTCACCCTTTATAATACAATTCACGACATTGTCATACCAAAAATACCACAACATTCCACACATTGACCAAGACATCATAAACCAATAGTATTTCACACCAAGTTTATCCTTTACGCTTCCTCATTAACACTACGTCACAATTACTCCATCAAGTCACCTCAATACGTTTCATAACAACAATCCCGCAAGTTATACACATAAAAAAAACAAGTTAAGGTCATGACCACATTTCACGTGTTGATATTTAATCCATCAAATTCACTTCTTTCAATACCACAAGTCTCCTTTCACGTTTACAAGGCAAAGCCCTTTACCGATTGAGCAAAAGTAGACAGTTTTACACATAGTGAACTGTCCAACACTTTGTCAACATAACCAACATGATTTATACACCATCTTAAGAATATCATATACTAAACCATAAGAATAAACACTTACCAAAGCTTGTAAAAGTGATGATCTTGTCCAAAGGAAATGGTTGCCTTAGGGTTTGTGATATGAGAAATGTCTAGAAAGGCATGAGAGTTATAATAAATAAAAATCTGATTTTGTGCCTTTATATAGTCCCTCAAGTCATCCTTAGCCAATTCTTGGTCATTAAATGCCATGTTTACTTGGTCAACTTGGAAGAATGGATCATTTGCCATTTTGGGCCATGTCTTTTACTCTATTTTTGTGCATCAATTGAGCCCAATGACTTAAGATTCATGTATCCCAATGAAATTAATGCATGATCCACCAACTTTCTCATGTTTAAATAATTTCATGAGTGTTAAGACAATATTCAACTCACGAGATTCATGTTCGTAGCCTCAACCCCAAGAATAAGCGATTTTAGCGACTAATGGCTTAATTTAACATAAATTGATAAAAAAGTAATTTGGATTCCAAAATCGCCCAAGATTAGTCCTACCAAGATGGAATAATGATACAATAATCCAAGATCCCTATTTATAGACAGGTGGTTGGAGAAGAAATTAGGCAAAAAGTGGCCCGGCACGCCCCGGGGCGCGCCTTGGACTTCGCCAAATTTTTTCCCTTGAAAGGGTGTGCAGGAGAGGCCTGGAACGCTGCCTGGCGCGCCCCTCTGTTGTACATGCCATCAAAATTTCCGTCAAAAGCTGATGCATGCACGCCAAGCAAAGAGAAAAAGTTCAAGAGCTTTGGCTTGAGTCAATCCTTTGGAGGCTTGGAAGGAGTTTAGAATGAAGGGTTGAAGCTTAGGAATGTGCTAAAATAGAAGTACAAGGCTCTAAGAGGAAGACTACTCAAATAAAGGAAAAGAGGCTATGTAAGCAAAATGGCTATTATTTAAATGCAAGCCTCTTGACTAAGAAGACCCTTAATTCATTAAGGTTATTTTTGTAATTAGTAGTCTAGTCTATAAATAGTGGAGCATAGATCATTTTAGAGATAGATTATCTTGATGAATATTGAATATTAAATACTCTTTGGAGAGTTTGAGAGCTTGTTGAAGCTTTTGATTGTTTCAAGTTTAGAAAGGAGGGTTGCTTGGGAATATAATTCCCTTGAGGTCTTTCTCATAGGTTTAGGTGCTTATTTGGATATTTGAAGGAGGTCTTTTCTTTCTATAGAATTGGTTGCCTTTGATTCCACTTTTGTGTCTACCTTCCTATCCCTTTTATCTTTGTTTATCTTGTTTCTTTGTTTCCTTTGTTCTTTTAAAGGCTTTCGTGTCTTCTTTCTTGTATCATTTGGTATCAGAGCTTGGATTAGGGTTGTTTTCACAATCCTAAATCGCTTCCTGGCGCGCCTGACACTTAAACTCTGATTTTCTTCCTTTCTTCGACTTTTCTTTGCGGATTTGGTTGGATTCTTCAAGTTCACATCTTTATATTACCTCTTATCTTTAAGATCCTTTGCTTGGAAGTCCTTCAAGCCTCACTTTTCACTCCAACTATGCTCTAACAAGTCGCAAACTCCTCCTACAAGGGTCTAATCATATCAAATATTCCATAAAAACAATACAAAATACGTACTTATTGCTTTCAAAACTAAGGTAAACATGGTTCAAAGTTGGCAATAAGGCCTATAAATTTGCCCTAGATCACCAATCAAGTAGGGTCGGAAATGTACGGGGTGTTATACCTGGTCTTCCTCCTGAGCGTGATATTGAGTTTGCTATTGATCTTGAGTCGGACACCCGACCTACCTCTATGGCACCTTACCGCATGGCTCCTGCTGAGCTTAAGGAGCTAAATTCTCAGCTTCAGGATCTCTTGGGTAAGGGTTTCATTCGACCTAGTGTATCGCCTTGGGGTGCTCTTATCTTGGGTATTGACTATAGAAAGCTGAATATGGTTACGGTGAAAAATAAGTATCCTATGCCTCGCATCGATGATTTATTTGATCAACTTCAGGGTGTGCAGTGTTCTCAAAAATTGACTTACGGTCGGGTTATCATCAGTTAAGGATCCAGGCGGAGGATATCCCCAAAATAGTCTTCAGGACTCGGTACGGCCATTATGAGTTCCTAGTGATGTCTTTTGGGTTGACTAATGCCCCAGCAACGTTTATGGATTTGATGAATCGAGTTTTCAGACCTTATTTAGACTCCTTCGTTATTGTTTTCATTGATGACATTATTGTATATTTGAGAATTATGCTCCAGACTTTAAGAGATCATAGGCTTTATGCCAAATTCTCAAAGTGTGAGTTTTGGCTCGATTCTATTACATTCCTAGGGCACATGGTGTCTAAGGAGGGGATTATAGTGGATCCAACAAAGATTGAGGCTATTCGTGATTGGGCCAAACCTACATCTCTGACCAAGGTTCGTAGCTTTATTGGTTTGGTGGGTTATTATCGACGATTTGTTGAGGGTTTTGCTTCTATTGCAGCACCTATGACCAGACTGACTATAAAGGAAGTGCTATTTCAGTGGTCCAAGGATTGTGAGTCAATCTTTTTGAAGCTCTAAGGGTTACTTACTTCAGCTCCGATTTTGACCCTTCCTGTTGAGGGCCAGGGATTTATAGTTTATTGTGATGCTTCTGGTATCGATTTGGGTTGTGTTCTGATGCAGTAGGGCTGAGTTATTGCGTATACGTCGAGACAACTTAAGATTCACGAGTGCAACTACCCCACCCATGAGATTTAGAGTTGGCCGCAGTTATTTTTGAGCTTAAGATTTGGAGGCACTACCTGTATGGTGTTCATTGCGAGATCTACACCGACCACCGTAGTCTTCAACACCTCATGACTCAGAGAGAACTCAATTCTAGGCAGCACAGATGGATTGAGTTGCTGAAGGACTATGATATCTCGATCCTATATCATCCGGGCAAGGCGAATGTGGTAGCGGATGCCTTGAGCTGGAAGGTAGTGAGCATGGGTAGTTTGGCTTCTATTTCAGTGTCAGAGCGGCCTTGGGCTTTGGACGTTCGATTCTTAGCCAACCTGTTGGTTCGGCTCAATATTTCAGACTCCAGGAGGATCCTTGCTAGTGTCGAGGCTAAGTCTACTTTGTTTGAACAGATTCAGAGTCACCAGTTTGAGGATAGTAGACTTTGTGGTATGCGTGATCATGTGGCAAAGGGTGAGTCCAGTCGGGCTACCCTAGATTCAGAGGGCATTTTGAGGTTTGATGGTGGTATCTGTGTTCCAAGGGTTTGAGAATTGATTCAGTTGATACTGCGGGAGGCTCATAGCTTTAGATATTCCATTCACCCTGGGACGACAAATATGTATAGAGATTTGAGGCAGCATTACTAGTGGAGTGGCATGAAGAGATATGTTGCGGACTTTGTTGCTCGTTGCCTTTGTTGCCAGCAGGTAAAGGTCGAGCACCAGCGACCAGGTGGACTGCTCCAGAGGCTACCCATTCCTGAATGGAAGTGGGAGCGGATTACTATGGACTTTGTGACTGGTTTACCTCGTTCTTCGCGTGGTTCTGACAGTATTTGGGTCATCGTCGATCGGTTGACCAAGTCAGCTCATTTTATTCCGATTCAGGTCTCCTTCAGTGCTGAAAGGTTAGCCCGTATCTACATCCGAGAGATAGTTCGCCTTCATGGTGTGCCTATATCCATTATTTTTGACAGAGGCTCAGAGTTTACTTCTAGCTTCTGGAGGACCTGCCAGGAAGTGTTGGGTACCCAGGTCGATCTTAGCACCGCATTATACCCTCAGACCGATGGTCAGTCAGAGCGGACCATTTAGGTCCTCGAGGATATGCTCCGTGCATGCGTGATGGACTTTGAAGGTCATTGGGAGCAGCACTTAGCTTTGGTAGAGTTTGCCTATAATAATAGCTACCTTTCGAGTATTGGGATGGCACCATTTGAGGCATTATATAGTAGGCATTGTCGATCTCCGATAGGTTGGTTTGAGACTTCAAAGATTATTCCCCGGGGTACTGACCTGCTTCTGGAGTCCTTGGACAGGGTGCGAGTAATTCAAGATAGATTGAGGGCAGCTCAGAGTAGACAGAAGAGTTACGCCGATCGTAGACTTCATGCTTTAAAGTTTGGAGTGGGTGATCGGGTTTTTCTCCGTGTATCGCCCATGAAGGGCGTGATGAGGTTTGAGAGAAAGGGTAAGCTCAGCCCCAGGTATATTGGACCATTCGAGATACTACGGATAGTTGGGGAGGTAGCTTACGAGTTGGCTTTACCACCAGATTTATCAGCCGTTCATCCAGTTTTCCATGTCTCTATGTTACGGCGTTACATTCTGGATGAGTCTCAAGTGCTTCGGTGGGATTTGGTTCATTTGGATGAGAGGTTGGCATTTGTGGAGGAGCCAATCCTCATTTTAGCCAGGGATGTTAGGCGATTGCGCTCTAGGGAGATTCCAGTGATTAAGGTCCAATGGAGACATCGTTAAGTTGAGGAGGCTACTTGGGAGATCGAGAGCGAGATGCGGACCCAGTATCCCCACCTGTTTGAGCCTTCAGGTACATCTCTACCCTTTACTTTCGATGAAAGTCCCTTTAGTAGTGGATATTGTAATGACCCTCCAGGTCATTTTCTGCATATCCACATTATTTTGGCATTTAGAGCTTTCCCATAGCTGCCCCAAGTCATTTATAACTTGTTGGAGCTGACAGTTCAGTTACTGGGCAGTTCGTTTGGGGTTTTTGAGCCTTTTCCCTGTTTTGAGATTTACACTTTTCAAATTTGGCTACTGGGCCCAAACATCAAGAAAGAGGTCTTGTATGCCAATTCTGACAGTTTCATCAGCTCCAAAACATCGATTTTAGGCTAGGGGGACCCTTGGTTCGGGTCCTGAGGCTTCCAGACTCATTTTAGGCTATTGGGTGAAAAGTGATGAAAATGACCCCTTAGGTGTGGGACCCACATTTCATCTAAACGACCCCGGATGGAAATTCTGATTGGGCCACTGAGTCCAGAATGCCAAATTTGATGGGCTAGCATAGTTCGTTTGCGTTCACGGGAGCCCGAACAAATCCCGAGGACCCGTTGAAGACTTGGCAAAATATTGCCAAATGCTGGTGCTGCTTCAGCTGGTGCAACCGCTTAAGCGGAAGCCGCTTTAGCGGCTTGGGCACCGCTTTAGTGGCTGGAGCCTTGGACCTGCCCGTCCGCTTAAGCGGAGGCTGTCCACTCTAGCGGTGACCGCTTAAGCGATACCTGCAGCTGCATTTAAATCCCTGTCAACCTGTTTTTCTCTCATTATTTCCCAAGGGTTAGAGCATAGAATCTCTAGAGAGATAGTGGAGAGAAGGGGGCGATTCTTGGGTGTTCAAGTGAGCTTGGAGTGTTCATTTACATCTTTTTCCCCGTCAAAATCTTGGTAAGTTTCGTCTAAGTTCTTGGTAAATTCTCCGTTTAAGCCCAAAACCCTAGTTAGCTTTGTGGTTTGACTTTGGGTGCTATGATGCTCGGAATTCACCCATTTTAGAGGGTAAATGATCCTTGAGCTTTGAGGGACATTTTGACGATTTCAAACTTACGATTCCGTAAGTGGGCCCCACATGAGGTTTTCAATTTGATTTTGGACCCGATGTATTTTTATGCAATATGGGTATTGTTGTTCTCGTATTGATGAGTAGATTGTTATTTTGATAGCGTGGCATCGGATGGAGGCTTCTCGAAAAGGAAAGGATCCACTTTAGCAGACTTCACTGAGTGTTCTTTGGCGTCCAGGTAGGCTAGGTTTACCCTACTTAAAGATTGATTGAGTTTAATCATAGTGTTAGTATTATACTGTGCTGGTGTTGGGGTTGGAATTTATGGTTGGTCACTTAGTTAGCAAAGTTGGATTATTTGGCCGATTTGAGGGTCGTTTGGAGGTAGAATCGATCCTTTTACCCTTCCCTTAAGTAAAATTGATGCCTTGGGTTGGGATATCACACCTAGTTATCTGTAGACTTAGGAGTCCCTCTTCCACAGTATCATCCTTAATCTTGGACCTTAGACTACTTGGCATATACCTAGTTCGGAACTATGGGATTTATGATATATTTATATGATATACTTAAATATCGGTTTGAGTCCGGAATATGATATACTTAAATATCGGTTCGAGTCTGGAATATGATACTTAAATACCAGTTCGAGTCCAGAATATGATACTTAAATACCGGTTCGAGTCTGAAATATGATATACCTAAATACCAGTTCGAGTTCGGAGTATGATATGTAGATACCGGTCCAAGTCTGGCATTTTATATTAGGTTTATGATAGTTGGAGATCATTCGAGTCCGGCGAGTTGTGGTTCAGAATGGGATTCATTAATGCTGTAATAGTGCATGTCTTGATTTCTTCCATTGGGCTTATGGGGGTCCGACTGGTTTAGCTTTCTCTTGTTTGTACCCTCTAGGCTTATGGGGGCTTAGTTGGGTTGTGGCTAGTCACATTAATTTTGGTAATTCATGTTCCTTAATTATTTACCTATGTCAGAGTATGCTTTCAGGTTTGCCCTTTTCCTTGATATACTTTACATCCCCGCATTTTATCTTACTTGTATTATGATTTAGCTCAGTCGGCCGATGATGCCTACTGAGTACCCGTTGTTTTGGTACTCATACTACACTTCTGCATCTTTTCTGGTGCAGATTCGAGTACTAGTCGCGACCGTCAATATTCTAGCCAACTATTCATAGATCTCGAAGATAGGGTGAGCTTTCCGAGCCGGAGCTGATCCTCTCTCCTTCCCTTACTTTTGGACAGTCTTTCTTTTTGAGACTGCATGAATATTGATACTTTTAGTACTCTTATTTCCTTGCTAGTGGCTCTTGTACCGGCCTTACTAGGTCGTGGGATTCTTTTTTGGCTTTCTTCCCTCTCTTTTATGTAGCCCTATATTTTGTGCATGTATTGTGGGCATAAATTGTATTTAGGTATCCTTCCGCCATGACTCTGAAATTAGGTCGTGACATTTTGAGACTACTGTGTATATATGTATATTTTGGATACTGTCTAGTACTCTTCTTTTTTGGTCATAGTGGCTTTTATACCGACCTTACTAGGTCTTGGGAGGAATTTATTTTGTATATTTTGTCCTCTTCCCTCTCTTGTACAGTATATTATGTATGTATATCTTTTTACTTTCACCTCTATCATGGTTATTATTTTTTCCATTCTTGTTTCTTTTATCTTCCATCCATTAGCCCATTTCTTTCCATTCCGGTCTATGGCTTGGCTTACCTATAGATGGGTTAAAGTAGGTGCCATCATGACCTAAGAAATTGAGTCGTGACAACTTGGTATTAGAGCCTAGGTTCACCGTTATTGTAAGTACGAGAGCTGATATTTAGTAGAGTCCTGCGGATTGATATAGAGATGTCTATATCTTATTTGGTTCTCCATGATGCATTGGTTCAACTTTTGGGGTTAGTTGGTGGTCCATCGAGAGATGCCCAGGTGATATTGAAGTAAGGGCACAACCTATAGCTGTGGCTCCCAGAGAAGAAGTCCCACCAGTACCGATAGTTCCAAAGCCGACAATAGCCTAGCCAGTTGTGATTGCTGAGGAGTAGAAGATTCTAGGCTAATTTTTGAGATTGACTCCACCCAGATATACTGGGGCCCCAAGAGAGGTTGCTTATGAGTTTATTACTAGTTGTGAGGAGAGGCTACGTAATTTAGGGTTGGTTGAGTCACACAGAGTGGAATATAATATTTATATACTAGACAAAGTAGCTAGACAATGGTGGAGAGGTTATGTTGATTCCAGGTTAGCTGAATCTTCGCCTATGACTCCGACTCAGTTTTCCAAGGCTTTCTTGGCTAAGTACATGCCTTTCAGCTTGCGCGAGCACCGTAGGGATGAGTTTTCTACATTGAGATAGGGTTCTATGACTATGACCGAGTATGAGGAGAGGTTTCACGAGCTAACCATGCATTCCATTACAATCTTGACTATAGAGTACGAGAGGATTCAGTATTTTGTTAGAGGATTGAGACTACCGCTCTACAGGGCTACTTAGAGTTTGATGACTTTGAGGAAGTCATTTACTGATATTACTGATCATGCCTATACTATCGAGGATATAGATCATGAAGCCCAAGGGGGCAGCGATAAGAGGCCCTATTATTAAGGTAGTTACAGTGGGAGCCATAGCGGCTCACAGTTTAGAGGTCAAGGATTTCATGTTAGGTACTCCCAACATTAGTCTTATCAGCATCAAGGTCAGCCTAGTAGACTCGCTCAGGTAGGGCCGTAGATTTCAGATGGGGGTCATCCCAGCAATGGTAGTTCTGGTGGTCAGAATTGTAGTCAACCATCGAGGGGTGTTTAGTCAGGGTCATCAGGCTGAGGTGGCCATTTCGGGTCAGCTGGACCTTCTAGATAGATCGGAGTGCCTGGGGCTTGTTATGAGTGTGGTATTGTTGGCCACTTTACCAAAGAGTGTCCCCGATGTGTGATGATTGAGCTTTTAACTTAGAGTGTTCAGCCTATCAAATCAGTACTGCCTCTAGCTATAGGTGGTGCACAAGGTCGTAGAGGTGGTCCCTAGGGTTCCAGAGGTGATTCTCAAGCAGGTAGGATAGGTGGTCAGGCAGGCACCTAGTCAGATAGCAGACAAGGCCATTTGCATGCTGTTACTGGTAGGGTGGAGGTTGAGGCTTCAGATGATGTGATCACAGGTACGATTATAGTATGCCATCAACTAGCTTTTGCTTTATTTGATCTGAGATCTATATTTTCATATATTTCTGATTATTATGCACCACAGTTGGGGTTGTCTTTGAAGTCTTTATCTATGCCATTGCGTGTTGTTACTCTTGTAGGCGATTGTTTAGTAGTGGATTATGTATAGAGATCGTGTTTGATGACCATTTGAGAGTATAATCCTCGAGTTGATCTCATTGTGTTAGATATGGTAGGTTTTAACGTAATTTTGGGCATGGACTAGTTATGTGGTCTTGGATTACTTTGCCAAGACTGTTACCTTAGTTATGCCTAGCATACCCCCAGTTGTGTGGTGAGGTTATTTTAGTTATTCCTTGCTTATGTTTGGGATGTTAGTGCTGTGAGTCTTTCGCTTGACTCTGTTCCTATTATTCGTGATTTTTTGATGTTTTTCCTATTGACCTACCTGGCCTTTCTCCTGAGCGTGACATAGAGTTTGCTATTGACCTCGAGCCGAGCACGAGCACCCTACCTATTTCTATGGCTCCTGCCAAGCTAAATGAGCTAAATATTTAGCTTCAGGATCTTTTAGGTAAGGGTTTCATTAGACCAAGTGTATCACCTTGGGGTGCTCAAACTTTTTTTTTGTGAAGAAAAATGATGGTTCTACTCTTATGTGTATCAACTACAGGCAGCTGAATAAGGTGACCATGTTATTGCTTATGCATCGAGGTAGTTGAAGGTGTATGATCCCAACTACCCCACTCATGATCTGGAGTTGGTAGTGGTAGTTTTTGTGCTTAAGATTTTGAGGCACTACTTGTATGGTGTTTGTTGCAAGATCTTCACTGACCACTGCATTATTTAGTACATTAAGACCCAGAGGGATCTTAATTCGAGATAGCGTAGATGAATTGAGTTACTGAAGGACTATGATATCTCTATTCTATACCATCCAGGCAAGGCGAATGTAGTAGCGGACACCTTAAGCTAGAAGGCATTGAGTATGGGTAGCTTGGCCTTTATTTCAGTCTTTCAGCGGCCGTTGACTTTGGACATCTAGTCCTTAGCCAACATAATGGTTCGTCTTGACTTTTCTAAACCCAGGAGGATTCTTGCTAGTGTTTAGGCTAGATCTACCTTGTTGGAGTAGATTCGGGGTCATCAGTTTGAGGATAGCAGGCTTTGTGGCATTAGAAGGGTGAGACTAGGAGGGCTACCTTAGATTCTGAGGGTATTCTGAGGTTTGACAGTTGTATTTGTGTTACGAGGGTTAGAGATTTGATTTAGTTGATACAACGAGAGGCTCATAGCTCAAGATATTCTATTCACCCCAGGACAACTAAGATGTATAGGGATTTGAGGCAGCATTACTAGTGGAGTGGTATGCAGAGAGATATAGTAGAGTTTGTGGGTTGGCGCCTATATTTTCAGCAGGTAAAGGCCGAGCATCTGAGACTTGGTGGATTACTTCAGAGGCTACCCATTTTTGAGTGGAAATGGGAGCGGGTTACGATTGATTTTGTAGGTGGTTTGCCTTGCACTTCTCGTGGTTTTGATTTCATTTGGGTCATCGTGGATCGAATGACCAAGTCTGCCCATTTCATCCCTATTCAGACTTTTTTTAGTAACGAGAGGTTGTCCCGTATCTATATACGAGAGGTGGTTTGCCTTCATGGGGTACCCGTGTCTATTAATTCAGATCGAGGCTCTTAGTTCACTTCTAGCTTCTGGAGGACATTTCAGGTGGAGTTGGGTACCCAGGTTGACCTTAGCACTATTTTTCACCCTTAGACTGATGGGCAGTCAGAGTGGACTATTCATGTTTTCAATGCTATGCTCCATTCTTGTGTTTTTGGATTTTGGAGGTCTGTGGGACCAAGTTTTAGCTTTGGTGGAGTTTGCTTATAATAACAGCTTCCATTTGAGTATTCAAATAGCACCATTCGAGGCATTGTATGTAGGCGTTGTCGATCTCTGATTGGTTAGTTTGAGAGTTCTGAGATTAGGCCTCGTGGTACAGATTTACTTAGTTAGTCTTTGGACTGGGTTTGGGTGATTCAGGATAGGCTATGAGCAGCTCAGAGCAGGCAAAAGAGTTATGCTGACCGTAGACTTCATGCCTTGAAGTTTAGAGTTGGTGACTGGGTTTTTCTGCGAGTATCACCCATGAAGGGCATGATGAGGTTAGGGAGGAGGGGCAAGCTCTGCCCAAGGTATATTGGGCCATTTAAGATCTAGCAGATAGTTGGGGAGGTAGCATATGATTTAGCTTTGCCTTCTACATTTTCAGACATCCATCTAATTTTTCATGTATCCATGCTACAGAGCTATTTTTCGGATAAGTCTCACGTGCTTCGATGGGACTCAGTTCAGTTGGATGAGAAGTTGACCTTTACAGAGGAGCCTGTATCTATTTTGGCTGGAGATATCAAATGGTTACGCTCCAGAGATATTCCTGTAGTTAAGGTTTAGGGGCGACATCATCCAGTCAATGAGATTACCTGGGAGATCGAGCATGATATGAGGACCCAGTATCCCTACCTGTTTGAGCCTCAGGTACACCTTGATCCTTTACTTTCGCAGATGAAAGTCCAATTAGTAGTGGATGTTGTAATGACCTTCTAGGTCATTTTCCCTATTTTTGTGCTTTTTCTTCGCGGTGTGGACTCTTGCAGGAGCCATGCAATATTGACCCTTGCAGGAGCCGTGCAATGTTGATGGGAGGATAAAGTAACTTAGCTGCACTTCCATGTTGGACATATGGTAGGATTTTTTTGATGATGATTGTTCAGGTGTTGCAAGGTAGCTGCTACATTTGTACCTGTTGTTGCTGCACTCAGAGAAAAAAATGTAAGTTTGTAAAAAAGGGGAGGTTGATTTGTGCCTCTGCTATGACTGGCATGCTTCCTTCTTGCTTGATATTGTGGATCGATAATAGGCTTCATCTGGGTTTTCACTTGGGTAGAAATAAAACAAGTTTAGAAATCATGTTTTGAAAAATGTTTGCTCTTGAAAAATGAGAAATGAAAAACATTATTGTAAAAGAAATATTATTGAATCATTGATTGTGACACGTTTCGGGACAATGCAACTTCTTATAAGCGAATATCTTTTGTCTAGAAATTTTTGATCTTCAAAAGTTTCTGCCCAGTGTAGATTTGATTGCTTCGGTAGGTGAAGGTTGCTTGCTTTGAATTTTTGAGATTTCCTCAAAAGTTTTGGCCCAGTATCATAGTTACGCAAATGCTATCCCATGGAATTTTTGAGAGATCTCAAAAATTCTGCCCTAGTTGCATGCTTATAAGGGAAAATTGGAGAATTTTATTATGATAGGACCGAACTCCAAAGGAGCGCCTACGTATCCCTCTTAAACAGGAATCAGGTCAAACGTAGTTTCAATTACAAGGTAAGAAGGCATGAAATAAAGCTTAAACATAATATCTCTTAACAACATCTAAATTGATAGGCTTGGACCAAACTTTGCCATCCATTTCTACAAGTATGAGTGCTCCTCCTGTCAAGACCGGATGAACCACATAAGGACCTTGCCAATTCGGTGAGAATTTACCCTTTGCTTCATCTTGGTGTGGAAAAATCCTTTTCAAAACCAACTGCCCTGGTGAGAAGTGTCTCGGTTTAACCTTCTTGTTGAAGGCTTTAGCCATTCTATTTTGATAGAGTTGACCATGACAGATTGCGTTTATCCTCTTTCTGTCTATGAGTGCCAGTTGCACGAATCTACCTTGTACCCATTAAGCGTCACTCAATTCTTCTTCCTGAATGATTCTGAGAGAGGGTATTTCTACCTCAGCAGGTATCACTACTTCACTACCATAAATCAGAAGCTAAGATGTGGCTCCCGTAGAGGTTCTGATTGTAGTGCGATATCCTAGCAGGGCAAAAGGTAAATTTTCATGCCAATGCCTATAATTATCAATCATCTTTCGAAGTATCCTCTTGATGTTCTTATTGGCAGCTTCCACCGCTCCATTCATTTGTGGTCTATATGCTTTGGAGTTTCAATGCTTGATCCTGAACATCTCACATGTTGTTCTCATCAAATCACTATTGAGGTTGGCACCATTATGTGTAATGATAGACTCAGGTACTCCAAATCGGCAAATAATGTGATTTCGAACAAAATCATCTACGACCTTCTTCGTGACTGACTTATGAGAAGTGGCTTCAACCCACTTAGTGAAGTAGTCAATCGCGACAAGAATAAACCTGTAACCATTGGACGCGACCAGTTCAATAGGACCAATGACATCCATGCCCCAAGATGCAAAGGGCCAAGGGGAGCTAGTGACGTGGAGTTCGTTGGGAGTAACTCGAATCATGTCGGCATGAGTTTGACACTGATAACATTTTTGCACATAACGAATGCAATCGGTCTCCATAGTCAACCAAAAGTAACCTGATCTCAATATCTTCTTTGCCAACATAAATCCGTTAATGTGAGGACCGCATGTTCTAGCATGTATCTCCTCAATCAACCTAGATGCTTCCTTAGCTTTGATGCATCTTAGCAAACCCAAATATGGAGTCCTCCTATATAGGATTTCTCTATTTAAAAAGAATTGATTAACTAACCTCCAAATGGTGCGCTTCTGAGTACTCGTTGTATTCTTTGGATAATCTCCATTTTTTAGATATTCCTGTATATCAGTATACCATGATTTTCCATCCACTTCTTCCTCTACATGAAAGAAATATGCAGGATGCTTTTGTATGTGAATGGGGATGGGGTCGATATAATTCTTGTCTGGATGCTGGATCATGGAAGACAAAGTGGCCAAAGCGTCTGCGAACTCATTCTGGATTCTTGGAACATGCTTGAACTCTATCTTGCGAAACCTCTTGCGCAACTCTTGTACACAATCTAAGTACGGTAGTAGTTTTGTGTTTTTTGAGGCCCACTCACCTTTTACTTGATGAATCAATAAATCCGAATCTCCAATCACCAATATTTCCTGGATATTCAAATCGGTTGCCAAACAAAGCCCTAAAATGCAAGCTTCATATTCAGCCATGTTGTTGGTGTAGGGGAATCTGAGCTTGGCCGACACAGGATAATGTTGACCAGTTTTTGAGACCAAAACGGTGCCAATACCTACTCCTTTGAAATTTACCGCTCAATCAAAGAATAATCTACAGCCATTATATTCTTCAGAGATATCCTCCCCTACGAATGCCACTTCTTTATCAGGAAAGTAAGTTTTCAACGGCTCATACTCTTCATCCACGGGATTCTTGGCCAAATGATCTGCCAATGCTTGTGCTTTTACCGCTTTTTGTGTGACATAGACTATGTCAAACTCACTCAATAGTATTTTCCATTTAGCTAGCTTGCCTGTAGGCATTGGTTTCAGGAATATATACTTCAGAGGATCCATTCTAGAGATCAAGTAGGTAGTGTATGCCGAGAGATAGTGTCTCAATTTCTGAGCTATCCAGGTTAAATCACAACACGTGCGTTCCAATAAGGAATACCGAGCCTCATACGATGTAAATTTCTTGCTCCTTTTTACCTTTCTCATCGTGTTGCCCCAGAATACAACCTAAAACGTTATCCATCGCAGATAAATACAGCAATAACGGCCTACCAGGTTCGGGGGGAACCAGAATGGGAGGATTTGATAAATAATCCTTGATTTTGTCGAATGCCTGCTGACACTCTGTCGTCCATGTTATAGCCGCATCCTTCTTTAGTATCTTGAAAATCGGCTCACAAATGATCGTAGACTGAGCTATGAAGCAACTGATGTAGTTGAGGCAGCCCAATAAACTCATTACCTCTTTCTTGCTTTTTGGAGGCAGAAGATCCTGAATAGGTTTGATCTTGTCTGGATCCAATTCTATACTTTGTTGGCTGACAATAAAGCCCAATAATTTTCTGGCAGGGACCCCGAAGACACATTTAGCAGGATTCAACTTCAAATTGTACTTCCTTAGTCTGTTAAAGAACTTTTCCAAGTCGTCTAGATGACTTGATCCCTTTTTGGATTTAATGATGACGTCATCCACGTAAACTTCAATTTCCTTGTGGATCATGTCATGGAACAGAGAGGTCATGGACTTTCCATCTACGGGTTAGCTTTTTTGAGATCCCTATAATCCACACAAACTCTGACCTTTCTATCTTTCTTGGGAACAGGCACGACATTGGCCAACCAGGTTGGATACTCAGTTACTTGGAGGATACCGACCTCAATTTGCTTCGAAATCTCCTCTTTAATTTTCAAACTCAGATTGGGTTTGTATTTTCTCAGCTTCTGCTTAATAGGAGGACAAGATGGATCAGTGGGCAACCTGTGAGCTACAATTGACGTGCTTAGTCCTGTCATATCTGCATACGACCAAGCAAAAACATCCGGGTGTTTCCTCAAAAACTGGATATATTCCTCTTTCTCCTTATTTGGAATATAAATACTAACATGGGTTTCTTTTACTGTCTCAGAATTCCCTATGTTCACTAGTTCTGACTCTACAAAATTTGCCTTGGGTTTATCTTCAAAATCTTCAACCTTACTAACAAATTCCTCGGGCACTTTACTTTCTTCCACCTCTTCTAATTCACTTGTATTATGTTGCTTAGTCTCATTATGTGTCACAATCTCAGACTCAACATTTTTAAAAGTGATTTTGCTGAAAGAAACAGAAATAAATAATATCAATAAAATGAAAAGAGAGATTTTATTAATTCAAATAACTTTAAATGTCTTCAAACATAACAAAATAACTAAAAAGATATAAATTAGCTCAAAATCGAGTCTATTTATTTCAAACAATAATATAAAATCAAAATCTTCAAATCTACCCAAGTGCTCGGCGAGGCCTGGAAGGAGTGGCAGTCCAATTGCTGAGTGTAGCCTTTTGTTCAATGTTCTGAATAGGTACTCCTCTCTCCTCAATGATGATGACATTTCAACCTTCTTCTTCAGATTCAGTCAAAAACAAATCCTTCAGACTTTCCAGTATTTCATCTTCACCATCATCAAGAAACCTGGTAGAGTGAAAAATTTGATATAATGACAGCGAAGGATCAAGTGCCTGACCCTCATCCATGTAGCCTAACCCGGAAGTGTCATTCTTCACAGAAGGGTGTATGGGTTCAACTATTCCTGTAATCTGGCCCCAAGACCCTTACCTGATTCATATCCAGACTTGAGCATTTTCTCACCTTTAATCTCCCAACTCAGCTCTTCTTCCACGTTTCCAACCATATTTAATGTGTGAAACATTTCTCCATCAAGAACTTCCTTTCCCTCGACAACATATATGGGATATTCTCTTTCACCATGTATTACCACCTCTTGATGATCGTACTCAAATTTGAGACATTGGTGTAGTGTGGAGGGGACTGCGCTATCCATGCGGATCCATGGCCTACCAAGCAAGAGGTTGTAGAAAGCGGGGATGTCCATCACTTGGAATGTCACGGGAAAAGTGACAGGACCCATTACCATGTCCAATGTAATCTCCCCAATAGTATCTTACTGGGAGCCATCAAATGCTTTCACATTCATCTTTTAATTTTGTATTTTAGCCAAATCGACCTCCAACCTTGTCAGTATATCCAAAGTACATATGTTCAATCTTGAACTTGGGTCAATTAGCACTCGAGATACAACCCTTTCTCCATGCTGCACTGTACTATGCAAGGCTTTATTGTGCAATCTTCCTTCAGGTGGCAGCTCATCCTTGTGAAAGGATATCTTGTATGCCTCAAATACCTGCCCGATCATTTGGGCCATCTCTCCCTATGTTATAGTAGATGGTACATAGGCTTCGCTTAACACCTTCATCAGAGTATTTTTATGGTGTTCAAAAGTCTGCAACAGTGTCAGGATGGATATTTAAGCTGGGGTTTTGTTCAACTACTTTATCACAGAGTATTCTTTAGCTTGTATCTTCTTTCGAGCACCACTCCCCTCTATTTCTATCATGGGTGGCTTGCTTTTACTAGAACTTAAGTCAGATTTTTTGGTGTATATATTCTCCCAGATCTGGTGACGCCTTGGGCGACATCTGCTTCAGCCACTCTTGCTTTACTTGTAGTGTTCTACTCATAATTCCAAGGAACTGCATGGGAATTATAAGTAGTTGGGGGAGCTCTAAAGACTGTGAAGGGAGTCTTAGGCACTGCTACCTCATCCTCAAATGGTGCCCTCTTTGGTGTACTGATAGGTGTACAGTTTGCCTTCTCGATGAACCAGATATGAGCATGTTTACTTGATGATCCGATAAGGGATTGTTGGTGACGTTTGGCATCGGATCTTTCAATTGAATGGCCTTGGTGTCTATCAACATCTGGATTTTATCCTTCAGAGTATAGCATGTTTCTATAGTGTGACCCCTCATCCCAGAATGATACGAGCAAACGTTGGTAGGATCAAAATTCTTGGCTTGAGTATTCTCACGTCAGCTGCAATGGGCATGACATAGCCTGCTTCCTTATGTCTTTCGTATAGTTGGGCTACAAGTTCGGCTAAGGGAGTGTATTGTTTTTTTCTAGAAATTGGCTCTGGGTCTTCGATTTTGTTGGGGAGAAGGCTGGGGTGTTTGGATATGAGTGGGTTGGACATTATACACGGGATAAGTAGGTCTTTAGAATTGTGGATGTAGTGTATATGGGGTAGGTGCTTGGTATAGAGGGGAATGATACGGCATTGGGGTTTGCATTTGGTAAGGAGATATTGGGTATGGTATTGGAGATTGTGGGTGGGTGGGGGAGGTGGAGTTGTAATAGGAGTTTGGTAATTGGGCACACTTTTTGAAGGCTGGGCTAACATCACTGTACCTAACTCTTTTTTCTTCTTGTTCTCAGCAATTCCTATAGACTGTAAAGCCTTGTTGGCAGCCTATAAAGCTTCCAGATTGATAATGCTTCCATTCTTGAGACCCTCCTCAAGCATTTCTCCTACCCTGATGATTTCAGTAAAGCTTTTATCTACAATGGTTATCATTTTCTCAAGATATTGCGGCTCCTGCGAGCGAATAAAGTATTCCTTCATTTAAGATTCTTCAATCGGAGGTCGAGCTCTTACAGCTCAGATGTCCATCTTGTGGCATAGTCCCTGAATGAATCATTGGGCTTTTTCTTCAAAGTCTGCATATAGAACCAATTGGGAGCATTGACTATGTTGAACCTGAACCGTTCCATAAAATCTGATGCCATATCAATCCATCCTTTCCATTTCCTTGCATCCTGCTTAATATACCATGTTAAGGCTTCTCCAGTGAGACTTCTCATGAACATTTTCATTCTTATCTTCTCGTCTCTCCCGACTCCGGCCAACTTATCACAATACATGCGTAAATGCGCCTTGGGATCTCCAGTCCCATTATACAGTTCAAACTTTGGAGGTTTGTACCCCTCCGGTAACTCCACATCAGGGTGTACACATAAATCCTCATAACTGAGCCCCCTTGACCTTTTGCTTCCCTCAAGTTGCTTCAGCCTCTCAACCACAGATTGCATCATGAGGTCCTTTTCTGAAGGATCAGGTGCATACTGAGGGTAGGTGAATGTGGTTGTTTCGACATAGATGGGGTTCAAAGAGTTTCTACCAGATACTTGGTTGTGGGATGCGTTAGCTAAAGGCGTATGTAGGTAAGTGGGATATTTAGTATTTTGGACATGCTGAGTGGGATATATGGGATTTTGAGTATTATGGGTATTTTGAGGAAGGGGAAGGTTTTGGATATTTTGAGGAGGAGGAAATTTTTGGATGTTTTGAAGAGGAGGAAGGTTTTGGATGTTTTGAGGAGGAGGAAGGTTTTGGATGTTTTGAGCTGAGGGTAAGTGATGGCTTGGGATAGAAGTTTGAGATTTTACACCGGTATGACCTTCGACTTGTGGTTCGAGAGGCGTATTAAGGGTAACAGAAAGATTGGCCAAGTTGAGCACTTGCGCTAATTCTCCTTGCAGTTCGAGAATCTGTTGTCCCATTCTTAGGATAATTTCATTTTATCCCACGACACTTTCTCCTTCTGTGCTTTTATCTGTAGCGATGTTGTTATCTCCTATTTTCTCTTTACCTTTCAAACTTGTAGGAGGATAAAGAGGAGGAGGAGCCCCTTTTGATAGTGTGTGATAGGACAGAGTGCACAAATCAACCTTTGGGAAAGGGGAAAGACAAAAACAAAATCAAAGACAACCAAAGTTAGCAAGGTGAGACATAGTGTTAGAGTAAACACATTGGTTTGCAACAAATAATCGCCCTAAAATGCAGGGATCCTCGTTGAGCCAGAGGTGGTTCATGATGATTAATCCAAGCCGCATTAGACGCAAATGGGAGTTTAGAGTTAGATAACAATAATAATAAAACCCAACTATTTTATTAAATCCATAAATTTAAAAACTACTACAATCTTTTGCGAAAATAAAACATAAATGAAACTAGGGGAAATGGGTAACAAAAGGGAACATCCTATCAAAACTCCTCAATGGTGGTGAATATCCAAAGAGCCTGGAATGATTCGCAGCAACATCTCTAGAGAAGTGACATAGTGTTGATTCAGCAAGTTTCGTGCCCAGATGGATTCTTCCACGTCCTCAAACCCGTGATCCTGCTTTTACTTGCTGAGCTCCACATCCTCGACATATTCCATAAGCCATACATAGTACTCTGAAGTGCAATAAGCATGCTCACCGTATACACTAATAGTCAACAAATTATCCCATCATCGCAACACTTCCTTGACCTTAGGGTTTTCTTGGACCGGCCCGAACTCAACTTCTGACTTGCCCATATGTTCTCGTAGAGGTACAATTTGATTCCTCCCAAATTGACGAAGTACTCTTATTGGGGCATAAGGTTGAATGCTTTTCAAGCCAATGAGCTTGATGTAATAGAGCTCACGACCTTGTATGACAACAATTGGTGCAGACAACCACGAGTACTTCCATTGAATTTGATAACCCAAAAGCTCTTTCATATACATGTGCCAATCCTCTGTACCCACAGGAGCACCAAATAGCCTCATCCTTTTGGAATGTGTATCAATTCTATTGCCCGTTCCATCAAGGACATCCATCATGTTGGGGCGCTTGTAAAAGTGCTCCAAAACCCACAATTGAAGCAACAGATTGCAACCCTCAAAGAACCTTTCTCCTCTAGCACACTTAGATAGGGCCCTCAGCATTTCCGCCACAATCATAGGAAACAAAGTGACCTTTATATGACCGAATCCCCAAGTTATACCTCGAACCACTGAACTAAGACATATGTCAATCTTCCCATGCTCTCTAGGAAAGACCAAAGCACCCAGTAGAGCTATAGCAAAAGCATTTAACCTCTTCTTTTTTCCATTTTTTGGCTGAGCAAGAGAATTCCCTTCGAAATATTGTGTGTACCTCTTTGTGACCAAAACGTTCATATAGAAAATCTAGAGAGATCCACCCAAAATCCAAGCAAGCTAATTTGAGGTTATTTTTAAGCCCAAGATAATGCAAGAACTTCTTTCCCGATTGTTTGTGAGGCAAGATCATTTTCCAATCTTGATAAAGCAAATTAGTGAATCCACCAATTTCCTCGATGGTGGGTGTTATTTCAAAGTCCTTGAATTTGAAGACCACTCGATTTGGATCCCAGAAATTTAGCAGAGCTTTGATCACATGCCGATCAGGAGCAATATCCATCAAAGATGTCAGAAAATCCAGTGACTGGCGAATCTCTCTACCATGCTCCCTTTGATGTCATTCCACCACCTCCTTAACTTGTGGGCCACGCCGACGACCATCTGGGTGTTAGCAAAAATAGGTGCATCCTCCATGGAAAAATCTGAAAAATAAGACAACAAACAAAATTTCTAAACTCCATTTATTACAATTTGGCTTGGGTTGAATTTATCATGACCACTTAGCACATAATATGTATTTAGGTCGATGGGTGGTGGGACCCTTTCGACAATTGGTTGGTTATACTTGGTGTATTGACCTCGAGGGTCAACTCACCTATGGCTAATGCATGCATGACTTAAATGCAAAGGGTGGGTACGACACTATCTTAATTTTTTAAGAGTTGGTAGACTCGGACTGAGGATAACCTTATGCGAGAAGGCACGTGGTCTTATGGTAGTAAAACTATCCGCTCAATCACGTCTTAGCCGACTCTCTATAATAG
Source organism: Capsicum rhomboideum (assembly GCA_031232105.1). NCBI lineage: Eukaryota > Viridiplantae > Streptophyta > Magnoliopsida > Solanales > Solanaceae > Capsicum > Capsicum rhomboideum. The sequence goes on along the minus strand of CP124710.1, from coordinate 50,031,895 downwards.
GGTTTTGAAGAGAATTTGGAGAAGTGCGAAGGCACAACATCCTAGTATAGTGAAAGTGTGTGAAAGTGTGAGATTCCCGAGTGGGAGGAATACAAACGGAATGTCAATTAGATAAAGCACGTAGCAAATAATAGCATGCTGGGCAATATATAAAAATAAACAGATAGGAAAAGAAAAATAAATACATGATTTAGAGCTAGCAAATTGCATATAAACAAATAAAGGGGTAAGAAAAGGGATTGGCATGGAGGAAATTGATTAAATTAAAATAATAAAATAATGGGAAAAAGGAACGGGATATAGCATGATTAACAAATATTAAAAACCAGGAGTTAATAATAAAGGAATAGACTCAAATAGCTTTAAAAAATCCCACCTAATATACAAAATCGTGATGGTTAGAACCTAAGTATCCCCAACAGAGTCGCCATGCTGTCGCGCCCTATTTTTCTCGTGAAAAGCGGGATTCGATGTGACAAACTCTTTTTGGGATTGTTTAGAGTGAAGAGTCACCAACTAACAAATTAAGGTGCGTTAGGGCACTATTCTAGGCTAATTACGAACTTATTTTAATAGTCTACGTCAATCAGAAATTTGGGCGAGGGTTCAGATTACCTCGAAAGGAAGGTGTTAGGCACCTTTCGAGGTCCACAAATATGGGTCCCGACCGAACTCATATATTACGTGGGGAAATTCTATGTGATAAACAAAAGGTCTATTATTTTATTAACCTAATGTTAACTAAGTGTTTAAATGGGAAAAATATAATAAACAAAATTAAACGTACAAGTTAGTTATTATCTAATTAATAATTAACTACGTGATAAAATAGTAAAAAATAAATAAAGGAATTAGAGAAGCGAGAAGATAGAAAGACACAAATTAAAATGAAAAAAAATTCATTAAGTGATACCTAAACTGCCCCAAACAAGCATGCAAAAATAAATAAAATTCGATCGAATCTGGACAAAGGTTAATTTTATTTTATTCGGATCAGCGCCCGACTTATTAACGGAAGATAATGACGTATATCGCATTGTCGAATACTGCTCGGGGCAACTTCCATCATTTTCGAATGTTCTACCCACCCCATCTAATTCGGTTATTAATCTTAAATGTGTTCTAAAGAAAACAATAAAACTAACGTTTCCTAAAATGCCTACCCTTCCCAACTTAATGTCCAAGAGGCGCTGGACTTGCTATTTTGGGATTTGGTTCTAGACAAGAAAAAGCCTAGGCTGCCTAATTAGACTCGAGGTTCACGTCATACAAAACAAATAGGACTTACAAGTAGCATGTAACGGTTTCAAATAAGCCTCTTGATTAGTTGAAGTAATTAGGAATTAATATGCTTAAAAAAAATAATTATTTGTTTTATGTGATTAAAACCTATAGGCATGATTTCTAGGCGAGACGTATTAATTAAGGTGCCGAAAATTTAAGTAAAGTGCTAGATATTAAATATACTAAAAGCTTGATTTAAATATGCTGGAAATTTAAAGGTACTGAAAATTACTTAAAATTTGCTAAAAATTATTTTAAGGCTGAAAAGTAGTTCAATTATGCTGGAAATTAGCCCAAACACGCAAAAAATGAATTTTAACCTGCTGGAAATTAATTAAAAATACTGAAAATCATTGAAATATTAAATTATCAATGCTGGAAATTACAAAATATACTAAAAGTGATTAAAGTTGCTGAAAATTGGTTTCCAGAATGCTTGAAGATTAATTAAACATTCTAACAAATAGTTTAAGCATGCTGAAAATTGTTTGAATATGCTGAAAAGTAGTTTAGACATGCTGAAACTTAATTAATTGTTGCTGAAAACTGATTAAGAATGCTGAAAAATTAATTAAACAGTTGCTGGAAATCATTTTAAATGCTGGAAATTAAATAAACATGTTAGAAATTATTTTAATATGCTGGAAATTAGATTTTTAACTGCTAGAAATTATTTAAAGGTTGCTGGAAATTGTTAAAATATACTAAAAATTAATTTTTTGAATGCTGGAAATTATATAAAAATGCTAGAAACAAGATTTTTAAATGCCGAAAATTTAAAGGTATACTGGAAACTATACAAAAATGCTGAAAAGTATTTTAATATGCCAAAAGTTTATTAAACGGGCTTAAATTGAATTAACATGTTCAAAATTAGTCTAATAGATCGAAGGTTAATTAATGATCCTAAAGACATGATTCTCTAAATGATAGGATGAATAATGACCCTAGAATATTTGCCTAAGTGATAAAACAATTTAATTAATACATAAAATTTATTAAACAATTCTAGAGGCATGATATCTAGGTGATAAAATATTTAGCACATAGAATCCCCACCCCCATAGAATTTCCAATATTTTTATTAAATAGTAGAGGTTTATAAAAATTTATTACAGATCAAATGAATGAAACGGGAAAGAAAAATAAGCTAAAGACTAGGCTAATTGGAAAGCCTTTAAAGTCCCCTCCAATCCCAGGCAAACCCTTCGCCGGTCTCAAGTGTGAGTTAAAAATTCCTGCTTTCAAGACAAAACAAACAAAAACACCCACACATACAAATATGCGCACATCCAGTTCAAAAACCAAAGGATCCTATCAAGAAATATTAAACAAATGCCTTTTGGGATCATGTCCCATATGCATAATATAGGTAGAATCTAACCAAATAACTCTAATCATATAAATTATCACATAAATCTCATCCACGATCGCAAAAAATAACGTGCTAATGTAAACAATTGGGTTCATAAAGACAACATAATACTAAAATGAGAAATAAGAAAAGAATGACACAGAACACAACCCTAAAGCATGCTTTGGTACTCAATTAACAACACATAAACATTAAATGAATTGTTAAAGAATTAACCGGTTAGACAACAAATGGATAATAAAGCAAAGATAGCGAGAGAAATTCCGGAGTTAATCCTTTCAAAGCAAGAACAAACAAAACCTTAAAAGTCTTCTTCTTTTTTGTTTTAGTATGGGAATAGATGCTTGAAAACAATATCCCAAATGAGAAAAGGAAGACTGTTTATATAGTCCCAAGGTTGTGATTGGTCACGAAAAATAAAAGGAAGGTAGGATTTCCCTCAATCAATTTTAAAAATATTTTCCTTATGGATGGGGTTGAATCAATTCAGAAATTAAATAAATAAATATAAAAAATAATAATAAAAATAAGAAAAATCCAAGTTTACCATAAATATGTAAGTAAGAAAATTGTGTCAATTAGTTACGGGAGATAAACAAGGAGAACAATTTAGCAGTTAGAAATCAATCAAGGATTAAAAGAAAATTTACCATAAAGGAAAAAATATTAAAGCTGTCACATATTTAGAAAGAGGAAAATAGGGATTTACCAAGGATCACATATTTTCAACCAATATACACATAATAAAATCAAGTCATTTACCAAGAACTTTCCTAAAATTAAGTAATCGAATCAATTCAGTGTGGGAAAATCAAAACTTACCAAAGTTAATCAAGTACCAAGGATTCTCTCATGCTTGTGAATAAAATGATATCACTACACATTACTAAAATTGAGCTGCGAAAGATTATAATTCTACAAATGATTCGCAATTGAGGCTGGTTAGAAAACGAACTTGGCATAGAGTGTCCTATCATTCCACGGGCATATATTCAAAATGTAAGGCATGGGTGCAAAAACCAGTGAGCCAATAATTAAAATACAGAGAACCATGATTCATGCAACATAGGGGTTTACTATATAAGCACATAAGAACATGAGCATTTGAGAATTGAACAGAGTATGCATCAAATCTCAAATTCCAGAATCAACCAAGTAAAGATTTAATGAATCCAAATACACGGATAATTAATCGAACACCAAAAGATCATACCTGGACGGATTCGTAAGAATCTGTCTTTAAAAATTGGTACTTCGGTGCTTTAACAGGAATGGAAATGAGATGGGTGTCTCTAAAAGTTTCGATCATCAAGAAATTAGCCATACGAAATCGTAGGTGTTCTGTACATGGTGCTTACTCCATCGGGGCTTTCGATCTTAAGAAACAAAGAGATGAGGAGGGGGTGGTTCGAGTTTGTTTGCCGATGGGAGGTCGGCGGTGGAAGGAGGAGAGAATGTAAGAGAGAGAAGTGTGAGGGTGGTGTGGCTATGAGGTTTTTGCCGGTGCTTCACCAGTGAAAGGAAGATCGAGAGAGAGAGGGTCGAAAAAGAGAAGGAGTCGCGACTGTGGGATCCGCCATTCATCGGTGGTGCGACGATGGGGGGAGAAGGAGAGTGAAGGGCGGTTGGTTGAGTTCCGGTGGTTAGGGTTAGCCGGAACAGTGGGGATGAGTTGGCTTGGAGAAGAGAGGATCGGGGTTCATCGGCGGTGGCTCACGACTAAGCTCGCCGGTGATGGAAGGTTGAGAGAGAGGAGAGAGTAAGAGAGAGAAAGGGTAGAGGCGGCTGGTGGGGAAAAATGGGTTTAGGTTAGGGTTAGTTTTGATTAAAAGGGAAGAAAAAAAAGGATTTAATCTCAGTCGTTGATCGTATGATCAATGGCTGGAATTTAAAATTACAAGAATGGGTTAGAATTGGGTTTATTTAAATTTGGTTAATTGAAATTGGATTGGGGATTCCAATTTGAGATTAATTTAGGCTAAAATTGATACCAAATTAGGTATAGAATGGCTAGATTTTTAATAAATTGAGAAAATTGAATTGAATTAGACTGCTATTTAATAAAATTAGTAAATATTATCAAGTTAATCAATGTCATAAAATCATTATGAATAAAATACGTAAGTAAAATTTATGATACGTAATATATTATTAAAAATCAAAGACAAAAAATGGTTTGAAAATAGATTAGGAACCTATGAATACAAAATTTAAAAAATACTGTAATAATAATAATAATAATAATAATAATAATAATAATAATAATAATAATAATAATAATAATAATAATAATAATAATAATAATAATAATAATAATAATAATAATAATAATAATAATAATAATAATAATAATAATAATAATAATAATAATAATAATAATAATAATAATAATAATAATAATAATAATAATAATAATAATAATAATAATAATAATAATAATAATAATAATAATAATAATAATAATAATAATAATAATAATAATAATAATAATAATAATAATAATAATAATAATAATAATAATAATAATAATAATAATAATAATAATAATAATAAGCAATAAACTATGGACCACGTGTTTGTAAATTATGAGTATGCATATTTGCGGAAATAGTTTAGTAAATACTTACAAAATTATGTAAATATTGTATTTAAATTAGTAAATTATATATTATATAAGAATATAAATTAAATGCTAAAAATAAATTGCATACCTTAAAATCATGAATAGAAAATGTCAGAATTTGTTTGATACCAAAAAATAATAATTTAAAAATTTAAAACTAATATTTTGATAAAATAGCAGAATGTGAGGAATATCGGGAGGTCAAAATTGAGTGTCAACAGTACTTGGTTTTGGTAATGAAAGTTCTATTAGTTGTATCTGGATCATTTGGCCTCTTGTTACTATCCACTATTTCCGATTCGAGCTCGGTGTCTGGCCTCTTGTTATTATCCAGTGGTTTTGGTTTAAGCCAGGTACATATATGTACTTTCACTATGGATTGGGGATTGGATAGTTATTTGAGACTCATACGTATAAAGGTTATTTATGTTTCTTACTGTAGATTGCCTCTTGTTTGCACCCACCGAGCTTATGGGGGCTCGACAGGGTTAATTGTCTTCTTGTGTATGCCTTCTGGGCTTATGGGGGCCGAGTTAGGCTGTATTTAGTCCTTTTCTTTTATTTCCTAGTTACTTATTTTATTTATTGCATTTTCCTAGTATAGTTGCTATTTACATTTTACCCCTTTACTGTTGATTTTAGCTTATATTCTCACACTTTATTTATGCTTTTGCTATATTTGAGCTCAGTTGCCCGATGCTGCCTACTGAGTACCTAGTTCTTTGGTACTCATGTTGCACTTCTGCATTTTTTTCTTGATGCATATCCGAGTACTAGCCACTGACGCTGACATTATCCTCGGGCCTTGCTACTAATCCGGAGATGGGGCTAGCTTTCTAGAGTTTTGAGCTGATCCTCCTCCATCTATTTCAGTTATAGTCTTGTTGTATTTTTGAGACTATTGTGTATATATGTATATTTTGGATACTGTCTAGTACTCTTCTTTTTTGGTTATAGTGGCTTTTATACCGACCTTACCAGGTCTTGAGAGGAATTTTTTTTGTATATTTTGTCCTCTTCCCTTTCTTGTGCAGTATATTATGTATGTATATCTTTTTACTTTCGCCTATATCATGGTTATTATTTTTTCCATTCTTGTTTCTTTTATCTTCCATCCATTAACCCATTACTTTCCATTCCGATCTATGGCTTGGCTTACCTATTGATGGGTTAAAGTAGGTGCCATCATGACCTGAGAAATTGAGTCGTGACAACTTGGTATTAGAGCCTAGGTTCACCGATATTGTTGGTATGAGAGCTGATATTTAGTAGAGTCATGCGGATTGATACAGAGACGTCTGTATTCTATCTTCGGAAGATACAAGAAATTTTAAAAAAAATCTCATCTTCTTGGTGCACTTCTATTCATTGTGTCTGTATTGGTTTCTAAATTCGTATTTGTTTCACTCTTTCATGGTTAGGATGTGAGGTACAATAGCTGGGGATCAGGACCGCAAGCCTGCTGCTAGAGCTCCAGTTGGAGGCAGAGATTGACCCCGAGGTCGAGGGCAGGCTAGAATTACAGCCCCAGCTTGAGATCAGGTTAGGGAGCCATCGCTAGATCCTATTATTTCCCCTGAGCCATAGGTAGCTCCAGAGATTTCACCTCCATAGTAGTAAGTTAGCCAGGGGGCAGACTTGGCCCCACCCGAATTTATATCTTGTTTGGTTCTCCATGATGCATTGGTTTAACTTTTGGGGTTAGTTGGTGGTCCACCGACAGAAGCACAGGTGATATTGAAATAGGGGCGCATCTTATAGCTGTGGCTCCCAGAGAAGAGGTCCTACCAGTATCGATAGTTCCAAAGCCGACAATAGCCTAGCCAGTTCTGATTGCGGAGGTGTAGAAGATTCTAGGCTAATTTTTGAGATTGACTCCACCCAGGTATACTGGGGCCCCAAGAGAGGATGCTTATGAGTTTCTTACCAGTTGTGAGGAGAGGCTACGTAATTTAGGGTTGGTTGAGTCACACAGAGTGGAATATAATATTTATATACTAGACAAAGTAGCTAGACAATGGTGGAGAGGTTATGTTGATTCCAGGTTAGCTGAATCTTCGCCTATGACTCCGACTCAGTTTTCCAAGGCTTTCTTGGCTAAGTACATGCCTTTCAGCTTGCGCGAGCACCGTAGGGATGAGTTTTCTACATTGAGACAGGGTTCTATGACTATGACCGAGTATGAGGAGAGGTTTCACGAGCTAACCATGCATTCCATTACAATCTTGACTATAGAGTACGAGAGGATTCAGTATTTTGTTAGAGGATTGAGACTACCGCTTTACAGGGCTACTTAGAGTTTGATGACTTTGAGGAAGTCATTTACTGATATTACTGATCATGCCTATACTATCGAGGAGATAGATCATGAAGCCCAAGGGGGCAGCGATAAGAGGCCCTATTATTAAGGTAGTTACAGTGGGAGCCATAGTGGCTCACAGTTTAGAGGTCAAGGATTTCATGTTAGGTACTCCCAGCATTAGTCTTATCAGCATCAAGGTCAGCCTAGTAGACTCGCTCAGGTAGGGCCGTAGATTTCAGATGGGGGTCATCCCAGCAATGGTAGTTCTGGTGGTCAGAATTGTAGTCAACCATCGAGGGGTGTTTAGTCAGGGTTATCAGGTTGAGGTGGCCATTTTGGGTTAGCTGGACCTTCTAGACAGATCGGAGTGCCTGGGGCTTGTTATGAGTGTGGTATTATTGGCCATTTTGCCAGAGAGTGTCCCCACTATGTGATGATTGTAGTTGCAGCTTAGAGTGTTCAGCCTATTAAATCAGTACTGCCTCTAGATATGGGTGGTTCACAAAATCATATAGGTGGTCCCTAGGGTTCCAGAGGTGATTTTCAAGAAGGTAGGATAGGTGGTCGGGCAGGCACCTAGTCAGATAGCAGACAATGCCATTTGCATGCCGTTACTGGTAGGGTAGAGGTTGAGGCTTCAGATGATATGATCACAGGTACGATTATAGTATGCCATCAACTAGCTTCTGCTTTATTTGATATGAGATCTATATTTTCATATATTTCTGCTTATTATGCACCACAATTGGGGTTGTCTTTGGAGTCTTTATCTATGCCATTGCGTGTTGTTACTCTTGTAGGCAATTATTTAGTAGTGGATTGTGTATATAGATCGTGTTTGATGACCATTCGAGAGTATGATACTCGAGTTGATCTCATTGTGTTAGATATTGTGGGTTTCAACGTGATTTTGGGCATGGACTGGTTATCCCCATATCATGTGGTCTTGGATTACTTTGCCAAGACTGTTACCTTAGTTATGCCTAGCATACCCCCAGTTCTGTGGTGGGTTCTTTTAGTTATTCCTTGCTTATGTTTGGGATGTTAGTGCTGTGAGTCTTTCGCTAAACTCTGTTCCTATTGTTCGTGATTTTTTGATGTTTTTCCTATCAACCTACCTGGCCATCTTCCTGAGAGTAACATAGAGTTTGCTATTGACCTCAAGACGATCACCCTACCTATTTCTATGGCTCCTGACAAGCTAAAAGAGTTAAATATTTAGCTTCAGGATCTTTTAGGTAAGGGTTTCATTAGACCGAGTGTATCACCTTGGGGTGATCCAAATTTTTTTTTTTTGTGAAGAAAAAGGATAGTTCTACTCGTATATGTATCGACTACAGGAAGCTGAATTAGGTGACCATGAAGAATAAGTATTCTATGCCTCGTATCGATGATTTTTTTGACTAGCTGCATGGTGTGGTAGTGTTTTCTAAGATTTATTTGAGGTCTGGTTACCTTCAGTTAAGGATCAGGGCTGAGAACATCCCTTAGACAGCCTTCAGGACAAATTAAGGCTATTACGAGTTCCTAGTAATATTGTTTGGGTTGACCAATTCCCCAACAACATTTATGGACTTGATGAACCACTTTTTCAGGCCTTATTTAGACTCTTTTTTGATCATTTTTATTGATGATATCCTGATCTATTTAAGGAGTAGGGAGGAGCACGAGAAACATTTGAGGACTGTGCTCCATACTTTAAGAGGTCGTAGGCTTTATGCCAAATTCTCAAAGTGCGAGTTCTGACTTGAGTTTGTAGCTTTCTTGGGGCACGTGGTGTCCAAGGATGGTATTATGGTATACCAGACAAATATTGAGGCTATTCATGATTGGGCTAGGCCTAAGTCTCCTATTGAGGCTCGCAGCTTCATTAGGTTAGCAAGATACTACTAGAATGACTAGGAAGGAGGTTCCATTTCAGTGGTCCATGAGTTATGAGGAGAGCTTTTGAAGCTTAAGGACTTGCTCACTTCAGATATTATTCTGACTCTTCCAGTTGAGGGTGAAAGGTTCACCATCTATTGTGATGCTTATGGTGTTGGTTTGGGGTGTGTTCTGATGCAGCGGGGCCATGTTATTGCTTATGCATCGAGGCAGTTGAAGGTGTATGAGCCCAACTACCCCACTCATGATTTAGAGTTGGTAGTGGTAGTTTTTGTGCTTAAGATTTGGAGGCATTATTTGCATGGTGTTTGTTGCAAGATCTTCACTGACCACTGCATTCTTTGGTACATTAAGACCCAGAGGGATCTTAATTCGAGATAGAGAAGATGGATTGAGTTACTGAAGGACTATGATATCTCTATTCTATACCATCCGGTCAAGGAGAATGTGGTAGCGTACACCTTAAGCTAGAAGGCAGTGAGTATGGGTAGCTTGGCCTTTATTTCAGTCTTTCAGCGGCCGTTGATTTCGGACATCCAGTTCTTAGCCAATATAATGGTTCGTCTTGACATTTATAATCCCAGGAGGATTCTTGCTAGTGTTTAGGCTAGATCTACCTTGTTGGAGTAGATTCGGGGTCATCAGTTTGAGGATAGCAGGCTTTATGGCATTGGAGGGGTGAGACTAGGAGGGCTACCTTAGATTCTGAGGGTATTCTGAGGTTTGACAGTTGTATTTGTGTTTAGAGGGTTAGAGATTTGATTCAGTTAATACTTCGAGAGGCTCATAGCTCTGGATATTCTATTCACCCCAGGACAACTAGGATGTATAAGGATTTGAGGCAGCATTACTAGTGGAGTGGTATGCAGAGAGATATAGTAGAGTTTGTGGGTTGGAGCCTATATTGTCAGCAGGTAAAGGCCGAGCATCTGAGACTTGGTGGATTGCTTCAAATGCTACCCATTTTTGAGTGGAAATGGGAGCGGGTTACTATTGATTTTGTAGGTGGTTTGCCTTTCACTTCTCATGGTTTTGATATCATTTGGGTCATCGTGGATCGAATGACAAAGTCTGCCCATTTCATCCCTATTCAAACTTTTTTTAGTGCGGAGAGGTTGTCCCGTATCTATATTTGTGAGGTGGTTCGCCTTCATGGGGTACCCGTGTCTATTATTTCAGATCGAGGCTCTTAGTTCACTTCTAGCTTCTGGAGGACATTTCAGGAGGAGTTGGGTACCCAGGTTGACCTTAGCACTATTTTTCACCTTTGACTGATGGGCAGTCAGAGTGGACTATTCATGTTTTCAATGCTATGCTCCATGCTTGTGTTTTTGGATTTTAGAGGTCTGTGGGACCAAGTTTTAGCTTTGGTGGAGTTTGCTTATAATAATAATTTCCATTTGAGTATTCAAATAGCACCATTTGAGGCATTGTATGTAGGCGTTGTCGATCTCTGATTGGTTGGTTTGAGAGTTCTGAGGTTAGGCCTCCTGGTACAGATTTACTTAGTGAGTCTTTGGACTGGGTTTGGGTGATTCAGGATAGGCTATGGGCAGCTCAGAGTAGGCAAAAGAGTTATGCTGACCGTAGACTTCGTGCCTTGAAGTTTAGAGTTGGTGACTGGGTTTTTCTGCGAGTATCACCCATGAAGGGCATGATGAGGTTCGGGAGGAGGGGCAAGCTCTGCCCAAGGTATATTGGGCCATTTAAGATCCTGCAGATAGTTGGGGAGGTAACATATGATTTAGCTTTGCCTTCTACCTTTTCAGACATCCATCTAATTTTTCATGTATCTATGCTACAGAGCTATTTTTTGGATAAGTCTCACGTGCTTCGGTGGGACTTGGTTCAGTTGGATGAGAAGTTGACCTTTACAGAGGAGCCTGTATCTATTTTGGCCGGAGCTATCAAATGGTTACGCTCCAGAGATATTCCTGTAGTTAAGGTTTAGGGACAACATCATCCAGTCAATGAGATTACCTAGGAGATCGAGCATGATATGCGGACCCAGTATCCCTACCTGTTCGAGCCTCAGGTACACCTTGATCCTTTACTTTCGCAAATGAATGTCCAATTAGTAGTGGATGTTATAATGACCTTCTAGGTAATTTTCCCTATTTTTGTGCTTTTTCTTAATTTAGAGCTTACCTATAGCTGCCTTAGGTCATTTAAGCCCTGTTGGAACTGACAGTTTGGTTATCGGGCAGTTTGCTTGGTTTTTAGAGCCATTTTCCTATTTTGGAGCTTTTGAAGTTAAGAAATGGGTCTCGGGACAAAACCTCAGGTAAATGGCCTCGTATGCCATTTTTGACAGTCTAACAAGCTCTAAAATGTCAATTTTAGGCTAGGGGGGCCCTTGGTCCAGGTCTCGAGGCTTCCAGACTTAGTTTGGTCTATTGGGTGGAATTTGGCTAAAACGACCCCTTGGGGTATATGACCCAATTTTTATCAAAATGACCTTGGATGGAAATTTTAATGGCGCTGTTAAGTCCAAAATGTCAAATTTGGTAGGGCAACATAGTTCATTTGTGAGCACAAGTTTTCGAACCAATCCCAAGCACCCGGTTGGAGTCCATTGGGACTTGTTGAACTTGGCTGGTGCCAAGTTTTCTGGTGCAGCTGCTTTTGCGGCTAAGGGACCACTTTAGCGGTAGCCACTGAAGTAGTCCTGGACTGCTTTAGCAGAGCTCGATCAGCCAAAGCCTGCTCAGTTTAGCATCCAATGGGCGCTTTAGCAGTGACTGCCTTAGAGGTTATTTAACTGTTAAAGCGGCTATCGCTGGTGCATATATAAATATCATCTCCCTCATTTCCAACTTTTATTTATAAGTGTAATCCTCCATTGAAGACCATTATGATCTTAAAATTATTAAGGGAAATCATATCTTGGTATGGGGATTAGTGTGGGGGCGTGTTGGTGGGCACGTGATCGTCTGTATCTCAATAAGTTTTGCTTAAATTCTACTTTAATTCCCCTATTTGTTTTTAAATTCTCGATGGTGTCGGGACTATTTTGGGTACTAATCGAGCTCGAATTTAGCCAAATTTATGTGGCAATTGATCCTTGAGCTGCATGGGACGCTGTGAAGTTTTTAATTTTGTGATTCCACAAGCAGGCCCCATGTGAGATTTTTAGCCTGATTTCTATCCCGGAGCGTTTATACGTAATATGGGTATCACTTTTCACATTTTGATGGATAGATCATTGGTTTGATAGGTGGCATCTGTCGGAGGCTTCTCGAAAGGGGAAAACTCCGGTGTAGAGGTTTCAGCGACATCTAGGTAGGCTAGGCTTACCTTTATTTTAGATTGAGCTTAATTATGGTATTGCCATATTATTGAGCTAGTTTTGGGTGGATAGTTTTTGCCCAGTTATTATTTTAGCATTTTACATTGTATTTAGTCGGTTAGGGCCCTTTTTTGGTGGAATCTGGGCTCGTTCCGCCTTAGCATAGTGTATTATCATCCTTTAGGATGAGAATTAGCATTTATAGTACCTTGGGATGAGATTGGGAAGCCTAAAACTAGACTCGGGTAGGTGCCAACTTTAGTTGAGTTATTGGGACCCTGTAGTGGGCCCCACTGCCTTTTTTAAACAGAATGTTGGATATGAAGATCCTTTAGGCTTAGTTGGACTCTTGATAGGCTACCTTAGGCTATTACTTTGGGTTGGGATTGACTTGACTGCTTTCCTAATTTGCTTTTTCCCATGTAGGATATTAATCGACCCTTGACCACTCTTCCTTGACTTAGAAATGGGAATACGTAGGGCCTTAGTAGATTTAACAGCCCGATACTGAACTTAATGAACAAATGGACTAGTTATAGTCTTGAAACCCCTGAACTTCCGCTAGCTATTCTACGCTTATGTATATATATTTTGGTTTTGATTTAAGCTCACCGTGTGTTCTGTTTCTATTATTATGAATTATGGTATGATTCTGGCATCGATTTAAGGTTATGGTTTGATCCTGATGAGATCATTTGTTACGACTATAGTTTGTCACTTATGCATTTCTGTTCGAGCTCGGCATCAGTCTATGACTACGGTTTGGGTGTTCTGGTGTTGATTATGGTTATCACTGGGAGTTCTGGCTGTTGTACTTAGTTTTGGTAATGGGAGTTCTTTCGGTTGTATATGGATCATTTGGCCTCTTGTTACTATCCACTATTTTTGATTCGAGTCCGATTTCTGGCCTCTTGTTATTATCCACTGGTTTTGGTTCAAGCCCGGTACATATATGTACTTTTACTATGGATTGGGGATTGAAATGTTATTTAAGATTTGTACAAATAAAGGTTATTTATGCTTCTTACCTTAGATTTTCTCTTGTTTGCACCCACTGCGCTTATGGGGGCTGAGTAGGGTTAATTGTCTTCTTGTGTGTGCCTTTTGGGCTTATGGGGGCCTAGTTAGGTTGTAGTTAGTCCTTTGCTTTTATTTTTGAGTTACTTATTTTCTTTGTTGCATTTGCCTAGTATAGTTGATATTTACATTTTACCTATTTATTGGTGACTTTAGCTTATATTCTCGCACTTTATTTATGCTTTCGCTATATTTGAGCTCAGTCGGCTGAAGATGCCTACTGAGTACCCATTGCTTTGGTACTCATGCTGCACTTTTGCATCATTTCCCTGATGCAGATTTGAGTACAAGCCACCGATGCTGACATTATCCTCTGTCCTTGCTACTGATCCGGAGACGAGGTGAGCTTTCTAGAGTCCGAAGCTGATCCTCCTTTATCTGTTTCAGTTAGAGTTTTTTTTATTTCTTAGACTACTGTGTATATATGTATATTTTGGATACTGTCTATTACTCTTCTTTTTTGGTCATAGTGACTCTTGTACCGACCTTATTAGGTCTTGGGAGGGATTCATTTTGTATATTTTGTCCTCTTTTTTCTCCTGTACAGTATATTATATATGTATATCTTTCTGCTTCTGCCTATATCATGGTTATTATTGGTTCCATTCTTGTTTCTTATATCTTCCGTCTGTTAACCCATTACTTGCCGTTTCGGTCTATGGTTTGGCTTACCTACTGGTGGGTTAAAGTAGGTGCCATCATGACCTGAGAAATCGGGTCGTGACACTTCTATTACTTGTGTCCAAACTTTCATTGCTGATTAGCATGCCAAATTAATTAGATACTCCCTCCATTCACTTGTCGTATATTTTACAAGAAAAAGGTACTCTGACTCTACAATGAATTGATCATGTATGATTAACAATTCCCTCATGTGTTTTAACTAATGATGAGAGAAATTACATTGTACAAAAATTATAGTGTAATGATTTTTATTTAGGACTTAAAGGATTAGAAATTAATAATGAGTTAGGATGAAGAGATATACACAAACAGGAAGGAAGAACACTATATATTACTAGAAGTTATATCCTTTGAAACAAATAAATTATAAATAATGTAAAGAAAATAGATTCAAAATTAGCTTTAACAAACTTTAAATAATAAAAATATTATTTAATTCATAGATTAGAAGCGAATTTAAATCCAATCATTTTTTTCTCCTAATTCTATGAGACAGAAAAAGTGACTTGGGGTTTTGATTTTTAAAATACTTACATATTCGAGTAGCAATGCTTTGAAACAAGGTAAACTAAAGAGATTAAAAAAGTTGAGGTCATTACAATTTTTTCTTCTTTTAGGTTTAAGAGATATCAGAATTAAATCATCATTTTCCCCCATCTTATTATTGGTATATTTTTTCTGTATTTTTATTTTTTCGTTTATTATTTGAACTCATAAACAAGTTTGATAATAATAAATGAAATCGACCAGTAATTTTAAGGTTTAAAAATAAAAAAAGTTGACAACATTTTGTAATGAATATAAAATCCAGGAACACTAAATTCTTCCACAGTCTAGTAAAAGAGAGAAGACAAAGGATCAAGGTGGTAAAGATTCATAATTCTATATGAGAATGGCTGGAGCAGCAGGAGGAAATAGCAGAAGAAGTTGTGTTATTCTATTAGAATCAATTCACACAAGAAAGGGAAGATGTTGACTTCTTTTTATTACAAAATATTCCAGAGATGATTAATACAGGGGATAATAATGCTCTTGAAGTGATTCCTGATATTGAAGAAGTTAAGAATGCAGTGTTTCATCTTAATGGAGATAGTACATGCAGACCTTATGGGCCTACAGTCAGATTTTTCCATACTTGTTGGGACATTATAGGGACTGATATTGTGAGAGTGGTGCAGAATTTCTTTGCTGGTAACTCCCTCCCCAAATCTATTACTCATACTAACTTGGTGCTCATACCAAAGAAGGACAATGAACAAACCTTTTCTAATATGAGACCAATTAGTTTGAGTAAAGTTAACTTTATTAACAAGGTTTTGTCAAGGATTATCCATGATAGATTACAAAAGGTGTTTGCCAAAACTTATTTCTGCTAACCAATCTGGTTTTTGTAAAATGTTCTGCTCACTCAAGAACTGGTGTCTGATATTAGTAAGAGAGGAAATCCTGCTAATGTTTTTATAAAGCTTGATATGACTAAATCTTATGATAGGGTTTCTTGGTTCTTCCTAATGAAGGTATTGAGAAAGATGGATTTTTCTAACACTTTTGTTGATCTGATTTGGAGGTTGATCTCAAACAATTATTACTCAGTACTTCTCAATGGGCAGTCCTATGGCTTTTTCCATTCTACCAGGGGAGTGAAGAAAGGTGATCATCTTTCTCCTGCTCTGTATATCTTATCAGCAGAGGTATTTTCTAGGGCCCTAAATGACCTATTTGAGGACAGTCAATGTGTGGGGTATGGCATGCCAAAATGGAGTCCTAATTTGAATCATCTAGCATATGTAGATGATACCATCATTTTCTCCTCTATTGATGAGTATTCTATGGGAAATATTATGGGTGTTTTACAGGTTTATGAAAAGATTTCTGGCCAGAAGATGAACAAGAAAAAGAGTTCCTATTATTTGCGTCAAAATATTTTAGGGAATATATCCATATAGGTGGAGCTGGACACTGGTATGAAAAGGGGATCTTTCCCTATGAAGTATCTGGGTTGTCCCATCACACACAAGAAAAAGAGAAAAGAAGATTATGCAGAGTTGATTGATAAAGTGAAAGGGAAGCTTCAATCTTGGAAAGGGAAAATTCTTTCCGATGGGGGTGAGGAAGTTCTAATTACTAGTGTACTTCAAAGTGTCCCAATTTATGTACTCTATGCTATTATTCCTCCCAGTTGTATTATTAAAAATCTACATAGGATCTTTGCTATGTTTTTTTGGAGTAACAAGGAAACAAGAAGAAATAAGTATTGGTCTGCATTGAAAAAGGTATGTCTTCCCAAACATGAAGGTGGTTTAGGCTTCAGGTCATTGTTTGATGTGTCCAGGGCTTTATATGCAAAATTCGGTGGAGGCTTAGGACTCAATAAAATTTATGGTCCTATTTCATATGGAATAAATACTGTAAAAAACAAATACCCTCCCTTGTCCAGTGGAAAGGGGGTTAACAGGTATGGAAATATATACTGAAAAGTAGAGCAAAGATTGAAGAATTCATGTGACGGGAACCCAAGGGAGGGAGTTCATCCATATGGTATGATAACTGGATAGGCCTTGGACCTCTTTTTATGCTCCCATCTGAGGTTTAGACTTGTCATGTATTAAAAGAGATTGGGTAATTTTTGGCAGAAGATGGATGGGTTTGGAATAAAATGCAAGATATGCTTCCTGAATATGTAGTAAAACACATCAAAGAGAATTTGAGTGGTGCTCAAATTTCAGATTCAAGTGATCAGCCTTGGTGGGCAAAAACTATCACTGGGTGCTTCCGTGTTAAAAGTGTGTGGGAATTGCTGAGACAAAAAGAAGATACAAATGAAGATCTCAAGCAAATTTGGTGTAAGGGATGGCCATTCAAGATTTCTTTCCTTGCTTGGAGAGTTTGGCAAGGTAAAATGCTTGTTGCTCATATGTTGAATTCACGAAATCCTACTTATTATCCTAATTGTAATTGTTGTGCTAATACTAAGAGAGAAACTAAATTTGGCATCGCTATTCAACAGCTGTTGGTATAACTCCTTTGAATTGCTTGAGACAGTGCATAAGAAGGTGGTGGGATACAAATGGTAACCGTTGAATGAAAGGGGTTTTCAAGTGGTGCTAATGACTATTCTCTAGTTCTTATGGAAGGGAAGAAATACTATTCTTTATGGTGGAGTTTTTCAACTTTGAAGGTCATCAGATGACACTATAAGGAGGTTCATTTTGGTCAGATTCAAGACAAATTGGGAGAATAAGGGATGGTCTGATATAGTTGTTGTATTAGAAGGGAATTATCCATCACATGATATTAGTACAGTGAGGTGGATTTCACCACATGACAACTGGATTATATGCAACACTGATGGTGCCTCCAAGGCAATCCAGGCCCTAGTTTTGTAGCTTTTTGTATTAGGAATTCTAGTTGCAGTTTTATAGTGGCTAAAGGTTTTCAGCTTCCAATTTCTACTAACATAGTAGCTGAGGCAAGGGAAATTAGAGAAGGGTTGAATTATTGTCATGAGAAAGGACTAAATCACATTATTATTGAATCAGATTCTTTGGCTATGGTTAATATCCTGGAAGGGAGATGAAAGACCCCTTGGTGTGTAGTGATGGAGATAAAAACTATTAATAGATTGAGGAGGTCCATATCAGTAAGAGTACAGCATTCCCTTCGGGAAGAAATACTCTTGCTGATTTTTTTGCTAAACTTGTTTTTGTTTTTGCAGGTGATTTCACTATTAATCAGTTCAAGACATTCCTAGTTTGGGCAGAAAAATCCTACATTTAGACAAACTAGGGACTCCTCACATAAGAATACAATTATCTGACTCACTCTGATAGTATACAAGAGCAATATACAACTTTTAGTAGGGTACTAATTCAACAGCAACAACACAAGATAACACACAAGTTTTAATCAAAGCATTAAAGTATGAAGCATTTCTTTTGGTTTTGTATTCGTACCTGTGAGATTTAAGGTGACATCATATACAACTCCAGGACTTTAGTTCTAGTTTGATACACTTTACGTTTTCTTTGTGAAGTTGCGATTCATGTCCTGCTTATAGTTCATCAAAGAGAAATAGCTTTTGAAATTTTAGTCATAATAATCGACCAATTCTATAGATTCGATGGTGGTATTAATCTCAATAGAGATTCAACCCATCGATCGATAGAAAAGGTGGGTTAAACTATGAAATTATAAGCTAAACGGAGATGTTACATTTGGAATAGGTATGGAGAAGTGAAGCAGTTGTATTATTTTCCTAAAGTTGATTTGTTGACCTTTCATCTAGATTAAAATTTGAAACGATTGAAAGAAAAAGGAAACATGTTCAACACTTAGCTCTTGAGTTTATATTGGTCAAGGGTGACGTTATTCGTGGATGATAACTCCATGCGAAGAGGAAAAGCTGGAATTGTTCAAGAGGTTTCTTTGATATATTATAAGATCAGCTGGTGGTACTCTCATGGAAGCTTGAAGAAGCTATGTGAAGAAAAAGATGAACATGCGTCTCTAGACTCTTCTTAGCTAATCTATTTGTTTCCTAATTTTTTTAACTAGATATTTTTCTTGTGGCTTTGTTTGTACTGTTGGACCGGGTCACTTTTGGGCCCGGTCTTGGACTGAATTTTATTTTATGAATAGGGGCTTGAGCCCATCTTTTAATTTAAAAAAAAAGTAATGAATATAAAATCAGATATATCTCGGATCTTAAAACGAGTACAAAATTTTATCTTCATGCGTGTAAACAATTGGATCTCTTTTCCATTCTTTATAGTCATGTTCATTGAAAGTTCAAATAACTTTACACTATCAAAATAATGTTAAATGCTACTTTATAATAGTTTTATTCTTCTTATATATAATTTTATTGATTAACATGAGACGCACGTGTAAAACACCTACCTTAAACTAGTTACATAAAATATGTCTCCCATAATTATGCACACCAGCATCAAATGAAACATGCATGAGAATTTATGGCTTATTGATACTAATGCGAATAATCAAAGGGATGATATATTTTAAGTAGTTAACTTAGCTATATAATTGTTGTTTGTAAATAAGTGCAAAAGTTTTTTCAAAATTTTGAGTCGAAAGAGTCTAATAGAAATACTTTATCATTTGCTCAAGTGCTTAATCATGACAAGCCATAATTTGAGCATATAAACGAATTAATTTACAGGCAAGATTTAGGGGTTGTCAATGTATTCTACCATTAAATTTATAAATTTACTTCTTTTTTTGGCATAATGAAGCAATTTAAAATAAAAGTCATAAAAGTGTTCATAAGCAACACAACTTAAATTCGCTAGTGATTTCTTCTTTTTCACAAGTGCTCACTCTCTCTCTCTCTCTCTCTCTCCTGTGAAACCTTTACAAACCCTAAATTAGATTTTCACCACTGTTCATGGCTAATCCAGCCATCTCCAATGGCTGGCCAGGTTTTCTCTTTGACATCAACCTCTACTTTTCCCAATATTTACCATCCTAATTCTCCTAAGAACCTTAACAAGTATCCTATAGAACTTAATAATTTGCCTAGCGATGAACCAAAATGACAAGATACTAAAGCTGTGATTGAGGAGGCTTCAAATGATAAAATCAAATACGCAGATTTGGTTAAACCTACTACTTTCAACAATCCACAACAGAATAAAGGGGTGCAGTTAGATACAATTCCTATTAATAAATTATCATTCAATAATGGTGTGCCTAGAGTTACTTGAACAGAGGAAGAAGTGAACAAAATGAGCATTATTGAAAAACTCCAATACATTGTAATTGGAAAATTCTCTTATGGATGACCGGAGTATGAGGACCTTAGAACAAAAATTCTTAAACAATGCAATGTTAATGGAGATTGCAAAATTGGTTTATTGAGAAATAGGCATGTGTTGATGAGATTTAACCTAATGGAGAATTTTTCAAATATTATGTCCAAGAATGTGTATTACATTACATAGTAGAAAAGTATGGGCTAGCTTATCAAAATGAGGCCACTAATATATGATTCAAAGTTTAAGGCGGAGGAGGTAACTTCTCAAGCAATAGCATAGATCTCTTTTCCGGACTTATTACCAACTTTGTTTTTGTAAAAGAGTCATTGTTTTCTCCTGCTGCAGTAGTAGATAAGCCTTTCATCTTGATATGGCTAAAATCAACAAATCTAGGCCCAGTTGTGTTTTTTTGAATATTCAACTAGACTTACTTGCAAACCTACCAGAGCATGTGGAATTTGAAGTTGTGAATGGGAATAACAATAAATTTAGGATGAAAATAGTCAAGATTTAATATATTTTTTGCTGACGTATTATATAAACTACAAAATTCAAAGGCATGAAAAAGCTGAATGCAGAATACTACACCAGAGTTGCGAAAACCTAAGGAGAATAGCAGCCAAGAAATAGTTAAGGAAGTGAAGAAGCACAACAATGATCACACTAGGTTTCCACATGGGGTACTGTCAAGTGGTAAAATATGGGAAATGGTGGAAAATGACACCCAACCAATAGAAGGTTCAGACTTGCAAAAGAAGCTGATAAGTTTCTAAGTCATGATGCTACTATCATGACTCCACCTAGTAAAGGTGTTTCTACTATTAACACTTTTGAGGTCCTATTAGATGAAGATAATAGTTATAAGGAAGTAGATAGCTAGGCTTTGTAGATGGCCAACACTTTTGAGAATATTGTTGGACAACACAAGGATGAAAAGAAAGGGAATACAATCAAGAAAGACTAAACAATGGAGATTATATTAAGTATAAATGAAGTAATAGATGCACAAAATTACATAGCTGTACAAGGACAACAACAACAGGATTAGTTGTTCAATATAAAGGTTCACAACCCACAACCTACCAGGACCACCACTTTGGAGAAGCTTGATAATATCGACAGAATACAGGTCCTGCAAAGGGAACAAAAGCAACATATGGAGTCCACAGTTGACTGAAAGGAGGGAGATAAAAGTATCGAACAAGATGAGGATAGGAACACACCTTCTGTAAATGTGGAAGCTAATTTATCATTTGAGTTATAGATTTATTCCTGATCAAGGGATGGTTATCAAAATGTGATGAAAATTTAGATGTGGCAATATATCAAGAACATTTACAAGTGGATAGTTCAAGAGTTTGTGATAATATAGCAGCAACAGTTGAGCAATAGTGTATTGGTAGATTTCTAGCTGAAGACATAAAGTCATTAGAAATTTAAGCTGAAGGAAGGGAGTTGCATCTAGACCTACAAGCAGTATTATCTTACAAGAAATTTTCCCAGTGTAAGTTTTGCATAACATTGTTTCACACCAACTATAAGAAATAGAAACACCTGCCATGGACAAAGAAATAGAAGCAAGGAATGTTGAAGATAAAGAAGGAGAAAATTAATAGAACAAGAACAAAATTTTAAAGGAGGCAGGTTTATATCCAATCTACAATAAAATAGAAGAAAACTAAAAGTAGAAGGCACAAAACCAACAAGGGTGGTGCCTAAAAAGAGTGTGAAATCCAATTTTAAATGAGTCATAAAGCTTTATTTTGGGACATTAGTTCTGTGAGAACTCTACATTTTTGTCACAGAGTACAAATGTTTCATAGACATTACAAGTGTTTTCTCATTATTTTGATGGATCCATTTCAGGATATTAGACATATACAAAGATATAATAGGATGTTGGGCATACACTATACAAATTACAATCAAAATGGAAAGATATGGGTATGTGTACAAGAGAATATTCATGTTGAGATTGAGGCTGATTCTGAGCAGCAATTGACTCTAAAGTTTACCTTTCATGATACTAGGCAGTCTCTTATTATTATTATTATTATTATTATGTTGTGTATGCTAAATATGAAGCACTTGAAAGATTGAGGCTATGGGATGACATCTATTCTATTAGTCATAGTTTGAGACTTACTTTTCTAGTAGGAGGTGAATTTAATGTTATTTTGAATGAGGAAGAGAATATAGGTGGCCTTCCAGTGTGTCCTAATGAATATGAGGATTTTGCATTTTTTATTAACACTTGTGAGCTTTTTGATAATTTAAAGGGAGTCCATTTACATGGTGGAATGAAAGGGCTGATGAAGCTTGCATATTTATAAGATTGGAAAATCTGGTGGTTAATCAATTTTTTATAGGTACTTTTGGTAGTGTTGAGATGGAGCATCTATCTAGGACTGGCTCAGACCATGCCCATTTCTTCTATCTTGTGGGGGTCAGGCTCTTTATTTTTTCAAGCCATTTAGATTTCTATAATTCTAGTCTGAGCAAGTTGATTTCAAGGAAAATTTGGGAGAAAATTGGATTTCTACAGAGTCTAATGATATATTTATCAATCTAAAGCAGAAGATGAAGAAGACCAAAACTGCTCTAGCTATTTGGATCAAAGAGAGGTTTGTAGGCACTTTTAACTAATAATCATCAGGGAGGATATATTAAAAATTAAAAAAAGATTATTTGAAAAACATCCTACTATTACTAACATGGAGATTCTGTACAGAGCATAAGCTGAGTTGAATCAATATCTTCACTTTGAGGAAGAATACTATAGACAAAAAGTTGGGATTTAGTGGTTTACCTAGGGTGACAGGAACACCAGATTTATCCATAGTCTGGTAAATGGAAGAAGCTAAGGAAGAAATTGACTCTTAATAGACTGATGAATAGTGATGGGGGATGGGCTGAAGGGAGTGATCAGATTTTAGCAGAGGCTATTTTTTTTTTCTCCAAACAATTTTGAGGAGGTACTAATTCTATTGATCTTTCTTTTCCCGATTACATTCCATATGTGGTCACTGAAGAAGATAATATGTTGTTAAATGCTCGCCCAACTGAAAAACAAGTTAAAAAAGTGGTGTTTGAACTTAATGTGGCAATGCCAGTGGTCCAGATGGATTTACGTATCATGTTTTTAAAAGTTACTGGGATATTATAGGAATAGATATTGTTAATATGGTGATGACATTTTTTTGGAGGAAATACTCTTCCTAAGTCCATTACTCACACTAATTTGGTTTTTTTTTTCAGAAGAAAGATTTACTGTAGTCATTTTCTGATATGAGGCCTATCAGTTTGAACAATTTTATGAATAAAGTCATATCAAGGGTACTTTATGACAGATTAGAAGGGTTTTTTCCAAGGATTATTTCACAAAATCAGCCTAAATTTGTTAAAGGGATAAGTATTACTGAAAATGTACTTCTTTCCCAAGAAATCATATGTGACATCAGAAAGAGAGAGAAGCTTGCCAATGTTATAAAAATATTAGACATGGCAAGGCTTATGATAGAGTTGACTGGTTTTTTTTGATTAAAGTATGAAAAGATGGGTATTAATAACCTAGAGGTAGATAAGATTTGGAGGTTGGTTGCTAATAACTGGTATTCCATTCTTATAAATTGACAAGCTCATGGTTTTCCACTATTCTAGGAGAGTTAAGCAAGGGGATCCTTTATCTCCAGCTCTATTCATTTTATCTGCAGAAGTTCTTGCCAGAAGTATGAATAATCTATTTCTAAACAAAGATTTTAAGAGCTTTAGGATGCCTATGTGGAGTGATAATCTGAATCATCTAGCTTATGATGATGATACCATCATTTTTTGTTCTGCTTATAAAAAATCTCTTCATCTGATTATAGAGACTCTAAACGAATATGAGAGAAAATCTGGTCAGAAAATTAATAAGGAGAAAAGATTTTTTTGTGTATCACAAGACTGCACATGCCATTATACAGGAGGTTAAGGACACTACAGGTTTCTTTAGAGGTAAGTTTCCTTTAACTTATCTAGAATGTCTAATTGGTCATGCTAGAAAAAGGAAAAAATCATTTTACAGATCTTATGAAGAAGGTCCATAATAAACTACAAGCCTGGAAAGGAAAATTATTGTCTTTTGGTGGAAAGGCTGTTCTAGTTAATAATGTACTTCAAAGCATTCTTATTTATTTGTTATCTACTATTAATCCTCCTAGATGTGTTTTACATGACCTTCATAGAGTCTTTGCCAAGTTCTTGTGGAATTTAAAAGAAAAAGGAGAACAAACATTGGGTAACATGGGCTAATTCCAAAGCTTTTTTTTTGCAAAGCTATGGTGTACTTTTTGAACAAAAAAGTTGCTTTGGAAAAATCTTATGTGAAAAAAGTTGTCACGACCCGAGTTTTAACCCTGGATGAGACACGATACTTAGAACTATAAGTGATCCCAAGCGAACCCTTGGTACTAGCAAATTACTAAAAATGAAATACTAAAATACTGAGCGAAATAAAAAATGATAATTGAAATGTACAAACTGCAGAAAACTAAAAGTTAGAAATCCCAAATCAAAAATTGAACTGTCTAACTATGTCTGTAAGCCTCTACTAAACTGATGAGTTACTAGGACAGGACCCGCAACTTATTCTAAATACTGAAATAAATGCTTGAAATAAACTAAAAAATCTAAAATAAAAAAACTAGTCCTTGAATAATGTGGACTCACCTAAAGATGGACTGAAGTATCTGCAATCTTCTCTAGTCACAAATTCGGGAACAAGCACCTGAATCTATATCATGATAAGATATAGCGCAAAGAAAATATGTGTATAAATGTACCGAGCATGTGAGATATGAAAGTCATGAATAAGAATATAAATCATGATGAAAAACTGTATCATTTAAATATATATATAAACTAATCTTTTCTGAACTGAAAACTGGTGAGTTATGTTTATTTATTATGCTTAAATCATTTTCTGGGGAGTTTCTTCTAACCAACATAAACCATGTGATAAAATATGGAAACCAATGTCTGGCTCATGTTGGGGGAGGGATTCTCTATAGATATCCATCAGTATAGAACCTGAACTGAGGTAGATCCACTAAACTAAGCCTCAAAGGGGTAAATATAACCTATGCTAGCATGTAGTTCTGGGACTTGGGTTATTTGGAACCCGTATCCACTTGGTGCTAAATACTACTCCTCAAATTATATTACTAGCTGGTCATCAATATAAACTGATGTTTGAAAATAAAGAATGAACTAGTTAAATTACAATTTTATTGATATTCTGAAATATTGAAACTAGTCATGCTAAATTTTTGAGTTCTAGGATCATGTGTTCAAAACATCCCAGATTATACTGAAAAAGACAGAAATCTGTCAGATCATGCATACTTGTTCTTTAAATAAAATAACTTAGTGGGGACTACTAAAATCATGTAGTTAATAAAAGTAAGAACAATAGCAACATAATAACTCATGAGGACTGAAAACCTCAAAATTTAGAGAATTTGGTTAGAACCTTATATTATGGAATCATGAAGATTATAACTAAATATCTAATACTTTAGGCATGAGGTTGAAAGAAAACCCTCATTGAAATCCCACATATCTGATAGCCTAAGAAATCTACACTGAAAGTTTGAATATTGAACTTGGAGAAAAACCCTAGGCTTTCACTGCTTGAGAGAGAATTTTCAAACTTAGGAACTTGTATTGATAATTATGAGGGATAACTAATCGACTAATCCCATATACTCTCTTAAAATTACTTAAAGGACATAGCATTTGTCATAAAAAGATGGGAAAATACTATTTTTCCTTTGTTAAAATGTAATTGACTTTCTAAAAATTGCATCCCACGAGTCAACCTACGACTCGTACTCTGGGTCCATGAGTTATAGTTTGACATGTGATTCCTGGAACAGATTTGGACAGATTTTGTATCAGGGACTATGGGTCATAAGTATGACTCATACACTGATACCTTGACTCATGGTCTAAGTCGTGGTTTCTAGAAAATATTTTTCAATCTTCTGAATGTAACCTCTCCTTTAATAGTACGAGTCAAGGTACGACTCATACTTTAATACCACGACTTATGGTCTAAGTAGTGGTGACTGGGAACATGGGTAATTTGGGAAGCCTATCATGAGTCGTACTGGTCTGGGACTTTGATTTGTTAGCTAGTTTTCTAGTCTATGTTTGGGTTTAATCATGGGAAAGTTTTGGGGTGTTACAAATGTCCTCATTGGGATCATTCATCCTCGAATGAAGACTGAAACTTAGCTGGACTGGTTTGGAAGGAACTACTAACATGAAACTGATTTCTGAACATGAACATATAGCATGATTGGGACTAGTTTAGCTTAAGAGCAGAGACTCAACTAAAATTTATAGAGAATAAATGCATACATATGATCGTGAATAACTAAAATAGCATGAAACATGGAGGAGTAACTAAAGAAGGAAGATCACTACCTCATGTTGAATCAGTGCTAGGAGGAAATAAATGAGGGTAATTGGCCATCATATCTACTTCTTCTTCCCAACTAGCTCTTAAACCAACTGATTCCTCCATAGAACTTTTTACTGAAGCAACCTCCTTATTCCTCAACTTGTGAACCTATATATCAAGTATCTCAACTGGTACCTCCTTATAAGAAAGACTGTCCTTCATACTAATGCTCTCCAAAGGAACAACAAGTGATGGATTACCAATGCACTTCTTCAACAAGGACACATGAAACACTGGATTCACTGCTGCCAACTTCTTGGGCAGCTCAACTCATAAGCAACATTACCAATACGCCTCAAAATCCTGTAAGGACCTCTATACCAGGGACTAAGCTTCCTCTTTTTACCAAATCTCATCACATACTTCATGGGCAAAACTTTCAAGAATACCCAATCACCAATAATAAACTCGAGCTTTATCCTCCTCATATCTGCATAAGTCTTTTGACGGTTTAAAGTAGTTTTCAACCTTTTTCTAAATAGCTAAACTTTCTCCATAGCCTCATGAACTAAATTTGGCCCTATCAAAGTAGCTTTACCTACCTCAAACCAACGAACAAGAGACCTACATATCCACTCATAAAGTGCCTAAAAAGGAGCCATTTGGATTTGAGAACGGAAACTGTTATTATAAGCAAAATCTATAAGAGGTAAATGATCACACCAATTACCTTTGAAGTTAATCATACAATCCCTCAACATGTCCTCTAAAGTCTAGAGAGTATGCTCTGCTTTCCCATCTGTCTGCAGATGAAAAACTATACTAAGATCTACTAGGGTGCCAAGACCCTTTTGGAAAGACTTCCAAATTTGAAATGTGAACTAAGTACCCTAATATGAGATGATAGACAAGGGAAAGTATGGAATAGTCCTCTGCTGAATTTGTAGTCTTGATAGGTAAAAAGTGAGCTGATTTAGTTATCCCTTCTACTACTACCCAAATAGAGCCATGCTTTCATCACGTATGAGGTAAACCTTTGATGAAATCCAAGTTAATCATTTCTCACTTCCAGGTAGGATTGCTGATATCCTGAGTCATACCTCTCAATCTCTTATGCTCAACCTTCACCTATTAGCAATTAGGATGCTTAGTCACAAAATCTATAATCGATGGATACAGAGCCAACGAGCTTGGTCGAACAGCGAAATGAGTCTGTCCGAGTGTTTCAATGAGAACATCAAAAAAAATCTGCAAAAACTTAACTCAAAACTGAAGATTTTAAACTAAAATAATCTTTCTTGCAAATAGCTATGTTTTTCTGATTTACGGAGGTTTTTTAAAACCGATATACACCATGTGAGCATCATGATGACCAATGTCTTACCCATGTTAGGGATATCCATCCTATACCTTGCTAGAGTATAGAATAAAAACTAAAACTATGGATTCAAACTGAGCCTTTTAGGCTATAAAAGAGTCATCCTAAGTGATGGTGCGATCTTATCCTACGATTGCAACGCAGTTTTTGGGAATGCGTTCTTGATACCCATACTCTCTCAATATTAAATAGTCCTCAAAAACTGTATATGCTCATAAGTTATCACAAAAACTAACTGAAATCATGCTATGAGTCATTGCTCAAAATTTGTAAAATTGCATTGCTGGTGAGCCTATGCTCATAATTATCTAAAGTATACTTTTGTTTTGAGTTTTTTATGATAAAAGACAATTTTTCTTTGAAAAATCATATCTAAGTTTGTAAGAATAATTTGTAAGGCTTCATAAGGAATCTTTCAAGTAACTGAAATTTCCCTAAACCATACTCTATGATATAAGGAAATTCCATAAAAACATAACTTGGGTATTTAGGGAATCAAGAGCAAACCTTCCTTGTTAATAATTTGTTCAAAACATGAATTAAAGTGTCAAGGCTTTGAGGAAATACCACAATTTTATCAAATGCTATAAATTTTCATAAATATATAACAATAGTATTAGCCCCAAAAGTGAAGGAAATCAATTTAAAGACGTGGGTTTGAAACCTAACTCAAATTCAATGAACATAATTGTCACGACCCGAAATGCCATTCGGGTCGGACTGGCACCCGCAGCCGATATGGCTCGAGAGAACCAATCTTTGCTCACGTTCGTTCACATGCATGTCTCTTTATGAATAACATACTATCTCATGTAACTGATGAAATATAAAATGCCTTTGGCGAAAGTCATGGAAAACATGTACAATATGTGAAGCTTGGCTGTTACGGCCGTCAAGTAGAGTGAACATACATCTCTTGCATCCATATACCCACATACGTCTACAAAAGCCTCTAACAGATGCATATATAAGACCAACTTAAATTCGGAACAAGTCCCCGCTTTATACAACATTTACAACATCAAAACAAATGTATAACTGTGACTTGGGAAGTCCCGAACCAACTGGGGCTCACCAAAAATCTGCAATTACTGTCAACCTATTGCGGTGGTCTACTAGTGCCTGCACCTGCAGCAGTTAAAGTAAGTTCCCCAAGAGGGGTCAGTACGAAGAATGTACTGAGTATGTAAGGCTCAATGAAACTACATGAGATAAAAATACTGCGATGGAAACAAATGTAAACAAATAATCAATGTGAATAGGTCACCATTCTGTATATGTAGGGAACCAAGTACATTACGTTCTTTCTTTCTCTTGCCTTTACTTTACTTTACTTTTACATCACTCATATACTGTCTGGGCCCTCATCATGCAGGTGTTCTTTTCACCCCATGGATAAAATATCATCATCATGCAAGTATTCTTTTCACCTCATGGATAAGATCATATCATCATGCGGGTGTTCTTGCACCCCATGGATAAATAAACATCATCATGCGGGTGTTTGCACCCCATGGATAAATGAACACAATATGCATTACTTTATTCTTACTTCATTTCTTTACTTTTGAGATTGATACCTTTACTTGTGAGAGATTGATACTTTTGCTTATGAGAGATCGATACAATGATAGTCACAACTTTATTTGAAGCTTTGGATCAATAATTAATGATTGAGAAACATGCAAATAAACATTATTGGAAACATAGCCTTCGTGGAAACATAACACTATTGGAACCATTGGACAATGATTATTGAACAAGATACATGAGTCTAACCACTATTGAAACTTTGAAACACAACCTTATTGGACTTTCGGAACATTGCCAATGAATATGAGACATGTGATTCACAACCTCTCAATGAATAGGAGATATAGGAGTAACACTAGTCGACTACCGGATTCGGAATACCTTAGAGCATTTCGGAATCAAATGAGTAATATGAAAATGTGGACACCATATGCTGCAGAAGAATATAGAAGAGTAACCTTACATACCTTATCTTCCCAATGTAAGTACACAATTCAATATGTGAGCTTAACAATTCCGCTCCTTCCTTACGTTTCACTCTACATCACAAGTACATAACGGAACCAATATTAACCACCAACTACCTTACAAATGCATATGATAAAAATGAGTTACATGTTTATCTTTAAAATGTCATTTCCTTCTCTACAATACCATTTACGGCATTGTCATACCAACAATACCCCATTCATTCCATACATTGACCACAAGCTACATTTCAAGTGTATAAGACAACCATAAGTTACATGAGTTCCCTATTCACCCTTTACAATACCATTCATGGCCCTTTTCATGCCAACAATACCATAACATTTTATACATTGACCGCAACATCACATACCAATAGCATTTCACCACAAGGTTTCTCCTTTACACTTTCTCATAAGTATCATATCACAATTAATCCATCTAGTCACCTTAATACACCTCATATCACATATCGGCCAAAATCCCATAATATACACTTATAGAAAAATAACAAGTTCAAGACCATAATCACACCATACATGTTGATATTTTATCCATACCATGCTTTTCCATCAAAATCACAAGTCATAATTCAAGTTACCATCCCATGGGTAACACATCTTTTTTTTAACAAAAAGTCAAAGTGCCATGTACAACAATTCCAAGCATAACCAACATGATATACATAGTCTCTCATGTACATAATATGTTAAAGTACAAGAATAATCACTTACCCAAGCTTGGAAGAGGATGATCTTGTCCAAAAATACCTTAGGGTTTGAAGAGCCACCAAAGGAGTTATCTTGAAAACTCTAGAAAATGAGAGAAAGTGATGTGTATGCACAATGAATTAAAATATGATTTCCCCCCCTTTTTATAGGCCTTGAGTCCATGCTTATCCAATATTATTTGTGTATGTATTTAGTCAATGGAAGAATGGGTCTTTTTGACCCATTGGGCCATGCATTTTTGGCTACCTTTTGGCCCATTAACACATATATTATCTTGGCCCACTAAAATCAATGTGTAATCCATCATATACACGTTACAACGATATTCCCACTCACGAGATTTATATTCGTAGCCTCAATCCCAAAAGCAAGCGATTCTAGCCACGTATGGCCTATTATGACCAAAAGGGTAAAATCGTCATTTTGATGCCAAATTCGTTCTCGAGTAATTTTATCATACCAACATAATAATTCACTCATTTCATGTATATGCTCATTTTTGTACAAGAAACGTGGCAAAAATCGGCTCGATACGTCCCCAGGCACCCTTGGGACTTAGAAAATTTCCAACTTTCGAAAAAGTGGAAAAACCACCTTGGCACGCCCTGGGGCGCGCCAACTTGCTTCCTCTGGGCTAAAAGTTTTAGCCCAGAGTGGCCTGGCACGCTCTCTAGCGCGCCCCACACTTAAAATTTTCAAAAATTTTATTTTTCGACTTGTCTTCGCGGGTTTGAGTATATACTGCAAGTCCTATTCTCTAACTTACTTCTTAACCTTAATATACTTTGTTTAGAGGTCCTCTTCGTCTAGTTTTGAACCCCAGAAATGTTACACGATAATCACAAAACACCTCTTATGAAGGGATAATCTCATGTACGAAGCCAAATTTCAATTTTCTCATCACTCACATTACAAAACACATACTCATGGCACCTCGACACCTAAATAACCATTATTCAACGTCATCACATAGGGTTAGGAAGGTACGGGGTGTTACAATAATCTAAAATTCATGGCGTGATGATGAAAGGATTATTTTCACTGATTTCTTACATACTTTTAATCACTCCAAATGTCCAAGAAGAATTTGATATTGAAAGAAGAAGGACCACCTTTAATCACTCTAAATATCCAAGAAGAATTTGATCGTGAAAGAAGGACCATGACCATAAGAACCTTTCTTGAATCCTAGAGATGAGTTCTTAATCTAACTAGAGATTAGAGATTGGTTTGATGTTAGAATCTTGAAGAAATTCTTAAATTTATGTTATAAGATCATAGATAATACTTACCTAGACATATGAGGGTTGAAGAGATCTCTTGGGGGTCTGTTGCAATCGACCAAAGTGAGAGAAATCTGATAAAAGAAACTCGAAATTGATTTTTATTAAAATCTGTAAAAGCTAATATATGGTTCATATAAAGTGGATGTAGGGCATGTATACATGGTGTACAAACTGTGAAACTGATGGATGGTCCATCATTTGAGTTATTATACCCCTAGGAAACTTTCCACTCACTGGTTGAGAATGACAGACCATCATATGGGCCATCAAACCCAACCACAGATTGTCATCTAGGTCGTTGATTCTACGACTCATGACTGTTTGACAATGCTTTACTAAAATACTCATAACTTTTTGCTCCGAACTCAAATTGTTGAATGATCATTGGAGTTGGAAATAAGACTCAAAATCCTTTAATTTAGTAGGTATTGGGCCACATAACTCTTTGTATTTTAGGAGGAATGATCATTTAAGTTCACCCAAGTAGAATCTTATGCAAGAACTTAATCAGTAGAGGAGTTTTGAACTCAACTTGTGTTAGGGGTTTCTTATGACAATAAAGCACATCCAATACTCTTATCACCCTTAAAATTTGACCTTAAAACCTAGCTATGATAAAAATTAATGGGTTCATGTCTAACTACCTACTTAGAATGGTTCAATTATTACCCTTAAAGTTCAGGGTGTTACATCTCTCCAGAATCCCCCACACCATATTAATTAAATCACACAACATATTGGTACCCACCAGAGATCTAACCTCCTACCATATAATGCCTCAAATGGAGCCATCTGAATTCTCAAATTGTAGCTATTATTATATGCAACATTATCAAGGCCAAGAACTAGTACCACTTACCCCCAAAATCAATAAAACAGGCTTGAAGCATGTCCTTCAAACCTTTAATAGTCCACTATGACCGATTATCAGTTTGAGGGTGAAAAGCTATGTTGATCTCAACTTGGGTACCCTACTTACTCTGAATCGACCTCTAGAAGTATGATATAAACTGAGTATCATGATTAGAAATAATAGAAACTAGAATCCCATACGAATGGATAATCTCACGGATCTAGATCTGAGCTAACCTCACTGAACTATAGGAAGTCTTAATTGGCAAATACTGAGCAAACTTGGTCAACCTATCAATGATGAACCAAATCGAATCAAACCCCCCAAAGGTATGCGGAAAGCCAATCACAAAGTATATAGCTATTCACTGCCACTTCGACTCAAGAATTGGTAGCCTCTGAGACAAACCACCAGGCCTCAAGTGTTCATACTTTACTTACTAACAATTTAACTACCTGGAGACAAACTTTGAAATATGCCTCTTCATCCCATACCACCAATAATGTTGTCTCAAATCATAATACATTTGCACTACCCCTAGATAAACAGAATATCAGAAGAAATGGGCCTCATTTATAATCAATCTAACCTAATCTACAACTCTAGGAACACAAATATGACCCTCGATCCTCTAGAAACCCTCCAAATCAAAGGTGTCCTTCCTATCCTTGCTCCTCAGTACCTTATCCCGAATAACCCTCAATCTCTCATCCTCAAGATACTATGCACAATTCTGCTCCAATAATATGGATCTAGCCTTCACACAATGAAGAACCTGCCTGGGATAAAAAATATAAAGTAGAATCAATTGGTTGGCTAAGGACTGGATATACAAAGCCAAAGGTCGCTCCTCAGCTACCAGAAATGCCAAACTCCCCATGCTCACTGTCTTCTATCTCAAGGCATCTGCTATCATATTTTTCTTGCTCCGATGGTAAAGAATCAAAATATTATAGTCCTTAAGTAACTTCAACCACATGCACTGTCTCAAATTAAGTTCCTTCTGGTTAAAGATATACTATAGGCTATGATGGTCGGTGAAGATCTTTCAATAAACCCCAGATAAGTAGTGCCTCCGAATTTTCAACACGAAAAATACCACCACCGACTGCAATTTATGAGTGGGGTAATCATTCTGGTGAACCTTCAGCTACCTAGATGCATATGTAATAAATCTACCCTATTGCATCAACACACAACCCAAACAAACTTTAGAAGCATCACAATATACCATAACCCCCTGACTCTCAATAAGAAGATTCAAAATAAGAACTGAAGTCAATAAGGCCTTGGGCTTTAGAAAACTCACCTCATACTCATTGGACCACTATAAATAAACATTATTCTAAGTCAATCTAGTCAATGAAGCTGTAATTGAACCCCCCCCCCCTCTATAAGTCATATGTAGTAACCTACTAACCCAATGAAACTCTGAACGTCAATAGGAGAAGTGGGCCTATCCCAGACACAAATTGCGTTAATCTTTGCCAGATCCACCATAATCTCATTCTTGGACACCACGTCCCCCAATAATGCCACTGACTCAAGCCAGAACTCATACTTAGAGAACTTGGCATACAATCGCTAATCCTGCAATGTCTGAGGAACAACTCTCAAATAATGCTCATGCTCCTCCGTACTCCTCGAGTTGACTAAGATGTCATCGATGAACACGATAGCAAATGAGTCTAAATAGGGCTGGAACACTTGGTCAATTAAATCTATAAATGTTATTGGGGTATTGATCAAGCCAAATGATATAACTAAAAACTCATAGTGGCCATAACGAGTCCTAAAAGTAGTCTTAGGAATGTTCATTTCCCCGATCCTTAACTGCTGGTAGCTTGATCAGAAACTTATCTTGAAAACACAATTTCCCCCTTAAGCTGGTCAAACAAGTCATCTATATGCGACATCAAATACATATTCTTAATAGTCACCTTATTCAGCTACAGTTAGTTAAAACACACACACAAGAAGCTATCCTTCTTTTTCACAAACAAAACTAGAGCACATCACAGGAAACACTAGGCTTGATAAACACCTTACTCAAAAGATCCTAAAGTTGCTCCTTTAACTCCCTCAAATCTGTCGGTGCCATATGATATGGTAGAATATAAATAAGTTGAGTGCCCGTCTCAATATCAATGCCAAAGTCAATATCATAATCATGCGGAAGACCAGGTAAATCGATAGAAAACACATCGGCAAACTCACTGACCATAAGAACTGACTCAGGTGAAGGAGTATCAACACTAGTATTATGAACATGCTCTAGATGAGAAAAACACCTCTTCACTACCAACCACCTTTCCCTAACAAATAATATAACTATTTTTAGCACATGGCTATCAGTACCCTTCCATAAAATCTGAGGGAAACCTGGCATAATCAATATAATAGTCTTGGAAAAGCAATCCTAGACCGCGTAATAGGCAGACAACCAATTCACGTCTACAATCACATCAAAATCAACCATGTCTATGACAACATGATCTACCCAAGTGTCATACCCCAAGATAGTCACCACAGAGGACCAATATACTCAATCCACTACTATTGAATCACCTATGGGAGTAGCTACACGTATAGGCACATGCAAAGACACACATAACAAATCCATATGAGTAGTAATATAGGCAGACACATAAGAATATGTAGATGCCAAATCAAATAACATGAAAGCTAATTGATGACAAATTGAGATCGTACCAATGATAATGACATTTGAATTCTTAGCCTCTAGCCTACCCAAAAAAGAATACAAATGACCGTCGCCGCCCTCGAATTGAGTACTCGTAGGACCACCTGCTCGACCTAGCTGAGATCCATTTCTAAACACCTGGCGACCACCCTTAATACTATGTAGACCACCTCTGACTGGTGGACATAGAGCTCTGAGGGCCTGAACCTTTTGACCCTTCTTCCTGCTATGTGTGAGTCTAGGACATCCCTAGTAAAATTCCCCAAGTCACCATAATCATAATACTCTTTATCAAAAGCACTCTGATTCAAAGATCCTGCTAAACAAGAATAACCATCACAACCTAAATACCCATAATATGAACCCCTTGAGTCTTCACCTGAACCCTAGCTGCTCAGACAACTATGACCTGAATAACCACCATTTGTAATATATAGCACTTTTTTGAATGGGCCTGCTAGGCTGAAAGTGCTACTGATGGCCCCTACTAGGAGAACCCCTACCTCTGAATAAAGAACAACTAAAATTTTCTTGACGATGAGGCCTCTTATTGCCTTTTCCATTATTCTCGCAATGCGTCTCCTCTATATTCCTTACATGATCAACAACCTAAAGAAAAGAAGATCCATCTATAACTAAATGCTATGTCACCAAATGAAGTAGTAAAGTCAACCCCATAACAATCTTTGAACCCTCTCATGTTCTGTCAGCATATTCATAGCAGCATGTCAAGAAACCTCATGAAATCTGGTATCATACTTTAAAATAGATATAGAACCCTACTGAAGATTTGTGAACTCATACCTAACTTAAGAACAACTCAGAGTATGGGGCAATACCCCTACCTGTGGTATACCATACAAAAGTTCAGAATCCTAATCATGGTGTCCTGAAGAATTGGCATGGCCAAAAATCCCACTTGATCCTGGGTTGGCTCAAGACCCCCTAGCTGATATGGTAGATCCTCGATCTATATCTCTGGCTCTAATGATAATGTCTTAGCCTGGTCCTGGACTGGTGTCGTAACTCATGGATGGACTCCACTCCAAGTCGAGCCCTACCCTAACCCCTAGCTGGGCCCTGGAACTAGGTGCAGGTGCCTCACCCTCACCCATTGATGACCTCATCCTACCCATCTGAGAAAAAATAGAACAAATAGAGATTTTAAAAGCCGATATGAATAAGAACGAATGATGAAGAGTCAAGGATAGAATTTTTTCTACTAAGAATGCCCTATAGCCTCTCGTAATAGGATATGGATGTCATCGTACCAATCCACGAAACTCTACTAGACAATTGCTCTTGTATCAGTGAGAATGTGAACCTAAAGCTCTGATACCATATTGTCACGCTACTAGACACTTGCTCTTGTACCAGTGAGACTGTGAACCTAAAGATCTGATACTACATTATCATGACTTGAAATTGTACCATGAAAACACCTACTATAACCCTTAGTAGGTAATCCAAGTCCCATAGCCACGTATAAAAAGTAATAAGTTCATAGTAATAAAGAAAGTGGAAATATGAATAATCAGCCCTATAGAGAAACAATGAAAGGCAAAATACACGAATACCCATCCCTAGACATGACGTAACCAATGCAAGAGATACTAAAGTACAAAAGTAGAACTATACTAATACAAATCTGCCTATAATATACAAAATACTAAAAATATGTACATGAGGTAAAAGGGTAATTATCCAGACGCCAAGAGCTTACTGCAAATCTTATCAACCAGTGCCACAAAATGAATAGGATCAACAAGGGTGACTCGTAACAAGCTCCACACCAAAAAATACGTAGAAGCATAGTATAAGTACCAAAACAAAGTGTACTCCAGTATGCATCATAGACCGACTAAGCTCAAGATACAATACATAATATAAATAGAAAGAAAAGGGACACCTGCACGCAGAAGAATCTCAGCTGTCTAAAGCACAATAGGAATAAAACAAATAATAATAATAATAATAATTATCATAATACACACATTATATCTTTATATGTGGTGCTATGCAGTATGGAGTGATGAAATGCAATACATAGCCAATGTAGTGAAACTCAGAATCTTACCTCAGGCGGTCCAAAATCTCACCTAGAACATAACAATTAAGTAAAGTGAAACCCAACATATTACCTCAGGCTACCCAAAATCTTACCTCAGACTCATTAATAGAAAATTAAATGGAGAAAGGAACTAGAAACATCCCTCGATCGAAATTTAAAGGTGGTTCAAGTTTTTCAAAATCACACTAGTGATAAAAGTGGTTCAATCCTCTTAAAAACCATAATTAGTGATCAAAGTGGTACGATTTCTTTTAAAAGCCAAAAATTAGTATTTTCCCTCCAAATCATACCATAGTCCATGTATATGAATGTATGAATATGAGTGCTGCGATACAAGTATACATACACACACATATATAATATATATATATATATATATATATATATATATATATATATAAGAATACACAAAATGGGGGTAAAACTACCTCTATACAACAAGCACAGGTAACTTGGAGTCTAGCCAATACAGATCCTCGGCCTTAGGCCCACAACCACACGACATAAATATACATGAGAATAAACACAGTTTTAAATAAAATGATCATAAGACAACTCATCCTACCAAGAAATCCTACCCCAAACCTAGGCTAAGGATTCCTAGTATAAACCTAGAACTACGCAAGTAACCTAAACTAAGGCTCATGCAAGAATTCTACTCTAAAGACCCTAAAGGAGACTAATAAATTTAGAAATATCGAAATAAACCTAATTCTACCCTATAAATCCCCTAACCAACATGCAATTTATAAAGTATACTATCTAGCCAAGCTAAATCTGGAAAAAAGTAGATCATAACCTACCTTAAGGTTGAACAACAAACTCAAACTATCATATAGCCGACTTTTCTTTTGTAAAGCCTCAAATAATTGCAATGCTATTAAGAAAGCACTCTACTCATTAAGACAAGAACAAGGATATCAATATTTATAATTAACAATTCGAGCTAGAAATCAAGTAAAAAATCAACCCTCAGGGCCCGTCGATGAAAATTAAAAATAATTCCTCAATTATCTTACTTGTATAAAAAAGAACTCATGCCCAAAATTTGAGTGAAGACTGGATTCATTTCGGGCCTCAAAACACCTAGAAAGTATTGATTCAAAGAGGGAATTCAAGAATTCAAGCCTTGAATTAAAGTGAGATTAAGTGGAAAAATAATGGGAAATAGACGCGGGAGGTATTAGGAACTTCCAAAAATAATTTGGGATGAAAAACCACTAGATTTATCTCCTAGGCTCCAAAAATTATCAAAGTTCATGTAAAATTTGAGGAGAAATTGAGTTGAAGAATTATATACTGCTAGGGGTCCTTCTTCATATTTGTAAGGAATCTTGTTGTGATTGCAGGAACATACTAGTCCAGACCATCACAACTATGATGGTACTACTCGCAATCGCAAAGAATATCTAGCCCAGACCGCACAAGATCCCTCTTTACAAATACGATGGACCCATCGCAATTAGAAAGAGCAAAGACGAACAACCAAGCTCTTCGCAAACCCAATGGCCTCATCGCAATTAGAAAGAGCAAAAATATGCTATAGCAGCAGTTGAAACCCAATAGAAACTTGAGTAAAAAATGACACTGAATGGACCCTCAAGATTTGTTTAGAATCCTGTGAACACAAACTAAACATGCTACCTAACCAAAAATGACATTTTAGACTCAAAAGAGTCGACGAAATGACCAACAGAGGTCTTCTTGGTGAAATATCTACCGAAGTCAACACTTTTCTAAAAAATCACATAAACCCAACAAAGCACCCAAAATAAGTCTGAAAGCCTCGTGACTGGAACCAGAGGCCCCTAACCCAAAATCTACATTCTATAGCTAACAGAACTGATAGAATTTCCATCCAAGTCTATTTACTAAGAATGTTTAATGAAGTCAATTTTCTCAACTTTATAAGCTTCAAAATAAAAACCTCCACCTAAAACCTAAACAAACTCCTCGGGAACCAAAACAATCCATACCAACAGATTAAAAATACACTGTAGCAGCTATGAGAAAGGTTAAAAATAGGAAAATGGATTAAAATTCTGAAAATGATTGATGTGAGACTAAAAGTCATGATTTTATACTATAGTTTGACTCACATTTTA
This sequence comes from Capsicum rhomboideum, assembly GCA_031232105.1. Lineage (NCBI taxonomy): Eukaryota > Viridiplantae > Streptophyta > Magnoliopsida > Solanales > Solanaceae > Capsicum > Capsicum rhomboideum. Next base: position 49,992,026 of record CP124710.1, on the reverse strand, counting down.
CTTGTTTTGATATGATTTTGAGCTTACTTTTTATGAAATATGCTTATGTAGCTTGTCTTGGTGTGTAGGATAAGGAATGGTAGAATTGGCACAGATTTGGAACGTAATGAAGTGATATTAGAGCTTTGAATTCTGAGTAGGAGCAGAGGATGATGATTCAGAGCATGTGCAAGAATAGTAGATTAAGACAGGAGCTTAACATAAGCAAAATGTGAAGAAAATATGAAAAACACACTACAAAAAGGCCTTGGCCACCACCCTAGTCACCCCAGAGTTCAAAAGGGAGCATGCTTGTAATGACCTTCCCGATTATTTCCCTCGTTTTCGTGTGTTCTCAGCGTTTAGAGCTTTTCTATAACTGACCCAAGTTATTTATGACTTGCTGGGACTGACAGTTTGGTTCCCGGGCAGTTCGTTTGAGAATATTATTTAGACCGAGCACGTTGTAAAATATTAAATTAAATCGAATTTGGTAAAATGACATAGTTAATTACCTTTCGAAAATATTTTTGAAATTTATAAAATTCTTTAGTAATGATATATCTATACTATTTTATAATAGTTTTATAATTTATTAATAATTTAAGCGGAGATAGTGAATTTAAATATGTTAAAATAATATTTGTATTTTATAGAGGTTTTGTTAGAAATAATTTTCTATTAATTATGGTATATTCAAAAAGTTGTATTTATTTTACTACGAACCTATGCAATACCCGAATACATACATAATGGGATGAAAAAATTACACGATGTGCCACCTCCACCACCACGTGGAAGATGAGGAGGTGCACATCATCATGGTCACCAGCCATTTGGCAAGTGAAAAGTTAACAATGGTGATATATATATAGGTGTATTCGGTGGATGGACAAAATGTAATATTTTTACATTTTGTCCACTTTTTCCAATTACCTCTCACCATTATTGATTATTTAAGCTCAATATTGAGTCAATCCATTGAGGTTTGAGGTTAGGGGTTTATATATTTGAGTCAGTGGACTCGTTCTCGTCATTTCTACGGTATGTTATCTAATTTTTATGATAATTTTCATTTATGATGGTATATTTTGGAATTGGTGTTGATGTTTGAGCTATATTTTGAGCTCAAATAAAGCGGTGATAGTTGTGACTATTGGTCACGGGGTAATTTGGGACGTTGTGATGGTTTTGGTTTTGTGATTCCGCAAGTGGGCTTTACGTGGACTGTTTGGACATTTTCCGAATTAATGCAATATGGGTATCAATAGTCATGTTTTGACATGCAGTTTATTATTTTGGTAGCTTGGTGGCAGTCAGAGGCCTCTCGGAAGGGGAAGGCTCCTGAATAGCTAGTTCTTTTAGCAAGCTTGCGGCGGCGTCCAGGTAGGCTAGGTTTACCTTCCTTTACACTTAGATTGAGCTTATGAGTGATATATGTATGCTATTGAGCTGGTGTTGTGAGCTAGTATTTTAAAATTGGTGGTGGTGGTTTGCTGTGGTTTAGGCCTTCTAGGCCGGATAGGGCTATTCGGATATGTTCCAGGCCCGTTATCCTCGTGGTACACCACAGATGACCTATTTGGGGTCGGATAGTATGGTTGTTGTTATTGCCAGTTTGGGAATGTTATTGTTGGACCTTAGTCCAGGCTTAGACAGACTTAGCCCAGACTTAGACAAGTATAACCAGACCTGGTTTTTGGGACCCAATAGAGGGCCCCATTACCTTTTTTATCGACTTGTCAAAACTTTGACATCTTTGAACTTAGATAAGCCCTATATGACTGTTAGGGTTGTGATGGGATTGAGTCAGCCCGATTATACTCGACTGGCCTGTTTAGCCTTTTAGTCCCTAATAGCACTGCACTTGATCGGGACTGCCGACCTTGGCTTAAAATTGGGACCTACCTTGCCCGGACTGACTTAGATATTGTATGATAGTAGACTATGGACCTAGGAGGACCTGAAGACTTACCTTTTATCATATGATGGGTTAGCTCCTTTACCTATACTTCAGCTTCGGCTTGGGATTAACATGTTTCCCGTTTGTTGGTTATGATATGACATTTGGCTCTATTCTGTTTACTGGCTATGATGAGTTCCAGTGCAAGTCCAACTACTAATTCAGGTATGTTAATTCTGGTTATTGACTATTAGGCATTCCGGTTCAAGTCCGGCCCCAGATTGTGGCACATTATGAGTTCTGGTACTGGGTACCGTGATTATGATACTATTGTTCACTGAGTTTTGGTTCGAGTTTGGCAGATATGACATATATGTGGCCTATTGTTGTTACCCACTGCTTTCGATTCAATTTTGGCGTCTGGCCTCTTGTTATTAACCATTGGTGTCGGTTCAAGCCTGGTGCACTCTTGTTGGTTATTATGGTTACTGGATACTGATACAGCTTCGAGACACTGGTGACCATGCATTTACTATTCTTGTGTGTCCCACCGGTTTATGGGGGCTAGGTTGGGTTATTGTTTTCTTCCGTGTGCTTATCGGGTTTATGGGGGCCCAGATAGGTTATGTTTGACTTTTGTGTTTACTTACACATTTATTTACTCAATTATTCGGTATCACATTTATTTATTTCCTAAGCATATCTACACGCCTCGGCAGTTGCTTATGTATTTATTACTTATACCCCGGACTTAGCATGCACCCTCGCATTTTAGTTTGCTTATATTACTTTGAGGTTAGTCGGACGATGGTGCCTACTGAGTACCCGTTGTCCCGTTTCTCATACTGCACTTCTGCATCTTTTTTCCTGATGAAGATCCGGGTACTAGCCGACGATTTTGACATGTCGCTCTTCTCAGCACTGATTCCGGAGTAGGGTGGGCTTACTGACATCCGAGGCAGAGCCTATTCCATCTTCTACTGTATAGTATTTTGCTCTCGATACTGTTGTACTTGTTATATATATTTCATTTCTGTCTTGTATTCTGGATATGTCTAGTAGTGGCTCTTGTACCAACCTTACTAGATCTTGGGAGGGGTCTTGACTTTATACATATTGTTCTCTTCCTTCTCAGTCTCGGTATGCGTATATTTTGGTTCTGTTTCTTTTAATATTTGTAACATGCTTATTAGTACGGTTACTTCCATCTCATCTCATTTTTTTGAGATTCCGCCTGTTAGCCCGTCGATTGTGCTCCGGTCTAGGGTTTGGCTTGCCTATTAGTGGGTTACGGTAGGCGCCATCATGACTTAAATATTGGGTCGTAACAGCTTGGTATTAGAGAATAGGTTGTACGGTTAGTGTCGGTACATGAGCCAGTGTGTAGTAGAGTCCTGCGGATCGGTGCAGGGACGCCTGTATCCTATCCTCGGGAAGCTACGGAGCATTCTTAGGGGAGTCTCTTATTTTCTTGACTCATGTCCGTGCGTTAAGTCTATGTTGGTTTCTGATCTTCATTTGATTCACTCTTTACACAGATGGCAAGGACGGATGGTACAAGAGCCGAGGGTCGGGACCCCGAGCCTGCAGCGAGGGCTCCTATTAGGGGCCGAGTTCGACCCAGAGGTCGGAGGTAGGGTAGAGCGACAACTCCAGCTCGAGATCATGCTAGGGATCAGTCACTCGATCCTGTTATAGCTCCAGATATTCCACCGCCATAGCAGCCGGTAGGCCAGGGAGCAGCCCAGGCTCCACCTAGATTTATTGCTGCTTCAGTGCTCCGAGATACTTTGGTGCAGTTGCTGGGATTAGTTGGAGGTCCGTCAGCAGAGGGAGCCCAACCAGCAGTACATGGAGTTGGTGTTGGGGCGCAGCATGTAGTTGCAGCACCCAGAGTTAAGATTCCGCCAGTGCTAGTAATTCCACAGCCAGTAGTAGCTCAGCCAGTTATGTCTGCCGAGGAGCAGAAAATATTGAGTCATTTTTTGAAACTAGCTCCACCCAGGTTTGTGGGTATACCGGGAGAAGATGCTTATGAGTTCTTATCCAGCTGCGAGGAGAAGTTGAGAAATTTGGGATTAGTGGAGTCTCGCGGGGTAGATTTTGTTGCTTATCAGTTTGATATAGTCGTGAGAAGATGGTGGAGGGGTTATCTTGATTCCAGGACAGCTGGATCTCCACCCGTTACTTGGGCACAGTTCTCCGAGGTGTTCCTGGGGAAGTATATGCCCCGCAGCATGCGTGAGCGTCTTTGAGATGAGTTCTCCAGATTGACTCAGGGTTCATTATCTGTCGCCGAGTATGAGGCAAGGTTTTATGATTTTGCTAGGCATGCTACTTCTATTTTACCTAATGAGTATGAGAGAGTTAGTTGTTTTGTCAGGGGACTGAGATTGCCACTCCGCAGGGCTACCCAGAGTTTAGTTACTTCAGGGAAGTCATTCACAGAGATTATTGAGCATGTATACTCTATTGAGGAGATGGATTGCGAGGCCCAAGGGGGCAGTGATAAGAGACCTCGTGTCCAGGGTAGTTTCAGTGGGAGCCATAGTGGTTCACAGTTCAGAGGTCGTGGTTTCCAATTTTAGGGTAGGTACCCTCAGCAGCAGCATCAGTTTTTTCAGTGACAAGGTCAGCCTAGTAGACCCTTACAGTCAGCCTTGCAGATTTCTGATAGGGGTCAGTCCGCCTATAATGGTTCTGGTAGTCAGCCTCAGGGACGTGGTTAGTCCAGTTCATCGACTTGATCTTATAGGCCGAGCAGGGAGCAGGAAGCATGTTATACTTATGGGGTTGTCAGTCATTTTACGCGTGAGTGTCCTCAGCGCATGGCGATTAAGCCTTCAGTTCAGACAACACAGCCATCAGATCTATATCGCCAACAGGCAGAAGTGGTGTACAGGGTCTTCGGGGTGGTCCCCAGGGTTCCCAAGGTGGAGCGTAGGTAGGTCGGACTGGTAGTCAGGTTGGTGCTCAGACTACTAGTAGCCAGCGTCAGTTGTATGCCGTACCGGCTAGGACGGAGGCTGAGGCTTCAGATGCGGTGATTATAGGTATGATTTCCATATGCCATCAGCCATCTTCTGCATCATTTGATCCCGGATCCATGTTTTCTTATGTATATACTTTTATGCACCACGGTTGGATTTATGTTCTGAGTTGTTATATGTTCCCTTACGCGTATCTACCCCCGTTGGTGATTCTTTAGTAGTGGATCGGGTATATAGATCATGTCTGGTGACTATTCAGGAGTTTGAGACTCAGGTTGATTTTATTGTATTGGCCATGGTAGACTTATATGTGATTCTGGGCATGGACTGGTTGTCTTTTTATCATGCAGTCTTGGATTACTTTGCTAAGACCATTACCTTTGCCATGCCCGGTGTACCCCCGGTGGTGTGGCAGGGTTCTGTTAGCCATACACCAATGGGGATTATTTCATATGTTCAGGCTCATAGATTGATGGCAAGGGGTTGTAATTCATTCCTTGCTTATGTTTGAGATACTAGCATTGAGAGTCCGTCACTTGACTCCGTCCCGATTGTTCATGAGTATCCTGATGTATTCCCGACTGACCTACCTGGTCTTACTCCTGAGCGTGATATGGAGTTTATTATTGACCTCGAGCCGTGCACTAGACCTATTTCTGTAGCTCCTTATCGTATGACTCCTGCTGAGTTGAGAGAGTTGAGTAGTCAGCTTGAGGATATTTTGGGGAAAGGTTTTATCAGGCCCACTGTGTCACCTTGGGGTGATCCAGTTCTATTTGTAATGAAGAAGGATGGATCTATGCGTATGTGTATCGATTACAGGCAGTTGAATAAGGTAACAATGAATAATAAGTATCCTATGCCTCGTATTGACTATTTGTTTGATCAGCTTCAGGGGGCAGTAGTATTCTCGAAGATAGACTTGAGATCTGGATATCATCAGTTGAGAGTTAGGGCTGAAGACATCCCTAAGACAGCCTTCAGGACTCGGTATGACCACTATGAATTTTTTGTGATGTCTTTTGGGTTGACTAATGCCCCAGCAGCCTTCATGAATTTAATGAATCGTGTATTTAGGCCACACTTAGACTCCTTTGTGATTGTGTTTATTGATGACATTATAGTTTATTCGAGGAGTAGCGAGGAACATGAGCAGCATTTGAGGATTATGCTCCACATTTTGAGAGATCATCGACTTTATGCCAAGTTCTTAAAGTATGAGTTCTGGCTTGAGTCTGTAGCTTTCTTGGGGCATGTTGTATCCAGACACGGTATCATGGTAGACCCAGCAAATATTGAGGCTATTCGAGGTTGGGCTAGGCCCATGTCGCCTACCAAGGTTCGCAATTTTGTTGGGTTGGCAGGTTATTACAGATGATTTGTTGAGGGCTTCTCGTCTATTGCATCTCCTATGACCAGACTGACCAGGAAGGACGTTCCGTTTCAGTCGGCCGATGATGCCTATTGAGTACCCATTGTCCCGGTACTCATACTGCACTTCTGCATCTTTTTCCCCAATGCAGATTCGGGTACTAGCCGATAGTTTTGTCGTGACGCTCTTCTCAGCACTAATTCCAGAGCAGGGTGGGCTTACTGACGTCCGAGGCAGAGCCTACTCCATCTTCTACTGTATAGTCTTTTGCTCTCGAGACTGCTGTACTTGTTATATATATTTGGTTTTTGTCTTGTATTCTGGATATGTCTAGTAGTGGCTATTGTACCGACCTTACTAGATCTTGGGTGGGGTCATGACTTTATACATATTATCCTCTTCCTTCTCAGTCTTGGTATGGGTATATTTTGGTTCTATTCCTTTTTATATTTCTAGCATGCTTATTAGTACGGTTTCTTCCATCTCATCTCTGTTTTTTGAGATTCTGTCTGTTAGCCCGTCGTTTGTGCTCCAGGTAAGGGATTGGCTTACCTATTGGTGGGTTACGGTAGGTGCCATCATGACTTAAATATTTGGTCGTGACAGCTTGGTATCAGAGCCTAGGTTGTACGGGTAGTGTCGATACATGAGCCATTGTGTAGTAGAGTCCTGCGGATCGGTGCAGGGACGCCTGTATCCTATCCTCGGGAGGCTATGGAGCATTCATAGGGGAGTCTCTCATTTTCTTGACTCATGTTCGTGCGTTAAGTCTATGTTGGTTTCTGATCTTCATTTGATTCACTATTTACGCAGATGGCAAGGACGCATGGTACGAAATCCGAGGGTCAGGACCCTGAGCTTGCAGCGAGGGATCCTGTTAGGGCCGAGGTCGATCCAGAGGTCGGAGGCAGGGTAGAGTAACAGCCTAAGGTCGAGATCATGCTAGGGATCAGTCACCCGATCCCGTTATAGCTCCAGATGTTCTGCCGCCACAGCAGCCGGTGGGTCAGGTAGCAGCCCAGGTTCCACCTGGATTTATTGCTGCTTCAGTGCTTCGAGATACTTTGGTGCAGTTGCTGGGATTAGTTGGAGGTCCGTCAGCTGAGGGAGCCCAACCAGCAGTACATGGAGTTGGTGTTGGGGCGCAGCCTGTAGCTGTAGCAACCAGAGTTGAGATTTCGCCAGTGCCGATAATTCCACAGCCGGTAGTAGCTCAGCCAGTTATGTCTGCCGAGGAGCAGAAAATGTTGAGTCATTTTTTGAGACTAGCTCCACCCAGGTTTGTGGGTACACCAGGAGAAGATGCTTATGAGTTCTTTTCCATCTGCGAGGAGAAGTTGAGAAATTGGGATTAGTGGAGTCTCGTGGGGTAGATTTTGTTGCTTATCAGTTTGATACAGTCGGGAGAAGATGGTGGAGGGGTTATCTTGATTCGAGGCCAGCCGGATCTCCACCCGTTACTTGGGCACAGTTCTCTGAGGTGTTCTTGGGGATGCGTGAGCGTCTTTGAGATGAGTTCTCCAGATTGACTCAGGGTTCATTATCTGTCGCCGAGTATGAGGCGAGGTTTCATGATCTTTCTAGGCATGCTACTTCTATTTTGCTTAATGAGTATGAGAGAGTTAGATATTTTATCAGGGGACTGAGATTGCCACTCCGCAGGGCTACCCAGAGTTTTGTGACTTCAGGGAAGTCATTCGCAGAGATTATTAAGCATGTATACACTATTGAGGAGATGAATCGCGAGGCCCAAGGGGGCAGTGATAAGATACCTCGTGTCCAGGGTAGTTTCAGTGGGAGCCATAGTGGTTCACAGTTCAGAGTTCGTGGTTTCCAATTTCAGGGTAGGTACCCTCAGCAGCAGCAGCAGTATTTTCAGCGATAGGGTTAGCCTAGTAGACCCGTACAGTCAGCCTTGCAGATTTCTGATAGGGGTTAGCCCACCTATAGTGGTTCTGGTAGACAGCCTCTGGGACGTGGTCAGTCCAGTTCATCGACTTGATCTTCTAGGCCGAGCAGGGAGCCAGAAGCATGTTATACTTGTGGGGTTGTCAGTCATTTTTCACGTGAGTATCCTCAGCGCAGGGCGATTGAGCCTTCAGTTCATACAACACAGCCCATTAAATCTGTACCGACAGTAGGTAGAGGTGGTGCACAGGGTCATCGGGCTGGTCCCCAGGGTTCCCGAGGTGGAGCGCAGGGAGGTCGGACTGGTAGTCAGGTTGGTGCTCAGACTAGTAGTAGCCAGCGTCAGTTGTATGCCATACCGGCTAGGCCGGAGGCTGAGGCTTCAGATGCGGTGATTACAGGTATGATTTCCGTATGCCATCAGCCAGCTTCTACATTATTGATCCCGGATTCATGTTTTCTTATGTATATACTTATTATGTACCACAGTTGGAATTATGTTCTGAGTTGTTATCTGTGCCCTTACGTGTATCTACCCCCATTGGTGATTCTTTATTAGTGGATCGGGTATATAGATCATGTCTGGTGACTATTCAGGAGTTTGAGACTCAGGTTGATTTTATTGTATTGGCCATGGTAGACTTTGATGTGATTCTGGGCATGGACTGGTTGTCTTTTTATCATGCAGTCTTGGATTGCTTTGCTAAGACCGTTACCTTAGCCATGCCCGGTGTACCCCCGATGGTATGGCAGGGTTCTGTTAGCCGCATACCGATGGGGATTATTTCATATGTTCAGGCTCATAGATTGATGGCAAGGGGTTGTGATTCATTCCTTGCTTATGTTCGGGATGCTAGCATTGAGAGTCTGTCACTTAAATCTGTCCCGGTTGTTCGTGAGTATCCTGATGTATTCCCGATTGACCTACTTGGCCTTCGTCCTGAGTGTGATATAGAGTTTATTATTGTCCTCGAGCTGGGCACTAGACCAATTTTTGTGGCTCCTTATCGTATGGCTCCTACTGAGTTGAGAGATTTAAGTAGTCAGCTTGAGGATCTTTTGGGGAAAGGTTTTATCAGGCCCAGTGTGTCACCGTGGGGTGCTCCGATTCTGTTTGTAAAGAAGAAGGACGGATCTATGTGTATGTGTATCGATTACAGGCAGTTGAATAAGGTAACAGTGAAGAATAAGTATTCTATACCTCGTCTTGACGATTTGTTTGATAAGCTTCACGGTGCAACAGTATTCTCGAAGATAGACTTGAGATTTGGATATCATCAAGTGAGAGTTAGGGCTGAAGACATCCCTAAGACAGCCTTCAGGACTCGGTACGACCACTATGAATTTCTGGTGATGTCTTTTGGGTTGACTAATGCCCCAGAAGCCTTCATGGATTTAATGAATCGTGTATTTAGGCCATACTTAGACTCCTTTGTGATTGTGTTTATTGATGACATCTTAGTTTATTCGAGGAGTAGGGAGGAGCATGAGCAGCATTTGAGGATTGTGCTCCACACTTTGAGAGATCATCGACTTTATGCCAAGTTCTCAAAGTGTGAGTTCTGGCTTGAGTCTGTAGCTTTCTTGGGGCATGTTGTATCCAGACAGGGTATCATGGTATACCTAGCGAAGATTGAGGCTATTCGAGGTTGGGCTAGGCTAACGTCGCCGATCGAGGTTTGTAGTTTTATTGGGTTGGCAGGTTATTACAGAAGATTTGTTGAGGGCTTCTCGTCTATTGCATCTCCTATGACCAGACTGACCAGGAAGGAGGTTCCGTTTCAGTGGTCTGAGGATTGTGAGGCAAGCTTTCTGAAGCTCAAGTATCGACTTAATTCTGCCCCTGTGTTGACTCTTCCAGTTGAGGGCGAGGGTTTTATCGTGTATTATGATGCGTCTGGTATTGGTTTGGGATGTGTTCTGATGTAGCAGGGTCGTGTTATTGCTTGTACATCGAGGCAGCTAATGGTGCACGAGCATAACTATCCCACTCACGATTTAGAGTTAGCAATGGTTGTGTTTGTACAACGGATTTGGAGGCATTATCTCTACGGTGTTCATTGTGAGATCTTTATAGACCACCATAGTCTTCAGCATATTATAACTCAAAGGGATCTTAATTCGAGGCAGCGCAGGTGGATTGAGTTGCTAAAGGACTATGATGTCTCTATTCTCTATCATCCGGGCAAGGCGAATGTGGTAGCGGACACCTTGAGTCAGAAGGCAGTGAGTATGGGTAGCTTAGCCTTCATTCCAGTCTCTCAGCGATCGTTGGCTTTGGACATTCAGTCCTTAGCTAACTCGATGGTGCGTTTGGATATTTTTAACCCCAAAAGGGTTATCGCTTATGTTGGCGCGAGATCTTCTTTGCTGGAGCAGATTCAGAGTCGTCAGTTTGAGGATAGCAGTCTCTGTAGCATTCGAGATCATGTATTGAAGGGTAAGTCTGAGAGAGCTACCTTGGGTTCTGATGGTGTTTTGAGGTTTGACGACCGTATTTGTGTTCCGAGGGTTGGAGATTTGATTCAGTTGATTTTGCACGAGGCGCACAGCTCCAGGTATTCTATTCACCCTGGGATAGCTAAGATGTATCAGGATTTGAGGCAACACTATTGGTGGAGCAGTATGCGAAGAGATATAGCAGAGTTTATAGCGTGATGCCTTTATTGTCAATAGGTAAAGGCCGAGCACCAGAGACCTGGTGGATTGCTTCAGCAGTTGCCCATTCCAGAGTGGAAATAGGAGCGCGTCACTATGGATTTCGTTGTTGGATTGCCTTGTACCTCCCATGGTTTTGATAGTATTTGGGTTATTGTAGATCGGTTGACTAAGTCTGCACACTTTATCCCTATTCGAGTTTCCTATAGTGTTGAGAGATAAGCTCGTGTATATATTCAGGAGGTGGTTCGCCTACATGGAGTGCCAATATCTATTATCTCCGACAGAGTATCTCAGTTTCCCTCCAGTTTTTGGCAGACCTTCCAGGAAGAGTTGGGTACTCAGGTGGACCTTAGTACTGCATTTCATCCTCAAACCGACGGGCAGTCGAAGAGGACGATTCTGTTATTGGAGGATATGCTCCGCGCTTATGTGTTAGACTTTGGGGGTCAGTGGGATTAATTCTTACCTTTAGCTGAGTTCGTGTATAATAATAGCTTCCACACCAGCATTCAAATGGCTCCGTTTGAGGCTTTATATGACAGATGGTGTCGATCTCCAGTTGGCTAGTTCGAAACTTTAGAAGTCAGTCCTCATGGCACAGATTTTCTCCGAGAATCTTTGGACCGAGTTCGAGTGATTCAAGACAGGCTGCGGACAGCTCAGAGTAGACAGAGGAGTTATGCTGACCGTAGACGTCGTCCGTTGAAATTCAGGGTGGGTGATAGGGTCTTCTTATGATTATCGCCCATGAAGGGCGTGATGCAGTTTGGTAGGAAAGGTAAGCTTAGCCCCAGATATATTGGACCCTTTGAGATTTTGCGGACAGTTGGAGAGGTGGCTTATGTGCTAGCTTTACCTCCAGTATTTTCAGCTATCCACCTAGTGTTTCATGTTTCTAAGCTGCGACAATACATTCCGGATGAGTCGCATGTGCTTCGGGGGGACTCAGTTCAGATAGACGAGAAGTTAACATTTATGGATGAGCCTGTGTCCATTTTAGCCAGAGATGTCAGACGGTTACGCTCCCGGGACATTCCAGTGGTTAAGGTACAGTGGCTTCACCATCCGATTGAGGAGGATACTTGGGAGCTTGAATGTGACATGCGAGCCCAGTATCCCTACTTGTTCACGTCTTCAGGTATGTGCTTAGTCTTGTCTTTTGTGGACGAAAGTCCTTTTAGTAGTGGATATTGTAATCACCTTCCCAGTTATTGCTCTCATTTTTTTGTGTTCTCAGCATTTAGAGCTTTTCTATAACTGCCCCAAGTTATTTATGACTTGCTGGGACTGATAGTTCGGTTCCCGGGCAGTTCGTTTGAGAATATTATTTAGACTGAGCACGTTGTAAAATATTAAATTAAATTTGAATTTGGTAAAATGACATAGTTAATTACCTTTCAAAAATATTTTTGAAATTTATAAAATTCTTTAGTTATGATATATCTATACTATTTTATAATAGTTTTATAATTTATTATTAATTTAAGCGGAGATAGTGAATTTAAATATGTTAAAATAATATTTTTATTTTATCGAGGTTTTGTTAGAAATAATTTTCTATTAATTATGGTATATTCAAAAAGTTGTATTTATTTTACTACGAACCTATGCAATACCCGAATACATATATAATGGGATGAAAAAATTACACGATGTGCCACCTCCACCACCACGTGGAAGATGAGGAGGTGCACATCATCATGGTCACCTGCCATTTGGCAAGTGAAAAGTTAACAATGGTGATATATATATATAGGTGTATTCGGTGGATGGACAAAATGTAATATTTTTACATTTTGTCCACTTTTTCCAATTACCTCTCGCCATTATTGATTATTTAAGCTCAATATGGAGTCAATCCATTGAGGTTTGAGGTTAGGGGTTTATATATTTGAGTCCGTGGAGTCGTTCTCGTCATTTCTACGGTATGTTTTCTTATTTTTGCAGTAATTTTCGTTCATGATGGTATATTTTAGGATTGGTGTTGATGTTTGAGCTATATTTTGAGCTCAAATAAAGCGGTGATAGATGTGACTATTGGTCACGGGTAATTTGGGACGTTGTGACGATTTTGGTTTTGTGATTCCGCAAGCGGGCTCCACGTGGATTGTTTGGACATTTTTCGAATTAATGCAATATAGGTATCAATAGTCATGTTTTGACATGCAGTTTATTATTTTGGTAGCTTGGCAGCAGTCAGAGGTCTCTCGGAAGGGGAAGGCTCCTGAATAGCTGGTTCTTTTAGCAAGCTTGTGGCGGCGTCCAGGTAGGCTAGGTTTACCTTCCTTTACACTTAGATTGAGCTTATGTGTGATATATGTATGCTATTGTACTGGTGTTGTGAGTTAGTATTATAAAATTGGTGGTGGTGGTTTGCTGTGGTTTAGGCCTTCTAAGGCGGATATGGCTATTCAAATATGTTTTAGGCCCGTTATCCTCGTGGTACACCACAGATGACCTATTTGGGGTCAGATAGTATTGTTGTTATTATTGCTAGTTTGGGAATGTTATTGTTGGACCTTAGTCTAGGCTTAGACAGACTTAGCCTAGACTTAGACAAGTATAACCTGACCTGGTTTTCGGGACTCGATAGCGAGCCCCGTTACCATTTTTGTCGACTTGTCGAAAGTTTGACATCTTTGGGCTTAGATAAGCCCTATATGACTATTAGGTTTGTGATGGGATTGAGTCAGCCCGATTATACTCGATTGGCCTGTTTAGCCTTTTAGTCCCTAATAGCACCGCACTTTATCGGGACTGCTGACCTTGGCTTAGAATTGAGACCTACCTTGCCCGGACTGACTTAGATATTGCATGATAGTAGACTATGGATCTAGGAGGACCCAAAGACTTACCTTTTAGCAGATGATGGGTTAGCTCCTTTACCTATACTTCAGCTTCCCGTTTGTTGGTTATGATATGACATTTGGCTCTATTTTGTTTACTGGCAATGGTGAGTTCCAGTTCGAGTTCGGCTACTGATTCAGGTATGATGATTCTGGTTATTGACTATTGGGTATTTCGGTTCGAGTCCGGCCCCGGATTGTGGCACACTATTATTCTCTGAGTTTCGGTTCAAGTCCGACAGATATGATATATATGTGGCCTATAATTATTACCCACTACTTCTAGTTCGATTTCGGCATCTGGCCTCTTGTTATTACCCATTGGTGCCGGTTCAAGCCCTGTGCACTCTTGTTGGTTATTATGTTTACTAGATACTGATACAGCTTCAAGCCACTAGTGACCATATATTTACTATTCTTGTGTGTCCCGCCAGTTTGTGGGGGCGAGGCTGGGTTATTGTTTTCTTCCGTGTGCCTATTGGGTTTATGGGGGCCCAGATAGGTTATGTTTGACTTTTGTGTTTACTTACGCATTTATTTACTCAATTATTCGGTATCACATTTATTTATTTCCTAAGCATATCTACACGCCTCGGCAGTTGCTTATGTATTTATTACTTATACCCCGGACTTAGCATGCATCCTCGCATTTTAGCTTGCTTATATTACTTTGAGCTCAGTCGACCGATGATGCCTACTGAGTACCCGTTGTACCGGTACTCATACTGCACTTCTGCATCTTTTACATCGATGCATATCCGAGTACTAGCCGACACTCTTCTCAGCACTGATTCCGGAGCAGGGTGGGCTTACTGATGTCCGAGGCAGATCCTACTCCATCTTCTACTGTATAGTCTTTTGTTGTCGAGACTGTTGTACTTGTTATATATATTTAGTTTTTGTCTTGTATTCTTGATATGTCTAGTAGTGGCTCTTGTACCGACCTCACCAGATCTTGGGAGGGGTCTTGACTTTATACATATTGTCCTCTTCCTTCTCAGTCTTGGTATGGGTATATTTTGGTTCTGTTTCTTTTTATATTTCAAGCACGCTTATTAGTACGGTTACTTTCATCTCATCTCTATTTTCTGAGATTTTGCCTGTTAGCCCATCGCTTGTGCTCCGAAAAAGGGTTTGGCTTGCCTATTGGTGGGTTACGGTAGGCGCCATCATGACTCAAATATTGGGTCGTGACAGCTTGGTATCAGAGCCTAGGTTGTACGGGTAGTGTCGGTACATGAGCCAGTGTGTAGTAGAGTCCTGTGGATCGGTGCAGGGACGCCTGTATCCTATCCTCGGGAGGCTACGGAGCATTCTTAGGAGAGTCTCTCATTTTATTGAATCATGTCCGTGCATTAAGTCTAAGTTGGTTTCTGATCTTCATTTGATTTACTCTTTACGGAGATGGCAAGGACGCATGGTATGAGAGCCGAGGGTCAGGACCCCGAGCCTGCAGCGAGGGCTTCTGTTAGGGGCCGAGGTCGACCCAGAGGTCGGAGGTAGGGTAGAGCGACAACTCCAGCTCGAGATCATGCTAGTGATCAGTCACTCGATCTTTTTATAGCTCTAGATGTTCCACCGCCATAGCAGCCGGTGGGCTAGCGAGCAGCCCAGGCTCCACCTGCATTTATTGCTGCTTCAGTGCTCTGAGATACTTTGGTGCAGTTGCTGGGATTAGTTGGAGGTCCGCCATCCGAGGGAGCCCAAGCAGCAGTACAAGGAGTTGGTGTTGGGGCGCAGCCTGTAGCTGCAGCACCCAGAGTTAAGATTCCGCCAGTGCCAGTAATTCCACAGCCAGTAGTAGTTCAGCCAGTTATGTCAGCCGAGGAGTAGAAAATATTGAGTCATTTTTTGAGACTAGCTCCACCCAGGTTTGTGGGTATTCCAGGCCAGCTGGATTTCCACCCATTACTTGGGTACAGTTCTCTGAGGTGTTCTTGGGGAAGTATATACCCCGTAGCATGCGTGAGCGTCTTTGAGATGAGTTCTCCAGATTGACTAAGGGTTCATTATCTATCGCCGAGTATGAGGCGAGGTTTTATGATCTTGCTAGGCATGCTACATCTATTTTGCCTGATGAGTATGAGAGAGTTAGATGTTTTATCAGGGGACTAAGATTGCCACTCCACAGGGCTACCCAGAGTTTAGTGACTTCAGGGAAGTCATTCGCAGAGATTATTGAGCATGTATACTCTATTGAGGAGATGGATCGCGAGGCCCAAGGGGGCAGTGATAAGAGACCTCGTGTCCAGGGTAGTTTCAGTGGGAGACATAGTGTATCACAATTCAGAGGTCGTGGTTTCCAATTTCAGGGTAGGTAACCTCAGCAGCCGCAACAGTCTTTTCAGTGACAGGTTCAGCCTTGTAAATTTCTGATAGGGGTCAGCCCACCTATAGTGGTTCTGGTAGTCAGCCTCAGGGACTTGGTCAGTCCAGTTCATCGACTTGATCTTCTAGACCGAGCCGAGAGCCAGGAGCATGTTATACTTATGGGGTTGTCGGTCATTTTGCGCGTGAGTGTCCTCAGCGCAGGGCAATTTGGCCTTCAGTTCAGACAGCACAACCCATCATATCTGTACCGCCAGCAGGCAGAGATGGTGCACAGGGTCGTCAGGGTTGTCCCCAAGGTTCCCGAGGTGGAGCGCAGGAAGGTAGGACTGGTAGTCAGGTTGGTGCTCAGACTAGTAGTAGACAACGTCAGTTGTATGCTGTACCGGCTAGGCCGGAGGCTGAGGCTTCAGATGCGGTGATTACAGGTATGATTTTCGTATGCCATCAGCCAGTTTCTGCATTATTTGATCCCGAATCCATGTTTTCTTATGTATCTACGTATTATGCACCACAGTTGGATTTATATTCTGAGTTGTTATCTGTGCCCTTAAGTGTATCTACGCCCGTTGGTGATTCTTTATTAATGGATCGGGTATATAGATCATGTCTGGTGACTATTCAGGAGTTTGAGACTCAGGTTAATTTTATTGTATTGGCCGTGGTAGACTTTGATGTGATTTTGGGCATGGACTGGTTGTCTTTTTATCATGCAGTCTTGGATTGCTTTGCTAAGACCGTTACCTTAGCCATGCCCGGTGTACCCATGGTGGTGTGGCAGGGTTCTGTTAGCCGCACACCGACGGGGATTATTTCATATGTTCAGGCTCATAGATTGATGGCAAGGGGTTCTGATTCATTCCTTGCTTATGTTTGGGATGCTAGCATTGAGAGTCCGTCACTTGACTCTGTCCTGGTTGTTCGTGAGTAGCCTGATGTATTCCCGACTGACCTACCTGGCCTTCCTCCTGAGGGTTCATTATCTGTCGCCGAGTATGAGGCGAGGTTTCATGACCTTTCTAGGCATGCTACTTCTATTTTGCTTAATGAGTATGAGAGAGTTAGATGTTTTATCAGGGGACTGAGATTGCCACTCCACAGGGCTACCCAGAGTTTTGTGACTTCAGGGAAGTCATTCGCAGAGATTATTAAGCATGTATACTCTATTGAGGAGATGAATCGCGAGGCCCAAGGGGGCAGTGATAAGATACCTCGTGTCCAGGGTAGTTTCAGTGGGAGCCATAGTGGTTCACAGTTCAGAGGTCGTGGTTTCCAATTTCAGGGTAGGTACCCTCAGCAGCCGCAACAGTCTTTTTCAGTGACAGGGTCAGCCTTGCAAATTTCTGATAGGGGTCAGCCCACCTATAGTGGTTCTGGTAGTCAGCCTCAGGGACTTGGTCAGTCCAGTTCATCGACTTGATCTTCTAGGCCGAGCAGGGAGCCAGAAGCATGTTATACTTGTGGGGTTGTCAGTCATTTTTCACGTGAGTTTCCTCAGCGCAGGGCGATTGAGCCTTCAGTTCATACAACACAGTCCATCAAATCTGTACCGACAGTAGGTAGAGGTGGTGCACAAGGTCATCGGGCTGGTCCCCAGGGTTCCCGAGGTGGAGCGCAGGGAGGTCGAACTAGTAGTTAGGTTGGTGCTCAGACTAGTAGTAGCCAGCGTCAGTTGTATGTCGTACTGGCTAGGCCGGAGGCTGAGGCTTCAGATGCGGTGATTACAGGTATGATTTTCGTATGCCATCAGCCAGCTTCTACATTATTGATCCCGGATTCATGTTTTCTTATGTATATACTTATTATGTACCACAGTTGGATTTATGTTCTGAGTTGTTATCTGTGCCCTTACGTGTATCTACCCCCGTTGGTGATTCTTTATTAGTGGATCGGGTATATAGATCATGTCTGGTGACTATTCAGGAGTTTGAGACTCAGGTTGATTTTATTGTATTGGCCATGGTAGACTTTGATGTGATTCTGGGCATGGACTGGTTGTCTTTTTATCATGCAGTCTTGGATTGCTTTGCTAAGACCGTTACCTTAGCCATGCCCGGTGTACCCCCGGTGGTGTGGCAGGGTTCTGTTAGCCGCACACCGATGGGGATTATTTCATATGTTCAGGATCATAGATTGATGGCAAGGGGCTGTGATTCATTCCTTGCTTATGTTCGGGATACTAGCATTGAGAGTCTGTCACTTGACTCTATCCCGGTTGTTCGTGAGTATCCTGATGTATTCCCGACTGACCTACCTGGCCTTCCTCCTGAGTGTGATATAGAGTTTATTATTGTCCTCGAGCTGGGCACTAGACCTATTTCTGTGGCTCCTTATCGTATGGCTCCTGCTGAGTTGAGAGAGTTAAGTAGTCAGCTTGAGGATCTTTTAGGGAAAGGTTTTATCAGGCCCAGGGTGTCACCGTGGGGTGCTCCGGTTCTGTTTGTAAAGAAGAAGGACGGATCTATACGTATGTGAAGAATAAATATCCTATGCCTCGTATTGATGATTTGTTTGATCAGCTTCAGGGTGCAGCAGTATTCTCAAAGATAGACTTGAGATCTGGATATCATCAGTTCAGAGTTAGGGCTAAAGATATCCCTAAGACAGCCTTCAGGACTCGGTACGACCACTATGAATTTCTTGTGATGTCTTTTGGGTTGACTAAAGCCCCAGCATCCTTCATGGATTTAATGAATCGTGTATTTAGGCCACACTTAGACTCCTTTGTGATTGTGTTTATTGATGACATCTTAGTTTATTAGAGGAGTAGCGAGGAGCATGAGCAGCATTTGAGGATTGTGCTCCACATTTTGAGAGATCATCGACTTTATGTTAAGTTCTCAAAGTGTGAGTTCTGGCTTGAGTCTGTAGCTTTCTTGGGGCATGTTGTATCCATACACGGTATCATGGTATACCTAGCGAAGATTGAGGCTATTCGAGGTTGGGCTAGGCTAACGTCGCCTACCGAGGTTTGTAGTTTTATTGGGTTGGCAGGTTATTACAGATGATTTGTTGAGGGCTTCTTGTCTATTGCATCTCCTATGACCAGACTAACCAGGAAAGAGGTTCCATTTCAGTGGTCTGAGGATTGTGAGGCGAGCTTTCTGAAGCTCAAGGATCGACTTACTTCTGCCCCTATGTTGACTTTTCCAGTTGAGGGCGAGGGTTTTATCGTGTATTGTGATGCGTCTGGTATTGGTTTGGGATGTGTTCTGATATAGCAGGGTTGTGTTATTGCTTATGCATCGAGGCAGCTAAAGGTAAACGAGCATAACTATCCCACTCATGATTTAGAGTTAGCAATGGTTGTGTTTGCACTACGGATTTGAAGGCATTATCTCTACGGTGTTCATTGTGAGATCTTTACAGACCACCATAGTCTTCAGTATATTATGACTCAGAGGGATATTAATTCGAGGCAGCGCAGGTGGATTGAGTTGCTTAAGGACTATAATATCTCTATTCTCTATAATCCGGGCAAGGCGAATGTGGTAGCGGACGCCTTGAGTCAGAAGGCAGTGAGTATGGGTAGCTTAGCCTTCATTCCAGTCTCTCAGCGATCATTGGCTTTAGACATTCAGTCCTTAGCTAACTCGATGGTGCGTTTGGATATTTCTGACCTCGAAACGGTGATCGCTTGTGTTGGTGCGAGATCTACTTTGCTGGAGCAGATTCAGAGTCGTCAGTTTGAGGATAGCAGTCTCTGTAGCATTCGTGATCAGGTATTGAAGGGTAAGTCTGAGAGAGCTACCTTGGGTTCTGATGGTGTTTTGAGGTTTGACGACTGTATTTGTGTTCCGAGGGTTGGAGATTTGATTCAGTTGATTTTGCACGAGGCGCACAGCTCCAGGTATTCTATTCACCCTGGGACAGCTAAGATGTATTGGGATCTGAGGCAACACTATTGGTGGAGCAGTATGCGAAGAGATATAGCAGAGTTTATAGCGTGATGCCTTTATTGTCAACAGGTAAAGGCCGAGCACCAGAGACCTGGTGGATTGCTTCAGCAGTTGCCCATTCCTGAGTGGAAATGGGAGCGGGTCACTATGGATTTTGTTGTTGGATTGCCTTTCACCTCCCGTGGTTTTGATAGTATTTGGGTTACTGTAGATCGGTTGACTAAGTCTGCATACTTTATCCCTATTCGAGTTTCCTATAGTGCTGAGAGATTAGCTCGTGTATATATTCAGGAGGTGGTTCGCCTACATGGAGTGCCAGTATCTATTATCTCTGATAGAGGGTCTCAGTTTACCTCCAGTTTTTGGCAGACCTTCCAGGAAGAGTTGGGTACTCAAGTGGACCTTAGTACTGCATTTCATCCTCAAACCGACAGGCACTTTAAGAGGACGATTCAGGTATTGGAGGATATGCTCCGCGTTTGTGTGTTAGACTTTGGGGGTCGCTGGAATCAATTCTTACCTTTAGTCGAGTTCGTGTATAATAATAGCTTCCACTCCAGCATTCAAATGGCTTCATTTGAGGCTTTATATGACAGACGGAGTCGATCTTCAGTTTGCTGGTTTGAAACTTTTGAAGTCAGTCCTCGTGGCATAGATTTGCTCCGAGAATCTTTGGACCGAGTTCGAGTGATTCAATATAGGCTGCAGACAGCTCAGAGTAGACAGAGGAGTTATGCTGACCGTAGACGTCGTCCATTGAAATTCAAGGTGGGTGATAGGGTCTTCTTATGAGTATCGCCCATGAAGGGCGTGATGCGATTTGGTAGGAAAGGTAAGCTTAGCCCCAGATATATTGGACCCTTTGAGATTTTGCGGACAGTTGGAGAGGTGGCTTATGTGCTAGCTTTACCTCCAGTATTTTCATCTATCCACCTAGTGTTTCATGTATCTATGCTGCGACAATACATTCCGGATGAGTCGCATGTGCTTCGGTGGGACTCAGTTCAGATAGACGAGAAGTTAACATTTGTGGAGGAGCCTTTGTCCATTTTAGCCAGAGATGTCAGATGGTTACGCTCCCGGGACATTCCAGTGGTTAAGGTACAGTGGTGTCACCGTACGGTTGAGAAGGATACTTGGGATCTTGAACATGACATGCGAGCCCAGTATCCCTACTTGTTCACCTCTTCAGGTATGTGCTTATTCTTGTCTTTCGTAGACGAAAGTCCTTTTAGTAGTGGATATTGCAATGACCTTCCCAGTTATTTCCCTTGTTTTTGTGTGTTCAAAGCGTTTAGAGCTTTTCTATAACTGCCCCAAGTTATTTATGACTTGCTGGGACTGACAGTTCGATTCCCGGGCAGTTCGTTTGAGAATATTATTTAGACCGAGCATGTTGTAAAATATTAAATTAAATTTGAATTTGGTAAAATGATATAGTTAATTACCTTTCAAAAATATTTTTGAAATTTATAAAATTCTTTAGTTATGATATATCAATACTATTTTATAATAGTTTTATAATTTATTAATAATTTAAGCGGAGATAGTGAATTTAAATATGTTAAAATAATATTTTTATTTTATAGAGGTTTTGTTAGAAATAATTTTCTATTAATTATGGTATATTCAAAATGTTGTATTTATTTACTACGAACCTATGCAATACCCGAATACATATATAATGGGATGAAAAAATTACACGATGTGCCACCTCCACCACCACGTGGAAGATGAGGAGGTGCACATCATCATGGTCACCTGCTATTTGGCAAGTGAAAAGTTAACAATGGTGATATATATATATAGGTGTATTCGGTGGATGGACAAAATGTAATATTTTTACATTTTGTCCACTTTTTCCAATTACCTCTCACCATTATTGATTATTTAAGCTCAATATTGAGTCAATCCATTGAGGTTAGGGGTTTATATATTTGAGTCCATGGACTCGTTCTTGTCATTTCTACGGTATGTTTTCTTATTTTTATGGTAATTTTCATTTACGATGGTATATTTTGGTATTGGTGTTTATGTTTGAGCTATATTTTGAGCTCAAATAAAGCGGTGATAGTTGTGACTATTGGTCACGGGGTAATATGGGACGTTGTGACGGTTTTGGTTTTGTGTTTCCGCAAGCGGGCTCCACGTGGACTTTTTGGACATTTTTCGAATTAATGCAATATAGGTATCAATAGTCATGTTTTGACATGCAGTTTATTATTTTGGTAGCTTGGCGGCAGTCATAGGCCTCTCGGAAGGGGAAGGCTCCTGAATAGCTGGTTCTTTTAGCAATCTTGCGGCAGCGTCCAGGTAGGCTAGGTTTACCTTCCTTTACACTTAGATTGAGCTTATGCGTGATATATGTATGCTATTGTACTAGTGTTATGAGCTAGTATTATAAAATTGGTGGTGGTGGTTTGCTGTGGTTTAGGCCTTCTATGCCGGATAGGGCTATTCGGATATGTTCCAGGCCCGTTATCCTCGTGGTACATCACAAATGACCTATTTGGGGTCGTATAGTATTGTTGTTGTTATTGCCAGTTTGGGAATGTTATTGTTGGACCTTTGTCCAGGCTTAGACAGACCTTTGTCCAGGCTTAGACAGACTTAGCCTAGACTTAGACAAGTATAACCTGACCTGGTTTTCGGGACCCGATAGCGGGCCCCGTTACCCTTTTTGTCGACTTGTCAAAACTTTGACATCTTTGGAATTATATAAGCCCTATATGACTGTTAGGGTTGTGATGGGATTGACTCAGCCCGATTATACTCGGTTGGCCTGTTTAGCCTTTTAATCCCTAATAGCATCGCACTTGATCGGGACTGCCGACCTTGGCTTAGAATTGGGACCTACCTTGCCCGGATTGACTTAGATATTGTATGATAGTAGACTATGGACCTAGGAGGACCCGAAGACTTACCTTTTAGCAGATGATGGGTTAGCTCCTTTACCTATACTTCAGCTTCGGCTTGGGACTAGCATGTTTCCCGTTTGTTTGTTATGATATGACATTTGGATCTATTCTGTTTACTGGCTATGATGAGTTCCAGTTCGATTCCGGCTACTGATTCAGGTATGATGATTCTGGTTATTGACTATTGGGTGTTCCGGTTCGAGTCCGGCCCCAGATTGTGGCACACTATAAGTTCTGGTACTGGGTACCATGATTATGATACTATTGTTCTCTGAGTTTCGGTTCGAGTCCGACAGATATGATATATATGTGGCCTATTTTTATTACCCACTGCTTCCAGTTCGATTTCGGCGTCTGGCCTCTTGTTATTACCCATTGGTGTCGGTTCAAGCCCAGTGCACTCTTGTTGGTTATTATGGTTACAGGATACTGATACAACTTCGAGCCACTAGTGACCATGCATTTACTATTCTTGTGTGTCCCGCCATTTTATGGGGGCTAAGTTGGGTTATTGTTTTCTTCCGTGTGCCTATCGGGTTTATGGGGGCCCAGATAGGTTATGTTTGACTTTTGTGTTTACTTACGCATTAGTCTACTCAATTATTCGGTATCACATTTATTTATTTCCTAAGCATATCTACACTCCTCGGCAGTTGCTTATGTATTTATTACTTATACCCCGAACTTAGCAAGCACCCTTGCATTTTAGCTTGCTTACCGATGATGCCTACTGAGTACCCGTTGTCCCGGTACTCATACTGCACTTCTGCATATTTTTCCCAGATGCAGATCTGGGTACTAGCCGACGGTTTTGACGTGACGCTCTTCTTAGCACTGATTTCAGAGCAGGGTGGGTTTACTGAAATCCGAGGCAGATCCTACTCCATCTTCTACTGTATAGTCTTTTGCTCTCGAGACTGTTGTACTTGTTATATATATTTGGTTTCTGTCTTGGATTCTGGATATGTCTAGTAGTGGCGCTTGTACCGACCTCACCAGATCTTGGGAGGGGTCTTGACTTTATACATATTGTCCTCTTCCTTCTCAGTCTCAGTATAGGTATATTTTGGTTCTGTTTCTTTTTATATTTCTAGCATGCTTATTAGTACGGTTACTTCCATCTCATCTCTATTTTCTGAGATTCCACCTATTAGCCCGTCGCTTGTGCTTCGGGCTAGGGTTTGGCTTGCCTATTGGTGAGTTACGGTAGGCGCCATCATGACTCAAATATTGGGTCGTGACAATGCTGTGGTATGGGGACTATCAAAATAACCTATAAGGTCGCCCTAGGTGCTGCCTTAGGGCAAAATCGAGCCTTTTTTTGGCTTGATTTGACCCAATCCAACCAAATCCAACTCAGAGCACCCCAAAAACCCTATATATACTAATTTTAGTCATTTTTATAGGAATTTAACTCAGAATATCCTATGTTTGGAGAGGATAAATGATACATAACATTCCAGAGGGTCTTCTACTCTAGGTTTTTGTATTTCTTTTCTATTTTGTATGATTGAATCTTGTTCTATTCATGTATTCTTGCTTTTGTAATCAATTCATGAGTAGCTAAACTCAATGAATCTTGGGTTTTGCATGACTATGAATCTTGTTGTTTGAAGTTAATAATGTTTTCAATTTGATTTCCATCATTTAAGTTTCTTATCTATTATTGAACTTATTTGTTTGATTATCTGGCCAATTCTCAAATACTATCTATGGGGCTTTGATGGGACTCAGAATAGGGAGTCTACATTCCCAATAATAAAAAGGTAGAGCTTGGTCGTGAACTCTATTGGGAAGGGGGAATGATTCACTAACGAGGATAGGAATATACATGTTAGCCTTGCTTAATTGATACAGAAGATAAATCACATGCACTTCTCTATCGATTGATGACAATTGGAATATAGGCATGAGGAATAGTGCAGTTGGTGTAGAGTTAGTTTGGAAAGACGCTCAACATCGCGAATATCAACCGACAACTAGTAACTCAAGAAATAAATCAAATTAGTTAACTGAGAATTCAACTGTAGTGTCATAACTCCACAACCTTAGACCACTAATCACCTTTAAAAGCACCAACATAATTTGAATTCATTCTTATGTTTTAGAATATAAAGTAGTCAATAGTTAGTAATCTCTAAATTAATAATTATTTCTAGTTTACTTGTTGAATAGTCAAGAATAGATTCAATTTAATAATCAATTCCCTATGGTATCAATAGCTGGACTCTTAAGTCATATATTAATTGTCAGATCATGTGCACTTGGGTGTACTAAAGTCTAACAACCAATACATTTTTGGTGTTGCTGTCAGGGAATTGTTAGAGATTGATATACTAGTTTGAGTTTTATTTAATTATCTTTCACTTTTAGTTGTTGTTTTTGTTACATTAAAGTTTTCAGATATTTTTTTCCCAATACTCAGAGTCAAGGCAGTCCCTTGATTTTCTTTGATCCTAAAACTTAAAGAACAGTCAGAAGGTTTAGAATTATGGGAGACGAAGTAAATAAAAAATTGATCTGAATGAATTACAAGGTCATGTTGGGATCAGGGGAAGATTCCTGTACTATAATTTTCTAGGCCAAATTGTGAGATTTCCTCCAAGGCAATAGTCAAGCCAGCAATTACAGGAAACTTTGAGTTAAAAGAAAAAATGGTATGACTAGTGCATAACACTTGCAAATTTGAGGGTAAACCACATGAAGACCCGCACAAACACTTGACAATATTCATAGAGTTGATCGATAATTTACATTATCAAAATGTGTGAGATAAATATGTGAAGATGACTTTGTTTCCTTTCTCACTAATTGGGGAAGCAAAGCAATGGTTGCAAAACAAGCCAACAGGTTCTATTATGACTTAGGATGGATTGTCAGAAAAGTTCCTAAATCAATTCTTTTCTTTGAGAAGAACTAAATAGTTAAGAGAAAGAATATCCAATTTTGTTCAGAAATATGATGAATCCCTACCACAGGCATGGGAAATGTACAAGGGTTATGTTAGAGATTTCCCACATCATTAGTATCCTAAGGACATCAGTGGCCATATTTTATTAAATTCCCGAGACTAGATGTCACGACCCAAGACTACCCTCTAGTCATAACACGATACTTAGAGTCACAAGTGACCACAATATAACCCATGGCCTGGCATGACACAAAGAGCATTAAAATAAATTGATAAATATTGAGTGGAAGCTGAACTGAAATAACATAATTATAGTAAAAGCCAAAATCAATACTGAATGTAAAAACTAAGATTGTCTGACACAATCAACATGCTAAAAATCTAGCTATCTATCTGAAAGCCTCTAAATCATCTGAGTTGTTGGGACAAGCCCCCAACTAACTCCAACTGTCTGAAACTGAAATAAGATAAAATGAAATACAGATAACTAGTCCTCGAATGATAAGGACTCACTAAACACTGCTGCTGAGATGGTGATCTGGATGCTGAATGTCAGAACCTATATTATAAGACAATATGGTGAAAAGGAAAGTATGCGATTAGTACTTTGAATGTAGTGAGTATATGAGATGGGAAATAATTGATATCATCTAAGCATGACGCATGTGACATGGTAAATTGATACAATACAAAGTAATAACATGTAATGTATGATAAGCTAAACCACTAAATACAAGGTCATGCAAGTATTTAAATCTAAACTATAAACTGTTGACTGTGGGAGCTACTGATAATCGAAACATACCACAATCTGAGCTAACTAGGATCCAACCTGTAACCCCAGCTGGAAGGGTGTTCAGTACCTTGCCAAGGGTATGGACACTTATTGTCGTGGATCCACTAAATTGATGTCCCAAAGGACTAATCAAGCCTGGTCTGACGGGTGACCCTTTAGAACCTACAGTGGTGCCATAGTTCTGGGACTTAGGGACTTCTACTAAAGGTATCATCCTAACTGACAGGTTATTCTTCATCCCTGCATCCGCTCAGTGCTAAGTACTACTCCCAACTGAATAACACTGATAACTGAAATGCTCAATAAAAGTAATAATCTGAAGACTAAAAATAAATGCATTATCTGAGAGCATTTAAAACATGTAAACTAGAGGATATAATACTCATAAGTATATGAATGAAATCCTAGGTCATCGGGTGTTCATAACCCACTAT
The DNA here is from genome assembly GCA_031232105.1 of Capsicum rhomboideum. Lineage (NCBI taxonomy): Eukaryota > Viridiplantae > Streptophyta > Magnoliopsida > Solanales > Solanaceae > Capsicum > Capsicum rhomboideum. The sequence continues at coordinate 49,965,081 of CP124710.1, read as the reverse complement.
CTCAGAAGAATGCAAATATTATGACAGTTCCATAAACTGAGTGAATTAAGGAATTTAATAACTCAAGTCCAAAAGTCATGGATTTCACAATGTAATTAGGGTTTATAATATTGAACATGTAATGACACTAAAATTTATGTTAAAATATGGGTTTATAACTCAATGGAATCAGGGAACTAGAATATCAAGAAATTCACATTGTTCATGAACCCTAAGTTCTAAGAAAGGAATTAAACTGAGAAATCGAGTTAAATTTAGGACACAATGGGTGAAAGGAGATCCATTGATGAAATCCCACATACCTAGAGATAAGAACCCTAAATAAATCTCTAAACTTAGAGCTTGAACAAGATGAATCCTAGATTGCTTTTGAGGAAGAGAAATCGCCTCTTTTCACTTATTTTTGCTGAGAATCGACTGAATTTAAGTAATGAGGGACTTAAGGTAAACTTAGGATTATAATTCATCTTTGGGATAGCTTAAATGATGTAATTTAGGGGCTTAAAAAATTTGAAAAGATTGGAATGCCTCTTCTAAAATGTAACTGAAAAAGCTACAGAGGAGGACGTACGACCCATCCCACAATCATGGGACCCACCTACGATCATGGGTGGTGCTCGTGGTTTGGATGCTGGAGTGAGGCTTCTATGGACATGATCAGATGAGCCATGGTACAAACATGGGACCCACTCATGATCGTTCCTTGATTCGTAGGTTCCAACTGGGTCAACTTTAGAAGACAAGATCGTACCTAAGATCATGGTCTCTAACCACGGTTGTGGTTCCCTTTCATTGTTGGAAGGTATTTAGGTCAACTTTCTGGTTTTGGGGGCTGTTTTTATCAGACAGGATTATGGTGCGGTCGTGGGTTCTAACCACGGTCATGGTTTCTGCTTGTACGTTCTCACTGCTGGACAATGCTGCACTAAAATGGCCATAACTCTTAGCTCCGACATCGGATTAAGGTGAATCATGATGCATTGGAAGATAATTAAAATATATATCATTTGGTGGGTATTGAGATCAAAATATTCATCAGAATATTGGATTTATTCTCATTTGAAGTTGACTATAACAAGATTCTTCACAAGAAAACCACCGGTAAGGAAGATTTCAACTTGGCTATGAGCTAGGAGTTACTAGTGGCCTTAATACATGTATAAATCACTTCTCATACTACCAAAACATGATATTTGATTTTACATGTACTTGAAGCATGGTTCTAATTGTAGCTTGGACTTTCGGGGTGTTACAATATCTCCCCGTTAGGGTAATTCATCCCCAAATGAAAACTAACTAAGCTGAAAAATTAGGGAAAGAGCTGCAATCCCAACACTGAAACTCTAAGATCTGAACACTGACATGATACTGAGTCTATAACTAATACATGGATTGATTTGAACTTATGAATGCATGATATAGACATGAAAAATAACTGGGTGAAATGAGACAAAAAGAATTAATTAAGGGGAAACTATTACCTTAAGCTGGAACAGAGTTCAAAGAGAAAAGATGAGGGTAATTGGTCATCATATCTTCCTCTGCTTCCCAAGTAGCTCCCTCAACGAGCTGATTTTTCTATAGAACCTTTACTGAAGCGACCTCTTTATTACTCAACTTACGAACCTGACGATCAAGGATCTCAACTAGGACCTCCTCATAAGAAAGGCTATTTTTCACACCCACACTGTCTAAAGGCACAACCGATGCGGGATCACCAATGCATTTCTTCAACTAAGACACATGAGAACTGGATGCACTGATGCTAAGTCTGTAGGTAAATCTAACTTATATGCTACATTGCCAAAATGACCCACAATCCTAGAAGGACCAACATAGCAGGGTCTGAGTTTCCCTTTCTTATAAAACCTCTTCACCCCTTTCATGGGTGAAACTTTCAAGTAGAAAAAATCACCAATAGCAAACTCAAGCTCCCTTCTTCTCATATCTACAAAGGATTTCTAACGACTTTGAGCTATTTTCATTTTTTCTCTAATCATTTGAACTTTCTCCATAGCCTCATAAATTGAATCAAGCCCTATCAAAGTAGCTTCACCAACCTCAAACCATCCACTAGGAGATCTACACCTCCTACCATAAAGTGCTTCGAACGGGGCCATCTGAATACTAGAATGATAACTGTTATTATAAGCAAACTCAAACAAAGGCAAATGATTATCCCAAATACTTTTGAAATCGATCACATATGCCATCAACATATCCACTAAAGTCTGAATGGTTCCCTCGGCTTGACCTATCTGCAGGTGAAAAGCTATACTAAGGTGAACTTGGGTACCAAGACCCTTCTAGAATGTCTTCCAGAACTGAGAGATAAATTGAGTACCCCTATCTAAAATGATGGTCAGAGGGACACCATGTAACTTCACTAACTCTCTATCTGAAAAGATAGAGTCTAGCATAATCCTCGACTGAGTCTGAAGTGTTAACTGGCAGAAAATGGGCTAACTTAGTCATTCGATCTATAGTAACCCAAATAGAATTATAGCCCATTAAATAATTCCATATTCAAACGAGGCAACCCTGTAATGAAGTCCATATTCACCACTTCCCACTTCCAAGTAGGAATACTATTATCTTAAAGCTTACCACCAGGTATCTAGTGCTCAACCTTAACTTGCTGGCAAATTGGTCACTTAGCCACAAATTTTGCAATATCCTTCTTCATGCCATTCCACCAATAGACTTCCAGTAGGTCACGATACATCTTAGTGGTTCCTGGATGAATAGAATACTGAGAACTATGAGCCTCTGTTAGCATCCACTGTATCAAGTCATCCACATTTGGAACACATAATCTACCCTGACAACAAAAAATACCATCCCCCCTTGGGAGAAAACCTCAACCTTCTGACTCTGGACAACTTCTTTCAACTTAAGCAAAATAGGATCACTATCTTGTTTTTCCTTCACCTCAGCTATTAATGAAGATTTTGAACCATTCTATACCAACATATTACCTTCAGTTGAATTAACCAATCGAACAACTAATCTAGCAAGCTGGTGAACCTCATAGACTAGCTCTTTCTTCTCATCCTCAATATGAGCAACACTTTCCATAGACAATCTGCTATAAACGTCAGCCATAATGTTGTCTTTACCCGAATGGTACAAGACAATCATATCATAGTCCTTCAACAACTCTAGCTAACTACTCTGATGAAGATTTAGATCTTTCTAGCTGAACACATACTTAAGGCTCTTGTGATTAGTGAACACATCAACATGAACCCCATAAAGATAATGGCTCTAATATTTTAAGAAAAAAACGACTGCTGCCAACTCAAGATCATGAGTGGGGTAATTCTTCTCATGAGGCTTGAACTATCTAGAGGCATATGCTATAACCTTGTCATGCTGCATTATTCCTTTAAAAAACCATTTGTAGTAACCAACTAAGCCCAAGAAACTTCTGATATCTGATGAAGAGATGGGTCTAGGCTAATTTCTAACTACTTTGGTCTTTTAAGGATCAACCCAAATGCTTTCACCGAAAATGATATAACCAAGGAATGCTACTGATTTCAACTAGAATTCACACCTGTTGAACTTAGCGTATAACTGGTGATCTTTGAGTGTTTGCAAAATAATCCTCAAATGGTCTGCATGTTCATCCTCACTCCAAGAATAAATGAGGATGTCATCAATAAAGACAATGACGAACATGTCCAAGTACTGCTTTAACACCCTGTTCATCAAGCCCATAAAAGTTGTAGGGGCATTCGTTAGTCCAAAAGACATAAGAACAAATTCAAAGTGACCATATCGAGTTCTGAAAGCTGTCTTCAGAATGTCACATTCTCAAACTCTAAGCTGACGATAATCAGATCTGAGGTCAATCTTACAGAAGCTATTAACACCCTGAAGCTGGTTGAAAAAGTCATCAATCCTGGGAATAGGATACTTATTCTTGACTATGACCTTGTTCAATTGATGGTAGTCGATGCACATTCTAGAGAACTATCTTTCTTGCACATGAAAAGAACTGGAGCACCCCATCGAGAGATGTTTGGCCTGATAAAACCTTTGTCTAAAAGATCTTTAAACTGCTCCTTTAATTCCTTAAGCTCGGTTAGATCCATTCTGTAGGGTGGAATTAAAATAAGTTGGGTATCTTGAAGGAGATCTATTTCGAAGTCAATATCCTATTTGGGAAGAACTCTGGGTAGATCTTTGGGAAACACTTCTGGGAACTCATTAACCACTGAAACTAACTCAAGAGTTGGGGTCTCATAATTTGAGTATTTAACCTGATCAAAATGACAGATGTACCCTTTGGAAATCATTTTTCTAGCCTTAAGGTAAGAGACAAACCAACTTATAGGCACTGAGGTATTACCTTTCCCCTTTATGACTGGATGATTTGGAAACTAAAACTAGACTACTCTGTTTCTACAATCAATAAAGGCATAGAAAAAGTGGAGCCAATCCATGCCAAGAATGACATCAAAATCTGTCATGTCTAACTCTACAAGATCAACTGAGGTGACTTTCTGAGAAATTGTGACTGGGCAATTTCTATATACCCATCTAGCTGTGACTGAATCACCGACTGGAGTAGAGACTGAGAAAGGTTCTGAGAGAGTTTTGCTACTGACATCAAATTCTACTGCTATATAAGGAGTTACAAAAGAGATAGGCTTCGGGATCTAATAATGCATAAACATGAATATAAAAGACCTGTAACATACCAGTGACTACATCAGGAGAACCCTCATGATCCTGTCGAGTCTGAAGTGCATTGAACCTTGCATGACGCTGTCCACTACCTGCACTAGACGAGGCATCCTGCTGAGTCGGGCGACCTAATAGAGCTGCTAAAGAGTTAGAAGCTGACGACTATCTATGCCTCTCTGTTAAGCCACTGGACACTCCTTCAATCTATGGCCTAGCTTGTCACACCCAAAACACGCATCACTACAAGCCATACACTCACCCTTGTGGTTCTTACCATACTTTTTGTAAAATGGGTTAATACGACCATTAGTAACGCTACTTTGGGATTTAGAGACTGGTGCCCTATCTTGATTATCCTGCCTGAACTTGGGCACTGGATCACTAGAGGAAGATGGGGATGGAATTGATAATTTCTAGCAGAACTAAGAACCGTTACCACCATTAGACCTTTGCTGAGAGAAATTTAAGCTACCTATTCTGGCCCTCTTGTTCTCTATTTCCTTCTTTTTGATCTTTTCCTCCTTAATCTGTTGAGCATGAAATATCAACCTGGAGATGTCTATCTCCATAACCATCATTGTAGTCCTACTCTCTTTAACCACATCCTCAGAAACACCTATCACAAACTTACTCATGCGAGCCCTGGAGTCAGAAACCATGGCTGGAGCAAACTTTCCAACTAAGTAAACTTAAGAGAATACTCCTTCACACTCATATTTCCCTGCTTCAAATTGATGAATTCCTTCACCTTGGCCTCCCTTAGTTCAAGTGGGAAGAACCGATCCATAAAAGTAGCAACGAACTTGTCCTACTCTACCGGACCTGCATTAATACCTCTATCCTTCTTCCACTATTCCCACCAAATATGAGCTACTCCTTAGAACCAATAAGCAGCCAGGTCAACACTTTTAGTTGGAGAGACATCCATGTTCTCAGTGACTTTTTGAATATTATCCAAGAAATCATGTGGATCTTCTTCAGACTTAGACCCAAAGAATACCGGAGGATTCATCCGAGGAAAGCCTCAGACTCTGGCTGATGCTGTATTCATAATCGGGTTGGCTGGTACAACAACCTGTTGGTTATTCTGAGTGGTCATGGACTGGGCTAACGCTATGAAAGTAGCCCTGAATTTGGCATGGGAAACTTGTTCATTCAAAGGGTTTGCGGGAGATAGTGGTGCTTGCTGATATGGTTTCCATTGGTATTGCCATTCCTCCTTTCGTTAGCTCTCTTGGGAGGTGTATTATGCAAACGTGTAGAGCATAGGTTAAAATAAGATTTTAATAGAGTTCACACTCTATCACACAATATGAACATGAAAGAAGTGATACTTTTCCTAAAATGTTTCATAGCCCCTTACTCATAAGTGTGGCGCACTTCACACCCATGAATAAGACTTACTTAACACGGCTTTCAGATACCCTAGGACACTTTAAACCTAATTCTCTGATACCAAGTTTGTCACGACTCGAGACTACCCTTTAGTCGTAACACAGTACTTAGAGTCACAAGCGACCCCAAGCTAACTCATGACCTGGAATGGAACTAAGAGCATTAAAATAAATTGATAAATATTGAGCGAAAGCTGAACTGAAATGACATAATTATAGTAAAAGCCAAAATCAATACTGAATATCAAACCTAAGAGTGTCTGACATAATCAACATGCTGAAAATCTAGCTGTCTGTCTGAAAGCCTCTAAATCATATGAGTTGTTGGGACAAGCCCCCAACTAGCTCCAACTATCTGAACTGAAATAAGCTAAAATGAAATACTAATAACTAGTCCTCGAATGATGAGGACTCACCAAACACTATTGCTGAGATGGTTCAAAATTGTACTAAGTGCGATCTGGATGCTGAACGTCAGAACCTATATTATAAGATAATAGAGCGTAAAGAAAAGTATGCGATCAGTACTTTGAATGTACTGTGTATATAAGATGGAAAATAACTGATATAAGATGAACATGATGCATGTGATATGGTAAACTGATACAAAACCAAGTAATAAAATATATTGTATGATAAGTTGAACAACTGAATACAAGGTCATGCAAGTATCTGAATTTGAACTACGAATTGTGGATTGTGGGAACTACTGATAACCAACATACCCTAATCTGAGATAACTAGGGTCCAACCTACAACCTGGACATAGGACAAGCAATAGAGGAAAATCCTTTAACAAACCATCTGTAGTAACCAGCTAAACCAAGAAACTCCTGATATTTGATGGAGAGATGGGTCTAGGCTAATTCCTAACTGTTTTGGTATTTTAAAGATCAACCAAAATACCTTTACCAGAAATGATATGACCAAGGAATGCTACTGATTTCAACCAGAATTCACACTTGCTGAACTTAGTGAATAACTGGTGATCTTTGGAAGTCTGTAAAACAATCCTCAAATGGTTTGCATGTTCATCCTTACTCCAAGAATAGATGAGGATGTCATCAATAAAGAAAATGACGAACATGTCCAAGTACTGCTTGGACACGTTGTTCATCAAGTCCATAAAAGCTGTAGGGCATTCGTTAGTCCAAAAGACATAACAAACCGTCTATGGGAGCTACAAAAACCAACATACCCCAATTTGATAACCGACATACCCCAATCTGAGCTAACCGGGGTCCAACCTGCAACCCCAGCTGGAAGGGTGTTCAGTACTTTGCTAAGGGTACAAACACTGACTGACGTGGATCCACTAAACTGATGTCCCAAAGGACTAAGGTATCAAGCCTGATCTGATGGATGGCCCTTTAGAACCTACGGTGGTGGCATAATTTTGGGACTTAGGGACTTCTACTAAAGGACTTAGCCTAAATGATGGGTGAGCCTTCATCCATGCCTCCGCTCGGTGCTAAATACTACTTCCAACTGCATAACACTGATAACTAAAATGCTCCATAAAAGTAATAATCTGAAGATTGAAAATAAATGCATTATCTGAGAGCATTTAAAAAATGTAAACTAGAGGATATAATACTCATAAGTATATGCATGAAATCCTAGGTCATCGGGTGTTCATAACCCACCATCTCAGAAAAATGCAACTATTATGACTATTCCATAAACTAAGTAAATTCAGAAATTTAATAACTCAAGTATAAAAGTCATGGATTTCACAATGTAATTAGGGTTTGTAATATTGAACATGTAATGATACTGAAATTTATGTTAAAACATGGGTTTGTAACTCAATGGAATTAGGGAACTAGAATATCAAGAAATTCACATCGTTCATGAACCCTAAGCTATGAGGAAGGAATTAAACTGAGAAATCGAGTTAACTTTGAGACTCAATGGGTGAAAGGAGACCCATTGATGAAATCCCACATGCATAGAGATAAGAACCGTAAAGAAATCTCTAAACTTGGAGCTTGAGGAAGATGAACCCTAGTTTGCTTTTGAGGACGAGAAATTGCCTCTTTTCTCTTATTTTTGCTAAGTACAAACTGAATTTGAGTAATGAGGGACTTAGGGTAAACTTAGGCTTATAATTCAGCTTTGGGATATCTTAAATGACATAGTTTAGGGGTTTAAAGAGTGGAGAAAGACTGGAATGCCCCTTCTAAAATGTAACTGAAAAATCTGCACGAAAGGACATACGACCCATCCCACGATCATGGGACCCACCTACGATCGTGGGAGGTGCTAGTGGTTGGGATGCTGGAGTAAGTCTTCTATGGACATGATCAGATGAACCATGGTACAAATGTGGGACCCACGTACAACCGTTCCTTGGTTCGTAGGTCGTAGGTTCCAATCGGGTCAACTTTAGAAGTCTAGATCGTACCTAAGATCGCAGTTTCTAACCACGGTCGTGGTTCCATTTCATGGTTGGAAGGTATACATGTCAACTTTCAGGTTTTTGGGGTTGTTTTGATCAGATGGGAGCATGGTACGGTCGTGGGTTCTAACCACGGTTGTGGTTTCTGCTTGTACGTTCTCACTGCTGGATATTGCTGCACTAAAATGGCCATAACTCACATCAGATTAAGGTAAATCTAGATGCGTTGGAAAGATAATTAAAATATATATCATTTAATGGGTCTTGAACTCAAAAATTCATCAGAATCTAGGAGTTATTCTCGTTTGAAGTTGACTATAGTAAGATTCTTCACAAGAAAACCATCAGTAAGGAAGATTTAAATTTGGCTATGAGCTAGGAGTTACTTGTGGCCTTAATATATGTATAAATCACTTATCATACTAACATAACATGATGTTTGATTTTACATGTACTTGAAGCATGGTTCTTAGCGTAGTTTGGAATTTTGGGGTGTTACACCAGACTCCAAGTAACTACTAGATGATATTACTCAAGGAAATTGTTTATCCAAGATATATGATTATATTGAAGCTCTTCTAAACCTTATGTCTACAAGTAATAGAGATTATCAAGAACAAATCAAAGTGTTCTCCTCAACTTCATAGAAAGATTTAGGAAAGCTAGAGTTGGATGAAGTCACAGACATGACGGTTGAGATTGGGAAGCTTTCCAACTTGGTGAAGAAGTGCCTGACAATCCAAAACTCAAGTCAAGTTCAACAAGTTCAGCAGGTTCAAGCAACCACAGATTTTTGAGTTATGTGGTGACGATCACACTTATGTATGTTGTCCTCTAAATCTAAGGTCTATATTATGTTGGGCAACAAAATTATGATATGGGTTATCAAGGTAATAAATATAACTACACAAATCACCCAAACTTTTCTTAGGGAGGTAATCAGAAGTAGCCATTTGTTTAGACCAACACTCAAGTTAGTGGTTCATTAGAAAAGATAGTTAATTAATTTTTAGCTCCGACTCAGCAGTTCAACTAAGATCAATAAGTGATAAATGAATAAAATAAGAATGAAATTGTTAACATGCAACTATAGTTGGGTTGATTTGTTGAAGTATTACATGTTAGACCTCAAGGAGGACCACCAAGTGATACCAAAAAGAATCCAAAAGAGATAGTTAAAGTAATCACTTTAAGAAGCGGAAAAGAGATAAAAGTAGAACCTCAAAGAACTAGGTGGTAGAATGTAGAGTTGAGGTCTACACCAGTTATAAAGGCAGAGAAAGAGGATTGTGTTGAACTAGAAAAGTCATCTAAAGAGTTGGCAGCCAAGCCACCATAACCATTCCCACATAGATTTTAGAAGTAGAAAGCTGCTAGTGCATGTTCAAGGTTTTAATACATATTGAAGTAGGTATATGTGAATATTCCATTAGTGGAGGTTTGGAAAGAGATGAAAAATATGCCAAGCATTTGAGCAGTATAATAGCTAATGAAAGATGACTTACAAAATTTGAAATAGTTGCATGATAACATCCAAATCAACCTCTCAAAAGAGAAATGTAAATGGTCGTTTGGAATATAATAACCCAACTAAAGATTCGGGATTGATCCCATAGGGAATGGAATTCAAGTTTTACCTTAGAGTATATTCAATTCGCTAAATGTTCGCGCAATGCTAAAAGAAGTAAAGTAAATGGGGGGGTCTAGATATAGTTCATACACATTTAGGGGTGCCAAAATGGGTAATTTATATAGGTATTCATTCAAATTAACCCATCTTAAATGGGTTGGGTACCCAACCCATTTAAGATGGGTGAAATATGAATAAAACTCATATTACCCATTTAAAAGTAGATAGTTTAATGGTAAAATGGATAAAAGAGGCTCATTCATAAAAGAAAGAAAAACGACATTAAATTTTTTATTTGGCGTGTAGGTTCTTGGGGTAGGGGTGGGGTCAGGGCCCAGGGGGGTGGGTTAAGAATTTTTTTTTGATTTTTTCTAAAACACAAATTAAGAAAATTTTAATTTTTTTAGGGGCCAGGGTGATAAAAAAATTTTAAAAAACTAAATTAAATTTCTTTTACATTTTTTTAGGAGTAGGGTGGGGCAGTGGGGGCTGGGAGTTGGGTAGGGGTTGGAGGTTGGGGGTGATAAAAAAATTATATTTTTGGGGGTGGGGGTGGGGTAGTAATTTTTTTTTTAAAGTTCTTAAAAACCAAATTAATTTTTTTTTTTACACATTTTTAAAGGGGAGGGGGTGGGGTCATGGGGGGTGGAAGGCTGGGGGTCGGAGTAAGGGGTGGTTAAAAAAATTTAATTTTTTTTAAATAAGACAAATTTTTAAAAATTGGGGTGGGTTTGGGGGTAGGGGTAGTTAAAAAACAAATTTTAAAAAAATATTTTTTTGGGGGGTTGGGGGGACGGATTAGGTGGTGGGGCGGTAAGAAATTTTTTTTTTTTTAAAAAAACAAATTTAAAAGTTTTAATTTTTTTGTGGTGTAGGGTGGGGGTGGGGTAGGTGGATCGGATGTTGGGGTAAAAAAAATTGCTTTTGAAGCGTTTAACAGGATCTCTAATATAATATGGGTATCCATATTTATCCACATTATTCATTGGGTAAACTCATTTTTATCCATTATAAATATGGGTCGAGTCGGGTATTTTATCCATTTTTGTTTAACCTATTTTTGACTCGACCCGCTCATTTGCCTCTCCTATACACATTTATCAAGCATAAGTAACAATTATCACGAGAACTCACAATTGTCATTTTCAAACTTGAATCAATTAAAAAAAAAACTTAGGGATGTGCTAGTATAGGTCTAAGAACATTGTAATCGGGATTTATTTTTGCTTTAGTATCAATATTGTTGTGGCTAGGCTAGGTACTTGATATAGCAAAAATCTCTTGATCAATCAGTAAATTTCACCTTGGGTTCTCTAGAACCCTAAGGTGTTCACAATTCAAACCAACCTAAAAACTCAAATTAGCTAATCTATCTCTAGCAATAGCTATTAATTAAAATGAATTTAAGTCTTTGTTATCTACTTCTTGTCACCCTTATCCTTCTTCTCAAGCAAGATAAGAGATCTAAGCTAATTAGAGTTTACAACCTCTCATTTTAGTTCAAACGTAAAGAAATAGTTAAACACACATCCGATAAATAATAATTGAAACAAATTATCAATACCCAATCACATACTCAGACCCAACATCATACACCCCTAAGACTAGGGATTTATCTACTCATGAAGAAAGAGAAAAGACATATACCCGAATTCTCTTGTTTCAAATCTGCCATTGATGTTATAATCAAAGCCTTAAATCTTCACAAAATTCACAAATTGAAGATGAAAATCTTAAGCAAAAGTGAAAAGATAATGTTTCTTAGATAAGTACACTAAAATCTAATGTTCAAAGTTAAGTACAAACCCTAAGAAATCAACTTTTAGTCCCCCAAATTAGGCTCAAGAAAAATTGACAAAAATACCCATGCATTGGTGTAGTGCGGCTGCCCACCTACCACATTTTGCAGTGTATGGCTCGCACCTTGCATGCATAGAGAAGGCAGTGCAGTTTGAGTGTGTATCAAATGTGGGTGCACTTATAGAAATGTGGCTTTCATTTCTCTAAATATCTTTTAGTGAATTCAGTCTATCTCCTGGCCTTAAAGTGCACTTCCCCTCTTGCAAGTGAGACCGCATTTCTTATTATGTGGCTTACATCCCTGATTGATTATTTCACACTTCAATTCCTTAAATTGCCTCATGTCCTATATTCTTGGATTCTTTTAGGTCCAAATACCTATTCAAAATCAAATATCATGAATGCATGCAAATATGAACATTTTAACATAAGAATCATTTGAAATCATAGGAAATAAGGTAATAACTCAAGTTTAAAAGAACAGTAAGTTGGTAAAATAACAACTTATCAAACCCCCAAATTTAAACTATTGCTTTTCCTCATGCAAACATAGACATTTCTATCAATGCAAGAGATTTACTCAACCACAAACAACTACAAATGACCGCACTAACTCAAACAAATGCACATAGTTCAATGGTACTCTCAATGATTTAACGCAAGTGAACACTTCACATTCTTTTTCAAAAAGTTTCGTTTTCATTAAAAATGGAAGGAACATCACAATTTAAAAACAAAAATCGCTCAGCTTCTCAAGTCTTGATACTACACTTTCAAAACTTGCCTCAAACTCACTTCACAACTTGCCTTACTCATTCCCCCCAATTGAGAGTATGACATTACTCCTCTTTTCAAGATGTAGGTGCTACTCACAAGCATGAGTTGATCCCATTCAGACAATTTAATGCAAAGCAGCAACGAATACAAAGATAAGAAGAATTTGTCGTCACTCTCGCAAAGAAGTTTAAGCACAAATAAGTAGAACCATAGGCTTTCCCTTCATGTAGTGCACCACTAATATAGACATACAAGTCTCAAAATACCCAAGGACTTGTGGGTGTTGATGAAGGCTCGAGTTAAGGAAGGGAAACTTAGGGATCGGGTGAATTAAACCTCCCTAAACTCCTCCATTTAATTACTTTCTTAGGTGTATTTTGTTTCATATTTTCCCAACTTATTCACTTTACAAACATCCCAAAAGTCTCCCCTTTATTTCTCATTCACATTTCCCTTCCGGTCTCTTTTAAACTTTCTCTCTTTTTTATATATGTTCAAAAGAAAGGGATTGTTCATTTTCATATATTATTCTTTTTCTCTTTTATTTATCACTCTTCCCCCTTTTAGAGAGATCTATGAATGCACCACACATTTTTAAGTTATGGCTCCCCCAAACTTAGGCTTTTGGCCTATTTCATATTTCCACAGCTTTAGACACCCAAACCTAGGTGTTTAGCCTACATCTTTGATAACGATCTCAATTGGGAGTGAATCCAATCAAAATCATACGCGGATTGAAATAAGAAAAAATATGTGGATTAAGGCAAATCAATCAAGTTTATGGACAATAAGGAACTCTATTCCCTTACCTCCCAATTGAACCTAATCAATAAACAATAATCCCTTAATCAAACACAAGAGAACCAATTGAATCTATAAATGGATGAATCTATATGATAAATCAAGCAAAGAAGTGAAAGAACAATTAAGAGAATCCACCCCTAATTGCTCAACCTAGATTAACTATCCAATTAGGAATCCACCCACTAAGCTAAGCTAAGATAATGGGGAATCCACCCAAAGCTACAAGCTACAATAACTATGAAGTCATTCATCAAAGTCTATGGAAATAAATGGCTAAGACACCTATTAATATTTTTTTCCTTTGCACAAATAACCTATTACCAAAATAGCTTAAAAGTGGCTATTTTGGAAATAATCCACAAGGGCCCTTCGTTTGCTTGCCCAAGTGTCTTGCCATCGCCCAAGGCTCTTGTGTGCACTTGGCATCACCCAAATGTGCTCTTGATATCCCAAGGTTCTTGTGCTTCACTAAGCTTGGTGAATATCAAGCCAAGCTATCACCATGCCTAAGTTTGATGCCTTATTCCTTATGCCATGGCTTTCTTTGGGCTCCAAGTTATCATCCATATATGGAACCCTTTCCTTCGTGCTCCATAAGATCCATCAAAGCTATCACCATGGCTTGTGTAGCTCGGGGTATAGATATGGCATGAATTGAGCTAACCATGCTCTTATTGATCTTCACTCAAACTAATTTCATCCCCCCAAACTTAAGTGTTTGGCCTGAATTCTTAAATACAAGACATTTAAGGAGGTTGGCTGTAGAAAGAAAGGGTATTCAGAAGGTATGGTTTACTAGTATGGTTATCAAGAAAAGGGAAAAGGCTCAAGTGGGTTTGACTAGGGAAATATACTTAGGTAGGAGTTTTGCATTGTGATGGTCTAAAATATGCCTAGGTTTATTTTCCAAAACAAGTAAGATCTAGGATTTCAGCTTGAGTACATTCGGGGCATGTTCTAGACTACAATGAATGCACGAAAACTAATCAAGACCTCACCACACAAGGCACCACACTCTCAAGTAAATAATCTATCCTACAACCAATTAAAGTGAGTGATCTCGAAAAACTACTCTGAATCATGTGCTATTCTTTTGTGAAGAAGGATCTAAGGGAAGAATTTGAAGGTCACGATTCAAAAAATAGCTGACAGTTTCTTTCCTTTTCCTTTTTAAAAAATCATTTCACTTGCCAATTTAAGTTTTTGGAAGTACCACTCAAACCATGAACAATTACTGACTCGACTCTCTATCTAAAAATAGGCATTTCCCTTAAGAAGGCTTCCCATTCCATCTATCATAGGGAAACAATACTCAGTTTGACAAACAAAAACTAACTAAAATTAAGAAAATGCTCATTGGGAAAGAATTTGAAGAAAATCCTTGGAGTTCATTTGACACATATTTACAAAAGGGTGACTTATTGATTTGATGTGCTCATCTAACTTGCAATTTGGCCCAACAAAGGTACTAGCTCAAATTGAGAGAACACACTTTAAATGGGCTATGATAAATAATTACATGTAAAGCAAAGCCATATTTGGTAATGACTCCCAACTATCTAGCAAATCAAACAAACCCTGCAATGGCCACAAGATTAAAATTTTATAAACTAAGCCCTCATGGGCATTCAAATCACACAATATGAATATCACAGTTATACAAACAAGGCCAGACAAGGGCACTCAAATCAGTGCAATATCTGAATAATCCAAACAAGGGTAATCAAACACAAGTATCAAAGATGTCAACAATATACGGACCATGTCAAGGAATCACCTTACTCCTAATGAAAAGAGATAAGCATTGTCCCTAATGCACAATGATAGAATCAAAAGAAGAGGGTAAGCACTTCCTATAGTGCACTAGACGTTTGGATCAAACTCATGTGGTATATAACATGTGGGAAAGTAGCTACAGTGTGAGCCTCCTCAGATTGGGCTGAAGAAAACCCCTCAACAAACCCCTACATTAACTTACTAACCTTATGAAATTGCAAACCTCGATAGGAGAAGTGGGCCTATCCCAATGCCTCA
The DNA here is from genome assembly GCA_031232105.1 of Capsicum rhomboideum. Classification (NCBI taxonomy): domain Eukaryota; kingdom Viridiplantae; phylum Streptophyta; class Magnoliopsida; order Solanales; family Solanaceae; genus Capsicum; species Capsicum rhomboideum. Next base: position 49,949,546 of record CP124710.1, on the reverse strand, counting down.
ATTTTCATGGGGCCTATCATAATCCCATCCTTAGACACCATGTTCCCCAAGAATGCTACAGAATGAGCCATAACTCACACTTGGAGAACTTGACATATAACCACTGATCTCACAAGGTCTCGTATACAATCCTCAAATGCTTCTCATGTTCCTCCCTACTCCTCAAGTAGGCTAGGATGTCATCAATGAATACTATCACGGAGGAGTCCAAATAAGTCCTGAACACATGAACACGATTTATCAAATCCATAAATGTTGCAGGGTTATTAGTCAAACAAAAACATGACTAAGAACTCGTAGTGACCGTTTCGAGTCCAAAAGGCAGTCTTAAGTATGTACGCTCCCTGATTCTCAATTGATGGTAGCAAGATCTTAAATCAATCATAGAAAAAATAGTTGCACCCTGAAGCTAGTTGAATAGATCATCACTATGCTGCATCGGATACTTGTTCTTAATAGTTACCCTATTCAGTTGTCGATAATTAATAAACATACGCATAAAGTTGTCCTTCTTCTTCACAAATAAAATAGGATCACCCCATGGAGAAATCTAGGTCAAATAAAACCCTTTCTTAAAAGGTCTTAGAGAGCTCCTTAAGCTTTTTCAACTCAACTAGAGTTATACGATACGGTGGAACAGAAATGGGTCAGGTTCCCGACTTGACATTGATAGTGAAGTCAATATCAAGCTCAGATGGAAGACCAAGAAAATCAGTAGGAAATACATTAGAACACTCACAAACCACAGGTACTGCAGTGGTATCATGAACATAAGAAAGATAAGTCAAGCAGCCCTTCGCTACTAATTGCCTTTCCTAGATATAAGATATAATCCCTCCCAATACATTAATATCAACCTGAGAGATAGTGTCTAAGGTAATGGTCTTAGAAAATTAATCCAAGACTACATGGTAAGGGGATAAACAGTCTATGCCTAATATTGCATCGAAATCAATAATATCTAAGATAACCAGGCCTACCAAGTGTCATACTCCCAAAAAGTGACCACACAAGACCTATATACCTGATCCACTATTAAAGAATCACCCACGGGAGTGGCTACATGCATAGGCACATGCAAAGGCTCACAAACAAACCCAAATGAGTAGCAAAATAGGTAGACATATATAAATATGTAGAACCTAAATAAAATAACACAGATGCTAGCTGGTAACAAACTAAAATTGTAACTTTAATGGCGACATCTGAAGCCTTAGCCTCTAACCTACCTGAAATAGCATATAAATGTCTATGCCTGCACTCGGACTGAGTACTCACAAGTCTACCTGCTCTACCTGACTGAGCACCACCTCTAGCACCCTAGGGACCACCCCTTATACCCTGAGCACCACCCCTAGTTGGTGTTAATAGAACCTTGTGGGCCTAAATCTATTGACCTAATTGTCTGCCAAGCCAGAGTCTAGGGAACTCCTTAGAAATATGCCCTAGATTACTGCATTCATAAAAACCTCTAATGTTCCCACCCTGGTGAGAATACCTAGTAAAACTAGAATGCCTACTATGGCCCGAAGACACAAAATGAGAACCCCTCAATGTTTGACCACGAAGCCTTAACCACAGTGACCGCTACAAATTGTCTGACTCCCATCTGTAATCTGAAGTGCGGTTTGAACAAGATAACTAGGCTGAAAATGTTGTGATTGATAACCTTGACTAGGGAAACTCCGACCCCTCAATTGAGAACTATTTAATCTGCCCTGATGGTTAGACCTCTTAACCCTACTTTCATAGGCTTCACAATGTATCCCCTCAATGGTGCATGTATGGTCAACTACCTTTATAAATGTACACCCAAAAGATACCATATGCTCAGTAGTAAAAAAAAAGTTGGAACCTCAAACCTTTGAAAATTCTATGCACCCATTCATGCTCTTTCTGCATAATCATAGCGGTGCGTCTGGCCAACTTATGAAATCTCGACTCATACTCTGACACAAATATCAAACCCTACTAGAGATCTATAAACTCATCCTTTAATCACTCCCTTATGCTACAGGGCATATACTTCCCCAAGAAAGCCTCGAAGAACTGTGCCTAAGTCATCAAAAGAGATCCAGCTGGTATGCATTTATTATAAGCTTTCCACCACTATTTAGCCTACCAATCTATCTAAAATATAATGTAATTAACTCCATGCAACTCTACAAGCCGAAGGTTATGCAACCTCTCCTGATAGCTCACTAAGAACTCATAAGCATCCTCTCCCAGAGCACCTGAAAACCTGGGAGGACCAATTCTAACAAACCTATCAAACATCTTTTGCTCCTCAAAAGTCATCATTAGCCTGGCTGCCAGAGGCTGAGCAACAATGGCATAGGCACTACCTCAACACAAGAAGGTGTAGCTACAAGCTATACTCCTATGCCCTGAACACCCTATGCCACCCCCTGAGCTAAAGTTTGTTCCTCCATCTCTGGCTTGGGGACTACTAGAAGTATCGAGCAACATTCTTGTCTATGACATGCCCCCTAAAAAGCTCACTAGATGAGCCATGGCCTTTTGAAAGTCCAGTGTGCCTCAAATCCAGGTGGAGTCTTTCTGGTCTCTAACCCGCTGGCTACTATGGTGGTAGGTCCTTTATCACTACCTCTGGATCAACCTTAATCTTTGGTAACAGAACTCTGGCCTAGTCTCGAGCAGGTGCTGAAACTCGAGCTTGACCTCTACCTCTATGTCAACCTCTACCTTGGCCCCTAGATAGTGCCCTAGATGCATGTATAAGGGTCGTACTCTAGTCCATTATAGGCCTCATCCTAACCATCTGCAAACGAGTGAAACAAATGAATTCTTAGGAACCGATAGGAATAAGAATGCATGATAAGGAATCAAAAGATGGAATTTTCCTAAGAATTCTCTATAGCCTCATGAAGATAGAATACGAATGTCATCGTACCAATCTGCAAGACTCTACTAGAAATTTTTCTACTGTACCCGAATGATTGGTGAACCTAAACTCTGATACCAATATGTCACAATTTGAAATCAGGTCATGATGATACTTACTATAATCCTCTAGTAGGTAAGCCAACCTCAATAGCCATATATGGTAAAATAGTAGCTAATGACATGAAATAAAGGAACATATACAAAATCGGGCAACCTACACATTAATACAAGTAATAACAACCCATAAGATGCAGAATGAAGAACACAATATATATATATATATATATATATATATATATACTTGTTTCTCTTCATGTGCGTTGCATGTGTATATCGAGTCATGTAGTATATTTTTTATAAAATAAATATTAATTTTATTAAAAATAAAGTTGTGATCTCAATAAGTGTAAGTGTAAATTGTTTGCTTTATTTTGCCAAGCTTTGCATTTTAGGAAAGCTGAATCATCTCTTTTTCTCGTACAAAAATTCCAGTGGTTTAGTTATACCATAATAGCTATCGTATATACCATCAGTTGTAAAATCTTGTCATGTTTTATATTCATATGTGCGATCAGTTATGAACATCTTGCCAAATTTTGTATCCATTTGTCCGATCAGTTATTAATAACTTGCCAAGTTTTGTATCTTAAGAAAATTGAATCATAAATTTTTCTCTTAAAAGTGTTAGTCGAGTTATGGAGAATAGTTGAAACTGCAAAAATATTCATCTTTGGCACCAAACAAAACACTTTGCTAGCTTCAGGAAAACATTCATCTATATGAGAGCTATCAACTTTGATTCTTCATTGCTCATATGACATACCATATGGCAAATCTAATATCTGCACAAAATAGTTAGGATAAGATTTTCCAGGTTCCCCTTTTAATGGACTCAAAAGTGTGAAGGGAAATGAGTAAAAGTTTGGTGTATACATTTTACTGAAATGCAAGCCTCAAGTGAAGTATGAAATCCACTTGGCTCCAACTAAGAGCATCCTCATTTCCAATTTAAAGCATTTTCATGTCTCTATATCCAGCTTCAAGTGTCATAAAGGGGTCTACATTAACTTCATACTCAATTCCAATATATAAACATAAAGGTAAGGCTGCATACAATAGACCCTTGTGGTCTAGCCCTAATTTCCTGGATTTCACACATAACGAGAGCTTTAATGCACCGGGTTGCCCTTTCTTAAGCATAAGGGAATTTATCTTTGTAAGCCTCTATGTAGTTTTGACTAACAATTTGTTGAATAATAACTCATAGTTTTATATTACCAATCAAATCCATGATTAGGAGACACCTTTTTTTAACATAAGAACCCATAATGCACTATTCTTGGATCCCATACAAGATCAATCTTCCTATTTCCATCTAAAACATGAGAGCACTTTCTCTTTTTTCTTATTAGTGTATGTACTGCATTGACATAATCTTTGGCAACCAAAGTCCACAGCATCATATAATTAGAAAAGGGTGTGCAAAATAATGCCTCTGGAAAATCTATTAGGCATGATGCTTTAATTAAAAATAATGTTACTGAATCTTTGATAACAACTGAATAATCTTTCTAACTTGTTTTCATTTCATACTTAAGGTTTTGGATTGGTCACTAAATTTCTTTCACCATAGTAATGAATATAAATATACCCCAAAAAGTAAAAATTTTGGGCTAGACCACTTATCGACCTAAGGTTTCGGCTTCACCACTAAAATTATTTCACAACACTAATAAAGACTTTCTTATTTTGATACTAAAGAAATGAACTTTAAAAATAGATAATAAACTATGGATTGGATAAAAAAAGTTGGAACCACTTTAACTCCTAAAACCTAAGAACTTTAGAACTTCTATATGCATATCAACTTGATTTTTTTATCCCCCACCCCACCCTCTAATTTTTTTTAAAAAAATAAATTCTTACCCCTACCCAACCCTCCTCTCCCCTCACGCACCCCCAGACCTCCTACCCCGACCCCCCTAAAAAAATAATTTATTACCCCCACCCCACTTTTCCCCATGCAAAGTGGATGATCTATGGGCTTATATGCATACCCATATTTTACCCACTTTATCCATATTTGTATGAGCTTTTAAAATAGGTTGAAGCCCATATATACCCTTTTAAAATATGAGTGATTTAATTAATTAAATGTGGGTTAAATGGACTCCTTTCACTTCTACATACTGAAATTGCCACCCCTTTATAAACACACACACACACAACACACAAACCATCCCCATGACCCGGTGTCACTAGTACAAGAGCTACTAATATAAGAATGGTACTAATAAGCATAAATACACAGGTATATCTCCAAATATTCAAAGATAAAGATAGTAACCAAAATAGGGAAGATGGCTCAACTCAAATCGTTGAGAGCTCACATCGAATCTGATTTAAAATAGCCTGCAAATGAGTAGGAGGTCAGCAACGGAGACTCGTACTAGGAACTGCATCAGAAAAAGATGCAGAAATATAGTATGTGTATCAAAACACGTGGTATACAGTAGGCATCATAGGCCAAGTGAGCTCAGAAGAATAATATATAGTATAAAGTGTGAATAAAACCTAAATCTATACAGAGAATAGGGTAAAAGAGAACCAATAATCTAAAGCTCATTAGAAAGATACATACACCAGTTATATAATGTACACACAGTTTATGTAGGTGTGAAAATATAAAGGATGAATGTGATGCATTATGAAATGGAGGCAGTGGCTAATACCTACCATATACATCTCATCTAGAACATGTGTCTCATAAAGGCAGGACCCATGGGGGGATCGCAAAGTCAATATACAATGCGTTACTTTAACTGGGATTTTTATAAATAATAAGTAATAAATAAATGGTGTGAACTTTAAGAGGGACTAAAACTCAGTGTTCAGGAGCCCAAACTCTAACCAGGGCTAAATCACTTCTCTTATTCCATTTTTCCCTTTTAAAACAAAAAACCCTGCATTCTCGTTAATTCCAAACATGTATTATGAAAGTGTAAGTATGGATGTGTGTATTCAAAAATAAGTAAAGGCATAGCTCCCAATAGAAGTCTGAGAGAATAAATATGCTCAAAAACTAGGTAATCATCAACCCTTTATAACATCGAGCTTAAGCTAACAACCCCATTGATACTATCCTACACTTATAGGTCCCACAATCTCTCAACACAAAGGTAACCCAAAAAGGAATAAATATAGATGCACTTGAGGGATAATAATAACAATAGTAACAGTCGTTCAATCAGGAAACTTCTACCTTGGCCTACCCATAGGGTCCCTAAACTATACCTAAACAAACCAAGTAACCTAGGATAAGGCTCCACCAACTAAATAAGCAACCTAAAATAAGGCTCTACTGACAAAATAAGCAACATAACTAAGACTCCACTGACTAAATAGGCAACCTAAATTGTAACACCCTGAACTTCAGAACCAAGATCCAAACCATTCTTCAAATACGTATAGACCCAAACCCGATGATTTCTAATACACAAAGGTGTTAAGACAAATTTCTTAGTGTGGAGAAGACTTTGGATATGAATTAAGGTCATAAGTAACTTCTATCTCAAAGTTAAGTTGAAAGGTTCTTTACTGATTGCATTTTCATATAAGATTTTACGAGGATCAACTTCAAACAAGCATAACTCCTAGAATATGAAGAAATTTTTGGCCCAAGACCCACCAAATGAAAGTTCTTCGAATCTTATTTCCAACTCCACTAACCATTTGTTATTCCATTTCTATAGTATAAATTTATATCGATTTTACCAAAAGGTAGAAATCTGGAAACTTTATGCAGACCAATGTGTGATCGTAAACCACATTATGTGCTCCGCACACCCGACGCATACCAAGGGACACAGGAGAATTGTAAGGCAATTCTATTGGAAGCCTATGTAGCCATTTTTGCTGCCACATATCACTTTTTGTTGTCCGCATAAGGCCCCGATGAGATTTGTTTTTAGTATTTTTATTTAAGGGGTGTTTTGGTCATTTCCTTATTATAAACCGTCCCCTATCATACAAAAATGTTTCCTACTCTCTAATTTCCCTAATATTGATTAAAATATCCTCATTAATCCTCTCAAAGATTCCCAAAACTCTCAAGTTTCAAAAAGGAGGATCTAATTCTTGAAGTCAAGTTTTTCTTATTTATTTCGTTACAAAGGTATGTAGAACAACCCTCTTTCACTTCAATTGCAAAAATTATAATTTTATAACCTTTGTTAATGAATAATTTGTGAATATTAAATTCGGTTTTATCGTCTACTATATTGAAAAGATTTAAAGATCAAAACTTTCCGAAAGTTTTGCCCATGATGCACACTTTAAATCCTTATTTGAGTTCTAATTTGAGGTTACTTTTGATTTCTAAATCTCATAATTCTAAAATTGATTGGGTTGATAGATCATGGTCAGTATTCTCAAAAATTGATGAATTTCTTTTTAAATCCATAAGCCCTTTTTCATAACAAATTAAATTGACCCAAGTTTAAACGTTTTCAAGACTTTGAGTGGGTTGTGACTCCTAAAGATTTAATGACTGCCAAAAGTGGTTTGCATATTTTACTAGAATCATTATTATGCATGATTTTACATATAATGGGCATAACATGTTAATGAAATCCTTATGGAAATGTAAATGATGATACGGATGACTTACAAGTCTTGGTATGACGATACCAAGTGTGATGTATGCCCTTAATGGAAATGGAATATTTTTAAAAGATGTTTGATGCTATGAAAATACTAAAATATGGTATTAAATAGAATTATATGGTTAACCGAGAAGGTACGAGTTTAAAATCTCAAGACCTAAAACGTTTTACTAACACAGGAATGGTTTGTCCGTTACTTCGAATGACCTCACTGTATGCTTACTTCACACAGTAGTATACAAAAGATGAAATGTTATGTCTCAGTCCTTGTGGAAAACATGGATTGGGGGCTCTGCCGGTTGAGCGATGATTAGACCCACATAGGCCGTGGTGTAAATATTATCGGTGACACCATCTAGTTTAGAATTAAAGAAAAGAATGTTTATGATTTAACTTTGGAGTCACTATTTATATCTCTCTTTAATGTTTCAATTCACTTCTATGTTTTACTCTATATGTATCGTGCCCTTCCCTATTTTGCATACCATTACTCATCGTACTAACTATCCTCGGATGCTATATTATTTCATTATGTAGATATGGAGGCACGTTCTTGTGGTTCTGTGCAATGTTAGGATTTGTTCGAGACAACTTTAGCAAGTGGTGAGCCCTCCATTCTTTGGAAGGACTAATTGTTCCTATGTTTGACTATGTTTTAAAGTTTTTTTTACTTAGTCAGGGATATGTCCCAGCTTAGTCATTTATTTTTATGTTTAGAGGCTTCATAGATCTAAGTCGATGTAATTTATATGTTTTCAAAAAATTTCAAATATTTTGGAATTTTCCTTAACTATGCTTTAATGGGTCTGGCACTTTATAAAATGATTTCAATTGTTCTTTCACAAATATTTGACTGAGCACTCATGATGAATGTTAAGAGGTTCTCTCGGAACTTAAATGGGTCTGATTGCCTGTTACATATAGGGCCTGGTCTTACGTCTTGACATAAACTAAGGCTCCACTGACTAAATAAGCAACCTAAACTAAGACTCTACTGACCGAATAAGAAACCTAATCTAAGGTTCAAACAGAATTCTAATCTAAGGCCTCGAAACAAAGCCAGTAACTCAGGAAATCTCGAACAACTCAATAAAAAGAACAATTTCCCATTACCATAATAATTTTATATAATGTACAATCTACCCGAGTAAAGTCTAAAATTGGATAAGTCGTAACCTACCTTGAGCCTAAACATCTAAGTCACGAGCAGTCACAAGAAAAGGATAGGGAAGCCTTTCCTCCCCATAAGGCTTCAAAATACTTCCACACTATTAAAAATGCATTTTACACATTACTATGAGTAAAATAATACCAATATTACAAGTTTATATTTAGGGCCAAAAATTAGGTCAAAAATTGACCCTTGGGCCAAGTAACAAAATAAAAAATTAAACCTGCAATTATCCTCTTCCAAGGGTAGGAAACCCATGCACAGAAGTTGGGCAAAGATGGTATTGAGTTCAAACCTTAATTGGGTTAGAAAGCTTACTTTAATTTTAAAGAAAACCAAAGAATTTGTAACCCAAATTGAGAACTTAAGTTAGGGATGATCCAGGAAATCAAGAGAATGATGGTGAAGAAAAAAAACTTACCAGGTAGTGAAAATCCCCATTAGTTGATCAATACAAGCCTTAACCAATATCTTAATAATTAAAAATAGAGGAAAATGAGCTAACTGAAGGAGATGGGGGATTATATACTGCAACTTCTGCTTTTGTGGAAGTTTGGCTGCAAAAGTGGCATCAGTTATGTAATAGACCTTACGCAAAAGTGGAGGGCAATCCGTATAAGCGACTACGCAAAAGAAAAGAAGGTTCTACTTAAGTAGAAGGCATTGACATTAGCAACCTCTGCAAAATCGGCTCCTTTACTGCAAAGCGGCTCCGCTAGTGCGTGCCCTCCTCCGCAAGAGCAATTGCACTAGCATTTGGGCAATTTTTACCAAGGCCCAAATGAACCCTCTAGATTCATTTGGAGTCTCATAAACACAAACCATATATGCTACCTAACTAGAAAAGGCATTCCAGAATCAACAAAATCATTGAAATGATCAACGGAGGTTGTCTTCATCAAAACATTTTTTGCATTTCACTAAAAACCCTCCTAAGCATCCAAAATGACTCCAAAAACCTTAGGACCCAAACCAAAGGTTCCTCTAGCTTAAATCCACATTTCAAAGATAACAGTAGTGTAAGAATTTCCATTTGAGTCATACTTCTTAACTTCAAAATCTCCAAAACATGGAAAATTAATTTAACCCCCAACCAAACTCTGCAAGAACCAAACGATTGGTCCCAACAAGTCATAGATACCCAGTAATGACTACGGGAAAGATCAAAATAGGAAAAATATGCAAAAATTAAGAAAATAACATGGAGGGTCATTACAAAATTAATGGGTATACTTTTTAAAAATGAATTTGGTTTGTTAGATGTGCTCTAAATAAGTCTATTGAAGAATTATTTGATCATAAAATAATTTACTTTTTGGTAATTTTTATATCATACATCTATTGATGAAGCATCAACAATGATATAGTTATATAGATATATAATGAGAAAGAGAGAGAAAGGAAAAAGAAAAAGGAAAAGAAAAAAATGGAAAATGAAAATAAAATGAAAAATAGGCAAATCACTCTCTTTGAGAGAGTGAAATGCACTATGTGTACCAACTTAACACATAAGGCAGAATTTATTTCACTTTAAAATATTTCAGGGGGTAATAGGACCTCCATAATGTATAGGTGTGCAGTTGAAAATCGACTAATTGGTTGGGGAATTTGGTTATCAAAATTGTAAATAGGATGACACACTTTATAAAATAAAGTGTTGAGTTCATACAAGGGATTGATAGGTTTGGCTTGGTTATTTGCAAATTGAAAGAAGATTTGAGTGCAAAGGTTGATATGTTTAATGCCTAACAATATAGTGATGAGTTGTCTAAGGATCAAAAGGTACTTATAAGCACAATTGAGGAACTAAAATTGGAGGGCAATGACTCGACCATACTTTTATTGATGTTATAACTTTTGAGAGAAGTACATTAAAGTTATGTGAGGAAGAAGATAGTATTATTTTTGAAGAATCTAGTATGTGTGATATGAGGATGTTAATATTAATATAATTCATGAGTTAGGATACATTGTGACTCATTCTAATCAAAATCCATAATGTATTTAGATAGTGAGCTAGTAATTGAGCCATCTGAGCCTATGGAAGAGTCTACGTATGAGGATTAATCTATCAACATTATTGAATTTGTTGTTCCTAAATTGGAGAATTATATTCCTCACTTAAGGGACAAAAACTAGAAGATGCAAATCTATTGGTTGATTCTTTTAGATTTATACCACTGCCCCTTAAGCATAACAAAAATTTAAAACATAAGTTAGGGGTGTAATTCATATTGTCAAAGTAGAAGAAAAATGGTGAACTTGAGGGTATCCTACCACGATGTTAAATTAGACGTTTATTGGAAGAAAATACAATTTGTAATAGTGTAGGTTATTTTTCTATTTATATAGTTAACATTTTTTGTTTGTTGTGCAGATCAGGAGAAGCTTGAGTACTCAAATCTATAGCTATGGAGTATGTCATTTGAGCTTATGTGTGGTCTCATGCGACCCTTGAAGAAAAATATGAAAAGACATACTGCTAGCTAGGCCATAGATTGCCTCAGAGAGTATTTCTATAAATTTCCTTGAGGACAAAGCATGGTTTTAAGTGTGGGTGGAAAATATTTTGATATTTGTAAGGGCAAGGATGAGTAAGCCATAGGATTTTTTTTCATTTTAATAAAAATATAAAATAGAGTTTTTGTTATTTCTTTTTATTTTAGTTTCTTAAGTAGATTTCATCCTTTCCTTGATTTTTCTTATGGCCCCGGTTCCTTTTCGAGATGAGACCTTTGAATCGGGTAAAGTTTTAATTTTTAGAGTAACTTATTTTAAAAAATATTTTTGATTGAAAAATAAAAGACCATTTTGACTTATTTGATACTAACATATTAAGGCTTGAGCTTGAGTAGTATTTTCCTGTGAGTGCTTGAGCGTTAATAAAATAACAAACTTTCTAACACCTAGGCCTATGAATGTGACTCTGTATATAACTTATTCTTTTTTTATAGTTCATAATGACTCTATCTGTCATAGAAGTAGAATTGACCCATAGTTATTGAGACCTATGCCATGTGAGTTCAGGCTTATTTGCATATTTCATATTTTGCATCTTAGTCTAGAACTTATCCTTCATGTTATTGAAATAAAATAAAAAGTGTCATTCTATTTAGAAGATGATAATAGGATTTCTTTTGTTGAATCCCTAGTTTTTACACCATGATTCCTTGAGTAATGTAGGATAGATTGTGATGAAATTAATAGATCTAAATAAAAGGGATAGTCAAGTGTAAATGGTGCCACTGATAGTTGAAAAGTGATGAAAAGAACCTCTTTGAAATACTATGACACACACAAAAAAAAATTCTTGAAAGAATGATTATTGAAGTGTTCTTATTATGATAAGAATGAATTGTGAAGATATTAATGAAAAGACCTTAAAATAAAGAGAAGAAAATAATGGGTGATGAAGTCAAAAAAATACAAATGCTTAGGAAAGTGTAAGGCACTATTTTATAGTGTTCCTACCAATCTCCTAGACAACATTACAACATGTTAAATTCTTATTTGACTGTATTCGAGTATGCTTAATTAGTGGATATGCACATAATGGGAAAGCCTATGGTTCGTTAGGTATACATGCGAATTCGTTTGTGAGTGCGAGAGTCGTGCTTTGATGCTAAATTTTTAATCTATATTTGATTGTTTAACTTGAGTGTATGGACCATTTCTTCTTGTGAAGACACTTGTTTCATGGTAGACAGTTGATATTATTAGCTTTTTTGACAGAGTAGGTGAGCAATCTTAAATTTAATGAGTTAAGAGTCTATTTTTTAGGTTAGAAGATTAGAGGTTTGTTGTTTGTTTGTATATCTTGCATAATGATCAAGAAGTGCACTTAATGTTGTGAGTTATTGCATGACCTAATTATTTGTATCAGCCAAAGTGGTGGTATTCCTAGCTTGATTTATTTAGATAAGCTTTAATACTTGCTAGAAAATGAGCAAGAGTCTACGTGTTGGGTGTTGTACTAACCAATATGGTGATATTCCTAGTTTAAATATTGATTATATTATTTTTTCCGTAATATTATATTTTTAACGTGTAGGAATAAAGAGGTGTGAAAATAAGAGATTTGAAGCAAAAACAAATTAAAACAGGAGAACAAAAGAAAGAAAAAAAGGAATAGACAATTGGGGGACATAATCATGACAAATAGAGAATGGCAATAATAAAGTTAGCAGCAATGAGAAAGAAGCGACCAAATTATTCATTGGCCAAAACGCCTATTGTGTCGCTGGGAGCGATGCCCACAATGTCATGGTAGGTCGAATTCAGTCTGATTGTTTGCACTTCATATTGGAATTGGTTATTTTATCTAGAACTTTTTCCTACACCTACAAATAGTCCATAAACATGTTTTTAACAAAAATTTTCTCCTAGGAAGAGCTAGGAGCCGTTATTTTATTTTTACCATTTCTTCTTCATTTATTCATTTTTCTATTTTTCTTTAGGATGATTTGTTGTAAGTCCTCCATGTGTATAAAGGAGCTAAACTTCTCGTTCTAGGATTATGGTAGTTTCATGATTGTCAGTGTATGAACTTTAATTGAATTGATAAGATAGTTATCCTCATGCTACGGCTCATGTGTTACCAACTTATTTTTGAGCTTAATTATTTATTTGCTTGATCACTATTCAAATAATATTTATGGCGCGTAAATTGGACTTAAAAGAAGCATTTTCATGATTAATAAGAAAAAGTAGGCTTGGTTATAAACCTTATAGACAAAGGGGAATGATTCACTTATATAGATAGGAATATACTCGTTAGGGAATGATTCACTTATATAGATAGGAATATACTCGTTAGCCTTGCTCAATTAATACAGACGTTATCCTTGCTCAATTAATACAGATGACATATCACATGCACTTCACAATCGACCAACGACTATAAGAACTGTCACGCTCTGACTCTACACCCTGGACGTGGCACTTGATGCCATTATTGGCCCGATCGTACCCTTAGCCTGGAATACATCTATAACTGACATGGAAAGATAAGCTGAAGCTCTGAATAACATGAAGTAAGAATAACACTTTTAAAATCAAGTAATAAAATGCTTTTATAAATTGAGACATAGAGTGAACTGAAAACTAAATACAAATGAACTAATGGATTAACTAATTATCTATAAAGCCTCTATTGATATAACTGAATATTGTTTTATAGGGGTAAGGTCACCGGTCTACCTTTATATAAACATACAACACTGTTGAACTAGACTACTAACTAAGCCATTTGGAAATAAAGAGGGCTCACCAAAGGTTGAGGAGGTAGAGTCTACTGAAATGTTCAATCATGATCCTAAGTACTTGAAACTGCATCATTTTAGCACTAAATGGTGTCAATGCATAAAATGTATGGTATGTAATACAACAGAAGTGGAACAACGTACAATCTAATAAACTGAATAATGCTGAATAAATAGACATGAGTGTGATATATTCATAGATCATGATATAATTAAATACTGATATATAAGTCATTTTGATTAACTAAATCAATAATGGAACTGAAAGGTTAGAGCAATAAAATAATTGGATGTCTAAAATTATAAGGAACTGAAAGTACAATACTTTTAAAAAAAACTTTTCTTAAAACTGAATACTAAGTAGCTAGTAAATTGTATAACTGAATAAATTATATGTAATGCATCATAAAACTTTGTATAAACTAGCAGCCTCTTCCAGATTTCATATTATCTAAAAAATAACTGAGTTTTCTATTTGGGGAGTTTCTCATAACAAACATTCACCATGTAAGCTTATGATGTACAACTTTGTACCTAAGCTGGGTGAGCTTTCCTATACCTTACAAGGGTACAGAATCTATCTAAACTATGGATCCATTATGAGCCTCAGGCTAAAAGAGGAGTTGTCCATACTTTTGAAATGATCCTATCCTATGGTGGTAACATTACTTTTGGGGCATGTATTTTCAAACCCATACTCTCTCGGTGGTAACTAATCTTACCAAAACATACAATTTTCTCATATTATTAGTTTTAAACATAAGCTAAAAATCATACTTGGAGCATCGGCTTAAAATCATAACATTAAATTATAATATTGGTGAGTCTTGTGTAACAACCCTCACTGTGATTTTTAGCTTTTTTTCTATGTTTTGACCATTTTTCCTTCCCCGTGGTTGCTTTATGTCATTCATGAGTTTTGGGGATGGTTGACATGGTCCCTAAAGCGTTCAAGAGTGATTTATATAAGTTTGAGGTTTTGACTGGCCTTTAAAGTAATATATTTGACTTTGTTCAACATTTTATGATCCAAGCATTGGATGGTGATTTTATCAGTTTTATTAGATTCGAAATGTCATTTTGGGTTAGTAGTGTGGTTAGTTCGGGTTTTGAGATTATATTTTGAGGTTTGCGCATTTAGATGAGAAACTAGTTATTTTAGCCTAAAGGAGAGGTAACTTGTTGAAAATGACCTCTTTTGGTATATCTGATGGTTCCATTGAGTTAGAAGTGTCGAAATTTTCCTAGTAGAACCATCGAGTTATTTGTGTGGGGTACCAAACAAATCTCACAAATCTCTAGGGTACGTTTGAAATATTTTTGCCTTAGATTGATTGATGGTGCCCAACTTCTGGTGCACTAGACATTCCTTCATTGCAATCATGTGGAATTGGGTAGCAATAGCAAAGGATTAAGTTTTGAGGCATCACGATCGTGATGTGGGCCACCACGATTGTGAGTTTGGGTTGGGTTGTTTTTCCTAATCGTGAGACCTATCTCCCACGACTGTAATGAACAATTTTAATGCTAGTCAATGATGACGCTTGCGATCGCATAGTGAGAATGGCGATCATGAGGTACTATTCACAAAATAGTATAAAAATTCTATTTTTGCGATTCCAACTCCATTTTCACTATTTTTGTACCTTGTGACTTCGGAATAGGCAATTTTATAGAGGATTTTCTTCAAAACTTGTTTGGGTAAGCTTCTAAATCTTATTTCTATCATTACCCATTGATTTTATCTCAAAAACAAATTCAAAACTTGGATTTAAAATGGAATTTTGGGTTTTATCTGGTAAAGTGAGAAAATAGATTTTCAATGATTTCAAGCTCGATTTCAACCTTTTTTTTTGATGGATTTTCAAATGTAGAACCCTTATAGTATGGGTAACATGATTCTTTAATAAAATTTCTAGTTTTACCCTTTTTGTTTCAGGGTCGATTTTCAAATTGTTTTTGGACCCAAAATAAAGGTATGCTAATATGGATATCATTAGACTTCTTTTGATGTGTAGGCTATATTTTTGATTGATTGGGTTTATTTTGAGGCTGGAAAGAAAGGAAAGGCTTCTTGTTGAGGGGTGCAGGTTAACGTTTTGTCTTTCTAGGTAGGTTATGACTTAAACTTCTTCAAATAGGGCTAGGTAGTTAACCATTCATGCAAAGTATGCTATTGGTTGGGCATTTTATCTTGAGATTCATCTTTTCAGATCATTAGTTTATTGTGTTGCCCAGGTGGGGGCTTATATGAATATTTGAATTGATTGAGAGATTATTATATTTAAGATGCCCATGCATGGGATGATATTGGTCTTGTTTGAGCATTATTTGTCCTTTATTATTATTTTAATTCCCGAATGGGGGATTAGATTGATATTATTAATGTCTTATATGACTCTCTACTACTATGTTTTTGCGCGATGGCCTGTATTATGATCTATTGAGATTTGAGGAGATGGGATCATTTATAACACTATTGATTTGATTCATTATATGATGTTGAATTGATTATGCACATTCATCCTCATTCATTCATACATATTCATGGAACTAGTACCACTGAGAAACACCATTTTTGAAAGAAATGAGACACTTTATAAAATGCCTTAACCGAGAGATGTACCGATAAGGTTGATTGATGAGATTATAAAAGTATATGGGTTGCGAATCCCCCATGGGTTCTGTACTGGTAGCTTGTGCTTGGAAGGTGTATAAAAGGTGACATTGATACATTGCATCCTTATCATATCATTTCATTGCATCATTTGCATTTCTCTTATGTGTTTGATATAGTATAATTTAGTCTTCCTTTTATGTATATCTGTTGTGTAGTTACTCTTATACTATTATTGTAGTTGTATTATCTATATTGTTAAGAGTTGTACGGCTTGAGTCGTTGTTGTGAACTTTTCTCTATGTAGGTGGAATTGTTGACCATAGTTTCCTTTATATGTTTAGTTTTATACTTTGCTTGGTCGGCCTTTGACGTCTACTGAGTACAAGTGGACCATACTCACTTCTACTTTCTGTACCCTTTTGGTATAGATCCCAGTTTGAGTGCGACCTACAAAGCCTGAGTTCATGCTGATTTGAGATTATTCAGAATACTGGTGAGCTCTTCGTTTGGAGAATGTTTCATACTTCCCCTTTATCATTATCTTGTCTTTATTTTATATTAAGAGACAAAGTTTTATATATTTTCATACATAATGTCAGTTTTTAGAGTGCTCTTTACTCATGACACTAGATTTTGGGATTTGAGTTGTATCTATTTTAGATTCTGGAGTTGTTTTATATTTTAGCCTGACTTTATCCTAAAGTCTCGTATTTGATTATTATTTATCTTCTTTTCATCTTTTCATATCTCTTATAAATTTAGGCTTCATACCAAGGTTGGGTCGGGGTAGGTAACATCATGACCTTAAATTCTAGGTCATGACAAATTGGTACCAGAGCACTAGGTTCACCGATGTCATGAATAAAAAAGAAAGATGTCTAATAGAGTCCCACAAATCAATATGTTGACGATTGTATCTATCTTCGAGAAGCTATGGGACATTTTTGAGAAAATGTTCTCTAATTTGATTCCTTATTGTGCAGGTTGTTCATGCTCAGTATTCTAAACTTGTATTCTACTCTTTTTGCATAGATGGTGAGAACTCAATCAGGAGCTATTAAGAATGCCAAGCCAACACCTATTGTAGGAGTCCCAATCAAGGAGGGGCAGCAAGGGACGCGACCGAGATCGAGGTAGAGGTCGGGCATGAGGAGTGGCTCCAGCTAGAGGGTGAGCTATAACAGCCTCTCCCAAGTGTGAGATGGATCATAATGAGGTGTCTTATTAGCCAGAGGATATGGGACCAGCCTAGGCCTCTCAGGGTTTTGTTGGAACCTAAGTGTTACAAGATATTCTGATTCAGATTTTAGGCCATTTGAATGACACCCCTCAGGCAGATATTCTATTGGGTACACTAGATAGTTCTCAGATGAGAGAGGGTGTTCAGCCACCAAGGTAAGTTCCTACTTATTGGTTTCATACTTCTGAGTCACAACCAACTGCTGTTATGGCCCCATGTGTTGAGGTATTTCCTACTAGACTTGTTGTTTCGGTTGTAGCAGAAGAGGTTTGAGAGAATTATGAGATTATCCACTCCCAAGTTTAGTGGTGCTATTGGTGAGGATGCTTATAAGTTCTGGGTTGATTGTCAGGAGAGTTTGTATAACCTCAGTTCACTTGAGTCCCATGGTGTTGATTACACTATTTCCTAGTTGAATGATGTGGCTAAGCAATGGTGGAGATCTTTTGTCAGTCGTAGACCAGTGGGTTCCCCTCCTTTGACTTGGACCCAATTTTTTGAGATTTTTCTTGAGAGGTTTGTGCCCTATAGCTTGAGTGACAAACTGAGGGATGAGTTTGATTATTTGAAGCACGGATCCATGACTATTTCTAAGTATGAGGCTTGTTTTCATTTGTCTAGGTATGCCACCACTAGGATTCACATAGAGTCTGAGAGGATTAGAAAGTTTGTTAAGGGTTTGATAAGTTATTATCAGTTATCAATGGCTCAAATAGTGCTTTTAGGTGGTTCCTTTTAGAGTATTGTGGATCCTACCAAGATGATCGAAACTATTTGCCAGCGTACTCAGAGTGGTGGTGGTAAGAGGATGCGCTGATAGGGCAGTTTTAGTGGTCATTATCCCGAGGTAGGGATTTCTCAGGTAGAGGTTCTCAAGGTTACTATAGTAGACTGATTTAGGAAACTATGTAGAGTTCAGATAGTAGATTTACGTGTTTTGAGGATTTGAGTTGTCAGAGCTCAAGTCATATTAGCTGAGGGTTTCATTTAGGTTCATTAGGTTATGTAGGGTGTTCTGGTTTTTTGGGGCCGTCATAACTTGATTCATTTAGTAGGGGATGTTTTGTGTGTGATGAGCTTGGACACTTAGCGAGGGATTGTTCCTAGTATGAGATGGGTCCTCCCTAGCAAGGTTCTTAGCTTCAGCTTTGTCCAACGCTAGTGTTAGCAATTAGAGGGGGTACACAGGGCAGTAGAGGTGGATCTAAAGGCACCAGAGGTGGAACTCAGGGAGCTCGTGGTAATGGATAAGGAGTTGATTATTCTAGTAGCGGACATGGTCAGTGCTATGCTTTTTCTGGGAGACCTATGGCAGAGGCCTCTGATGCTGTGATTAAGGGTATCATCATAGTTTTCCATTGTCCTGCTTCAGTACTATTTGACTATGGTTCTAAATTTCTTATGTTTCTGCATATTTTCCTATGTGTGAGTCTCGTGCAGTACTCATTTGTGTTTCTACCCTGGTACTCAATTCGTTAGTAGTGAATCGGGTATACCGATCATGTGTGGTGACCTTTTCTAGACATAAGAATCCGACGAACTTGAAAATAGTTTTTTTTAGGAGGTTATAAAGGTATTTCATCGATTAGCCATTCTTTTCATTTCCTCTTTTGTCCCTGCCCTTGCATGTTATCCATAGTTAAGACCTTTTGAGCCTTTACCTAATTCATTCATAGACTCATATGTAGCCTAATCCATTTTATTGTTAAATCATGAATGTTTGATTTAAAGAGCTCCCAAAAGAAACTTTATCTAGTGTTGAGCACCTGAAGGTTAATTGGTGCTTTGAGCTAAAAAAATCCGTTGTAGTATTACTGTGAAATGGTTATAAAAAATATATTAAAAGAGAACGTTTTCTAGTATTATAATTGTATGTTTCTTAATGAAAAAGTTTCAAGACCCGATTTCTCAGGTCATGTTGGCACCTACTTCAACCCACCAATAGGTAAGCCAAGCCATAGCCCGGAAGGCCAAGTAATGGGCTAATGGGCGGAAGATATAGGGAAACAAGAATGAACCCAAAAATAATAATAATAATATAAGTGGAAGCAAAGGAGATATACATACATAACATACTGTACAAGAGAGGGAAGAGGATAAAATATACAAAATGAATCCTTCCTAAGACTTGGTAAGGCCGGTACAAGAGCCACTATAACCAAAAAGAAGAGTACTAGATAGTATACAAAATATACATATATATACAGTAATCTCAGAAATACAAAGGACTATCACTGAAGCAGAAGGAGGAGGATCAACTCCAAACTCTAAAAAGCTTACCCGTTTTCGGATCAGTAGTAAGGCTCGAGGATAACGTCAGCGGTGGTGGCTTGTACTCGGATCTGCATCAGGGAAAAGATGAAGAAGTCCAGTATGAGTACAAAAGCAATAGGTACTTAGTAGGCATCATCGGCGGACTGAGCTCAAATATAGTAAAAGCAAAAATAAAGCACCAAAATGTAAGCTAAAGTCAACAATACAAGGAAGAAATGTAAATAATAAGATATGCTAGAAAAATGTGATAAAGGAAGTAAGTAACTCGAGAATGAAAGTAAAGCCCTAACTGCAGCCTACTTGGACCCCCATAAGCTCAGAAGGCACACACAAGAAGACAATTATCCCTACAAAGCCCCCATAAGCCAGGTGGGTGCAAATAAGAGGAAATCTAAGGTAAAAATCATAAATATATGAAATAAGCTTATACAAAACAAGATGAACTATATGCATTGTATACTCCCCTCTCAGTAATAACCTCTAACCATACTAGTCTCAAACAACTTTCCATTCCCAGATTCATAATGAATATATATGCCGGACTTGAACCAGAACTAGTGAATAATAACAAGAGGCTCGACGTCGGGCTCGAATCAGAAATAGAGGATAATAACAAGGGGCCAAATGATCCATATACAACCATTAGAACTCCAAGCAATACCCATAAATTAATGCCAAAACACCCAAACCGTAGTCAAAAACAGATGTCGAACTCGAAACAAAACTCATAAGGAGCAAACCGTAACCATAAAAGATGATTTCACAAGGAGCAAGACATGACCATGAACTGATGACAGACTCATACAATAACTCATATTAATAGCAATAGAGCATATGACAGAATTGAACTGGAAATAATATATATATATATATATATATATAAACATGAAATGTCTTGCGAAAATCCAAGGGTTTCAAATCTATCTCTAATTTATTTATCCGGTAACTTCAATCTCGGACGGTTAAACCTAATAATGCTAGATAGTTCCCTATTACTAGGTAAAGGAGGTGAGGTCAAGAGTCAGTTACTATCCTACCTAGGGAAAAAGGAACTAAACAAGCGAGCAATCACGTCTACATCACCCCTAACCCAAGGTAACCCAACCCAAGGCAGAACCTACCCGAGTATAGTCTAGGGCTTCCTAATTGCATCGCGAGGTACTATATGTGCTAATTCTAGCCCTAAAGTTTGATAATACACTGTCCTAAAAGAGAACAGGCCCAAATTCTACCAAAAAGAGGCCCTGATTAGCTCAATAAGGCGTAAAATATTAAAACAATAACCAAGCCATAACTACCCACCAAAAGCTATCATAATACTACACTAATACCATAAGTAAGCACAATCTAGAAGAAAGGAAGCCTAGCCTACCTAGATGCCATCGAAAGCTCACCAAATCCTCCATACCGGAGCTTTCCCTTTCGAAAAGTCTCTGAGCGCTACCACGCTATCAAAATAACGATATGTACATCAAGATGTGAATAACAATACCCATATTGCGTATATACAATCTGGGTCAAAATTTAGACTAAAATCACAGGTAGGGCCCGCTTGCAGAATCACAAAATTGAAACCATCATAACGTCCCTCTCAGCTCGAGGATCATTTGCCCTATAATTTAGGTGAAATCAAAGCTTAAAACAACCCTGACAAAATTCAAACTATATGATCTAAAACCAAGAATTAATCAAGAAATTAAGTAGAAACTTATGAGAATACAATGATATAGTGCCCACAAACACATCACCAAGCTAATCCCAGCTCAGCTATATGATTCTCCCACTATTTACAAGCTCAAGTAGTCTACAATGGTGTTTGGTACTTAGAAAATATGAAGGAAAAATGAAGGAGAAAGTATATATACTGCTAGGGGTTCCTTCTTCGCGAACACAGGACCCCTGCCGAGAATGTAGGTGCCGGCCCAGACAGACCTTTGTGAATATGGTCGGCTCACTGCGATCATGAAAAAAAAGACTGGATCGGCCTTGCTGGCTTCCTCTTCACTAATGCAAAGGCTGACCCGCGAATGTGGAGGTAAAAAATATTGACCCTCGCGAACACGAAGGCCTTTTTTGGCCTGCACCACATGCTGATACACCAACATCTTTGGCATGTTACAAATATTTTGACCGGGACCTCAGGATTCATTTGAAATATCGTGAATGCAAATGAACTATGCTACCCTACCAAATTCAGTATCCAGACTCAACATCTCTATCAAAATTTCCATCTGAGGTTGTTTTGATAAAAAGTGGGTCCCATACCCAAGGGGCCATTTGATCCAAAATCCACCAGTAGTTCAAAATGAGTTCGGAAGCCTCGGGATCCCCTAGCCTAAAATTGACATTCCAGAGTTAATGAGACTGTCAAAAATGACATCTGAGGACTTTACTTGAGGTTTTGGCTTGAGACCCATTTCTTAACTTTAAATGTTCCAAATAGAAAAATGGCTTTCAAAACCAAATGAACTACTCGGTAACTGAACTGTCAGTCCCAGTAAGTCATAAATGACTTGGGGCAGATGTAAGAAAGCTCTAAATGTAGAAAAAACACAAAAACATAAAAAATGACCTTGAGGCTCATTACAACATCCACTACTAAAAGGACTTTCATCCACAAAAGTATGGGATTAAGAAGTACCTGAAGGCTCAAACAGTTAGGGATACTGGGTCCGCATCTCATGCTAGATTTCCCAGGTAGCCTTCTCAACGAGATGATGTCTCCACTAAACCTTAACCACATAAATGTCTCTGGAGCACAATCACCTAACATCTCTTGCTAAAATAGTTACAGGATCCTCTATAAAGGTCAACCTCTTATCCAACTAAATCGAGTCCCATCGAAGCACGTGAGACTTATCTGGGATATAACGCCGCAGTATAGATACATAAAAAACTGGATGGATGGCTGAAAAGGGCTGGAGGCAAAGCTAACTTATATGCTACCTCACCAACTATATGTAGGATCTCAAATGGTCCAATATACCTGGGGCTGACCTTGTCCCTCCTCCTGAACCTCATCACGCCTTTCATGGGCCACACTCGCAGATGGACCCGATCAACAACTCGACACTTCAATTCATGAAGTCTATGGTCATCATAACTCTTTCACCTTCTCTAAGATGCCTGTACCCCGAACTCAGTCAAAAGACTCACAAAACAAATCTATACCACATGGCCTAACCTCAAAAGTCTTGAACCAACTAATCGGAGATCGACATCGTCTACCATACAATGCCTCAAATGGTAGCTATTATTATAAGCAAACTTTGCTAAAGCTAAAAGCTAGTCCCACTGATCTCCAAAGTCCAAAACACAAGCACAGAGCATATCCTCCAAAACCAAAATAGTCCGATCTGACTGCCCATCAGTCTTGGGGTGAAAAGAGGAGCTAAGGTCAACTTGGTTGCCCAACTCCTCCTGAAATGTCCTCTAAAAGTTCGTAGTGAACTGGATGACTCAATAAAATATAATAGACATAGGCACACCATGGAGGCGAACCACTTCTCAAACATAGATACAGGACAACTTCTCAGCACTAAAGAAAGTTTGAATATGGATGAAATAGGCAGACTTGGTAAATCGATCTTTGATGACCCAAATGCTCTCAAAACCACCTACAAAATCTATAGTGACCCACTCCCATTTCCACTCAGGAATGGGTAGCCTCTGAAATAATCCACTAGGTCTCAAATGCTCGGCTTTCACCTGCTGACAACATAGATATCAAGCCATAAAATCTGCTATATCTCTCTGCATACTGCTCCACCAGTAATGCTACCTCAAATCCTTATACATCTTAGCTGTCCAGGGTGAATAGAATATCTGGAGTAATGAGCCTCTGGAAGTATCAACTGAATTAGGTCTCTGACCCTTAAAACACAAATACGACTGTCAAATCTCAGAATACCCTAAAAATCCAAGGCACCCCTACTGGACTCACCTCTCAACACCTGATCCCAAATGCCACAAAGTCTACTATCCTTAAATCGAAGATGCTGAATCTGCTCCAACAAGGAAGGTATAGCCTCGAAATTAGCAAGAATCCTCTTGGGGTCAGAAATATCAAGTCGAACCATCATGTTGGCTAAGGACTGGATATCCAAAGCCAACGGCCGCTCCAAAACTAGAATGAAGGCCAAGCTTCCTATACTCACTGCCTTCCGGCTCAAGGCATCTGCTACCACATTCGTCTTACCCAGATGGTATAGAATAGAGATATTTTAGTCTTTCAGCAACTCGATTCATCTGCTGGTCAAAGAAATTATTGATACAAGGAATAGGATACCTATTCTTCACTGTCAACTTATTCAACTGCATGTAGTCGATACAGATACTTATAGAACTATCCTTATTCTTCACAAATAAAATTGGAGCACCCCAAGGTGATACACTTAGTCTAATGAAACCCCTACCCAGAAGATCCTGAAGCTCAATATTTAGCTCCTTTAGTATGGCAGGAGCCATACGGTAAGGAGCCATAGAAATGGGTCAGGTGTCAGGCTTAAGGTCAATAGTAAACTCTATATCATACTTAGAAGGAAGGCAAAATAGGTCGGTAGGGAAAATATCAGGAAAGTGATGAACAATAGGAGAAGAGTCAAGCAAAAGATTCTCAACAATCACATCCCAAACATAAGTAATAACTCACAACCCCTCGATACCAATCTCATAGAATAAATGTAAGAAATAATCCCCATTGGTGCATGGCTAAAAGAACCCTGCCATACAACCGGGGGAATGTCAGGCATAGCCAAGGTAACAATCTTGGCAAATCAATCCAAGACTGCATGATAGGGGGATAACAAATCCATGTATAGAATCACATGAAATTCCACCATATCTAACATAATGAGATCATCTTGTGTGTCATAATCTTGAATAGTTACTAAACGCGATCTATATACCCAATCCACTATAAAAAAAATCACCCGCGGGAGAAGCTACATGTAATGACACAAATTAAGGCTCCCAAGACAACCCCAAGTATGGTGCATAATAAACAAAAATATACAAAAATATGAAGCCTAAATCAAATATAGCAGAAGCTGGCTGATGGCATACTGAAATTATACCAGTGATCACAGCATCCAAAGCCTCAACCTCTGGCCTAGCAGGACTAACATATAAATAACCCTATCTGCCATCAGAATGGGTGCCTGTCCAACCACCAATCCAACCTGGTGGAGGACTACCTCTGGAACCCTAGGGACCATCCCTACGACCCTATGCACCACCCCTAGCTGGAGGCGGCACTGATCTAATCGACTGAATAGTCTGCGCTGAAGGCTCAATCATCCCACGGCGGGAACACTCTCTGGTGAAGTGGCTAATAATACTACACTCATAACAAGCCCCAGGCACTCTACCCTACCATAACTAGGCTGACCCCCATTTGAAATATGAAGCACTGTCTGAACAAGCCTACTCGGACGACTCTGGTGCTGATAAGACTGATGCTAGGGGTACCTACCCTGAAATCCTCGGCCTCTGAACTGTGAGCCACTATGGCTCCCACTATAACTGCCCTAATAATGGGGCCTTTTATCGGTGCCCCTTGTGCCTTGAGATCCATCTCCTTTTAGTGTAGGCGCGATCAACAATATTAGCAAAAGACTTCCCTAAAGTCACCAAACTCTAAGTAGCCCTGCGGACAAGTAGTCTTAACCATCTAACAAAACACCAAATCCTCTCATATTCTGTAGGCAGAATAATAGGGGCATATCTGGCTAGCTAGTAAAACCTTACCTCATACTCAACCACAGTTATAAAACCCTGCCTCAATTGAAAAACTTATCCCTAAGGCACTTGCGCATGGTGTGAGACATGTACTTCTCCAAGAAAGCCTTGGAGAACTGAGTCCAAGTCATAAGGGGAGATCCAGCTGGCCTGTAATCAAGATAACCTCTCCACCACTGTCTTGCTGCTCTGTCTAGCTGATAAGTAGTATAATCCACTCTACACGACTCAACCAATCCTAAATTACGTAGCGTCTCCTCATAACTAGTAAGGAACTCATAAACATCCTCTCTTGAGACCCCAACAAACCTAATTGAAATCAATATTAGAAATCAGCTCAGCATCTTCCACTCCTCCGCAATCATAATTGGCTGGGCTACTATTAGCTATGAAACTAGCGGTACTGGCGGAACCTATGCTCTGGGAGCCGCAGCTGTAGGCTGCATCCCTATACCAAGTCCACCTTGAGCTGCCCCTGGAGTAGATGTTTGCGCCTATCCATTAGCGGACTATCAACTAACCCCAAAAGTTGAACCAGTGTATCACAGAGAGCTAAAGACGATATAAACCCTAATGGGGCATAGGCTGTCCCCTGGCCCACCTACTACTGTGGCAGCATAATCTCCGATGCTATTTCTGGCTTAGGAGCAATAATAGGATCTGGTGATGGATCCCTAGCCTAATCTTGAGGTTACGCGGTAGCTCTAGAATGCTCTCGATCTCAGTGTCGACTTCTGCATCTAACTGGAGCTTTAGTAGTAGGTTCGGGGTCCTAATCCCCGATGGTCATATCCCACATCCTAACCATCTGTGAAAGAGTGAAAAAAATAAGAATCTAGAAACCAATACAGACACAATGCATGGAAGTGAACCAAAAAGATGAGGTTTCCTAAGAATATCCTATTGCCTCCCGAAAATAGGATACAAATAACTCTGTACCGATACGCAAGACTCTACTAAACACTGGCTCTTGTATCAATGATACAGGTGAAACTAGGCTCTGATACCAAGCTATCACGACCTAATTTCTCAGGCTATGTTGGCACCTAGTTCAACCCACCAGTAGGAAAGCCAATCCATAGCCCGGAATGATAAGTAATGGGCTAACAGGCGGAAGATTTAGGGAAACAAGAATTAACCCAACAATAACAATAATATAAGTGGAAGCAAAGGAGATATACATACATAACCTACTGTACAAGAGAGAGAAAAGGATAAAATATACAAAATAAATCCTTTTTAAGACCTAGTAAGGCCGGTACAAGTCACTATAACCAAAAAGAAGAGTACTAGATAGTATCCAAAATATAAATATATATACAGTAATTTCAAAAATCCAAAGGATTGTCACTGAAGTAGAAGGTGGAGGATCAACTCCAAATTCTGAAAAGCTCACCCATCTCCAGATCAGTAGTAAGGCTCAAGGATAACATCAGCGATGGTGGCTCATACTCGGATCTGCATCAGGGAAAAGATGCAGAAGTGCAGTATGAGTACGAAAGCAATAGGTACTCAGTAGGCATCTTCGACTGACTGAGCTCAAATATACTAACAACAAAAATAAAGTGTGAGAATGTAAGCTAAAGTCAACAATACAAGGTAGAAATGTAAATAATAAGATATGCTAGGAAAATGCGATAAAGGAAGTAAGTAACTTGAGAATGAAAGTAAAGTCCTAACTACAACCTAACTAGACCCCCATAAGCCTAGAAGGTATACACAAGAAGACAATTAACCCTATCGAGCCCCCATAAGCCCTGTGGGTGCAAACAAGAGGAAATCCAAGGTAAAAAGCATAAATAACTGAAATAAGCTTATACAAGCAAAGATGAATGATATACATTTTATACTCCTCTCTCAGCAATAACCTTTAACCGTACCAGTCTCAACAACTTTCCAATCCCAGATCCATAATGAAAATATATGTTGGACTTGAACTGAAACCTGTGGATAATAATAATAAGAGGCCAGACACTGAGCTTGAATAAAAAATAAAGGATAATAACAAGAGGCCAAATGATCTATATGCAACAGTTGGAACTCCCAACAATACCCGTAAATGAATGCCAAAACACCCAAATTGTAGTTATAAATAGATTCCAGACTCGAACTAGAAATCATAAGGAGCAAACCGTAACCATAACATATGATTTCACAATGAGCAAGACATGAACATGAAATGATGCCAGACTCGTACCATAACTCATTAAATTAACAATGGAGCATATACCAAATATATATATATATATATATATATAAACATGAAATGTATAGCATAAATCCAAGGGTTTCAAGTCTATCTCCAATTCATTTATCCAGATAGTTCAATCTCAGGCGGTTAAACCCACTAAGGCCAGACGGGGAAAAAGGAACTAAACAAGCAAAAAAATCATGTATACATCACCCTCAACCCAAGGTAATAGCCTAAGGTAGCGATCCTGAGTCCAACTAACCCTAAAGGAACATTATTCAAGACATTTTTTCAAAAAAAGACAGTGGGGCCCACTACAAGGTCCCGATAACCCAATCCAAGAAAAAACCTACCCGAGTCTAGTCTAGGGCTTCCTAATCTTATCCCAAGGTACTATAAGATCTAATTCTATCCCTAAAGGATGATAATACATTATCCTAAGGGAGAACGGGCCCAAATTCTACCAAAAAGGTGCCCTGACTAGCTAAATAAGGTGTAAAATGCTAAAACAACTATCGGGCCATAACTACCCACCCAAATCTAGCACAATACTACATTAATACCATAATTAAGCACAATATAGAAGAAGGGTAAGCCTAGCCTACCTGAATGCTGCTGAAAGCTCGTCAAATCTTCTATACCAGAGCTTTTCCCTTTCGAAAAGCCTCCGAACACTACCATGCTATCAAATTAACAATCTATGTATCAAGATGAGATTAAAAATACCCATATTGCATATATATGTTTCGAGTTGGAAAACAGACTAAAATCCTAGGTGGTGCCCTCTTACGAAATCATGAAATTGAAATCATCACAACGTCCCTTTCAGCTCGAGGATCATTTGTTCTAAAATTTGGGCAAAATTTGAGCTTAAAACAGCCCTAAATTAGTCCTAACACAATTCAAATTATATGAACTAAAATGGAGAATTAATTGAGAAATTAAGCGGAAAATTAAGAGAATACTATGATGTAGTTCCCACAAACAAGTCCCCATGCTAATCCCAGCTCAACTATACGATTCTCTCATTATTTACAAGCTCAAGTAGTCTACAATGGTGTTTTGCACTTAGAAAATATAAAGGAAAAATGGAGGAGAAAGTATATATACAGCCAGGGGTCCCTTCTTCGAAAATACCCTTATTGCCAACGCGGGTACCATCCCAGATAGACCTTTGTAAACGCAGTTGGCTCACCGTGATCGCGAAGAAGAAGGCTGGACTGACCTGGATGGCCTCCTCTTCATGAATGCGAAGCCTGGCTAGTGAATATAGAGGTAAAAAATCTTGACCCTCAAAAATGCGGCCAAGGACCAGCAAACGTGAAGGCCATTTTTGGCCTACATCGGGGGTTGATGCACCAACATTTATGGCAAGTTGTAAATATTCTGATTGAGTCCTCGAAATTCATTACAAATCCAGTGAATGCAAACGTACTATTCTACCCTACCAAATTTGGTATTTCGAACTCAATGGCGCCATCAAAATTCCATTTGAGGTCATTTCGATAAAAAGTGGGTTCTACACCTATGGGGCCATTTTAGCCAAAATCCACCCAATAGCCCAAAACAAATATGGAAGCCTCAAGACCCGGACCAAGGGTCCTTTTAGACTAAAATTGACATTTCAAAGCTGATGAGACTGTCAGAAATAGCATTCGAGGCCATTTACCTGAGGTTTTGGCCCAAGCCCCATTCTTTAATTTCAAAAGCTCCAAAATGCGGAAATGGCTCTAAAAACTAAACGAACTTCTTAGTAACCGAACTATCAATTCCATTAAGTCATAAATGACTTGGGAATGTTGTAGGAAAGTTCTAAATGTAGAGAAAGAATGAAAACATATAAAATAACCTGGAGGGTCATTACAAAAATAAAGTATAAATTGGTGAAGAAAGGGGTAGAAATTAAAGAATAACTAAAGAATTAGTTAGTTGAAGGTTGAAAGTGCTAAGTTGAGAAAAAGTGATGTATTGAAAGTGCCTCGGTAGGTAGCCACTATTTTGTCCAAAATGTTCCTACCCATATCTCAGCATACCTTCCAACCAAATTAAGACCTACTTGATCCGAGATATAGACGTTTTTGTATTTGTAGAGCAAGTACACTAAAGACAAGCTTATGTATCACCATTGACTCATGTGAATTTCTTTGTGAGTGTGAAAGTTTGATAAATTGTATGCCCATATTTAAATTTTCTATTATATGTTACAATGTGAGTGATGGGCATTTCCTTGATGTGAGGGCACATGTTTGGTACAATATGCTTGAATTTCTAATCTTCTATGTTGTAATCCTACTAAATTTTTGTGTATACTTAATTACTTGAGTCGGTTCTTGAGGTTGGAATGTCTTAGGAAAGTCGTTGTGAGTTTTGCTTCAAAGAAAATACCCAAAGAATAAGTGGTATTCTTGATATGGGTGGACTAGTTCAATTGAGACTAAAAAGTTGCAGTCATACATGTATAGCTTACTCGAGGACGAGCAAGAGTTTAAGTGTGGGGGATTGATGTGAAGCTTAAGTCATGCATTTATACTATCGTTTGCCTAACATTTTACCTCTTTATAGTAGAGTTTTGAACTTATTTTATATGAATTACATTTAAAAACATATTTTGATGTGAAGATTGAAGATTAATGGATTTTACACGAAATTGGAGCATATGGAGCATAAAAGAGCGTTGAAGTCTAAGTAGGAACCAAGAAAGATTATTCAGGGAAAGTCCAAAGGTGTTAGATCAAGATGGAAGATTAACATGAGAGAAACAATAAGAAGACATAAAAAATGCACTAAGAGGGATCCAGTCTAGCACATTCTTGTGCCCTCCAAAATCCCCAACATGCCGGCTGTCCAAAAGGCATAAGGCACCATCTAGGGCACCGCATCAGTGCATATCCAGGCCTCTTTTGGCTTGGATCATATTTTACAAGATGGACCCATCATGGACCCTTTTGGAACTCTATAATACTTCTTTATAGTCATTATTCAAGGAAGAGGATGCATATAACTTCAGCGAGAAGAGACAAAGCTTCTACATTTAAGTTTTTCTTACTTTTCCTTACTTTTAATAATTGAACCTTTGTCTATTCATGAAATCTTCATCTTGTAATCGATTCATGAGTATCTAAACTCATAGTATCTAGGGTTCTGGTTGAACATGAAGGTTGATGTTTGAATGATAATATAGTTTAATATCGATATCCATTATTGAGTTATTTATCTTCTTTTTTTTTTCTTTTAATTGTTTGCTTATCTGGCCAACTCTCAAATACTATCTATAGTGCATAAGTTGAACTAGGGATAAGGATATTATGTATGAAATAAGAAAAGGTAGCGCTTGGTTTTAAACTCTATAGAGAAGGGGGAACGATTCACTCCCGTGTATAGGAATATACATGTTAGCCTTGCTTAGTTGATATGGAAGAGAAATAACATGCAATTCACTTTTGACCGATGACCATAGGAATATAGGCATTAGGATTAGTCAAGTAGGTACAGGATTTTTTTTGGAAATATGCTCAATATTGCAAATATCAACCTATAACTAGTAACTCATGAAATTAGTTAAACTAGTAATCCAATAACTCAACTGGATTGTCACACTACCGCAACCTTGGATTAATATTTATCTGAGAAGTCAAAAACTAAACTTGCAATTACTTTTATGTTCTCAACATCTTAATTAGTTTAGATAGTTAATTAATATCTCAATACCTTATATTTCATGTTTACCTACTGAATAATAAAAATATAAATTCAATCTAGATATCAATTCATTAATTCCAAGAATGATCAATAGCTAGACTTACAAGTCCTATATTACTTAGACCACATAGGCATATGTGTGCATTGGATGCAACATCATCCCCAATCCCAAAAGGACCAAACTAGAATTATTTTTGAAAATCATGTTACCCATAATCTATGGGATTCAAATATGAAATTTCAACAAAAACAAAGTTAAAATCAACCTTCAAATCATAAAAATACCATTTCGTAAATTTAGCCCCAAAATCCCCAAATATTCCAATTTGAAAATAAAGATTAGAAGATGAAATCACAATTAAATCATTGGAAAAAGTGTAAATACAGTTTAACATTCTTACCCAAAGAAGAATCCTAGAAAAGTACCTTTTGAATTCCCTAAAAATGAGTTTCCAAACTTAAAATCAAGGTATGGAAAAATCAAACGAGTTAAAGAAGAAAGCTTCCAAATATCATCAGTGTCACACCCCTTTTTTGTTTTTTTCCAGTTGAAGTGACGGTATTGAATAGGGATTATTTTTATTTACAGAGTCGCCACTTGGAATTGAGTTATGGTGTTACAAGTCACCTTATTGAATCCCTAATCAAAAGGAAGTTGACTCTTTTATTGTTGGTCTGTGGACTAGAAATCCAGGTAAGGAATTCTATTAACCGAGGGGAAGGTGTTAGGCATCCCTCAAGTCCTGTGGTTCTAGCACGATCGCTTTATTTACTGATATTTGGCTTGAATTAACTCTTGGATGAACTAGGTTTGATTAGTGGCTCAATTTACGTAAGGATTATGAGTGAAAATATGTTTTCGGCTGAGGAGCGTAGCCACACACGGAGCCTTGTAATTACGGAAGTTAACTAAGGAGCGTAACTGCACATGTAATCAACTATTTTGTTCCTATCTTTTACTTATTAGGGTCTCGAGTATTGGCCTAGGTTTAAATTGATAACATAAATTTCATTGAGCTTTTATATCAGCGGTTTAAGTAAAAAAAATGTGAATCAAAAATTGGAATTAAAACCAGTAAAACTTGAACTTTAGTGAAATATCAAGATTCAAACATAAAAGACCGAAACTAAAATCCAACCATAACTTAACATCCTCAAATCTCGTCAAGGACTTTCTATTATTTAATTACAGTAGTTCAACGTAAGGACTTATTCAGATGATCCATATTAACAACCCATGGTTAACCAACTTAATACTAACGTTCAAATTAATCCTAATTCTAAACAAACTGCAGGTGAAGTATTTCAACTAAAGATAATAGGATAGACAAATAATTTCTCGGAAAGTGTATATGAGATCATGAATAACAATATTTTGTGCAAAATAAATGAATTAAAACTATTAAAACCTTCAATAAAAATTCCAAATTAAAACACAAAGGACTTAACTACTTAACAAAACCAGTCATCTATTTTTAGTTTCTAAGGAAAACAAAATTTTCACATAAGCCTATGTAACCCACTGTTTCTAAATACTGATTTTGAAAATCAGTCCAAGAGATTATAATCACATGTTATGCCAATTTACAATTAACGATATAAAAATCTCAACCTACTCCCTATTATAACATAAAAAATATGAATAGGTTAAGCACATGAATTTGAGCAAACTTCATAGTATTGAAATCAAATTTCATATAATCGCTAAACTACATTATAAAGGAAGCTTGAGGGTTACCTCTTGCGAAAATTAATTTCCAATAGCTACTGTTCAAAAGCCACGAACTTAAAACCGTGAACAAACCTCAAAATAGAACGCGGGGGATTTTGGTTGCTGGAAAGGGATTGTGAGGGAGTAATCGATTGCTGGAAAAGGGATTTTGTTTTTTTTCTTGTATTTGGGATGTGAGATAGCAGTTGTATGTAGGTTTAGGGTTAAGGTGTTGGTAGCATGAGAGGGAGTAATGATTGGTGGAGAGTTGTATTGTGAGGGAGTAATTTTTCTGAAAGTTAGGACGTGAGAGCCTTCCTTCTTTTTCTATCTTTTTTTTTTGTGCATGTGTGTGTATGTTATATATATAGTCTATGTGGTAGGTGTATGTTTGTGTAAGTAGTAGTGTGCTAGTGTAGTGCATGTGTACGTGTGTGTGTTGCAGAAGGTGGGAAAAAGTGGGGGGGGGGGGGGCGTGCAGGTAGGGAGGGGTAGTTAGGATTTTATTAAATTTTTTTTTTAATAAATAAATAAATAAGTTTATAAAAATAAATAAAATAATAATAATAATAAAAGTAGTATTAGCTAACTATTTAAAATTAATAAAAATATAGAAAAGTTAAATAGCTAGTCCTAAAATATTGATGAAGAAAATATTTAAACCACTAGATTATTTATAAAAAATCAAAAGAAAAAATATATTTTTGTAAATTTTCTTTTCTTTTGACAAGTAAAACTTATCCTAAAAATGTGACTTATTTATTGAAAACTTTTTTACAAATAAAACCTATAAAAATGAGATAAAAGCTAAAATAATTATTAGACATAAATAAATATTTAATGTAAAAAATAGGTTAAAGCCCGGCGAGGGTCAAAATCGCGTGTCTACATTTGCCCCTCTTTGTCTGTGAACACGAAAGTGTTTTCAGAAAAAGAAGTAGACAACGAGACAAGTTTTGGCCCTATTGTTATTTGAAATGGAAAAGAAAAGGAGGAAAAGATGCGACCGAGTCCTGGTTTGGGACAACCTACATATCCCGGGTTATAAGGAAATCAGGTCACGTGTAGTTCAATGAGGTGGAATGGTAAGACGATGAGTTAGAGGTTGAGTGAGGTCCCATCGAGTCTCTGGTTCGCAGCTCCTGTTTTTACATCAAAATAAAAGACAAGAATAAAAATGATCCTTCAATTACAAGATCCTATTTATTCAGCTCCTGTTGAATCTTGACTTGAATCTTCATGCTTCCTCAAGTGATGATATGTCTGATCTCCTCTTGAGTTGAACTCGACAGTGAACCTTTCTTCATGTCGATTTCGGTTATAGGAGATGAACTTGAAAATCGGCCCTATTCTTCAAGCGAACCCTTGCTCCTTCTGACTTTAAATTTAAAAGACAGACATGTCCTCCAGGCGGGCACCTGAGCTTAAAAAACTAAAAGTAATTCCTGTTCTTCAAACGTGTTCCTGAACTCAAAATAAATAGTGAACTAGAAAAGTAAATCCCATTTTTTCAGGAGGCTCCTGCTAATCCCATTTTTCAGGAGGGTCCTGAACAGAAAACAAAGTCCCATTTTTCAGGAGGGTCCTGAGCAGAAAGGTAAATTCTCATTATCTAGGAGGGTCCTATCGATCCTCTTTTCCAGGAGGGTCCTGTGCAGAAAATAAAAGTCACATTATTCAGGAGGGTCCTGAGCTAAAAAGTAAAATCCCATTTTTCAGGAGGGTCCTGAGCAAAAAATAAAGTCCATTTTTCCAAGAGGATCCTGTTGATCCCATTTTCCAGGAGGGTCCTGTTGATCCCATTTTTCAGGAGGGTCCTGAGTAGAAAAGTAAAATCCCATTATTCAGGAGGGTCCTGAGCTGAAAAGTAAAATCCTGTTGATCTCAGGGTCCTGGGCAGAAAAGTAAAGTCCCATTATCCAGGAGGGTCCTGGGAACAAAAGTAAAGTCCCATTATCCAGGAGGGTCCTGAGCTAAAAATTAAAGTCCCATTTTTCAGGAGGGTCCTGAGCTAAAAAGTAAAATCCCAAATAACAAGAAAAAAAATTTTGCCCCAGTTTGTACCAAAATTTTTTGTGAGTGTTTGAAAAATCATAACTATTTGAAAAACGAAGAGGGTGAATCCAAGACCTTCCCCATTCCCGAAAATGCATCTCGCAAAGGTAAAATTTTTTTTTTTTTTTTAATATGACTGTAATCTAGCAAGCTTGTGTCGCAACATAGCTTCGTGCATTCGTAGGAGTGAAGGATTGGCCCTTTCTGATATCCAGGCTTCGAAACCTTTGATTTACAGGCAACACCTATCTCTGTTTCAGACAAAGAAAAATTGTGAGTTTAACCACATGCTGGTTGGTTCATGGCATTTAACTTTTGATGCAATTGCTCCTACACTTGTCAGTTCAGCTCTGTTCCGAGCCGTTGATGAGTATCATTAACTTGTTGTACTATCGACCCAAAAATTCTGGTTACCTAATGATTGTAACTCAAACCATATTTCCATTTCATAGCGCCTCTGTATTTTGACTTTCGTCGCACCTTCGTATTCTTACGAATCTGGAAACTGTCAGATGATGACCATTCTTAGGTGTTTTGTTTCACTTTGAATCATGTTTGTTTTATGTGTTGGCCCTTTCCCCTGCTTTGCACCATTGAAAGAGTTGGTAGCAAGTTTTGAAGTCCTTTCTCACTTAGTTTGCCATGGACTTGACTCAAAGACGACAGAAAAATGAGGAAGGTGATTTTCCATTTTGATAACAAAGACAAGAAATAAAAATAGAAATATTGAGCGGAAAGAAAGGCAACAAGCGTCCCTATTTCCAAAAGAATGAAGGAAAGAAAACTTATCTGAATGTCATAGCCGGCTCCAGTGATTGTGACATGCATTTGAGATCAAGCAACCCGACCTTCCAATCTCAACCATTTATCAACTTTTGCCAACCTATTGAATTGAAAACTGGGTTTTGCTTTGAGCTTGTCGCCTCTAAATCACAAACCTCATCCAGCTAGCGAAGCCCCAAAGAGTTTTCACCAGCAAACCTCTCTCATTTTTATTTTCTCTCATCTCACCATCGCCTTATGGTGCCCGTGAGGATTTTCACCAATAAGACTCTCTCATTTTTGTTTCTCTCATCTCATCTCACCATCGCCTTATGGTGCCCGTGAGGGTTTTCACCAATAAGACTCTCTCATTTTTTATTTCTGTCATATTTCCTTTATGCTGATAAAGACAAGTGCGGCCCAAAATATAGAACATCATATCACCATACCATGCTTAGCCTCGATATTTTCAAAGATTGATCTGAAGGTCTTTCTTTGGTTGTAACATGACTTTTGGATAGGGTTAGAAAGAAAGGGTGGCATGAGGCTCAAAAGACACTTAACATAGGGTGAGACTTACAACTTTTGAAATCGACTCACAAAGAAAATAACTTTTGCCCCAGTTTCTTTTAAACTGGGCAACTTGAAATTTTTTTACTTGGTTGGACCGAACCCCAGAGTAGGGCTGCCTACGTATCTTGTCGTAGCAAGAATCAGGTCAAACGTAGTTCAGGCAACTTGTTCTTTTGCTTGATTTTGATTCTTCTTCTTTTTTTTCTTTTTTTTTTGGATTTTTCTGAATCAATTTCCTTTTCTTGACACTTCTCTCTTTTGGACTTTTTCTGACTTTATTTTTTTTTCATTTTCCTTTTTCTGATTCTGTTTTGATTCCAAAAAAGGGGTACGAAAGAAAATAAAACTAAAGCTCAAATGGGATAGACAAAGGATGACACAATATTTTGATAGCGGAATAAAATGCCTTCATCATATCAATCTTTTAAATATGCCAGTGCCAAACATGTAAATAACAATAACAATAACTAAAGATCATACATAATATCTTTTAACTGCATCGGCATTGATAGCCACTTCTTCCGTTTTTCCTTCTACATCGGTCAAATATAATGCACCGTTGGGCAACACTTTCTTCACCATGAATGGACCTTTCCAGTTCGGGGAAAACTTGCCTTTGGCTTCAACCTGATGGGGGAGGATGCGCCTTAATACTAACTGACCAACTTCAAAATGTCTAGGACGCACTTTTCTATTATATGCTCGTGCCATTCTTTTCTGGTATAGTTGGCCATGACATACTGACGTTAATCTTTTTTCATCAATCAAACACAATTGGTCCAATCGGGTCTTGACCCACTGATCATCGTCGATCTAAGCTTCCACAATGACTCGAAGAGATGGGATCTCAATTTCTGCAGGTATGAGTGCTTCGGTCCCATATACCAACGAGTAGGGAGTCGTACCTATCAAAGTACGAACTGTAGTACGATAACCCAATAAAGCAAAAGGCAACTTTTCATGCCATTGTCGGGAACCTTGCACCATCTTGTGGAGTATCTTCTTTAGGTTCTTATTGGCAGCTTCTATAGCCCCATTTGCCTTGGGGCGATATGGAGTTGAATTCCGATGCGTAATCTTAAATTGTTGGCATACCTCTTGCATCAGATGACTATTGAGATTTGCAGCATTGTCTGTATTAATTACCTTTGGGATACCAAATCGGCAAATAATGTTGAAGTGAACGAAATTCACCACAACTTTTTTGGTCACCGACTTGAAAGTTGTTGCTTCCACCCACTTTGTAAAATAATCAATTGCTACCAAGATGAACCTGTGCCCATTTGATGCTTTTGGTTCAATAGGCCCAATCACATCCATTCCCTAAGCAACGAAGGACCATGGAGCAAACATTGTATGTAACTCAGAAGGAGGGGAATGTATCAAATCCCAATGCATTTGGCATTCATGACATTTACGAACTAATCGAATGGAATCTCGCTCCATGGTGAGCCAATAATAACCTGCCTGAAGTATTTTCTTTGCCAACACATACCCATTTATATGCGGCCCACAAACTCCAGAATGTATTTCAGTCATGATAGTGGAAGCTTCTCTGGCATTTACACACCTTAAAAGTCCTAAATCTGGAGTCCTTTTGTATAAGATCCCTCCGCTTAAGAAAAATCTGCTAGCCAATGAACGAATAGTTCTCTTTTTGTTACTATCGGCATGTATTGGATATTCTCCAGATTGAATGTATTTTTTGATATCATGGAACCAAGGTTCACCATCGAGTTCTTCTTCGACCACATTGCAATAAGCATGTTGATCATGAATTTGTATATGCAAGGGGTCAATATGAGTCTTGTCGAGATGTTGGAGCATCGAAGATAAGGTTGCCAAGGCATCAGCAATCTCGTTATGCACTCGGGGAATGTGTCGAAACTTTACCAATACGAATTGTCGACAAAGGTCTTGCAAACAATCTCGATATGGTATAAGCTTCAAGTCGCGAGTTTCCCAATCTCCTTGGATCTGGTGGACTAACAAGTCTGAGTCACCTAGCACCAACAATTCTTGGATTCCCATGTCGATAGCCAGTCGCAAACCCAAGATGCAAGCTTCATACTCCGCCATATTATTGATACAATAGAATCGAAGTTGGGCTGTTATGGGATAATATTGTTCTTATTCAGAAACAAGAATTGCTCCTATTCCAACTCCTTTCACATTAGCAGCTCCATCAAAAAACAACCTCCAACCTAGATGGCTATCATTAGAAACAGCTTCGTCGACACATGATACCTCTTTTTCAGGAAAATAGGTATTTAATGGCTCATATCCTTCGTCAATGGGGTTTTCGGCCAAATGATCCGCTAGCGCTTGGGTTTTCATTGCAGTGCGCGTCACATAGACAATATCAAATTCTGTGAGCAATATCTGCCATTTTGTGAGTCTGCCTGTGGGCATGGGCTTCTGAAAAATATACTTTAAGGGATCCATGCGGGATATGAGGTAAGTGGTGTAGAATGAAAGATAATGCTTCAAATTTTGTGCCACCCAAGTCAGGGCACAACACGTCCTTTCGAGAAGTATGCACTTAGCCTCATAAGTGGTACACTTTTTGTTGAGGTAGTAGATGGCTTGCTCCCTTTTTCATGTGATATCATGTTGACCCAATACACAGACAAAAGAGTTGTCCAGAACAGACATATACAATATCAAGGGCCTGCCTAGCTCAGGTGGGACCAACACAGGTGGATTCGATAAGTACCTTTTGATTCTATCGAAAGCCTCTTGACATTCTTCAGTCCATTCAACTGCAGCGTTCTTCTTCAATAATTTAAAAATGGGCTCACATGTTGTTGTGAGTTGGGCAATGAATCTACTGATATAATTCAGCCTTCCCAGTAAGCTCATTACCTCTGTTTTGTTCTTTGGCGGAGGCAATTCCTGAATGGCTTTTATTTTTAAAGGATCTAATTTGATACCACGTCGACTAACTATAAACCCCAAAAGCTTTCCAGACGGGACCCCAAATACGCATTTTGCTGGGTTAAGTTTGAGATTATACCTGCGAAGCCTGTCGAAAAATTTTCTCAGATCTTTGACATGGTCTGACTGCTTTCTTGACTTAATTATCACATCATCCACATAAACTTTGATCTCTTTATGCATCATGTCGTGAAACATAGTGGTCATCGCCCTCATGTAAGTTGCTCCTGCACTCTTTAGCCCAAATGGCATGACTCGATAACAGTATGTCCCCCATGATGTGATAAAGGATGTCTTTTCTGCATCTTCAAGGTCTATGATGATCTGATGGTACCCCGCGTAACAATCCACAAAAGATGCAAGTTCATGCTTGGCACAATTGTCCAGCAAAATATGGATGTTGGGCAGCGGAAAGTCATCTTTTGGACTTGCTTTATTTAGATCACGATAATCGACACACATTCGAACTTTGACATCTTTCTTTGGGACGGGGACGATATTGGCTAACCAAGTAGGATATTGAGCGACTCGAATGACTTTAGCCTTAAGTTGCTTTGTGATTTCCTCTTTAACTATTACACTCATGTCAGTTTTAAGTTTTCTCAACTTTTGTTTGACCGGAGGAAAGGCGGGATCAGTTGGCAACTTATGAACTACTAGATCAGTGCTCAAACCAGGCATATCATCATAAGACCAAGCGAATATGTCTTTATAGTCGAGCAAGGCCTCGATTATTTCTTCCTTTTGTTGTGGTTGCACATATACACTTATCTTAGTCTCCCTAATATTTTCATGGTCCCCTAGCTTGATTGACTCTGTTTCATTCATATTGGGGTTGGACTTATTCTCAAACTGTTCGAAATCCTTACTTGTTTCTTCCAATACTTCATCTTGATCATATTCAACTTCTTCATTCATTATTTCATGATTAGTTTGAGTTTTAAGACCTGGCTGAAAATTCCGCATGCATGTCATATCACTAAAATCAGCATAAAAAGAGTTGTACAATGGGAAATAAATAAGTAAATATTAGACTCAAAATATGAAAGAGGGAAACTGCATTTCATTGAAAATAAAGATAGGAGGGTTTGAACATAAAAACGAACAAGATAAAGATCTGAATTACAACCATAGAATAATTCAAATTATAGAAAGGAAAACAAAACAAACTACCAAGACTCCTTCTTAGTGGGAAGAGGAATGGCCTCCCAGTTGTTGAGTTGGACATCAGGGCCAATAAAC
Source organism: Capsicum rhomboideum (assembly GCA_031232105.1). NCBI lineage: Eukaryota > Viridiplantae > Streptophyta > Magnoliopsida > Solanales > Solanaceae > Capsicum > Capsicum rhomboideum. The sequence goes on along the minus strand of CP124710.1, from coordinate 49,908,500 downwards.
TGCACATCTGCATTACTGGTGCCTTCCCTAATTTCAACCATATCGGCCTCGAAAAACATGTCTTGGAAAAGGCCAATCAACTTTATATCATCATCAAACATGGGCTCTGAGGCTGGTAACATGGAGGACCCAATAGCACTGGTTCTGATGAAAGATTGGTTGAGTGGTGGTATCGGCTTGGCAAGTGACCATAACTCTTTTTTCTGATTCTTATCTTTCTTCTTATCTTCAAAAGTGGGCTCATACCCTAAACCAAAGGTACCAAGGTTCTCACGGAGGCATATTGGATGAACTCGACCCTGTAAAGACATCCCTAAACCCTTTCCTGGTTCAAAACCATATCTTAACATTTCATTCACCACCATGACAGATGCAAAGGGCAATTGTGGTCTTGGAATGAGATTTCCCTCGAGGATATGCTCAACAACCACTACCTCAAAATCCTGATAGATCAGCGCTCCATGTACATTTCCTGCCTCAATGAAGGAAATGGATGATTCTTTATATATGGACAAATCCTCTTCTCCGTGAACGAATATTTCTTTTCTTTCATGTTCGAACTTGATCATTTGATGCAATGTGGATGGGACTTCCCCAGCCCTATGAACCCACGGCCTCCCCAATAACAGAATGTAGGAAGCGTCGATGTTCATTACTTGGAAATCTATGGTAAAATCAATAGGCCCTATTGTCAATACAAGCTCTATCTCACCAATAGCATTCGTTTTTGCTCCATCAAAAGCTCTGACACATACATTATTGGTCGAACCCCTTTTTGAATCAACATTTAATTTTTGAAAAGTTGATGGAGGACAAATATTAGCACCAGATCCTCCATCGATCAAGACTCTAGTGACATAGGAATGTTGACACTTTACGGTAATGTAGAGGCTGCGATTATGTCCAGTACCTTCCACGGGTAGTTCATCATCCGAGAACGTGACCTTATTTACCTCAAAGATTCTTCCCATAATTTTCTCCAATTGATTCACCGTAATCTTACTGGGTATGTGTGCTTGATTCAAAATCTTCATTATAGCCTTGCGATGCTCTTCTGAGTGGATCAATAACGACAATAAAAAGATTTGGGCTGGCGTTTTCCTCAACTGTTCCACAACAGAATATTCTTGCAACTTCATCTTTTTCAAGATTTCCTCAGCCTCCTCCTCAGTAACCGACTTCTTGACTGGCCTCTGGCCGTCTCTGTCTTTTCTTAACTCTTCTGGGATAAAGCATCTACCTGAACGAGTTAATCCCCTTATTCCATCCACTTCTGCAAAGAATTCTTTTTCTTTATATGTAACTGTCGTGCGATTATAATTCCAAGGGACTATCTTGGTGTTAACCATTGGAAGTTGTGATACTGGCTTAATAATAATAGGATCTGTGAGAGCTCCTTTCACAATTAAGAGGGGCTTGGCAGGCATTCTTGGAGCAATCAACTTTGGGACCATCTGGCTTGACCCAGCACTTTCTGAAGCTCCTTTCACAATAACCATGGGAGTATTCGATTGTTTGGGCTTTATGGGTGTCTCGTTCACTCTTGAAGATACTACTTTCATCAAATCCACCACATTTGTTGTGTTTTCCTCATCACTTTTGATCTTAATGATAGTCTTGTAGGAAATTGTGGATTCTTCACCATCGTGTATCAACTCAAGCATATTTGTTTCAGTATGATTTGGCAGAGGGTTTTGATTAATGTTTGGAGCATCTGATTTTTGCACTACAATTTGTTGGGTATCAATCATCTCTTGGATGGCCTTTTTCAAGAACCAATAATTCTCTGTATCGTGCCCTGGGGCATTGGAACAGTATGCACATCTTCGAGAATGATCCACATTTTTTGGGGGAGGGTTTGATATTTTCCTCTCAATTGGGCTCAAAACATTCAAGGCCCTTAGCCTCTAAAATAAACTAGCATATGATTCTCCAATAGGAGTGAAATTATATTTGGCTACGTTACTTCTTTTATACTCTGCCCTTGGTCAAAAATTGAACTTAAGAGGGTCTTGGTAAACTTGTGAGGGTGAAGGATGATTTTGAGGGGCTGGTGCACGCCATTGCGGGTAAGAAGGGGGTTGGGCATATGGCTATGCATTATAAATGAGATACTGAGGAGATGGTATGGAATATAGTGGGTAATATTGTGGGTGGTTATATGGTTCTTGGGTATATATCTGGGGTTGAGATTGTGCGTATTGGTAAGGCAGACCTCTCGGCGTTTGTCGTGGCCCTGATACAATGTTAGCCACGTCCTTCTTCCTTTTCTTTCCCCCAATACCTCCCGAACCATTTTGAATCGCCTGCGTCGTAGCTTTTAAAGCAGCTTGGCTTATAATATTTCCGGACTTAATTCCATTTTCCACCATTTCGCCAACCTTAATAACCTCAGTAAATGTTTTTCCAACAACAGAAAGCAAATGATGGAAGTAGTCAGGTTCTTGTGCCTGAAGAAAAATATCAATCATCTTTGACTCCTTAATTGCGGGCTTAACTCTAGCAGATTGCTCTCTCCACCTAATAGCATATTCACGGAAACCCTCAGTAGTCTTTTTCCTCAGGTTGGCAAGTGTGGTGCGATCTAAAATTATGTCACTATTATATTGAAATTGATGGACAAATTCCCGAGCCAAGTCATCCCAAACATGCCAACGAGAGATATCCTGATCGATAAACCATTCTGAAGCCATCCCCGTCAAACTCTCTCTAAAATAAGCCATAAGTAACTATTCTTTTTCCCCCTGCTCCTCTTAGTTGATTACAAAACCTTTTCAAATGAGCTAAAGGATCACCATGGTCGTCGTACTTGTCAAACTTTGGGGTTTTGAAACCTAGAGGCAAGTGGACATCGGGGAACATGCACAAATTTTTGTAAAAGACACTCTTGTTCCCTCCTAGTCCCTGCATGTTCCTCATACTTTGCTCCAAACTTCTCATTTTTTTGGCCATCTCCTCTTGTTCCTCATTCTTCGTCGTCTTTTCAATCACAATAGGGGAGTTGTGCAGATAAGCAGGATTGGAGGATTATGGGACCTTAAAAGTTACTCCAGCGGAATAGAATTGATCACGAGGTAGCTCACCCACCGACTTCGGTATCAGCTTTGGTTGAGGATCTATAGTAGTTGGTACTGTGGGAATGAAGAGCGGGTTATTTGTGAGAGATGGATTTGGGGGGCGCACCGTGGAGGTCCCAACTGTGCTAGGCACATTAGTATATGGGCCGAATCCTGGTAGGTAAAACGGATCATCAGTTTGAGCCTGAGTGGAAATTGTGACCGTCGTGTTCAAAAGTCCAGGAATTGAGGAAGGTGGCGCTTGCAAATTTATCCAGGCTTGATACATTTCTGTCATCTGCTGTTTCAATAACTTATTCTCTTCTATTGATACAAATTCTTGTTGAATCAACTGATTTTGGTCATCTTTGTTGTCAGACTCTATCCCCTCTTTGTGTGTCATGTTGCCCTTTCCTTTGGATCTGGTATTGTACGGATGAGATGCCAGTGTAACCACAAACCAACCACCTTACAAAATTTTAACCTTTTCTGTGTAACAAGCGGCAAATGGGTGAGTGTTGTACATTTAAAATTATATAACACATCGTATGTTATGTCTCTACATGCATTTCCCATCTTAATATGGGAGGCCTTATGTTTCATCCCGGCTTATCTAGGCGCATTTTCTTTTCTATATATATATATATATATATATATATATATATATTATATATTATTATTTTTTATTTATTTATTTATTTTTGTTTATTTCTTATTTTATTATATTTTTTTTTTTTGAAAAGCTTTGATCGAACCCGTTGTACGGTTGCCTACGTATCATGTCGGGACATGAATCAGATCATTGCGTAGTTCGAAGAAAACTAATAAATTTTATTTTATTTTTTTATTTTTTTTTTTATTATTATTATTATATATTTTATCATGACGAAAAGTAAATATAAAAGCTTCCAACACATTCACCTTTCATTAAATAGAAAAGATAAGTAGAAAGCTTCCAACACATTCACCTTTCATTAAATTTTCTTTTTTCAAACACAGAAACGACAGAAAAAGCGAAAAGACACCTAACAACAAGCCCTATGAACTGACACTTGAAAATGAAACTAAACTTAAATAGACAAGATTAACTAAGAGACATAAATTTTGAGAAAAGATTTAAAGACTAAAACTGAAATAATGCAACAGAAGGAAACAAATGTCCATCCCTACGAGTAGCCTCTAAATGTCTCGAAATCTGTTGGTGATCTTCTTGGCCTCAAACTGTCTGCTCATGGAGATGTTGGGCTCAGATGACCTCCCAAACCCAAGTATATATCTTGCAACGAAGTAGTGAGACGTCGAGCAAAGGCTGGTACTTGCACCAGAAACTGTTCGGGGGTCAACTCTTGATAATCCAGGCCCATTTGAGCAGTGTTCCCCGCCACACGAAGGACCTTCCCACGAAGAGAACTAAAAGCTTGATCCCATTCCTGCATCTGCTGATTACGGGAGGCAGTTGTCTCTTTTGTGTACTGCTCTCAAGCGGAAGCTACCTCTATCTTTTCTCGCAATATTCCCCTTTCACGCATCCACTGAGACCTTTTTTGATCAAACTCTGATTGCATTTTCTTTTCATATTTTTGCAATTGTTGGCGGTGGGATGCAGCGAGTTTTGCGACATGTGACCCCCTAGTTGTTGCCAGCTTGATTTGTCCCCGGAGTGCAACCTCAATCTGAGCCAACTTAGACTTTTTTTCAGTAAATTCCCTTTGTTGTTCCTCGATCCTTTCCCTAGCTCATTCCAAATTGGCATTCAATACCTGAATAGTAGACTGATAATATCTCTCCACATCTAATTGAGCTTTCTTGACTCTTGCCTCATTCGCTGCATCACTCTCTGCTTGTTGTTGAGTCAACGCTTCCCTAGCAGGTTCCAACTCTGCTCTCAAAGCCTGATCGGCAGCATAATGATTACGCATAGCCATCTCAATTCCTATCCTTATCGCAGCTTCTTAATCTATGGATCCTTTAATCGATCTTTCTGGTCTGACTGGCGGAGGTGGTTGTTTCTTGAACCATTCAGAGTAACCCGGGTGTACTTCCCCATCCTCGCATTCTACCACCATTGTTTCATTTCCCATAAGACGACAGCCATCCCGAATCTGTTGGGCCAACCCCTCTGGAAGGGGAATCTCTGGTCTGACCTCAAACATAAACCTTATCATGTCTTCAGTTACAGGTATTATTTTACACCTGCCTAGATAACGCAAAAACCGCAATGGCACATATGGTTGAATACCTCTAATACCCATCAACAGCAAGAAAGGGCGACTAGTAGACCTATGTATGACCTGTCTCTAAGGGAACCAAGGGAGGTTCCATGTGACCTTATCTGCTGTCAGTGAGCGAAAACACTTATCCCAAGCACTAACCCCTTCTGGGAATTTATATCCTTTCATCCTCTTTTCATAGTCTGTGATGTGATCATTTTGATCAGGGACAAACCTTGCTACCACAGGACACTGGTAAAGATGTTCCACAATCCACATTTGCAGTAAGATGTTACACCCTTCAAAGAAACCTTTCCCTTTCTGACAGACAGTTAGAGCGCGATATATGTCTGCCAAGATTATCGGCACCAGAGTGTGATCTTCTTTCTTAATCAAGACAAGTACCACTCCAGCTAAACGAATGTTAATCTTTTTCTCCCTCCTTGGAAAAACCATCGTTCCCAAAAAGGCTACCATGAATGCAAATCGCCTATGCTCTTTCCAGGTTTCAAAATTTCCCTTGTTAACGAGTTGTTTTACAAACTGCTCAGACCCCTCTTGCCTTCCATACCTTTCATATAAAAACTGCAAGGAAATCCAGCCTTTTTCCAGGGATTTCTCTTTTGGAATGCGCATGTTCAGGAGCGCACAGAATCTATTCACTGAAATGATTCTTGGGGCTATAAATCTTTTACGATGCATGTTCCCATATCTGATATAATCCGCTATCTGTTCTAAAGTTGGAGTCAACTCAAAATCTGAGAAATGAAACACATTGTTCAATGGGTCCCAAAAAGATAGCAGGGCTTCAATTACATCCCTCCTAGGGTTGATTGCCATGATTTTTGTCAGAAAACCCAAATATTTGAATATCTGATCATGATCCGAAAAATCCATCTCATTCCACCATGTCCAAAGTTGCCAGGGGGCACAATCCACAACCTGCAGTGGTACATTCCCATCCTTCTTCCTCTTCTGACACTCCCCACGAACTGGACGAGACATGTTATACCTATGGATAGAAACACGGGATTAGGAAACGTCTAAGCTCCTGACACAACTCAATTCTCAAATTTTGACTTAACTCGTGAGTGTTAGTGCAAAAATAGGACTCCAGAAACAATTTTATTCAAAATGGGAGGTGGGGAAACATAGATGTCAACCAAGTATTTTTTTAAAAAAATAATAACAATAGTAACTTATAAGAAAGACACAATTATTTTATACATTTTTTTGCAAAACTCAACTTCATGACCCCTAAAGGTTCAGGGTTATTAAGATACCTGCATATGAAAATTCCTTTAAAACTCAACCTCACGACCTCTAAAGGTTCAGGGCTATTAGGATATATATATTATTTTTTAATTCATTTTTTTTTAATTTTATTTTTAATAAAAACTTAGCGTCACGACCCCTAAAGGTTCAGGGCTATTAAGATATATATATAAATTTTGTAAAAACCTAGCCTCACGACCCCTAAAAGTTCAGGCTATTAATATATATGTATAAATAATAAATTTGAGGATAAGAAAATAGTAGTCATATTTTCAAAATGACCCTCAATCGACGGGTGATCTTTTTTCCATTAAAATATATAATTTTTGAGAAGACAGTTCTAAAAGTTTAGATGAAAAATTACTTTTTCTATTTCATTAAATTGCCTAAAGCCGGTGAACAATCGAACAAGCCTTCCAAATAAATGTCAAAGAGCATATAGGATGCACTTGTCCTAGACGGACCCGACCCCTGTGCCGAGTCCCACTAAGTTAAATGCACGTGATGCAGATAAAGCGAAGCCTAATGGGGATAGCCACGTCTGAGTTTTAGTTCGAATAGGTTTAATCTGATGGAGATAGGTGTCTAGATTGGCTTACCCGAGCGGACACTCGAGTCGGGGAGGGGCAACTTGTTTGGTAGCAGTGCTACTGTGCCTTTGTTGCTGGTCCAAACCCCGCCTAACATGTGTGACTAATAATCCTTCACCAGGTGCCTTGGCACTCTGCCTTTATCTCAAAAAGAAAGTAGGATGCATGCTTTACATTCCTTCTATCCTATATTTCAGAGACTCAGAGGGGTGCGCGAGAGAAGACAGTTTATAATACAATTCAACAATATCAAAGCTGTAAAGGAGCGACAAGTAGCACGTTAGGCCAAAAACACAATATCCAAATAATTAAAGCAAGTATAAGTCAACGTCATAAAGCTCGAATTCTAGTTAGGTCCCCAGCGGAGTCGGCAGAGATGTCACACCCCTTTTTTGTTTGTTTGGGTCGAAGGGGTTTTCCAGTTGAAGTGACGATATTGAATATGGATTATTTTTATTTACAGAGTCGACACTTGGAATTGAGTTATAGTGTTCCAAGTCACCTTATTGAATCCCTAATCAAAAGGAAGTTGACTCTTTTATTGTTGGTCTGCGGACTAGAAATCCAGGTAAGGAATTATATTGACCGAGGGGAAGGTGTTAGGCATCCCTCAAATCCCGTGGTTCTAGCACGATCGCTTTATTGACTTATATTTGGCTTGAATTAACTCTTGGATGAACTAGGTTTGATTAGTGGCTCAATTTACGTAAGGATTATGAGTGAAAATATGTTTTCGGCTGAGGAGCGTAGCCACACACGGAGCCTTGTAATTACGGAAGTTAACTAAGGAGCGTAACCGCACATGTAATCAACTATTTTGTTCCTATCTTTTACTTATTGGGGTCTCGAGTATTGGCCTAGGTTTAAATTGATAACATAAATTTCATTGAGCTTTTATATCAGCGGTTCAAGTAAAAAAAAATGTGAATAAAAAATTGGAATTAAAACCAGTAAAACTTGAACTTTAGTGAAATATCAAGATTCAAACATAAAAGACCGAAACTAAAATCCAACCGTAACTTAACATCCTCAAATCTCTTCAAGGACTGTCTATTATTTAATTACAGTAGTTCAACGTAAGGACTTATTCATATGATCCATATTAACAACCCATGGTTAACCAACTTAATACTAACGTTCAAATTAATCCTAATTCTAAACAAACTGCAGGTGAAGTATTTCAACTAAAGATAATAGGATAGACAAATAATTTCTGCGAAAGTGTATATGAGATCATGAATAACAATATTTTGTGCAAAAGAAACGAATTAAAACTATTAAAACCTTCAATAAAAATTCCAAATTAAAACACAAAGGACTTAACTACTTAACAAAACCAGTCATCTATTTTTAGTTTCTAAGGAAAACAAAATTTTCACATAAGCCTAAGTAACCCACTGTTATCTAAACACAGATTTTGAAAATCAGTCCAAGAGATTATAATCACATGTTACGCCAATTTACAATTAACGATATAAAAATCTCAACCTACTCCCTATTATAACATAAAAAATATGAATAGGTTAAGCACATGAATTTGAGCAAACTTCATAGTATTGAAATCAAATTTCATATAATCGCTAAACTACATTATAAAGGAAGCTTGAGGGTTACCTCTTGCGAAAATTAATTTCCAATAGCTAATGTTCAAAAGCCAAGAACTTAAAATCGTGAACAAACCTCAAAATAGGACGCGGGGGATTTTGGTTGCTGGAAAGGGATTGTGAGGGAGTAATCGATTGATGGAAAAGGGATTTTGTTTTTTTCTTGTTGTTGGGACGCGAGATAACAGTTGTATGTAGGTTTAGGGTTAAGGGGTTGGTAGCGTGAGAGGGAGTAATGATTGGTGGAGAGTTGTATTGTGAGGGAGTAATTTTTCTGAAAGTTAGGACGTGAGAGCCTTCCTTCTTTTTCTATCCTTTTTTTTTTTTTGGTGCATGTGTGTGTATGTTATATATATAGTCTATGTGGTAGGTGTGTGTTTGTGTAAGTAGTAGTGTGCAAGTGTAGTGCATGTACGTGTGTGTGTGTTGTAAAAGGTGGGAAAAAGTGGGGGGCAATGTGAGGGGGGGGGCGTGCAGGTGGGAGGGGTAGTTAGGATTTTATTTATTTTTTTAATAAATAAATAAATAAGTTTATAAAAATAAATAAAATAATAATTAAAAAAATGTAGTATTAGCTAACTATTTAAAATTAATAAAAATATAGAAAAGTTAAATAGCTAGTCCTAAAATATTGATGAAGAAAATATTTAAACCACTAGATTATTTATAAAAAATCAAAAGAAAAAATATATTTTTGTAAATTTTCTTTTCTTTTGACAGGTAAAACTTATCCTTAAAATGTGACTCATTTATTGAAACTCTTTTTACAAATAAAACCTATAAAAATGAGATAAAAGCTAAAATAATAATTAGACATAAAATAAATATTTAATGCAAAAAATAGGTTAAAGCCCGGGGAGGGTCAAAATCGCGTGTCTACAATCAGCGATATCTGCAAGAATGAAAATCTCATTGTTATTGCGAGATCATCAAAGCAGAAAAACACCCAATATAGAAGAAAGTCACTTAACTAGTAGGATTTGCCAAAGTGGGCCTAGTCTCATGGGAGTGCGTTCACAGACTCAAAAGGAAACCTGTCCTGTAATTCCTCCAATGCAGTTGAGTTTCATTGTAGCGATAAGCCCCAAGATGGTCTAGTTCCAACAAAGTGAATCTTTGTTTACCGCTACGCCCTAGTAGGAGCGAACAAGGGCTCATAGGCAAGATCTTGCTGGTTTGGAGAAGCCCCAGAGGTGCGACGACACCAACACCAGCAACTAATATCAACCCAAACTAATCCCCAAATCCACCCTCAAAATATATCGAGAACCCCATGAACACAAACTAAATATGCTACTAGAGTGGAAACGACATTCAAGACTCAATGGAATCCTGAAACAGCAAATAAAGATCACTTGATCAATTGTTGACCAAAGTTAAACCTTAACCTTTAATTTCCAAATTTCCAACCAACTACTCAAAATCCAATCGAGCGCCTCTAGACCCAAACCAAAGGTCCTACTAACCCAACAATTACATTCTTGAGTTAACAAACTTGTCAAATTCCCATACAACCTCATTATCACCAAATGTCGACTTTGGTCAACCATACAAACATCCTAAATTTAAAACTTACATCATTCTCATCTAACCACCTTGAGAATTATGCCACCGACATCCACAGACCACAAATAACATAAAGCAACTACAGAGATGAGTAAAACAGTCAAAAATACATAGAAAAAGAAAAATCGCTATGAGAGTTATTACATCATCTATGTCATGACTCAAAATAGAGACTGTAATAGCACTTATCACACCCTCCGATACAGGGAAGCCCTATCCCAACCCAAACACAATAATCAAAACAAAACTGAAGTAGAAAAAGTAAGAATGGAAATAATCCCCAATGATATAGAAAGAAGTATAATTTCAACACAATATCCTAGGTCTAGTTGTTACTAGTACAAGCCTCTAATATCGAATATAATGAAATGGTCAGAAATATCTTAAATACAAATATGCATACGGTAAAAGTAGAAGAGATCCTGTAAGCTCTGCGATCCAACAACCTCTACCTCGATCTTTAAAAAACTGATACCAGGAAATCATGATCAATGCTCAGCTACTCTCTCAATACCTGCAAGTAGTGCAGAAAAAAATGAAAAGCAACGGGTGAGTACAAAACACGTGTACTCAGCAAGCATTATCGACAATCGACCCTAATCAAAAGTGATAACGAGAACCACCACACCAAGCAACAAAAATTACCTTAGAAAACTGCACTCAAAAAAGTCCCAGGCTATTCTAGCAGATAGCAAAGATTAACAAAATGGCCCAAATCTATTCAATTAAGGCAGACTGTATAGGTTCAAGATCAACAACAATAGTAATAAGTCACATCAAGAGAGAATTTCACCAACACAGTACATTACATCCATTCACCATGCCAAACCTACAATACATGATAAGGTAGAGAAGATGAATATCATGCAACTAATAAATTTGACATAACAGTCTCAACGAATCATATTGTATCGAATACACCACATATGATAATATCTCGACCACAATATCACCCAAGAGAAAGTGCAATGCAATGTCATATGGTGATATGAGATGAAATGCAATAGCTAAAAGTACATCCTGTATACACCTTCCAAGCCTAAGCTCCAAGAGAGGACTCATGGGGGGTTCGCAACCCATATACTAATCACAATCTCATCTATCAGCCTTGTCCGTACTTCCCTTAGCTAAGGCATTTTATAAAACGGTTCATTTTGTTTCATACGAAATCCAAGTTCTATTGTAGTATTAGTTCCAAAAAAAAAATGAGTGATGAATGAGTATGCATGATCATGGAGATATCTACAATGCATAATAATCAGCTCAACAATGGTATAAATGAACCCAAGTCACCCAAATCTCAGTAAATCATGATACCAGCCCCCATACGGGTGTCACAACAATAATAAAGAACTATTAATACTCAAACAAATCCAACATTATCCCCCGCTTGGGCATTAAAATAATAATAAGGAGTTATCAATATTCAAATAAGACCAACACCAACCCCTGCATAGACATCATAATAATAATATCTCAATTCAATAATAAAGTTCATATAAGCCTCCACGCGGCCATCACAATAATGATTATCAATCAAGTCAATAGTCAGGTTCACACAAGTCACCACGTGGACATCACAATAATAATAGTCAACCCAAATAATGTAAATATAGAGGATTCACCAAAATCATAGCCTGTTTTCTATGATAAGTTGCCATAGTTTCCCATTTATGACACAATTAGACTTAAATACTGAAAGGGAGAGATATTTTTCAAAAAAATATGACCAAAAGTTCACTTTCATTCACAATATATAGTAATTACACTAAGACTCCTCTTTTTAGCTTCTTATTTATATCTATAATCTATTTATACCCTAAGTGATTACTAAACCACAATCATTCTTTCAATTTACCCTAAATATGATTCAAACTCTTAAGTAGATACTCATTATCAATTATTCATGATAAATAAGACATTTATCCACATTTACCATAAACATATCTATAAGTTGAGAGAGCAGTCAAGATGTCCAATTTATTACTTCAACCCATCAATAGACTCTGGTACCTACGGAGATGCTCCCCGTCTTATCTAGAAGGTACACCAAACCCTTAGTGTTTTCCAAAACACAAGGAATAAGCACATAACACATAAACACCTTAGAAAAGAGTCAAGGTAGATCGTAACTTACCTTATGGAAGACCCGCAAAGCCATACCATAGATCGAAGAATCAAATGAAAGCTCTACTCCCTCGGATCAGACCAAACACATCTAATGTAATCAAATATGACATCTGTAAATTAATACAAGACCAATGATATCCATATTGTCATACTTTGGTTCGGGGTCCAAAATTACTTCAAAAATCGACCCCAAAAATAAAAGGGTAAAACTGGAATTTTAGTAAAGAATTAAGTCGCCCATAGTTTAAGGGTTCTAAATATGAAATTCAAATGAAAATAGAGTTGAAATCGGGCTTGAAGTCGTTGAAAAGCTCATTTTTCACTTTACCGGATAAAAACCCAAAATCTCAAGTTTAAAAGCCAATATTTGAAGATGATTTCACAATAGAATCAATAGATAATGATGAAAACAAGGTTTATAAACTCACCCATGGTTTATATCTCGAAAATCCCTTTGGAAACACCTCAAACCAACTCCCAAGCTCTAAAAATGATGAAATAGGGTTTTGGATCAAAAAAGAACTATTTAATATGCCAAATCTCGTTCCTTCATCGTTTCGCATTGCGATTGAAACTGGACCATCCCACTAACCATATAAGAAATGATAGGGAACAAAAGACCCTTACTCGACCCACTCTAATGCTTCGCGATCATAGGATACCCCTTATGATATTGCGATGAAGCTATGACTTGCTCTTTACAAATAAAACAGGAGGGGGCCACGAACACGAAGAAGTTGGAGTTGCACGAAAAAATGTTGCACTAGCAGCTGAATCAAACATGCAAAAGATCTCTAATGGACCCTCATAATTTATCTGGGACCTCACAGAAAAACCATAATGCTACTAGGATCATTTCGATGATTTGGACTCAATGGAACCATCAAATTTACCAAAGGAAGTCGTTATCAACAGGTTACCCTTGAAACGAACTCTAGGCAACTTATGACCACATATTGTCTAAAGACTCAAATTCAAGCCAAAAGCCTCAGATACCAAACCAGCCATGCTATTAATCCAAAATCTACATAAAGGATCTAATGAAACTGACAAACTCTCATCCGATGCTTGGATAATAGAATATTGACCAAAGACAATAATATCACCTTAAAGGTTACTTAAAACCACACACTCATATAGATCACTCCTAAACTCTTATGGAACCGTACCAACCATCCCCACAATTCATAAATGATATAAAGCAATAACAGAAAAGGGCAAAATGGTCTAAACATAGTAAACTCTAAAAACTACAATGAGGCTGGTTACAGAATCCACCACAAAGACTCACGTTCGTCCTTGAACGTAAAGGTAAGAAAAGTACCAAATTGATAAGGAACTCAAAATACCCCCATAAACTTAATGGAAGCACTCTCAAGCAGATTCACATCTATAGGACTATCGAATTCACTATGGTAACCAGATTCTCTTTGCATTTTGACTCTTAAGGCTGCAACTCAAGTGTCCAAAATGAAAATTTCTCAATGTATCCGATTTTGCTTTATTTTTGAATTGTCTCTTTACCTAGTGACTGAATTGACCATAATAGAAGCTCTGAACATACCCAGTTTACCCCAGTCTGTCATCGACACCATAAGTCACTGACTATACTATGTAACCAAGGTTGTCAATGTACGAATAAAAATATCAAAGAACCCATGGAACCATATTGTAACTCTCCACAGTACCAAATCATGTCTCCCTCTCTCTCAAAAGAACTTTCCACTATTTTCAAGCCCACATTACACATTTTCTACCTAAATTACACTTACCCAAGACTGATGCCATATATGTCGAATCGAATAGTACTGTGTCCTCAAGCTGAAGCAACTGAGTCAGAAATCGATATCAGTTCCACACAAAACCTCAAAGGTCACACTTATCACACTTTGATAACCATACAAATAGTGATATTTGTATGTTCAACCCTTTAAGAAAACAACAAATCTTCACAAAACTTTTCATATCGTAGCGGTAAATTTTATACGTCACAAAACTCTTATGCATCTCATCACAATAATTTATGTAGTTCTCATCACCCATGTAGTGTCAATCAACCCAATGTCCTCAATAACCCGGTAGAATAGAAAGCCCCTTTTATTTACACACATGTTAGCAAACCGTCATATCAGGAACAATTCAACCAATAGTAGCAGTGCAAGATTACCACATATCTCTGATTGTCGCCCAAACCAAAATCAGATATTAGGAAAGTCAGTACTAATCCCTTCATAAGTCATAAATGAATCATGCTATCAAGACTATGAATTTTCCAACTCGCACCCATAACATAATTCTGAATACCTCAAGTTTCTTATGTACAAGTTCCTTATCTTTTTCTTAACTCATTTCCAATTCTATTTTATTTGACACAGAACCATGGAACAATACTGCATACTCTAAATCAAAAATCTTGAGTAGAATACTTTATTGAGCCCTTTAACTTCCAAAGTAATAAATTCCACAACCTATCTTCTCCATGCACAAATCCTTCAAAGTCCTCTAAATAGATATGCACCAACTTTCTTATCATTCCAATGTATACTATAGCATAATCCACTACCATAATGTAGCATTACCCCCAAAAAAACCCTGAAATCTAACCTCAACCCATGTTGGCAACTTTCTAAACCGACCAATAACAACCCATTCAAAACACAAAGTAGTGGCCATCATAATCTAAACTAGACCTAAGAAACCACACTACTCTAAATACAAGATCAGATCCTCAAAGACGAACCCATAAACTTCCAAATCAAAAGGAATTACCCTTATAAGTTGAATTCCTTCAAGTCTAACCAAGGAGTGTTTTAAAACACCATAAGTCTTTCCACGCAAGCAGAGCTAATCACCCAGGTAGTAACAAATTGTGATCCGCAAATGCTTGAAAATCCTTCCATACCAAACTAAGATCCTTTAATTGCAATCTTTCTGAGTTAGTCGTACCACAGTCTGATCCATCACAAGGACTTATTGCCCAAATCTGATTAGTAACTCTAGTCATCAAACTTGTCCGATATCGTCGTCAATGTGCTAACCCAAACCACAAATATACTGATTTGACCCTATAAACAAATAAATAAGAAAAAACTCACTTCTGATAACACTTGAATATAATTCCACACACATATATTAGTTGTAAGCTTTATTTATTCTCAACCCATCATCCAAATAATCTAATCACTTTCTCGATCCTAACTGATATCACGACCCTCAAGTAAACATCTAAAATACATCCCATGATCTGAACATACCAATACCTACCATTGATCCACCGCTATTCCATAACATAATAATCGAGAAGATCATACCTAATGATATCATAATTCGTATATCTAGAGAAATCAAATATACCCTGAGATATACCCTAAATGAGCCATCACATAGGATCGGTACACCTGATCTACCACTAAAGAATTATCTACTGGGGTATTAATATGAATAGATATGACAAAAAACTCCTAGATCATATCAAAACTCAATGTAGAATAAGTAAGCACATAGGAGAATGTAGAACCACAAACACTACTACGACAACTTAGAAGTGTACTGAAACCATACCTGTGACCATTGTACCAGAAGCTCCTGCCTCGAGTTCACCCTTAGGAACATAATACTGCGACCTGTAATCTCTTCATGCCATTGATGATGGATCTCTTAGTCTACATTGTGGGCAATCCGTCCTATAGTGTCCAAGATCCCCATATATGAAGCAACCCAAAAGAATAAGAGTCCTCTAAATTAAATCTAAAGAAACACAATCTAACCATCTCTAAGAATAACCATAAGAAGTCTGGCCTCAACCATACATGTCGCTACTGCTATCAAGTCTATTGGGCATTTTTCCAGTACGCCTCTCGCATCTCCACACAAACTCCTCTAGAAACTCCTGAGTAAACCGATCCCATGAAACCCTCAACAATAGTTCTCCACCACTATTTGGCTGGTCTCTAAAACCAAAAAACTATGAAATCCACTCCATTAGGGTTTGCTAGGACAAACTTGTGCAACTTCTCATGGAATCCAACCAAGAACTCATAAACATCAATACTAGCATCTCCATCGAATCGAGGGGGATCCGCTCACATGAACACAACAAACCTACTCTACCCCTCCACAAACATAGCAGGTAAGGTCACTGGATATAGGGTGATACCCGATAATATCACATCAACAATAGAAGAATCTGTAGTAGTAGCCAACTGTGTATCTGGAGTCTGAAGTCCTGAAGTAGAGTGTTGAATGAAAGTCTGAGTCTTCTACTCAAGAAAACTCAACACGTGTACCAATCAATCCTTAAGCATAAATATGGATATGAGAACATGTGGTGTCTGTACTTGGCTCAACCTCTCTGTCTCAACAGATCCATCAATATGAGAAACTCATAAACCTGAGGTGGCAACCCCTGCCTGACCTCTAACCAATTTGAATGCTCTACTCTAAACTCTGTTTCGACCTCTGCCCCTACCACATACTAAAGGCATAGGCTCTAAATCTCTAGCCAAAGAAGAACATGTTCTTACCATTTGTGAGAGAATGAATAAGAGGTCATCGAGTCAACTTAAGCTATGAACGCACGACACAAAATAAAGACATGGGTTTCTCCTAAAGTATTGTAGCCTCTCCAAGATAGATAACGAACATCTCCATACTGATACATAAGACTCTACTAGACTCGACTAGTACTAGTGAGACCAATGAACCTGGGGCTCTACTACCTATTTGTCACGACCTAAAATAGAGATCGTGATTGCACCTGTCATACCCTCCGGTATAGGTAAGCCTATCCCAACCCAAACACAATAATCAAAACAAAATGAAAGCGAAAGAAGTAAGGATGGAAATAATCCCCAAGGATGTAGAAAGAACTACAATCTAATAATCCGCAAGGATGTAGAAAGAACTACAATCTAATAATCCCCAAGGATGTAGAAAGAACTACAATCTCAACACAATATCTCAAGTCTGGTTATCGCTAGTACAAGTCTCTAATACCGAATATAATGAAATAGTCAGATATATCTTAAATATGAATAAGCATAAGATAAAAAATGAAGAGATCAGGGTAAGCTCTGCGATCCAACACCCGTTACCTCAATCTTTGGAAAATTGACACTAGGAAATCAAAATCAATGCTCAACTATGCGCTCAATACCTTCATATAGTGCAAAAAAGAAATGAAAAGAAAAAAAAAAGCAAGGGGTGAGTACGAAACACATGTACTCAGCAAGCATCATCAACAATCGACCCTAATCCAAAGTGATGATGAGAACCACCCCACCAACCTGCCAAGATTACCCCCAATAAACCTGCACTCAGAAAAGTCCCATTCTAGTAGATAGCAATGATTAACAAGGTGGCCTAATTTAGTTCAATTAAGGCAGACACATATAAGTTCAAGATCAACAACAATAGTGATAAGTTATATCAGGAGAGAATTTCACCAACACAGTACATTACATCCATTCACTATGCCAAACCAATAATAAATGATGAGGTAGAGAAGGTGCATATCATGCAACTAATAGATTTGACACAACAGTCACAATTATCAAGCCGTAATGAATACACAACATATGATAATATCTCAACCACAATATCCCATAAGAGAAAGTGTAATGCAATGTCATATAGTTATATGAGATGAAATGTAATGGCCATAAGTATAATTTGTATACACCTTCCGTGCATAAGCTCCATGAGACAACCCATAGGGGGTTTACAACCCATATACTATTCACAATCCCATCAATCAACCTTGTCAGCACTTTCCTTAGCTAAGGCGTTTTTTAAAATGGTTTGTTTTCTTTCGTAAAGAATCCAAGTTCCATCATAGTATGAGTTTCATAATAAAAATGAATGATGAATGAGTATGCATGATCATGGAGAAATCCACAATGCACAATAATCAGCCAAATAATGGTATAAATGAACCCAAGTCACCCAAATCTCAGTAAATCATGATACCATCCCCCGCACGATCGTCACAACAATAATAAGGAACTATTAATACTGAAACAAATCTAACATCAACCACCACACGTGCATCACAATAGTAATAAGGAGCTATCAATACTCAAACAAGACCAACACCAGCCACTGCACGGGCATCACAATGATAATCTCTCAATTTAATAATAAGGTTAACATAATCCTCCAGCGGCCATCACAACATCGATAATTAATAAAGCTAATGGTAAGGTTCACACAAGTCCCCACGCGGCCATCACAATAATAATAATCAATCCAAATAATGTAAACATAAAGGATTCACCAAAACCATAGCTTGTTTTAGATGATAAGTTACCACATTTTTTCTGTTATGACACAATTAGACTTAAATACTCAAAGGAATATATACATGTCAACAAATATCATCAAAAGTTCACTTTCATTCACAATACATACTAATTACACTTAGATTCCTCTTTTTAACTTCTTATTTATAACTATAATCTATTCATACCCTATGTGATTACTAAACCCCAATATTCTTTTAATTTACCTTAAACATGACTCAAACTCTTAAGTAGATACTCACTATTAATTATTCATGATCAATAATCCATTTATCCACAATTTACCATAAACATATCAACAAGTTGAGAGAACAGTCAAGATGTCCATTTTATTACTTCAACACATCAATAGACTCTGGTACACATGGATAAGTTTACCATCTTATTTAGGTAGGAACCCCAAACCCTTAGTGATTCACAAAATATAAGTAATAAGCACATAACATATAAACACCTTAGAGAAGAGCACAACTTGTCTTAAGGAAGACCTGCAAAGTGAAACCATATTTCGAAGAATCAAATAGAAGCTCTACTCCCTCGAACCACCAAGTGCATCCAATATAATCAAATATGAAATCAACATTTAAATACAAGACCAATGATACCCATATTATCATACTTTGGTTCGAGTTCCAAAATCAATTCGAAAATTGACCCCATAAATAAGAAAATAAAACTAGAATTTTAATATAGAATCAAGTCGCCCATAGTCTAAGGATTCTAAATATGAAATCTCAATGAAAATCGAGTAGAAATCGGGCTTGAAATCATTGAGAAACTCATTATTCACTTATCGGGTAAAAACCCAAAATCTCAAGTTTAAAAGCCAATATTTGAGGATTATTTTACAATATAATCAATAGATAATGATGAAAACAAGGTTCATAAACCCATCCAAAGTTTAGATCTCAAAAATCCCTTTGGAAACGCCTCAAACCAATCTCCCAAGTTCTAAAATTTGTGAAAATAGAGTTTTGGATAGAAAAAGAACTATTTAATCTGCTAGGTCTCATTCCTTCATCACAATCGTAGGGTCGACGTCATAATTACAATAGGCACAACCCATTGACCATCGCAAATGTGATGAGGAACAACAGACCCCAACCCAACCCACTCTAATGCTTTGCAATCACGGCCTACCCCCCATGCGATGGAGATAAAGCTACCGCTTGCTCTTCGTAAATGCGGTAGGAGGGGTCGGGAATGCGAAGAAGTAGGAGTTTCACCATAAACGCTACACTAGCAACCAAATCAAACATGCAAAAGATCCCCAATGGACCCTCGAAATTCAGTCGGGACTTCATAGAAACAAGACATTAATACTACTAGGCTAATTTCGACATTCCAGACTCAACAAAATCATCAGATTTACCAAAGGAGGTCATTATCAATAGGTTATCCCCAAAACCAACTCTAGGGTACTTAAGACCACTTTACGTCTAAAGACTCAAAATCAAACCAAAAGCCTCGAAACCCGGACCAATCATGCTACTAACCCAAAATCGACATTCTAGATCTAATAAAACTGACGAATTTCTTATCCGATGTTCAGATCATAGAATGTTGACCAAAGCCAATTATATCACTTTAAAGTCTACTCAACACCACAAACTCACATAAGTCACTCTAGAATGCTTTGAAGATAGTACCAACCATCCCCACAACTCATAAATGATTTAAAGCAACAATGATGAATAGTAAAATGGACAAAACATAGAAAACTCTAAAAATAACAATGAGGGTTGCTACAATCCACCACTAAAAGACCTGTTTGTCCTTGAATATAAGGATAATAAAGGTACTTCAACTATCAAAAAGCTGGGGATATCCAACTCTATCTCCCAACTAGTCTCTTCAACTTGATGATGCTTCTACTAAACCTTCACTGAAGTTATTTCCTTAGATATGTACTTTCAAATTTATCTATCTAAACTGGCCACTAGCTCTTCCTCAAAGGTTAGATTCTAACCAAATCTATCCAATCCCACTGAATCACATGACAACTATCAAAATTATCTTCTTCAACATCGAGACAATATGAAAAAGTGGATGCATGGATGAAAGACCTGAAGTTAAGGCTAACTTATAGGCCACCTCCCAAATAAGCTAAAGAATATCAAAAGGACCAATAAACCTCGAACTAATCTTTCCCTTTTTCCCAAACCTTATCACACCCTTCATGGGTGATACCTTTAATAGAACCTTCTCACCAACCATGAACTCTAAATCATAAACTCTTTGATCCTCATAACTTTTCTGCCTACTATTTGACATAAAATCCGATACTAAATCAACTTTACTTAAAAAAAATTAAACTAACCAACTGGGGATTCACACTTCCTCCCATATATTGCCTAAGATAGTGCCATCCAGATGATGGAATGGTAAATGTTATTGTATACAAACTCTGTCAAATGCAAGATATTCACCCACTAACCACCAAAGTCAATTACAAAAGCTCAAAGCATGTCCTCTAATACCTGAATAGTCTACTTGGACTGAACATCCATATGGGGATGAAAAACTGTTCTCATCTTTAATTGACTACCCAACTCTCGTTGCATAGAACTCCAATAATGCAATGTAAATAGAATACCTTTTCTGAAATGATAGAAATGGGTACACCATGAAACGAAAAAATCTCTCAAATGTAGATCTTACACAATCTCTCCATATTGTAGTTAGTATTGACAAGTACAAAATGAGATAATTTGGTCAAATTATCCATAATTCCTCAAAGTCTGAGGCAAACCAACCATGAATTTATAGTAATACGCTGCCACTTTAACTCATGTATAGGCATCCTCTGAGTCATACCACCTGGTCTCTAGTGCTCAAACTTTTCTTGCTAAGAATTCAAACACTTAGTCACAAAATCCATGATGTCCCTCTTTATCCCACACTACCAGTAATGTTGCTTCAGATTATGATTAATCTTAACTACACTTGAATAAATTGAATAACTTGAACTATAACCCTCCTCCATCATTGAATTAGTCAAATTACCAACACTAGGAATATAAATTTGACCCTTGATCCTCAAAACACCCTCTTAGATAAAAATTGCTTCCTTAGCGTCACTTTTTAACACCTTGTTTGGAATTATGCATAACTTCCTATCCTTACACTATCTATCCTTAATTTGCTCCATCAAAAGTGATTATGCCTCAATATAAGGAAGAACTCTATCATGCTAAGAAATATTAAGTCTCACAAAGTTATTAGCCAAACTATCAACATCCATAGCAAAAGGTTGCTCCTGATCTAACAACAAGGCAATTCTACCATACTCATTGTCTTCCTATTCAAGGCATCTGCCACTATATTTGCATAGCCAGTGTAATAAAGAATAGTCATATCATAGTCCTTCAACAACTCCATCCACCTCTATTGTCTTAAATTCATATCCTTCTAGTTGGATATGTACTGTAGGTTGTGATGATCAGTGAACACCTTATAATTAACTCTATACAAGTAATGCTTTTCCAACTTTAAAGAAAAAACTACCACTGACAACTCTAAGTTATGAGTGTGATCCTTCAATTTTCTTGAAACATAGGCTATATCCTCCCCCCTCTGTATCAAAAATCCACCAAGACCAACTCCTAATGTATCACTATACACTGTAAAACCCTTACCTTCCATAGGTTAGATCAAGATAGATGCAATAAATTAATAAAGCCTTGAGCTTTAGAAAGCTCGACTCTCACTTACCTGACTATTGAAAAGTAACATTCCTCTTAGTTAATTAGGTCAAAGGATCTACAATAGTAGATAAACTCTCAATGAACCACATATAATAGGAATCCAAACAAATAAAACTTTAGATCTTTGTAGGTGAAATAGGCCTTGACCAATCCCAAAATGCCTCAACTTTGGCCAAATCTACCATAATATCCTCTTTGGACACTATATGTCCCAAGAATGACACAGAATTAAGCCAAAACTTACACTTAAAAAACTTAGCATATAACTAATGATCCCTCAACTTTTGAAGCACAATCCTAAGATGTTGCACATGCTCATCCTTACTTTTAGAATACACCAAAATATCATCAACGAACACAATAATGAAAGAATTATGATAAGGCTAAAATACTTCATTCATCAACTCCATGAATAATATTGGGGGATTATTCAATCCAAATGACATAACAAGAAACTTATAGTGGCTTTATCGACTCCTAAAAGCCATCTTAGGGATGTTTGAAGCACCAATCTTCAACTGATGGTACCTTGACCTCAAATCAATATTCATTAACATCAAAGAACCTTGATGTTGATTAAACAAGTCATTAATGCATGTAAGGGGCACTTGTTCTTAATGGTCACTTTGTTAAACAATTAATAATCGATACACATCCATAAAGACCCATCCTTCTTCTACACAAGAACACAGGAGCACCCAAATGGAAAACACTAGGTATAATTAATCCTTTATTGAACAAGTCATGTAGCTATTCATTCAACTCTTTCTAATCTACTAGAGATATCCTATAAGAAGGAATATAAATAGGCTTAATTCCCAGATCTAAATCAATATCTCTGTCTGGCAAAACAACCAAAAGATTTATAGAAGACATATCCTAAAACTCTATATCCACCCTCACTGACTCTAAAAATGGTGTGTCAGCACTAGAATCATGAACATATGTAAAATAAGAGAGACATCCTTCTGAACCAACAACTAAGCCTCAAGGAAATAAATCACCCTCTTAGGGTACGAATAATGTATACCCTTCCACTCAAACCTTGGTGGACTTGGCATAACTAAGATGATTGTCTTGGCATGACAATCCAAAATATTGTGATGCAAACAAAACTAATCCATTTCTAAAATCATATCAAAATCCACCATGTCCAGATTAATCAAGTTTACCCACGTATCATTGCCCAAAAGATTCAAGACACATGATCGATACACCCGATCTAGCAAGAAAAAATCACCCAACAAGGTAGCAACACAAATAGGCAAAAAAGAGACTCACGTATCATATTAATATTCAATGAGAAATATGCAGACACATAGGATAAAGTATAATTATGATCAAATAATACTGAAACACGTCAATAGAATACTGGGATGATACCTATTATTACAGCCTCAGAGCGCTCTACCTTAGGTCTACACAAAAAAGAATAACACTAAGCCCAATCACCACATGGCTACATAACTCCTCTATACTTTTTCATTCATCCGATGTGTACCTCCACCAACTTGACATCCACCATGACCCCTAGTTAGTGGTGCTGCTATCCAATATAAAGCTTGTTTACTCTACCATTGACCTCTACTCCTATGTTTAGCATAATCATTCTTGAGATACTCTGGGCTACACACTTATAACAAGATCTAGGAACCATTATTTGCTAAATAAACCCTAAATAACCAGAATGGCCACCATGACATAAGATCCTCTAAAAGAACCATGAGATGTTTGTTCTAAACTATGGAAATCTCATTTAGAATACCCACTCTCAGACACTAAATAGTAGCAAAAATGGTTTTCTAGATTGAGGATGAAAACCTCTTTTAAATGAACTTCTACCTCTATATGAGGTATGAATGAACCCCTACTAACAAAAGTGCAGGACCTTTTATCTGTCAAGTCCCTAAACTCCACATGATGCAGGAGATTTACCACCTTGGACACTTGAACTACTCTCTAAAAATAAGCCCTAGTTTGAGCTTTCTAAAGAGTTGTCTCTCAAATCTGGAAGGTCAAACCCCACACAAATCTGTAGATCCTCTCAGTCTCATCTGGCAAAATCACTAAGTCATGATGAGACAATACATAGAAACTGGTCATAGGAAAATGCTCAAAATGATTCCTCTACTTCCACCTCAAGCTACCAAGAATGAATTGATCTTGATAGTCTAAGTGAAAAGCTCCCAAGTCATAGGCAAAGGTCCTATGGGTCTAGAATCAACATAAAAACACCACTACTTTATGGAGGAGCCAAGCATATAAAGTACTTTATAGTCAACCCCATGGTACTTTACTAACTCCATAATCTAAAGCCTTTCATGATAACTCACCAAGAATACATTAGAATTATCACTCTGACCACCTTGAAAATAGAGTGTATCCATCTTCCTGAATATCTTAAATCTCTTCTACTTCTTATCATACATGACAAGCTTAACCACACCCATGTCATCCATATTTGTCAAAAGCATACCATTATACCTATCTATTGTAACTTATATTGGTTGGTTCGCTAGGCCCTAGAAAATAAGAATAGGCTACTGATACAAGGTCTGAGCCTCAACTTTAGTTTGTAAACCCTCTAGAGTGCTAGTCAAATCACCACTTTAAAGCATACCCTCTAATAGATATAAACATGGACTAGGGTATCATTAAAGACCAAAGTAGCTACAAATCCATGTGGAGCCTGAACTAGTCCCACCTCTTTAACTAAAACCTGATCAGTCACAATCGCAATCTCACCCTCAAGAAACTTTACTCTAGCTGGGACCTTAGCAGCTGCCTATGCTCTACCTCTATCCTGAACTTTACCTTGGCCCCTATAATATCTATATGTACCGACACGAGCAATAGGCACAAGTGTTGGGATAGGTTTCTTCGGGGTGCGGATCAAGGATCATTTTATACATTAAATGGTTTATTGTAATATTGCTTTTCTAGTGTAATTAAGTGGTTAAGTGTTCTCATAACTTCTGTCATTTGTTCTAAATATTGTGTGTTACGAGTTTGGTGGTATTTTAAGATAGTAGATATTAATAAATTTTGTGTTGTTTTTCTTTCTTGCCTAGTTTGTGACCAATTTTGAAGTGCTTCGTAGTTTATCATTTTAATCTGAATAGTAATACCAATCTAAATAATCATTACTATCATCATCATAGTATGAAATGTTAAAGTCTAACCAACTATCTTGCATTAATTTCATTATCTCATAAGTTTTTAACAGGTCGTAAATTATTTTTCGTGTGTCATTATCTAGATGTCTTAATGCGTATAGTAACGTTATTTTATAATTATCATCTTCATCTATTATGTATGTGTAAGAACTTAATTTATAAGTATCTGTTCTAGTTCTGGATTCGTTGTTATTTGTATTTGTACTAGTACTAGGAGTGTCTATGTGTTTATCCATATTGTTGTTTTTAAACATATTCCCTTCTAACCTCTTTAGGTATCATTATCCTTATCATGTTCTAATATATTATGCTGAACAATCTTTTTCGTTCACTGCCATGCATTTCGGCTTCAATCATTTACCCTAACAGTGCCTCAACTCTGTGTACTCCCCTAAATGGCCTCCTTGCCTCTCGGTTTCCACTTTAGGATGGCATAGTCTGGGCTTAACTACTCTCAGCCTATTTTCATGGCAAACTTTCTCAAGATGTTCAATATAATGGTACTATAACATGATAAATAACAATGATATTTAAGAGATTATAAGGAATATATTAGTTTAGCTATTCATGGTTATGAATAGATATACCTGAGTTGGTTTGTTGGTTTGCTCCATATCTTGAAAGATTTTAATAACTTTTGTTTGTAATTTGGAAGAGGGGATTTTATTTATGAAGGCTATTGCTCAACACATGAGACTTACTTACATTCATTTACAATCTGCCTATTTATAGAAGAAAAGAAGTGCCTTCAGACGGCTCTTCAAAAACTGAAAGAATAAAAGTAAAATTACTGTGCGACTCTTACTATTTGCACAGTTATGACTCTTACTGTACACTTTACGACTTTTCTTTAAAAATAAAAACAACTTATTCACATGTCACATCCTATTTACTTTACACATAAAACAAAAGACTTTTAAAAAGAAGAAAAGAAAAGTAATTACATATGTTTTTCTTTGTCTGCCATCTTTTGCTTTTCTATCTTTTGCTTGATTGATTATTCCATCTTATCTTCTTGTTGGCTCTATGATTGCTTATTCCAGTTGGACGATTGGCATATCAATACTATCTCCTCCATTGCATTGGGTACATTTGTGGTCTGGATATTTACTAACTAATTTGCAGTAACTGGTCAATATATTTGGTGAAATAAAATTGTTCTTTAAGGCTCTTGTTAATGGTTGCTCTTCTGGTTTGAGTAAGGATAGTATCCATCTTTGGACTTCATCCATATCTCCTTGGCGTATCTCCCTTGAATTGGAATAAATCATAACTTGATTTCTAATAGTATAAGCCCATATAGCATTTCCATTTAAGTAGTTGTTGGCTAATTCCTGGATAATTGTGGCTATGCCAATAGCTCTTTTGTTTGTATAAAAGCTTGGTATATCATTTATTGGTGTTTCTGGCTGTGGTTCTATTTCTTCTGGGATAATCATATCTCTTGTCATGCCAATTTTTATTACTTGTATAACTGGCTTTACTTCATTGTACAATATCTCCGCTGGTGCTGTATAAAACTTGATGTAATATAAATCTCCTTTTGTAATTCTTTTGTATCTTGTGAATGCACTTTGTAGGTCTGGTATTCCAGATAATTCTTCTCCACTGTATGTGTATATGGTATTGATCAGTCCGTATGCATAACATGATCTAATTAAATTTGCACTAGTCTTGGGTTGTGCGATTAACTTATTGTATCCTTGTAATTTTTGGGTTATATAATCTTGGGTTGGGTCTTTAGTAGTTGTAGATCTTGGTTGTGTGTTTAGGTGTGTTTGTATTTCATGGATATTTTTGATGTAATTTTGAGAAATATGGTTGTAAGTTCTTTTGTCACTATTTAAGCTTTCTGCATATGTGGATGTTTGTGGGGTTGTAGTATTTTGGGTAGTATGTGTTTTTGGTATGAAAGATTTTGCAAATATACTATTTAGGTTACTGTTTGTATATGGTTTCTTTGTAGCTGGTTCGCTAGTACCTGCATTATTAACAAACTTGTTATTGGTTTTACGGAGTTTCCCAACGTCTCCTTCTACCTCTGGATGTTTAGAGTCCTCCGATCGACTTATCTCAGCAGATTTATAGTCATGCGGCTGACTTGTGCTAGCTGATTTCAATCTAGCTTCATTGATTTGTAACTTTTGTCTATGTATCTCAATGTCCATACTTTCCACTTTTGTACAAAGTGTAGTATGGGTTTTGAGTATATCTTCCATTGTTGCACTATCTTGTTCTGTCTGTGTAGCTTTGTCGTGATAAGTGGTCTGCAATGACATTCTTATTAGATCTAATTATTTCAATTGTAAAAGTAAAATTTTGTATATTTAATACAAGCCTTCGTATTTCCTTTGTTGTAACTGAGTCCTGTATTTTCCTTGTAAGCCACCATTTTACTTGGGTATTGTCTGTCCTTACGATGAATTTATTATATACAATATAGGGTTCAAATGTTAATAAACATTTATATAACGCAAATAATTCTTTTCTATTTATCTCCCATTTTAATTGTGGTTCGGTATAGGTTCCTGAATAATATCTACAATGATGATCAATTTTTTCATTATCATATTTATATTTAAGTATTCCTCCATAACTGTGATCACTAGAATCTGTTTCCACAATATATGTAAATTTCCTATTTTCATCAGTTGAATATAACTTAGGTAATTTTTTGCACATAGTCTTAATTTTTTGTATATGTAACCTATCAGTTTTATCAAAATAATATTCAGTATCTTTCTTTAATTTTTTGTGTAATGGTTTTAGGTATTCTGCTAATTTAGGTACATAATCTCTTACTTGGTTGACCAGTCCTAAGAATGACTGTAATTTCTTTTTTGTATCTATCGTTTCGTCTGTACCAATTATTTTCTGTACTATATGAGTCTGCATTTTTATTCCATTTTTATCTATTTGTATTCCTAGAAATTCTATCTGGTTTTTCATTAGTTCTGCTTTTGTTTTGCTCAAACTAATTCCTGAGGTGTCAATTAAATGTATAAATTTTTCTAATAATTGTATATGTTCGTCTTGTGTTCTGGAATATAAAAGTATATCATCTATATATACTATACAATTTTCTAGTTGGTTGAAATATTTATCCATAAAATTTTGGTATCTACCTGGTGCATTTTTATATCCAAATGGTAATACATTCCATTCATAAAATCCTTGTGGTACTGTGAATGTTGTTAATTTTTTAGATTCATCTGTTAACTTTAGGTGGTAAAATTCTGATTTACAATCAAATTTACTAAAATAATTATAACCTTGTATTTGTCTAATTTTTAATATCTTATTTGGTATTGGGTAATTGTAGGTTTTAGTCTTTGCATTTAGATTTCTATAATCAATAACCATTCTACTTTTTCCTCTTTTTTGTTCACTATGTTTAGTAACTATAAAAGCGGGACTCGAATGTTTACTATTACTTGTTTGTATGAAGTTGTGTTTAAGTAGTTCAGTTATGTGTAGATCGAATTCTTTTAAATCGTCAAAATTATATTTTAAGGGTTTCTGGGTTATTATACTTTGTTCGTCTATTAATTCGATTTGTACTGTTGTTTTATGTTTTTCCCATCCGTGTAAAGGGTTTTCATTAGATAAAAGTTCTAATTTATCTTGAATTGGTTTAACTTTGTTTATGGAGAATATTATTAGTTCTATCTTTTGAATCGTATTTTCTGATTCTAATTTTTGTGTAATTTTTTCACTTCCTTTTATCCATGGTGTTACTTTTCTTACTTTATTGGTTACTCTCTTAGCTCCTATTTTTTGTTTACAAGGGGTTGTAAACCACCAGTGTGTTCTTGTTAATACGTGTGGGTATAAATCATCTATGAATGGTATTCCTAATAGCATATCTCTTTGTGAAAATTCAAAACTGTACATTTCTTTGATAGTTAATATCTTATCCCATAGTTGGATTTTCATATTTTTTGCTTTGTAAGTTATCATACTTCCTTCATCGTTAAATCCACTTATTATTACTGGGGTTTTTAATTTTTCCCATTTATCATCTGGTAGACAATTATGTTTACATAAGTTTGCTTCTGCTCCTGTATCAATCATAGGTGTATAATATCTATTATGGTAGCCTTCTACTATGATTTTTGCAAGTATGTATATTTTGGGCATTTAATTGAGTTTCATGTTATTGTTCGTTTGATTATTATATTTTTGTTTTTGTAGGTTATAGTCAATTGTTTGTCTTCTAATTTATATGGTTTAAGATTTTCTAACCAATTTATTCCTAGTGTGATGTTGTTGCCTGTTTGACATATCTTAAACTGTATTGTTATTGGTATGCCTCCAATTATCAGTTCTTTTTCTACTATGTTTTCCATGTTTGCTAGTATTTTTGGTAATCCAGTTACTTGAGTATTTGTAATAATTTCGTTTTCCATTACTAATTCTTTTGCAATATAATTTTCTTCCTGTTCTGTGTTTATTAATATTAAGTATATTTGTTGATCCATAATTCCTGTTATATAATAATGGTATGTTTTAGGATTATCAGTAATATAATTAATTGAGTCTTGTGATATATAATTTAGTTTTTTAGAAGTACTAAGTTTGGATGATGTTGTAGGTGTATCAGTAATCATTCTTTTTGAGGTACTAAGTCTATCTCTTACTATATCTAGATCAGTATTTATATCTAATTCATGGTAAGTATAATCATTATTATCTATGACTGTGACAATTTGTTCAAAGGGATTTTCTATCTTAATTCTATTGATTTTGTTTTTTGCTTTTACTGCATGGCTGGTAGTATATATATATAAATTTTTACATCTTGCGGTAAATATTTTACTTCCAGGTGCTAACTCAATTCCTGACATTGTCCAGTATAGGACTAATGATTTATCTATGTTTGTATCTGTTACTGCTACTGAGTAATTCGCACTTATAATAAATTTGAATTTTTGATATATTTAATTTCCTTTAATTGCACTAATAACACTTTTCTCAATAGGGTGTATGATTCTATCATCTGCTAAGTATATTTCAATTGGGGTATCTATTCCTTCTCTAAAACATGCCTTGATTAATATTTCTGTTGCTCCTAAGTGTACATATTTTATTGGAATTTTTGATTTTATTTTTTGTATTTCTTTATTTACTAATTTTTTGTTTAATATAGGAATCTTTGCTTTTCCTTTTATGTATTTACAATCTATAATATGTTCTTTTTACTTATTACATAATATTCTTCTTTTGGTGGTTTGAACCATTGTTTAATTATAGGTACATCTAAAATTTTTGTTATACTTAAGTCTAATTCTTTCTTTTTTATTTGGTCAAATATATGGTTATCAAATATTAGTTTTTGGTCTGATGATTCTGCGTCCTGATATTCTTCTTTGTCAAGTAGTCGGATATCTTCTTCAGTCATATTCTATTTCTGTTTCCGATTCATTTTCATTTATACTAGTATCTGAAAAATCATATATACTATCATTACTATCTAAGTCATAATCTATATAGTCAATTTGTGTATATTCATCATTATTTACTGTTATTTCCGATATTTGAGAGTGAAACAAAGAAGTTGAGTAACTGATGAAATCAATTTTGCATGATTAAAGATAATGAAGGGATTTTCCTAAAGTTTTATAGCCTCTCAAAGATAGATAATGGATGTGTCTATACCGATCCATAAGACTCTACTAGACTCGACTTGTACTTTTGAGACCAATGAACATAGCACTATGATACTAACTTTTCAAGTCGTGATGGTAGCTATCATACCTATATGATATGTAACCCAATCCAACACACAATTAATAAAGTACAAAGTAAATATGTGGAAGAAAATATAAAATCAAGTTTCAATATGAAAATCACATAAGTCAACTCATAAGGAAGTGCAAAACTCATAAGCACTATCTAAAAGTAGGAAGTAACAAAGTACAAGCCTCTAGGGTAATGTAACACCCCGGGTGTTTATGATTTCCTTCGTCCTGTGTCAAAGGCTTACGAGCCTAGATTTGAGAATTTTACCAATACCGAGCCTATTCAAAAATATTTGATTTAAATTAGAATTTGGTAAAAAGTTATATTTTTATTGCCTTCCTAAAATGGTTTAAATATTTATGAAAATTATTTAGTTGTGATACATTTACGTATGTACTTATTTTAAAAGAGTTTTATGATTTATTACTACTTTAACGGAGATAGTAATTCTAATTATGTACAAAAAAATTTATTATCTGAGATACACTTTATTCAAAATTATTTTCTATCAATTATGGTATATTAAAAAAAAAAACAAAAAAAAAACATATATATATATATATATATATATATAATATACATACTCGAGTACATAAATAACAGGATAAAAACATTTAGTTGGTACTTCTACCAACACTCCATGTGGAGGTGAGGGGGAGTGGACAACATTAAGTGAATGAAAATGGTGGCATCATTTCCTTTTCAATTGATAACTTCTAGTACTTAAATGATCTATATTCATATATAGAATTAATTATATCTAAAGGTGCTGCACATATATATATACCAATTTTAACTTCAACCATTCCATTCTCATTTCTTTCACTAGCTACTGCATATTATATACATATATATGTACGGGTACTCTAACAAAGCTAACTTCCTTACTCGTTAACGCTAAGGGGGTTTAGTGGAGGAAAATATTTTTACATTTTATTTAATTATCGAAAGAAAATTGATTATCTACCTCAAATTAATCTTGTTCGAATTTGAGATATGTTAAGCATATTCCTTTCTTTTTTGACATGATTCCATAAGATTTGTAATTTTTGGATCTAGCGTGCTATAAAAGAGTCAGTTAGATATTTCTAAATTGATGTTGGCATTATTCTTACAAAAACTCATATTCGGTGATGTAGGTTCCGTATCAAATTGGGGAATAGGAGGTGGTGGTACATATATTATTGTGATGATCCGATTTTTGTAATTGTTGGGATTATAGTATTATTATGATTGTGGTACGGAGGAGATACAATTATATACAAATTAGGTGTGGGGTTGTTAATTTTCAGAAATACGTATATTATTTGTGGTGTAACTACTTTCATACTTATTATTACTTATTGTTTTAGCTATCATGGTGGTCTTGGCGACCACATAGGGATTTACATACTTTTAAATGTCATGATGGTCTTTTCAACCCGCATAATAATTTACGTGCTTTTAGATATTATGGTAGTTTTGTCGGCCTGTACATCAATTTACATGGTTTTAGATATTATGGTGGTCTTGTCGGCTAGCATAGCTATTTAGTTATTTTTGTTCTTAGCTTTTGGGATTGGTAGGATTGTTGTTGTTGCATGATTTTCTTATTGTTTTCCCACATATATATGCATGGTGCATATGCATTGCATTTCATACCCATAAGGATTGTGTACACCTACACCACATGAATTTGTGCCTTTTGAGGCTAGGATCGGGGTGTTCTCCTACAACACATGCATTTTATACCTTTTGAGGCTAGGATCGGGGTGTTTGGCTACACCACATGCATTTCATGCCTTTTGAGGATAGGATCATGGTTTACGCCTACACCACATGCATTGCATGCCCTTGAGGCTAGGAATTAGGGTGTATGCCTACACCACATGCATCACATTATATTTCATATGGCTATGTAATATGGCTTTGATTTGTTGTTGTTAGCTGTGTGTGGGGCCTATGGGGGCTCAATAATTTATTGGTGCTATGGAGATATAAGTTGGGTTGGGAAATAATAGAATTGGCTGTGAGTAGTCAGCACCAAGTTGTCGTGTTATAGTTGCTACGGCTGAACAATCTTAGGTAGAGATAGGTTAGGTGTCTCAGGTTGTGGTTTGTTCTATCTTAATTGAATTACATTCATTATCATATGATCATTGTTGGTACCTTACAAGCTTATACGGGCTCGAGTAGGTTATTCTTTGGTAGTTGAATTGCTTGTTATTTGTGTGACTTGCGTCAGGGACAGGAAATGTGGACACGAGCTACGCAGGAAATAAATTATTGGTTCTGAGCAGATTAAGTTTGTCGTATTATGGTTTTTATTTTGGTTATGCAGTTTTTGTTATTTTGTCGCCTTATATACTCGGTACATTATTTCATACTGATGTCCCAATTTTCTAGGGGCACTGCATTCATGCCTATAGGTTATCAGGTTGATAGTGGTCCTCATTGTGTGTTGTCGAGTTCAACTGATGGTTGGTACGCTCCGTTATTTTTGAAGTTGCTGAGTCTAAAACCTATTTCGGCTTTGTATAGTTAATAGGTGTGTCGGGGCTTGTCCTGACTAGTAATTAGCAATTTCTCATCCTAGAGGCTTGTAGACAATTGTTGTAGGTCAGGTAGTTAGTTACAGTTTAGTTGACCTTGTATTATACTTTTGTTATATTTGATTTGGTTTCCATTTTGTTTCAATTTGGTTGGATTGGCCTTGACGGCCCGCCGATGTTGTTTGGTATGGTTTCTATTGATTTTCTTAATCAAGTGTAGCACCGAGTGCCAATTGTATCTCATCGAGTTTGGGGAATGATAGATAACTCAACACAATTGGACGTTAAATATCTTGACATAAGTAAAACAACATAAATAAAAGAGAGAGAAGAGATTCGATAGACACTGGGATCAATCAGTAGCTACCTCAGAATCTCGATGAGCTAATCCAAGCATAGACTATGACTCAACTCCCAAGAACAATTGGCTCAGTACCTACACATAAAGTGCAAAAATAAACAAGTGTGAGTACTAATTCACATGTACTCAGCAGAATCACTGACTAACCCTAATTCAAAGCAATGGAGAGAACTGTCTAATATTCTACTACTAACTTTATCTGTGATTACTCAAATCAAAAATCCAAGCTTAATCTAACATTGAAGAAATAGTAATAGGGATACAACACTATATGAAAACCCTCAAACACCTTAATTTAAGGTAAAAGTAGCTAACCACTCAACTAGTGCTCATAACAATTATCAGTACAAGTCAAATTAAGATGATGAGATAAATGTATATGATACATATATAGCACTAGTATGCTTCCGCTTCCATGTATAGCTAAGTGGGATCCATCCGGAACTCGCGAGGTCCTTATACCTGCCCAGAGTACTTTCCCATCAAGCATGAATGTAAAAATCTGTAAAATCCACCCGGAACACTTTTCCATTAGGCATGAAAATAATTTCACACATTTTTGTCAAAAACCTCTCCTCAACAAGTCCATGAAATAAATGCAAGGGCATGGTTGAGTGGTTAGGACGTGGGTCCCCCTCTGTGGGAGAAGTGGGATCAAATCCATCCTCCATTTGTCACTCAGCCATGAGCTCATCACACAGGTCTTACTTAGTGTAGTTTACATCTTCAGTGTGGTTTGCGAGCTATTTCACAGTTACCAGGTTACCACAAATTGCTCACCTGGAGGGGAGAGGTTGTGGTAGAGGTTCTGGGTTTCCAAAAATAAAATAAGTCCATGAAATGAATATGAATGAGTATGCATGATTCATTGTGATAAGATGAGATTAAAATATCCCAATCAAGTCAAACAAGGCTATACTCAACAAAAACACAAGCCATAAGATCAAATGCCAATAATCTCTATCAGTATGCCTAAATTAAGCTCATAAAAGGGAGTACATTCATCATTAATAACTATCATGCTCGATAAATCACTTCCCAACTCTTTATGCAATAACTTGACTATCAATAGACTCCGATCAGGTGCTCGGGATTGGTTTGGAATATCGTGCTTGTAAATGAACTATGCAACCTTACCAAATTCAATATTTCAGACTCAACGAAACCATCGAAATTTCCATTTGAGTTTTATTTCAATAGAAAGTGGGTCTCACACTCTGAAGAGCCACTTTTGCCAAATTCTACCCCATACCTCAAATACAAGTTTGGAAGGCTCGGGACGCAGACTAAGGGTACCCCTAGCCTAAAATCAATGTTTTGGAGATGTTGAGACTATCAGAAATGGCATATGAGGTCGTTTGCCTGAGGTTTTGGCCTGAGACCTATTCCTTAACTTCAAAAGCTCCAAAATAGGGAAATTACTCTAAAAAACAAACGAACTTCCTGGTAACCGAACTGTCAGTCCCAGCAAGTCATAAATGACCCGGGAAGCTATACGAAAGCTTTAAATACAAAAAAAGTAAGAAAAAAAAGGAAATGACTTGGAGGGTTATTAAAATATCCACTACAAAAGGACTTTTGTCTGTAAAAGTAAATGATCGAAAAGTACCTGAAGGGTCAAACAGGTAGGGATATTGGGTTCGTATATCTTGCTCGGTCTCCCACGTAGCCTCCTTAACTGAATGGTGACACCACTGAACCTTAACTACCTAAATATCCCTGGAGCAGAACCTCCTGACATCTCTAGTTAAGATAGATACAAGCTCCTCTACAAATGTCAACCTTTCATCCAACTGAACCGAGTCCCACCGAAGCATGTGAGACTCATTTGGGATGTACCGTCGCAACATAAATACATGAAACACTGGGTGGATAGCTGAGAAGGCTGGAGGCAAAGCTAACGCATATGCAACCTCCTCAAGTGATCGAAGGATCTCAAATGGTGCAATATACTCAGGGTTGAGCTTGCCCCTCCCCCCAAACCTCACCACGCCCTTCATAGGCGATACTCACAAGAAAACCCGATGACAAACTCTAAACTTTAAGGCATGAAGTCTAAGATCAGCATAACTCTTCTGGCTACTCGAAGCCTATCCTGAATCACCCAAACTCAATCCAATAACTCATGAAGCAAATCTGTACCATGAGGCCTAACCTCAGAATTATCAAACCAAACAATCGGAGATCGACAATTCCTACCATACAACACCTCAAATAGGGCCATCTGAATACTCGAATGAAAATTGTTATTATTCACAAACTCCCCCAAATCCAAAAATTGGTCCCGCAGACCTCCAAAATCCAAAATATAAGCACGGAGCATATCCTTCAAAACCTGAATAGTTCACTCTAACTGCCCATCAGTCTGGGGATAAAAGACGGTGCTAAGGTCAACTTGGGCAGCCAACTCTTCCTGAAATGTCCTCCAAAAGCTTGAAGTGAACTGAGAACCTCAATCTGAAATAATGGACATGAGAACCCCATGAAGGCGAACCACCTCTCAAATATAGATGTAGGGCTAACCTCTTCGTACCGTAGGGAGTCTGAATAGGGATGAAATGGGCAGATTTGGTCAATCAATCCAAGATGACCCAAATAATATTAAAACCATGAGAAGTGCGAGACAAACCACCTACAAAATCCATAGTGACCCACTTCCATTTCCACTCGAGAATGGGTAGCCTCTGAAGCAATCCACCTGGTCTCTGATGCTCGGCCTTTACCTAATGACAATATAGCCACCGAGCCACAAACTCTCCTATATATCTGTGCAACCACTCCACCAGTAATGCTGCCTCAAATCCTTATACATTTTAGTTGTCCTGAGGTGAATAGAATACCTAGAGCTAGAAGCCTCTCAAAGAATCAACTATATCAAATCTCCAACCCTAAGAACACAGATACGACTATTAAACCTCAGAATACCCCTCAAATCTAAGGTAGCCTTCCTAGACTTATCTCTCTGCACATAATATCAAATGCTATGGAACCTAGCATCCTCAAATTGATGACCCTAATCTGCTCCAACAAGGTAGATCTAGCCTCAGAAATATCAAGTAGAACCATCAAGTTAGATAAGGACTAGAAGTCCAAAGACAACATCTACTCTGAAACTAAAATTTAGGCTAAGCTACCCATACTCACCGCCTTTCGGCTTAAGGCATCCACTACAACATTCGCCTTACCCGGATGGTACAGAATAAATATATCATAGTCCTTCAGTAACTCAATCCATCTATACTGCCTTGAATCAAGTTCCCTTTGGGTCATAATGTAGTAAAAACTATAGTGGTCAGTGAAGATCTTAGAAAAAAACACCA
This sequence comes from Capsicum rhomboideum, assembly GCA_031232105.1. Lineage (NCBI taxonomy): Eukaryota > Viridiplantae > Streptophyta > Magnoliopsida > Solanales > Solanaceae > Capsicum > Capsicum rhomboideum. Next base: position 49,870,933 of record CP124710.1, on the reverse strand, counting down.
TACAGGTAGTGGCTCCAATTCTTAAGCGTAAACAATACTGCTGCCAACTCAAAATCATGGGTGGGGTAGTTGCGCTTGTGCCTCTTTAGCTGCCTCAACTCATAAGCCATAACACGGCCCCGCTGTATCAGAACACACCCTAAACCAACACCAGAAGCATCACAATAGATGGTGAAGTGAGCATGCCTTTGAGCATCAGAAAGCTTACTTCACAACTTCTGGACCACTAAAATGGAACCTCCTTCCTAGTCAATTTAGTCATAGAAGCTACAATAGAGGCAAAACCCTATATGAACCGTCTGTAGTAGCCTACCAGCCCAATGAAACTACGAACCTCAGTAGGAGACGTGGGCCTAGCCCAATTATTAATAGCCTTAATCTTCACCATGTCCACCATAATACCATCCATGGATCCCGCGTTCCCTAAGAAATCTACAGACTCAAACCAGAACTCACACTTTGAGAATTTGGCATAAGCCTATGATCTCTTACAATATGGAGCACAATCATCAAATACTGCTAATGATCCTCCCTACTGCTTGAATATACCATAATGTCATCTATGAAAACTATCATGAAGGAGTTCAAATAAGGCCTAAAAATACGGTTCAACAAATCCATAAATGTTGTTGGGGCATTAGTCAACCCAAAAGACATCACCAGGAACTTATAATGGTCGTAATGAGTCTTAAAGGATGTCTTAGGGATGTCCTCAGCCTTAATCCTCAACTCATAGTAACCAGACCTCAAATCAATCTTAGAAAACACTACTGCACCCTGAAGCTAGTCAAAGAAATTATCGATACAAGGCATATGATAATTATTCTTTACTGTCACCTTATTCAACCACCTGTAGTTGATACACATACGCATAAAACCATCTATTTATTCACAAATAGAATTGGAGGCAATACACTCGGACTTATAAAACCCTTACACAAAAGATCTTAAAGCTGAATATTTAGCTCATTTAGCTCAGCAGGAGCCATACGATAAAGAGCCATAGAAATAGGTCAGGTTTCTAGTTCGAGGTCAATAGCAAACTCAATATCTTTCTCAAGAGGCAGGCCAGGTAGGTTAGTAGGAAAAATATCGGGGAATCATGAACAACAGGAATAGAGTCAAGCGAAGGACTCAAGTCACTAATATCTAAAACATAAGTAAGGAATGACTCACAACCCCTCGATATTAGTGTCCTAGACCAAATATAAAAAATAATCCCCATCGGTGTGCGGCTAGAAAAACCCTGCCACACAACTGGAGGTATGCCAGGCATGGCTAAGGTAACGGTCTTGATAAAGGAATCCAAGACCGCATGATAGGGGGATAACCAGTCCATGCTCAAAATCACATAAAAATCCACCATATCTAACACAATGAGATTAACCCGAGTATAATACTCTCGAACAATCACCAAAGATTATTTATATACCCAATCTACTACTAAGGAATTACCCACAGGGGTAGCTACACGCAATGACACAAATAAAAACTTTGAAGACAAACCCAACCGCACTGCATAATAAGTAAAAACATATAAAAAGTGGATCCTGGATCAAATAATGCAGAAGCTGGTTGATGCCATACTAAAATTATACCTGTGATCATAGAATCAGAAGCCTCAGCCTCTGACTTACCTGGTACAACATACAAATGGCCTTGTCTACTACCAAACTGGGTTCCTGCCTAACCACCCATCTTACTTGCCTGAGCACTACCTCTAGAACCCTGGAGACCACCCCTATAACTTTATACACCAACCCTAGCTGGAGGCAATACTAATCTGCTCAGTTGCGCACTTTGAACTGAAGACTCAATAATCCCACACTGGGGACACTCTCAAGAAAAGTGATCGACAACCCCATAATCATAACATGCCCCTGGCACTCTGCTATGTCTAGAAGGTTCGGCTGACTCGGAATGGCTACCTCGGCTAGATGACCCTGATTGAACACCCCTCTGTGGTTGACTACTGCTCTGACTATCAAATCTACTATAATCGAGCTGACCCCCATCTAATTTTTAAAGTGTTTCCTGAACTGGCCTACTAGGCTGACCCTATCATTGATAAGGCTGATGCTAGGTGTACCTTTCCTGAACTCCTTAGCCTTTGTGGATCCTGCTGTAACTATCATGATAATAGGGTCTCTTATCACTTCACCCTTGGGTCTTGCGATCCATGTCCTCTATAGAATAGACATGCTCAGCAATATCAAAAAAAAACTTCCTTGAAGTTACCAAATCTGAGTAGTCCTGCGGTGAAGTAGTCTTAAACTTCTAACAAAGCACTGAATCCTCTCATACTCTGTAGGAAGAATCATAGTGGCATGCCTGGCTTGCCCATAAAATCTTTCCTCATGGCATGCCTGGCTTGCCTGTAAAATCTTTCCTCATACTTAGCCATAGACATAGAACCCTGTCTCAATGCAATAAACTCATCTCGAAGACGCTCGCACATACTACGAAGCATGTACTTCCCAAAGAAAGCCTTGGAAAATTGAGTCCAAGTCACAGGTGGAGATCCTATTGGCCTGGAATCAAGATAACCTATACACCACCACCTCATTGATATGTCTAGCTGAAAAGTAACAAAATTCATTCCGCATGACTCAATCAACCCCAAATTATGCAACCTCTCCTCACAACTGGTAAGAAACACATAAGCATTCTTTCCTGGGGTCCCAACAAACCTAGGTAGAGTAAATCTTAGAAATCAACTCAACATCTTATTCTCCTCTGCAGATATAACTGGCTGGGCTACTATAGGTAGTGGGAATACTGGTACTGGTGGAACCTCTGCTCTGGGAGTTGCAGTTGTAGGTTGCGCCCCTAAATCAATACCACCTTGTGCTGCTGGCTGAGCTGCATTGGTTGATGGACCACCAACTAACCCTAATAACTGAACCAACACATCACAGAGGATCGAAGATAATATAAACTCAGGTGGGGCTAATGTTTCCCCCTGTCCCACTTGTTGTTGAGGCGAAGGAATCTCTAGAGCTATCTCAGGCTAAGGAGCAATAATAGGATCTGGCTATGGCTTCCTAGCCTAATCCCGAGCTGGGGCTATCGCTCTAGCCTGCCTTTGATTTCGAGGTCGACCTTTACCTCTAATTAAAGATCTAGCATCCGACTCGGGGGCCTGATCCCCGGTTGTCATACCCCGTACCCTAACCATCTATAAAAATGTGAAACAAACAAGAATTTAGAAAATAATACAGACACAATGCATGGAAGTGAACCAAGAAGATATGATTTTCCTAGAAATGTTTGGTAGCCTTCCAAAGATAGGATACAGACATCTCCGTACTGATTTGTGGGACTCTACTAAACATTTGCTTTTGTACCAATAATATCACTAAAACCTAGGCTCTAATACCAAACTATCACGACCCTATTTCACAGTTCATGATGGCACCTACTTTAACGCACCAGTAGGTAAGCCAAGCCATAGCCCAAAATAATAAGTAATGGGCTAATCAAGCAGAAGATAAGGAAAACTGGAAAGAAATTAAAAACAACAGTAATATAAGCCGAAGCAGAAAGATATATATATATATATATATATATATACATAACATGTTGTACAAGAGAGGGAGATAACAAAATGAACAAAAAACAAACCTCCCAAAACCTGGTAAGGCCAGTACTAGAGCCACTACAACCAAAAAAAAAAATACTAGACAGTATCTAAAATATACATATATGCAGTACTCTCATAATATAAAACACTACAACTGATGCAGATGGAGAAGGATCAGCCTCAGACTCTAGAAAGCTCACCCCATCTTTGGATCAGCAGCTAGGCCTAAGAATAGCATCAATGCTGGTGGCTCGTACTTGGATTTGCATCAGGAAAAAATGCAGAAGTACAGTATGAGTACCAAAGAAACGGGTACTCAGTATACATCATTGGTTGACTGAACTCAAATATAGTAGAAGCATAAATATAATGTAAGTGTGTAAGCTAAGTTAATAGTAATAGGGGTAGAAATGTAAATATCTATTGAACTAAGCAAGAGCAATAAAGGAAATAAATAATTAAAAAATAAGAGAAGTGCACTAACTACAACCTAACCAGGACCCCATAAACCTAGAAGGTACACATAAGAAAGCAATTAACCCTACCAAGCCCTCATAAGCAAGTGGGTACAGACAATAGGTAACTAAGATAGAAAGCATAATATTCAGTAATTGAACCAACCTAAGTAACCTTCTAATCCACAAATCCATGATGAAATACCCAGATATATACCGGGCTTGAACCAAAACCAATGGATAATAATGAGAGGCCATATGCCAGATTCAAACCAAAAATAGTGGATAATAACAAGAGGCCACATAAATCATGGGCAACAGAACTCCGTACGACTTCCAAACTCCCAGTAATGGCTGTAATCAACACCAAAACATCCCAACTGTAATGATAAGCAAATGACAGATTCAAACCAGACCTTATAGTAACTATACCATGTCCAAAACTCCTAAAAATAATAGTTATAAAGTATATGTCTGACTCAAATAGGAATTGAAATGCATTTACATAAATATAAGCATAACCAGCTAATAGGAAGAAACTCAAGGATTCCAAGCCTCTCTCCAAATCCTAAAGTCATAAATATGAATCTCAGGTGGATAAGGCCACTAAGGAAAGGCGGGGCCCGAATACTAGGTCAAGAAGGTCGGGTCCATGATCAGTTTCTACTCTAATCGGGAGAAAATGAGCTAAAATAGGTCAAAAATCAAGTCTAAGTGAAACTTGACCCAAGGTAACAACCTATACTAGCATCCAGGAGTCTAACCAAGCCAAAATGAACTTAATACCAAGTATACTAGCTAAAAAGGGTAGTAGGGCCCACTACAGGGTCTCGATAACAAAACCTAGGCTAAAACATAGCTGAGTCTAGTCTAGGTCTTTCCATCCCTATCTCTAAGTACTAATGGAACTAATCCTAGCCCTAAAGGATGATACTACATTATATTAGGGGAGAACTGGCCCAAGATCTACCAAAATGGGGCCTTAGCTGGCTAAATAAGGCATAAAAAACTAAGACGATGCCCGAGCTAAAACTACCTACCCAAAACTAGCACAGTAGTACACAAATACCATAAATAAGCTCAATCTAGAAGTAGAGTACACCTAGCCTAACTGGATGCCTCTGAAAGCTCATCAAATCCTTTAAACCGGAGCTTTCCCTTATCGAGAGGCCTCCGAGACCTGCCATACTATCAAAATAATGATCTAAATGTCAAGGCGCAAAAAACGATACCCATATAACGTATAAATAATTCAGGTTAGAAATCAAACTAAAAATCCTGAAATTGAAACCGTCATAGCATCCCACGCAGCTCAAGGATCAAAAGCCAAATACCCAATTTCGAGCCCAAAACAGTAGCAAAATCAGTTCCCAAAGAATCTAGACAAAGAGAAAATTAATCCACTAAATTAAGTGAAAATCAGGGCAATTACTTACAAATTAACAATGCTAACACACTCACAAAAGCTATCCCGAGCTCAAACTAGCTTTAATCACAAAATTCATCTCAATTAACTAGCTTAAAAGAGTCATGAATGGAGTATTTTTACTTAGAGTGTAAGTTGGAAAATAAGGAAGAAGGATATATAATATACCAACGATGGACACTTTAGCGACTAAATGACCGATAAAGTGGTCACCACTAAAGAGCCCTAGGGTCGCTAAAGTGACCCTGTCCCAGCTACCTAGGCTCCGCTAAAGCGCTCAAGGGCTCTTTTAGCGGCTATCTCTTAAGCTCCCAAGAGGACGTTAAAGTGGCCAGGCCAAAGCTGGTCAAGCTATGCTAGAGCAGCTACCGCTAAAGTTGGGTCCTGGTCGCTTAAGAGGCTACCCTAGATACTTGGAACTATCCAAGTTTAACTAGTCACGGGTGCTCGGGATTGGTTCAGAATCCCGTGCTCACAAAAAAACTATGTTACCCTACCAAATTCGACAGAATCTCGTGCTCACAAAAAAACTATGCTACCCTACCAAATTCGACATTCCAAACTCAACGATGCCATTAAAATTTCTACCTGGGTTCATTTTGATAAAAGGTGGTCCCACACCCCAAAGAGTCATTTTTGCCAAATTCCACCCTATACCCCAAAATGAGTTCAAAAGCCTCGGGACTCAGACCAAGGGTCCCCTAGCCTAAAATCAATGTTACGGAGCTGTTTAAACTGTCAAAAATGGCATCTGAGGTTGTTTACCTAAGGTTTTGGATCGAGACCCATTCCTTAACTTTAAAAGCTCTAAAATTGGGAAATGACTCTAAAAACCAAACGAACTGCCTGGTAACCAAACTGTCAGTCCCAGCAAGTCATAAATGATTTGGGGTAGCTATACGAAATCTATAAATGCTAAAAAAATATAAAAATAAAGGAATTGACCTGGAGGGTAATTATATGGCATTTCAAACTCAAGGGTGACAAAAGTCCCAACCAAGGTCGTTTTGATGAAAAGTGGGTCCCATACCCACTTTTTTCGTTTTAACCAAATTCCACCCAATAGTCCAAAATGAGTCCAGAAGCCTCGAGACCTGAACCAAGGATCCCTCTAATCTAAAATCCATATTTCGAAGCTTATAGAACTATCTGAATTCTAATCCGAGGATGTATTCTTAAAGTTTTAACCAAAGACCAATTTTTCAACTTTAAAAGTTTCAAAATAGAGAAATTGACTTAAAACCCAAATGAACTACTTGAGGCCCAAGCCATTGGTCCTAGAAAGTCATAAATGAATTAGAGTAGTTATAAAAAACTCGAAACACATAAAATAAAAATAATGACTTGGAGGGTCATTACATTTTAGTTATTTGGTTGGATGTTTAAATTTTCTAAATTTTTGAATTAATTTAGTCAATATTTAATCAAAACAATCCCAAAATAGTGATTTGATTATTCAAATAGGTCCAAAATGTGTTTTATGTACGATTATCACTATTTATTTGTGTTTGGGGAATTTTGAATGAGTTTCAAAGCTCCATTCTAAAAAAGGACTATTTTAAGTTAGTTGTCAGCTGATATGGTTTGGTCTTCTGCACGTTCACAAGGGTTCATTGTATTTCCAAAGAAGGACCATGTGGTTTCTTATGATCGTGGGACCCTATCCTTATTCACAAAGAAGAAAGTTGGGTGGGTTGAGTTAGGTAAGCGTACAAGTTCATGATAGTGACTTCACATTCACGAAGCACCAAGTTGGGTTGCCTTTGTGATAGGTGCTCCACTTTCCAAAAAAGGGAGGACATGGGATCAGATTTCAAATTCATTTTCATACTTGAGCTTCTTATTTCATTTTTTGAGGATGTTGAGATTGGATTGGCAAGATTTTGTAGAAATTTTGAAGATTCTTTGCAGAGGTAAGTTTCTAACCTTTCTTTTGGTAATTTCCTAATGATTTATCATTAATTTCATGAAATTATTGCATGTAAGAATTGAATTTTTTGGACTTTTTCTCCAAAGTTTAAGAAAGTATAAATTGTTGATTTGAAGTCTAATTTTAGCTCTTTTTTGATGAAATTTCATATTTGAGTTCCATATCTTATTGGTAAAATAACTTTGAAAGAATTTTCAATTTCATTGCCAGATTTTGACTGTATACTTTTTGATCCTGATTTAATCCAATCTTTTATATTACAATATGGGTATATGGATGTATATTCACACATAGAACATGTTTTTGATAGGTTAAGAGTGTTTAGAGGCCATTTGAAAAGAAAAGACAATGGTATGATTATTTTTGCATATTATGTTTTGGGTTGTTTCATATATTATTACACCAATGAGGATTTGATTTTCTATGATGTGCAAGACATGAAAAGTAAACCAAATGAATGAAGAAGTGTGATCTATGGGTAATATTGAGAAATTTACTGATATTGAGTCTTGTTGTCAGTGTGTATGATTTGAGAACCTGCATTGTATTTCTATATTTATTGTATTCGATTTTAGCTTATTATTGTGATCAACATACTCACTCATACTCATTTCATGGATCTCTAACTTAGTTCTATGGAAATAATGTCTCAAAATAAAGTTGCATGCCTGAGTGAAATTGTTTTGGGCAATTTATTTGCATGCCTGATGAAAATTTATTTTGAACGGGTATATGGACCTCACGAAGCCCCCATAGGTTCCATATTGTAGGTGTGTATATCGGTAGGATCATTGGCCATTGCATTGCATAGCATAGCATACTTCCAATGCCTTGAGTTTCTTATTGTTATTATTATATTATTGAACTGGTAGGACATTTTTACCATGGGATTTCTTTAACATTCTTTATTCGATGTAGTGACTACTTAGACTTGGTCGGCCTAAGATGCCTACTGAATACTAATGGTTTGTACTCACCCTACTCTTCTGTATCTTTCCGATGTATATCCTGATACCATTTCTTAGTGTTGTTCTTGATCTCACGAAATTGTACTTGGAGCCAGGATTTGTAATAAGGGGTCTCAAAACATAATAAATAAGGTTTCATCTCTTGGAATATTTTACCATAGCATTATTAGAAAATTATACTACTTAATCTATCATATGTAAACAAGCAATTATAATACATCTAAAATACATGAAAAAGACAAGAACACACTAAAAAATATAGCATATTTACATATAAATAAATTACTTAGACTCTTCAAAAATTATACTTAATAGGTATTTTGTGTTTTGCTTTATGCAATGTTTCTAATTTTCCTTTTAACATTTCCAGTGGAAAAGGTTTTATGTTATAGAAAATTGATTTTTTCTTTGCCCTTGATGAAGAAAACAATTTCCATTAATTTTCATTTGTCTTACAATTTATTGAAATCTTTAAAAGTTTTTTCACTTTTTTATGGTGTCAAATTTTTGTGCTTGGTTCTTTATGTTATAAAATCATTCTGTTAGAGTTCATGGGGCCTCTAAGAATTAGTTAGATTCCTGCTTGCTTTACAAGTTCTTTCCTCTTAATAAACACTTTTAGTTATTAAAAAAATAAAGCTTATGTAGTTGGGAATTTTTTTACTCCCTTTTAGGCTTTCAGTTGTTTTGAAGATGAAAAAGTGACTGAAGTCAAAAATTAAACTTCAGTTGTGACACATTATAGAACATGCGACCTTGGGGAAATACTGCAACTCTTTAACCACTACGTTGTACCTTCAACTTGTTTTGAAAGGTGTTGAATCTTATATATATACCTATAAAAAAAATTGACCTATATATACAATATATTTTCTGGCAAAGGAATGTTGTTTGACACCCCTCAGACAAAGGTAGCTTCTCCCTTGGCTGTGGTGAGCTCTCTCTATTTAGATACCTTGATCATGCTTCTTATATCTGTACTTGTGTCTTATTTACTTCATAGACGACATGTGTAACATCCCAAAGTATTTAAACTAATATTTTCAATTCAATAGACAATTTCATGATAAAAAAATAAGCTTTACTTCACACTTCATAGACTAAAATTTTGTGATATTTTAGAATTTACTTATCCTAGATGATAATAGTATTTTAAAATGTTTTCTTGGGGGATATTTATGTAAACTACCATTACTATAATTATCTTAGATACAATAGTAAAATAGAAGAAATATTTTAACACTTTAGGGCAACCAACCTTTCAATTTTTGAACAACTACCTTTTTTTAATATTTATTAAAGTGATATATATATCACTTTTACGTCCAAATATTGCACCTCCTCTCATATTTTTGTTCCCTCAAGGCGAATAAACCCTTAGAACTCTCTCCTCATCATATTCTATAATGATCCTCTAGTTTATTTTCTTGATTTTTGTGGGTTTTCTATGTTTCAAGTTTTCCTATAGTTGTCCCAAGTCATTTATGACATGCTAGGACCGGCGGTTCAGTTCCTGGGCAGTTTGTTATAGTTTTAAGCCATTTACCTATTTTGGTGCTTTTGATGTTGAGAACATTGATATTGATCAATACTTCTGGAAAATGGCCTCAGATGAAAATTCTGACAGTTCTGTTAGCTCTGAAATGTAGATTTTGGGCTGAGGGGATCTTTGATTTGGGTTTTGAGGATTCCAAACTCATTTGGGCTGGTTTTAGTTTAAAATGAAAGAATGGGTATGGGGCTCACATTTTGTCGAAATGACCTTTGTTGGGAATTTCGTCGATTCCATTGTATATTTCATTTACATATTGATGTATCAGCATTTGATGACACATTTGATGCTTTTAACCATGAATAAGTGCAAGTTCTTAAATAACTTTATTAGATTTGATCATTTTGTTGTCTCATTTGTAGGAAAATGCGTCAAGATAAGAAAGAGTGTGATTTGTGCTGAAAAGAGTGACTTGAAGAAAAATTTGATGGGCAGTTGACTCTATGACGGACTGTCGCATCAAGTATGGAGCTAAAATAGAATTAGATATTAAGTGTTGGCAAGTCGATGACCAAATTAACTATTAACCTTCTGATGAATCATCACCTAAATCGCCGTCCTTAAGCAAAATAACGTAAGTGAAGGACTTCAAATGATGAAAAAGATGATGTACCATCAATGCCTCAACGGAACATCACCCAAACCATGGGGCTTAAGCAGTTTTCAAGAAAATCTTAATAGATAGCAGTGATGATTAAGGTGAAGGACAGTCACGTAGGCGACGAATCGTCAGCTTAACCATGAGACGCAAGGTGGACTTTTCTCTAACTTTAATTAGAATTTAAATTCCCTATACTATTAATAGCCACTGTAGAGTGTTTTTAGATATATTCCATTTTATCTAGAAAAACATTATTGTTCTTACCTTATTTGGTGGGTATTGAGAGTTACAACTTGGTTTTAGAATACAAATTGAGTTCTTGATTTCATTTGTGTAATATTATTCTTCCCTTATGAATTCCATTGCTTTATTTTCTTCAAAATCTATGAGTGACTAAACCCCACAACTAGGGTTGTAGGATTCATGGCGAATTGATATCTCCTAGGGTCAAAAATGTTGTAGAATCATACAGGGATATTGATTGTATTATTAATTCTTTCATTTTGTATGATTTCTAATGGTTGCAAACATTAGCACTTGCAATAGCTTTAACTTGCTTAAGAAAACAAGTTAATACTAGGAAAAAGAATTAACAACAATGATTTGAGGTTTCTAACCCTCGTCTAATGGTTAATATTTTAATAAGATTAGACAACTTGGGCAATAATCAAGTTTCGTATCATCATCACTCTTAGTTAGAGAGAATTCAAGTGAAAATCATACTAATAGGTTGAGAAACATTTAGATGTATTGAAGTAATCGATAGCCTTGCAAGTATAGCACTAAAAGAATCTACTATCATTAGTGACCCGATTGTGTCATAAAACCATGGTGAACATAGATCTAGTTCTCTCTTTTAATTAAATTCAATTTAATGAAATATTGCTACTGTTACTTGATCACATTTTGTATAAAATACAAAACAATCATTATAAACCCCCCTTCTTATAGAAAAAACTGACTAATAGTAAGATAACCGCATAAGGCTTAGTTTTCACCATATTTCCTCTGGGATTCGACCACAACCTAGTTGGGTTATAATTTGACATCAACTACTTTATACTTCTAATTCAAGGTATAATTTGGGTGTATCACGTGCGAAAGGTTCTGAATAAATTCCAAAACCAGTTCAGAGTCATTTTGACTCCAATTTTTTGCTGATATTTCAGCAATTGGTGAAGGGCCAAATTACCCTACATATGTGCAGTCCTTCCCCCGCGTGTGTGTAGAAGGATGGCAAGGCTGACCCAAAAATCCTTCTTCACATGAACGATGGACCATCCACATAAGCAAAAAGTTGCATTTTAAGGGTTATGCGTGCGTGGCAGGGGTCCCGCGTGCCCATAAAAAGGACCTCTGGTAGTATAAAATCCTCATCTTTACGATTTTGAACCCATTTGTAAGTCTAAAAACTCCACTATTGAACCTTGAGCTTAAAAAATTTGATGTGGGATCATAATTTAAAGTTTAAGGGCGTTAGTAGCATGTTCCTTGATCATATTCCCATCGAAATTGCATAAGTTTCCGACTAAATTCTGATTAATCCCTAGTTAATTTCTTGAATTTCCTTTTAACTTGTATGACTGCTTTGGGGCTCAATTTGGGGTCTTAACAAATTTTTAACCCAGGGCGTAAATTTGTAATATAGGTATTATTCTTCTCATATTGATTTGTATCAGTATATTTGTAAAATGGTAGTAGTTGGAGGCTTCTTAGAAGGGAGAATCTCCATTTTAGGTGTTCGTGAGCGTGTTATTCAGCCTCCAAGTAGGTTACGACATACCTAGTCTTAGACTTGGCTCATTTAAGGTTTTTGTATGATGATTTTCTAATTCTTAGAGGGGAATTATGGTTTGGGTGAACTTTACTTAGGTGTTTATGACTTTATTCACTTTCTCAAGGCTTTAGAGTAGAATTATATCGTAAATCCTTAGATTAGGTAGTCGCTTCTCTGCTTAGGCTAGTCTAGCATACTTAGTAGACTTAGGATCTATTGTCATATGCCTTAGTTTAAGTTTGAATAAGTTCTTAACTTAGGTTCCTTGGAGCTATATAGCTAGAGTAATGCTTTTTTAAGGTGGTTCACCCTAGGATAGTGCCCTTTCTATAACTAGATAATTGTGGGCTACTTTGGTTCTGTATTGATGGATTAAATATTGGTTAATTGATTTATTTGTTCACTTATTCACTGCTTATCCTTGGAACATTGTCCACTTGGCTTAAAATACTATTTTCGGTTTCAAAATGGAATTTTTGGAACATTTACATGGATTTTGGCCTCTTTAAAGAAAAGTAGAATATGTTAGTCTCGATTTGATTTTAGGCATTGATACTACTAATTACTGCTTATTTAGACTCAATTCATGTCGGGGCACCTGATATCACTAAGTTCTATTTGGAAGTCCAATTCGAGTGTAAGGACCCTCTTGGTCGTTATGTAAAATTCTTACGTTCCAAATTTTATGTCTAAATTCCTTCCAGTTTGGAAGTTAAAAATTTCAGGCTAGGCTAGTTTTACTACATTTTGGAGTAAGGGGTAGTATTGTATAATCTAGGAATTATTTAGACTAGTTTGGTGGGAACGGTGTTGATTCCTAGTTAGCTAAGGCAATAAGGAATCCATAGGATTTTATGGAACTAAATTTAGGTTAGTAGAACTCCCAAAATTGTCCTTAGCATAAAAGGCATTATTTGAAATGTCCCAGGATCAAGGTATGTTGTTAAAATGGGGATGTTTGAGTGAAGACGGACATTGTATTCCATCGACACCGCTATAGAGATTGTCACACCACTATAGAGGTGACCGCTATAGCGGAATAATTATCACTATAGCGGTGGTCAAAAGTGGTAACGACTGCTATAGCAATGGCCTACCACTATAGCAGTACCGCTAGAGCGGTTAGGTACCACTATAGCAGTACCGCTATAGAGGGCAGGTACCGCTATAGCGATAGAAACTATATATTAATTGTATTAAACCCCAAAATAGTTTATTATTTAATAAACTCATTTGGGGCAAGCGAAAAGAGATTTAGGGCAAAAATAATTGATTTACCTCTGTTTAACTTCGTTAAGGTAAGGAATTCACTCTCTTAAACTTGTAATTACTTCTTAATGCTTAGAAAGCTTAAATTATAGAGTTCGGGGAGGGTTTTAGGGTGGATTTTGGTATGTTTGCCGGTGCAAGGGTGAAATTGAGCAATAGGTTAATGGGTTTTATTTATTAACCATGAAATTGGCCTTGCATTCCATTAATTCACTAATCATTCCATGAAATTGGTAGTTTTAGGTGAAATATGGGGAAAATAGCCCTAGAACGGTTAAGGAATGATTATAAATTGACCTTAGGGGTTAGGGGTGGCTTATAACTCCTGCCATGTTAGGTCATTTCGTTAATGCGGTGTTTGTATGCATGTTTTAGACCACGAGCCAGCGAAAAGGGCATGGAAGGGCGAAGCTGCGACTTAGAATTGTGCAAGCTTGGTTCGAGGTAGGTGATGGGGTGTATTTAATCCAACTTGTGTTATATGTGAATACTAACTACTTTGTAGTATGATTGGTTAATATGTGTGATGTGCTTATTCATTGAAATGTCTACTTGTTTTATGACTTGGCCTCTTTATATTGTAAATTTTGGAATGTTTCGGCATTTGAGACGTTCTCACAGGTTATTGGATTAAGGATTACAGACATTCATGTCTGGGGTTTTTAGTACAGGGACGGTAATTGTCCCCTGCAGGTCATAGCTAGAGGGTAGGTATATATCCCTTAGCATGTGTGTATGGGTTTCAAGGTATGTATTAGTATGAAGGTTCCTTGAGTGAACCAGGGAATTTGTATTGTTGTGCTTGTCCTTGTTGGTTGTCTTGAATTGAGTTGATCATTGCCTTAATGACACTTGTTGACTTGTTGGCTTGTCTTTTGAATGCTACTTGTACATATATGTTGAATATTTGATATGTAAGCATGTGTTAGCTAATTGTACTATATTTTGGTTAAGTGTCTATATTTTCATCTTGAGTTAGTCAAATGATCCTACCAGTACACTGTGGTTTGTTTGTGTAATGATACTACACCTATATTTACTTCTGTGAGTGCAGCACATATTATAGCGGATTCATCGAGACCTTACTTGTGATTTAAGCAGTCGATTTCAAATTTTAGGGTGAGCAACACATCTGGGATACCATGAGATCTTTCTCTTATTTGGACACTGTCCTTGGTTTGGACTTGTTACTTCTTATAGTTTTGGGGTTGCATCCCTACTTGATATTCTTAGTATGTTTTGGTATACCGACTTTCGGGTTCTAGGAGATTTTTATTTGGTATTTTGTTTCTGTACATTCTTAAGTTGTTAGATTGAATGGTTACTACGCTATTTATGGGATAGTTCTCGTACTTTTACTTGAGTGTTGATTAATGCTTTCAGGGTTATTGGTTCTCCCACTGGGTGAGTAGTGTGGGTGCCATTTACAATGGGTTTGGGTTGTGACAAACTTGGTATCATAGCCTAGGTTTCATCGGTCTCATTATACCAAAATGGGTCTAGTAGAGTCTCTCAAAACGGTATGGAGGTGTCCGGACTTTTCTTCGGGAGGCTATAGGACTTTAGGAAAAATATATATTTCTTGCTTTTTTTGTGCTATGACTTGATTCCAATTGGTATCTGGTGATCCAAATTAGTAGCTGATCCTTTATTTTTTTTTACCGCAGATGGTGAATACTAGGTCGAATGGAACCCAAGCAGCAGCCCCAGCACCTGCCGCTCTAGTTGAGGAGCCAGTCGTGAGGAAAAGAAAATGAGTGAGAGGGAGAGAAAGGAGAGGATGGGGATGAGCCACACACACCAGGGGTGGAGCTTAAGCAGCTGTAGGTCAAGCTAATGAGAAGGCAGTATCTACCCACCCTAGGATTATTTTGGGGAGAGGAAAGCAGTAGAAGAGCAGGATATGGAGCCCGAGGTGGCGACACTAGTTGGGGTTACATCTCTACCTCCCATGTCTGCTGAGGTAATTCAGCAAGTGTTGGCTTTTCTGAGTGGGTTGGTTGGCACTGGAGCCACACTGTTCTGGCTTATCAAGCTCTAGTTGTGCACTCTACTGTTGCTATGGATCCTAGAATGGATGAGACTTCGAGCACGGATACTTTTTGTTATCCGATTTTGGGTTCTGTAATGACTGGTACTGAACATGACTTACTTACTAAGTTCCTAAAGATGAAACCTCCTATGTTTCAGGGTATAAAATTTGAGGATGCTTTCATGTTTATTAGTGATTGCTATGAGAGGCTACAGGAGGTAGGTATTGTGAGGTAGCATGGGGTTGAGTTTGTGAAATTTTTGCTGGAGAAGGATGCTAAGCAGTGGTGTAGAGCATATGTTGAGTGTTGGTCACCTATTTTTCCTCCTTTGACTTGGGAGCAGTTTTATGCTCTATTTTGGGATAAGTATGTACCTCGTGCCCTTCGTGATCGTAAGAAGGATGAGTTCTTGGCTTTGGAGCAGGTTGATATGTTAGTTGCAACTTTTGAGGCTAAGTTTTATGCCTTGTCTCGTTATTCCATTCCACTGTTAACTGCGGAGGAAGAAAGGATTCATCTCTTTGTTAAGGGGTTGAACTATGACCTTCAGGTGTTGACTATGTAAATGACTTCTGTGGGAAAGGGTTTTAATGACGTGTTAGATTGTGTGAAGAAGTTGGAAGGTGTCATTTGTTTATTCAGACTAGTGTGAAGAGAGCTTCCCAAAGCTCAAGACACTTTTGACTACATCACCTATTCTTTCGCTGCCGGTTGAAGGTAAATATTTCATTGTATATTTTGATGCTTCACTTTTGGGTTTGGGTGTTGTGTTGATGCAGGAGAAGAATGTTATTGCGTATGCTTCGAGGTAGTTGAAGCCTCATGAAAGGAATTACCCAACCCATAATTTAGAGTTGGCAGCGGTGGTATTTGCATTAAAAATTTCGAGACACTATCTTTATGGTGTCAAGTGTAAGGTTTTCACTGGCCATAGTAGTCTTCAACATGTGTTTACTCAAAGGGATTTGAATCTAAGGTAGAGATGGTGGATGGAATTATTAAAGGACTATGATGTGACCATTTAGTATCATTCAGGTAAGGTCAATATGGTGGAAAAAGCATTGAGCCAAAATACTGTAAGTATAGGCAGCTTGTCATTCTTGAGAGTGTCCAGGAGACCATAAGCTAGAGAGTTTCAGACTCTAGCATCTTTGAGTATGCAGTTTAGGGTCTCGAATAGGGGTGGAATGCTGGCTAGTGTCGAGGTAAAATCAAACTTGTGGATCAGATTAAGGCCAAGCAGTTCGAGGATAAGAAGTTAAATGCACTCCGGAACAAGGTAGTAAATGGGGAGGGGGTAGACACCACTCTCGATGATAGAGAGGTGTTGTGGTTTAAAGAAAGGTTATGTGTTACTTGGGTTGGTGACTTAATTAGTGATATACTTTCAGAGGCTCGTGGTTTGCTCTATTCTATTCATCCAGGCACAACTAAGATGTACCGTGACTTGAGGTAGCTTTATTGGTGGCTGGGGATGAAGAGGCACATAGTGAATTATGTGTCAAAGTGTCATAATTGTCAACAGGTAAAGTATGAACACCAAAGGCCTGCGAGCATACTTCAGAGGATGCCTATACCTATATGGAAGTGGGAGCATATTGCCATGGATTTTGTGGTGGGGCTCCCTAAGACATTGGAAAAGTATGACTTTATTTAGGTGATAGTTGATTGACTGAAAAAATTAGTTCATTTCTTTCCAGTTTGAGTAGATTACAGCTCTCAGCAGTTGGCAAAAATATATGTCAAGGAGATCATTAGACTTCATGGGGTGCCACTTTATATCATTTCAGACAGGGATGCAAAGTTTACTTCTAAATTTTGGGATATGTTTCATGAGGAGTTGGGCACCAAGCTTACTTTTAGTGTGAATTTTCATCCTCAGACTAATGGTCAGTCGGAGCGAACAATTCAGGTGCTAGAGGATATGTTGAGAGCCTGTGTGATTGATTTTGGTGGTCATTGGGACCAGTTCCTCCCATTGTGTGAGTTTCCATACAATAATAGCTAGCACTCAAACATTGATATGGCTTTATTTGAGGCACTTTATAGGAGAAAGTTCAAGTCACCTATTGGATGGTTTGAGGCGGGAAATGTCAAACCTTTGGGCACCAACTTGGTGAAAGAGGCTCAAGAAAAGGTAAAATGCATTCAGACTAAGATGGTGGCTGCCTAAAGTAGATAGGAAGAGTATGCATACCGAAAGGTGAGGGACATGTACTTCAAGGCTGGGGACCAAGTGTTGCTCAAGGTGTCTCCTATGAAGGAAGTCATGAGGTTTGGTAAAAAAGGCAAGCTCAGCCCTCGATATATTGGTCCCTTCGAGGTTCTTGAGAAAGTGGGTCCAATTGCATATAGGTTAGCCCTACCATCGGGTTTGTCGGGGGTTCATCTAGTATTTCATGTTTTTATATTGAAATAGTACCATGGAGATGGAGACTACATTATTAAGTGGGATTCGGTGCTTTTGGATAAGGACTTGACTTACGAGGAGGAATTGATAGCGATGCTTGATCGTGATGTTTGTAAGTTAAGGATAAAGGAAATTCAATCGGTGAAGGTTCAATGGAAGCATTTTCTGGTTGAGAAAGCTACTTGGGAAACTGAGAAGGATATACGGGATAAGTACCCTCAGCTATTTGACGATACAGTTACTCTTTTCCTTTCTTATGTTGGCCAGTTTTTCTAGTTTGATTGTTTGGGGATGAACGATGGGTAAATTGGTATCTGTTGTAACAACCTTTTTGGCTGTTATGTAAAAGTCTTATATTTTGAATTTCATGTCCAAATTCCTTCTAGTTTGAAAGTTATATAGTTTAGGCTAGGCTAGTTTTGCTCTATTTTGGAGTAAGGGATAGTCTTGGAAAATCTGGGAATATTTTAGACTGTTTTGGCTGGAATAGTGTTCATGCCTAGTTAGTTAAGGTGATAAGGAACCCGTTGGATTTTATGGAACTGAATTTAGGTTAGTAGAACTCCCGAAATTAACCTTAGCATAAAGGGCATTTGTCACGCCCCGAATTCCAACGGGATGGACTAGCACCCGAAGCCGTTATGGCCCGAGAGAACCAATCTTTGCTTGTGTACACTAATATACATGTCTCTGTATGAATATCATTCCATCTCATGTAACTATAAAATACCAATGGCGAAAGTCATGGAAAACATATGCTATATATGAAACTTGGCCGTTAGGGCCACCAAGTCAAAATGGACATACATCTCTTGCATTCATCTTCCACGTACGTCTACAAAGCCTCTATCAGATACATGTACATAAACATCTTAAGTCGGGACAAGTCCCCTCTTTATACAACATTTACATAGCACCAAAATCAATGTACACATGTGACTTGGAAAGCCCCGAACCAACTGGAGCTCACCAATGATCAGCAAATGACGCGCAACCTACTGTGGAGGTCTACTAGCACCTGTGCCTGCAGCAAGTAAGGTAAGTCCCCCAAGGGACGTCAGTACGAAGAATGTACTGAGTATGTAAGGCTATATGAATTGTATCATACATAAGAACTTCAATGGAATTAAATATAAGAGAATAGTCAATATGGATAAACCATCGTTCTGTATGTGTTGGAACCCTGTACATTCTATTCA
The DNA here is from genome assembly GCA_031232105.1 of Capsicum rhomboideum. NCBI lineage: Eukaryota > Viridiplantae > Streptophyta > Magnoliopsida > Solanales > Solanaceae > Capsicum > Capsicum rhomboideum. The sequence continues at coordinate 49,851,730 of CP124710.1, read as the reverse complement.
TTACTTCCTTTGCCTTTACGTTCATTCATCTTTATCGTTCTACCCAAGCTAGGCTGTTCTGTTGCCCTTAGGATGAGATTAACCCATGCTAGGTATTTTAACCCCTGGGATGTGATTAACCCATGCTAGGCTCTCTATCGTCCCTGGGATGAGATTAACCCATGCTAGATATTTTAACCCCTGGGATGTGATTAACCCATGCTAGGCTTTCTGTCGCCCCTAGGATGTTACTGTGATAACCCATGCTAGGCTTTTATATCGCCCCTGGGATGTTACTGTGATAACCCATGCTAGGCTTTTCTGTCGCCCCTGGGATGTTACTCAAGATTATTCAAACATTTATGCATTACTTCCATTCTTTCATTATAAGAGCGATACATTACTTCATTTCTTTACTTCTGTGAGATTGATACGTTGGTAGTCATAACATTATTGGAACTTTAGAACGTAACTTATTGGAAAATGCTACTCAAGAATGAACAGATTCTCTTTACATCATTACCTTCTTTGAGATAGTTCTTTTAGTAGTTACAACATTATTAGAGCTTTGGAACTTCAATCAATGAATAAGAGACATGTGAATAACAATATATGTCAACCCGAGTTGGGATACTTTAGAACACTTCGGAATGGAACAAGTACAATGACAATGTGAACAATATGTACTGCAGAAGGATACAGAAAGAGTAACCTTACATACCTTATCTTCTCAATACGAATACACAGTCCTATATGTGATTATGATAATCCATCTCCTTCCTTACATTTTACTCTGCAACACAAGTACATAATGGAACTCACATTAACAATTAACTACATTACTAGTACATAAAACGACAATGAGCTATGTGACTGCTATATAGCGTCATTTCATCCTTCTTCAATACAACTCACTGCAATATCATACCAACACCACCACAACATTCCACACATTGACCAAGACCTCATAAACCACTAGCATTTCACACCAAGTTCATACTTTACATTTCCCCTTCAATACAATGTCACAAATTACCTCAACACATCACGTAAACACCTTTCACAACAACACATGAAAGACAATCCATAATTTATACCATTCAAAATACCTCTGGTATACTCCTTTAAAGTCATTCAAACGGTACCATAAGTTGATAATTGCATCAAAGAAGGGTATAGGGGTTTCGGGGAGGGGGGGAGTCAAAGAGAGACAAAAACATACAAAACGAAGTTCTGGGCTGACCTGAAAAGCCACCTATGCCTGCAAGTGGTTGAGGTGTGTCCTCAGGTGCCTCTTGGCAGTGTCCAGAGTCACCTGTGTTGGCATCTGTGCCCGCAGGTGCCCCACCCGCGAGGGCGGATGCCCGTTTCAGCCTCCGGGGGTCATTTTAGGGTCCTTTTTCACAATGAATGATCCATGATCATAACTAAGCTATATTAACAAATTTTATATCATATTATATTCCAACTAACAGCCATGGTTTCACAACGCACATAAACATCACCAAAACTACATTTTTCTTTCAATACGCCACCGGTTCCATGTACAATTTCACAACAACAATTCCAAATGTTACACACAAAGAGAAAGAAATTTAAGGACATAAACACATCTTACATGTTTATATTTAATCCATCAAAGTCACTTCCTTCAAAACCACAAGTCTACTTCCAAGTTTACAAGGCAAAACCCTTTATTGATTAAGCAAAAGTACACTGTTTTACACATAGTGAACTGTCCAACACTTTGCCAACATAACCAACATGATTTATACACCATATTAAGCATATAATATATTGAACCATAAGTTTAAACACTTACCCACACTTTCAAAGGAGTGATCTTGTCCAAGGAGATAGTTGCCTTAGGGTTTGAGAATAGAGAGAAAATATCTTATTTGTGGAAAAGTCTAGAATGGCATGTGTGTTTCATTGAATAAAAATCTGATTTTCTTTGGCCTTTTGTAGTCCCTCATGTCTTCCTTAGCCACACTTAATCAATAATTGAGATGTTTACTTGGTCAAAAGCAAGAATGGATCATTTTGCCATTTTTGGGCCATGTTTTTTGCTAAATTATTGGGCCTTTATTGAGCCCATTAACACATGTGAATTCAGCCCACTTCAATTAATGTTTAATACCCCAACCATCTCATGTTTAAATAATTCCATAAATGTTACGGTAGTCTCATAGGTTCGGAAATGTACGGGTGTTACAGCATTGTTCGAAATATCCTAGGATCAAGGTGTGTTGAAAAAAAGGGGATTTTTAAGTGAAGACAGACATTTTGTCCCATCGATACTGCTATAGCGGTTGACACACCACTATAGTGGTGGTCAAAAGTGGTCAAGGCTGCTATAGTGGTAGGCCACCACTATAGCAATACCTCTTTGGCGGTAACTGTAGATTAAAAGGATTAAACCCCAAAATAGTTTATTATTTTATAAACTTATTTTGGAGCAAGAGGAAAGCAATTTAGGGAGAAAATCACCAGTTTACCTCCATCTAACTTTTTTATGGTAAGGAATTCACTCCCTTAAACTTGTAATTACTTCATAATCCTTAGAAGGCATAAATTACGGAGTTCGGGGAGGGTTTTAGGGAGAATTTTGGTATGTTTGCTGGTGCAAGGGTGAAATTGAGATTAGTTTAATGGGTTTTACTTATTAACCATGAAATTGTCCTTGCATTCAGTTAATTCACTAATCATTCCATGATATTAGTAGTTTTAGGCGAATTACGGGGGAAATAGCCCCTAGAATAATTATGGAATGATTATGAATTGACCTTAGGGTGTTGGGGGTGGCTTATAACTCCCACTATGTTAGGTCATTTTGTTAATGCGGTGTTTGTATACATGTTTTAGACCACGACCCAGCGAAAAGGGCACGAAAGGGCAAAGCTCCAGCTTAGAGTTGTGCAAGCTTGGTTTGAGGTAGGTGATAGGGTGTATTTTATCCAACTTGTGTTATATGTGCATATTAACTACTTTGTAGTATGATTGGTTAATCCGTGTGGTATGCTTGGTCATTGCAATGTCTACTTGTTTTATGACTTGGCCTCTTTATATTGTAAATTGTGGAATGTTTTGGCATTTAAGACGTTCTCACAGGTTGTTGGATTAAGGATTACAGAAATTCATAGCTGGGGTTTTTAGTACATGGACGATAATTATCCCCTACAGGTCATAGCTAGAGGGTGGGTATATAACCCTTAGCATGTGTGTATGAGTTTCAAGGTAAGTATTACTATGACGGTTCCTTAAGTAATCTTGGAAATTTGTATTGTCATTCTTTTCCTTGTTGGTTGTCTTGAATTGAGTTGTATATCATTGCCTTAATGACACTTATTGACTTGTTGGCTTGTCTATTGAATGCTACTTGTACATATATGTTGAATGTTTGATGTGTAAGCATGTTTTAGCTAATTGTTCTATATTTTGGTTAGGTGTCCATATTTCCATCTTGGTTTATTCCTGATCCTACTAGTACACTGTGGTTTATTTGTGTATTGATACTACAGCTATATTTATTTTTGTGAGTGCAGCACATATTCTAACTGATTCATCGAGACCTTAATTGTGATTTCAGAAGCCGATTTTGGATTTCGGGATGAGCAGCATATCTGAGCTACCATGAGATCTTTCTTCTATTTCGACATTGTCATTTGTTTGGACTTGTTACTTCTTACAATTTTGGGGCTGCATCCCCACTTGATATTCATAGTATGTTTTGGTGCACCGACTTTTGTGTTCTAGGGGATTTTCATTTGGTATTTTGTTTCTGCTCATTCTTAAGTCGTTAGATTAAATGGTTATTCCACTATTTATGGGATAGTTCTTGTACTTTTACTTGAGTGTTGATCAATGCTTTTGGGGTTATTGGTTCTCCCACCACGTGAGTAGTGTGGGTGCCACTCATATTGGGTTTGGGTCGTGACATCGAGTCTAGAAAGGTATACAGATATTACGAGTCCCTCATAGGTCCTGCCTTTGTGAGATACATTTGCTTGAGAAAAAGTATACAATATTGTGGACATTCATTTCATATTGCATTTCATGGTGTTCTTCACACTTATTTATCCTTATGTATTACTTATAGTTAGTTTTAACTATTGTATGCATCCACCGTTCTTATGGGGCCTGATTGTATTTTATTGTCTGTTGTTAGTACCTTCCAGGTTTATGGGGGTCCAGTTAGGTTATAGTTGTTTATTATCATCATGTTTCTTATGTACTTACTTATATTTCCCTTAATTATCTAGTTTTGACCTGTTATTCTCTTTCTGGCCCTTTCGGCCCTTCCTTACTTACCCTTAGTTTACATTCGCATTTTATTATTCTTTTTATCTTATATGAGCAAAGTCGGCCTATGATTCCTACTACATACAACATGTTTTGGTGCTCATACTACACTTTTACGTCCTTTTCCCTGATGTATATCCTAGTATGAGTTATTGCCACTGACATTTTCCTTGTGCAGAGATTTTGGGACTCGAAAACTTAGGGTGAGCTTTTGGTGACCGGAGTTGACCCATCTCCTTCTACTTTTTGGACTAGTCTTATTTTTTGTATTCAGAGATAGTTTTCCATCTCCTTCTACTTTTCTAACTAGTCTTATTTTTCATATTCAGAGATAGTTTTGTATATATATATATATTGTATCTATCTTGTACTCAGTGTATTTGTAGTAGCTCTTGCACCGACTAGTACCAGGTCTTTAGGGAGCATTTTGTATATTTTGTTCCTTTCCTCCCTATATATGTATGTTGGGCCTTATTTCTTATTTTAGCCTTTATGTAGTTGCCTTGTTATCTCATGTGTCTCTTTTTTGCTTATCAGCCCATTCCTTATCGTTTCAAGCTATGGGTTTGGCTTACCTACTGGTGAGTTAGAGTAGGTGCCATCATGACCTGAGTTTTTGCATCATGATAGTTTGGTATTAGATCCTAGGTTCACCAGTGTCATTGGTACAAGAGAAAAATGTCTAGTAGAGTTCCATGGTTCAATATGATGACGTCCATATCCTATCTTTGGGAGGATATAAGGCATTCTTACAAAAATTTCACCTTTTGATTCTTTATCGTGAGCTTTTATTCCTATCAATTTTTGGAATCTTACTTGTTTCATTATTTCATAGATGGTTAGGATGAGTGCTATGGATGGCAAGGTTGAGGACCCTATACCTGCAACTAGGGGATGAGGTAGGGGAAGGACAGAGCGTCAGCACCGAAGCCAGCTATTTTGCCAGAGCCAACTATGATCCATAAACAGCACTAGCAGATCTACCACCATAGCAGCATGTGGGCTAGGGGCCAGCCTAGGCTCCACCCAAATTTTTAGTCATGTCAGTTCTATGGGATAATTTAGTCCACTTATTGGGTATTATTAGAGGGCAGTAGATTAATAGAGCCTAGACATCCCTCAGGAGGCAGCCCAGGGTAAACAAGGTATATGAGGACATCCTGCAGCTGTGGCTCCCTGAGTAGGGGTTTGGCTAGTGTTGTTGCCTAGATCATGGCAGCTTGAATAGCCATGACTTTAGAGGACCAAAAGATACTGGGTTTGTTCCTTAGATCAGCTCCCCTGAGGTTTTCTGGTGCTCCAAGGGAGGATGCACATGAGTTCCTTACTAGTTGCCAGGAGAAATCATATAATCTCCACCTAGTACATTCTTATGGTATAGATTACACCATATTTCATCTTGATAGTCCAGTGAGGCATTGGTGGAGGGCATGTATTGAGTGTTAGACTAGCTGGTTCCCCTCCTATGAGTTGGGCACGATTCTCCGAGGCTTTTTTGGGGAAGTATATTTGTCATAGCATGTGTGAGCGACTGAGGGATGAGTTTTTAAGGTTGGAACAAGTTTCCATGACCGTATTTGAGTATAAGGATAGATTTTATGAGCTAGCTAGACATGCCACTATGATTCTTCCTATCGAGCACGGGAGAGTGTGTTGCTTTATCAGGGGTTTGAGAATTCACCTCTGTCTAGCTATTGATATCATAGTATCTTAGTGTTGGTCATTTTTGGATGTTGTTTATCATGCTTGTACTATAAAGGGTATTTATCACAAGGCCCATGAGGGAAGCGATAAGAGGCCACACTATCAAGGTAGTTATAGTGGTAGTCATTGTGGTTCAAAGTTTTGAGGTAGGGTTTTCACTAGTAAGGGGGTCAGTAGTATGGTCAGCCTAGTCTGCCCATTCAGGCATTATTTTAGATTTCAGATTGGGTCATATAGGTCATAGTGGTTACAATAGTCAGAGCTCTAGTCAGCCATTATGGGGTTCTCATTCTAGGTCATCAGACTGTGGTGGCCATTCTAAGTCAGTAAGTTCCTCTCATTAGGGTAAGGCACTCGGGGCTTGTTATGATTATGGTGTGGTTGGTCACTTTACTAGAGAGTGTCCTTAGTGAGGGATCATTGAGCCTTCAATGCAGATAGCTCATCCTCTTAGAGCAGTGGAACCACCAGCCAGAGTTGGTTCCTAGAGTGGTAAGGGTAGTTCTCAGGGTTCTCATGAAGGTGATCAATTAGGCTGGATAAATTGTTGGTTAGTTTTTAGTCTAGCAGTGGGCACAAACAGTTGTATAAATTTTTTGATAGGACAGATATAGAGGCATCACACTTAGTGATTGCAGGTATGGTTTCAGTATGTCGATAGCCAACTTCTGTATTATTTGATCTAGGTTCCACTTAGTCTTATGTGTCAATCTATTTTGCTTCCTGATTGGGGTTGATTAGTGAGCCTTTGCATGTGACCAAACGTGTAGCTACTCCCATAGGTGATTTTTTAGTAGTGGATCAGGTTTTGAGATCCTGTATGGTGACTATTATGGAGTGTGACACTTGAGATAATATGATTATACATGATATGGTTGATTTTGATGTTATTCTAGGCATGGATTATTTATCCTCTTATCACTCAGTCTTGGATTGGTTCGCTAAGATCGTTACCTTAGTCATGCATAATATTCCCCCAATTGTGTGTTGGGGTACTGATAGTCAAATACCAGAAGGTATTATTTCTTATATTAGGGATAGGAGGATGGTTGTGAAGGGGTGTTTGGCTTATCTAGCTTATGTCTTTGGCACTAGTGCTAACACTCCTTACCTTGATTATGTTTTGGTGGTCCATGAGTTTGCTAATGTATTTCCTACTAACTTATCTAGCCTCTCTCCTAAGTGTGATAGTGACTTTGCTATTTATATTGACTCGGGCAGCAGGCCCATTTCCGTTTCACTATGTCGTATATCTCCTGCTGAGTTGAGATAGTTTAATATTTAGCTTTAGGAACTTCTAGGTGAGGGTTTCATCAGATTGAGTGTTTCTCTTTTAGGGTGCTCTTATCCTGTTTGTGAAAAAAAAAAAAGAATGGCACTATGTGTATATGTATCGATTATCAACAGTTAAACAAGGTGACTATAAAGAATAAGTATTTGGTGTTACGTATTGGTGATCTATTTGACTAGATTCAGGGTGCATTCATGTTTTCTAAGATTGACTTGAGATCTAGCTACCATCAGTTGAGAATTAGGGCAGCAGACATCCCTAAGACAACCTTTAGGACTTGCTATGGCCACTACGAGTTCTTAGTCATGTATTTTGGGTTGACCAATGCCCCAAAAGCATTCATGGACTTGATGAACCATATATTTAGGCCTTATTTGGACTCCTTTGTAATTTTTTTATTCACGACATCCTTATTTACTTAAGGGGTAGGAAGGAACATGAGCAGTATTTGAGGATTGTGCTTTATACTTTAAGAGATCTGTAATTTTATACTAAATTCTCAAAGTTTAAGTTTTGGTTGATTATATTGCATTCTTGGGGCATGTGGTGTCCAAGGACGGGATTATGGTTGACCCGGTGAAGATTGAGGTAGTTTGTAATTAGGCTAGGCCCACTTCTTTTATCGAGGTTTGCAATTTCATTAGGTTGGCATGTTACTATAGAAAGTTCATTGACAAATTTTATTCTATTGCAGCACCATTGACTAGATTGACTAAGAAGGATGTCTCATTCTATTGTTCAGTCGAGTGTGAGGCTAGTTTTCTGATGCTCAAGGCCTTACTCACTTCAGCTCTTATTTTGACACTTCCAATTGAGGGCCAGGGTTTTTATTCTACCGTGATGCTTTAGGTGTTGGTTTGGGTTATGTTCTGATTCAGCAGGGCCAAGTGATAGCATATTCTTCTAGATAGATGAAGGTGCATGAGTGAAACTACCCATGACATGGATTTGGCGGCGGTAGTTTTTTGCGCTTAAGATTTAGAGGCACTACCTTTATGGCGTGCATTGTGAGATATTCACTGATCATCATACCTTGAAGTATATCCTAAGACAGAAGGATCTTAATTCAAAGTAGCATAGGTGGATAGAGCTACTAAAAGACTATGATATTTCCATTTTATACCATCCGGGCAAGGCAAACATAGTAGTAGATGTTGTGAGCTAGAAGGTGGTGAGTATGGGGAGTTTGGTATTTATTGCAGCATCAAAGCAACCATTAGCCTTGGACATCTAGTCCTTAGCCAATAGGTTGGTTCAACTTGATATTTTTGACCCCAGGAGGATTCTTGCCCGTGTTGAGGCTCAATCTACTTTGTTGGAAAAGATTGAGAATAGTCGATTGTGTAGGATTTGAGATCAGGTGTTGTGGGATGAGGCTAGGAAGGCCACCTTTGATCCAGAGGGTGTCTTTCTATTTGAGGGTCATATTTGTGTTCCGAGAGTTGGTGATTTGATTTAGTTGTTATTGCAAGAGGCTTATTGTTCTACGTATTCCATTCATCCTGTCGCAGCTAAGATGTATAGGGATTTGAGACAGTATTACTGATGGTGCAAGATGAAGAGGAATATAGAAGACTTTGTATCTCGGTGTTTGTGTTATCAACAAGTGAAGTCCGAGCACTTAAGACTTAGTGGTTTGCTTCAGAGGCTACCCATTCTCGGTTAGAAGTGGGAGTGAATTACTATGGAATTTGTAATTGGTTTGCCACACACTTCTTAAGGTTCTGATAGCATTTGGGTCATCATTGATCAGTTGACCAAGTTTGTTACTTTCTAGTCGTTCAATCTTCCTACAATGTTGAGAGATTGCCTTGAATCTATGTTTGAGAGGTAGTTTGTCTTCTTGGGGTGCCAGTGTCCATTATTTCTGATAGAGATTCCTAGTTTACCTCTAACTTTTAGAGAGCTTTTCAGGAGGAGTTGGGTACCCAGGTCGACCAGAGCACAACATTTCACCCCCAGATTAATGGTCAGTCTGAGCAGACTATTTAGGTTCTAAAGGACATACTTTGGGGATGTGTTATGGACTTTGAAGGTTAGTGGGACTATTTACTATCCTTGGTGGTGTTTTCTTATAATAATAGCTACTATTTGATTATCCAAATGGCTCTATTTAAGGTAGTATATGGTTGGCAGTGTAGATCTCTAATCGAATGGTTTGATGTCTTTGGGGCTAGGTCACGGGGCCTTGATCTGTTGTATGACTCATTTGATAGGGTTTGGATGATTTAGGATAGACTACTGGCAACATAGAGTAGGAAAAAGAGTTGTACTAACTGCATGCTTTGAGTATTAGAGTTTGAAGTTGGTACCTGTGTGTTCTTTCAAGTGTCGCCCATAAAGGGCATGATGAGGTTTGGAAGAGGGGCAAGCTCAGCCCCAGGTACATTGGTACATTTGAGGTTTTATGATAATTTGGGGATGTAGCATATGAGTTAGGCTTGCCTCCAACATAGTTTCGCTTACACCCTATTTTCCACGTATCGATGCTTCAGTGTTACATTCTAGATGAGTCTCACGTTCTCCAGTAGCATTCAGTTCAGTAGGATGATAGGTTGACTTTTGAGGAAGAGCCGATTGCTATTCTAGCTAGAGCTATCAGACAGTTACAATCTAGGGAGATGTTGGTGGTAAAGATTCAGTGGAGACACCATCCAGTTGAGGAGGCTACTTGGGAGATCGAGCATGACATGTAGACCATGTATCTTTACCTATCTGAGTCTTCTATTACTTCTTGAATCTTAACTTTCAAGGACAAAAGTCCTTTAGTAGTGGATATTATAATGGCACTCTAGGTCATTTTCTTGATTTTTTTTGTTTTTTTAGTGTTTTGAGTTTTCCTATAGTTGCCGAATATCATTTATGACCTATTGGGTCCGATGGTTCATTCCTGGGAAGTTTGTTAGAGTTTTAAGCCAATTTCCCTGTTTTGGAGCTTTTGAAGATGAAAATTTTGATGAAAACATCGGTTAAAACTTCTAGCAAACAAACTTAGATGAAAATTTTGACAGTTTTGTTAGCTTTGAAACATAGATTTTGGTCCAGAGGGACCTTTGGTTTGGGTCCCGAATGTAATGACCTTCCATGTCATTTTTTTCTTTCTTGTGTGTTTTCCATGTTTTGAGCTTTCTTATAACTACCGCTAAGTCATTTATGACTTATTGTGACCAGTGGTTTAATTCCTGAGTCGTTCGTTTGGGTTTTTAGCCAATCTCTCTGTTTTTGAGCTTTTAAAGTTAAGAAATTGGTCTTTGGCCAAAACTTCTAGTAAACAGCCTCGAATAAGAATTCTTACAAGTCCATTAGCCATGGAATGTAGATTTTAGGCTAAGGAGACCTTTGGTTCAGGTCCCGCGACTTTTGGGCTCATTTTGGGATATAGGGTGGAATTTGGTTAAAATATAAAGAGCAGGTGTGGGACCCATTTCATCGAAACAACCTCTGTTGCAAATTTCATTGATTATGTTCAGTCTAAAATGCCATTTCCAGTGGGATAGCATATTTTATTTATGTTTATGGGGTTCCGATCGAATCTTGAGAACCTGGTCGGAGTCTCTTGAGACTTAGCAAATTTTGCTGGTGCAGGTGATGGTGCAGCCGTTTAAGTGGTGCCTTTTTCTTAAGATGATACACTTAAGTAGAAAGCTAGTTGCTTAAGTGGAGGCTGCTGATTTTAGCACCTCTCACTTAAGCGGAGCTTTTCCCGCTTAAGCGATGCCGCTTATGCGAAGCATCCTCCATGTTTACAGAGGCTTGCATATTAAGTGGATTCCGCTTAAGTGGAAGTTTTGTCGCTTAAGCGAAGCCACTTATGTGATAAAATCTCCACTTAACCTGAGGTTGTTGGATATTTATTATTCTCTTCTCCAAACACTTAGCCATTTTATGCTAAGTGTTTGAGATATCAGGTAAGGGTGAAATTAGTGATTCTTGGCATATTCTTCGAGAAGCAAGCTCCTTTATTTCATAATTATGATCTATCCTCTATTCTATCCATCTTTGCCCAACTTCTGGGGTCAGTATTATTACCCTTTTAGGAAGATAATTGTGGATCTAATTTAGGTTTTCATCAATGGGTCCTGAATGTCTATTATTTACCCATTTTTGGACCTAGATTTCATAATTGTAATATCGGTCTCATTTTACTCATATTGATGTGTAGATTATAATGATGATAGCTTGCAGCTTTATAGGGTCGAGTAGTAGGGATGAGCAGCTTGTGGCCGGTTTGAGGCTGTTGTTCGGCTTTGAGGTAGACTATGGTCTACGTTCTTATAAATTTTGCTCTATGAGAGTGTGTATGGTATAATTGAATGTGGGGTAGGGGTTAATAGGATAGGTTTAAGGTTGTTTTATCATTCCTGTCATTCTTAACCTCTTTGAGGGATCTAAGAATATAGTATTAGCTTGAACCTTAGTTTAGAATACATATTGTAGTGCTAGGATTAGGTTGAAAATCCTTGTATACTTGTGTGACTTTAGGATGAGATTAGAGATCCTTAGCATAGGTTTGGGGTAATATCTCGTGATAAGGTTGGTTTTTCCTTGATAAACTCTTCTAGTATCATGTTTTACTTTTTTTATCCTTGTTTTATGTATTTACTTATATATATTTTATGCTATGTACATTGGTGGTCCTGAATCCATGGTTATGCTTGGTTGGATTCTAGTGATAGATACATTGCCCTGGAAAGGCTGTGATTTCTAGTGATAGATATGCGGGTGCTTAGGATCTTATTGTTTGTATAATAGTGGTGGCATGCATACATTCACACGGGCACATGCATGCATAGTGGTATGATTCCATATAAAAATATTGATTTTCACTACTATGTTTAAAAAGGGGTTATTCTCATTTTTCACTCATAAATTATTTCTAAAATAGAAATCATACCACCCTTACTAATTGGATGACGGTTTTTAAGACAAAAATGTACTATCTATGCTCTGGTTCGAGTTCAGGCACTTGCAGTGTTAACATCCTATTATTGATTTTCTCTATTATTTTTGGAGACGTTCTATCTTAACTTTCACCCAACTTTTTAAGACTAAAATATACCACTTTCACTGTTGTTTTTCTGGGAATTTCTAAAGGAACTTTAACTCTTTTAATGACTGGTTTAATTTCTATTTTCAAAAGAATTACCCTGGATTCCACTTATTGATCTCAATTATGGGACATAATTTGTCAAAGTTTTACCTACACACTGGTTTTAAAAAGGAAAGAAATTAGATAATCTTAGTCCTGATTCGATTCCGCGCACATTTTTGACTCATGCTTATTTTTTAATCAATTCTGGAAGGGATTTGCTATGAATTATTACTTGGAAGTCCCGGTTTGGAACCTGCCAGTGTATATAGATATTTGAGTCCTCTATGGGTCCTTTCTCCATGAGCCATAGTGTTGGAGGAGGGGTGTTCCCCATGGGTCCTGCCTTTACGAGCCCCAAGGGTTGGAGGAGTTATATACACTATTGTTTGATATTATATTTATCTTATGTTTCATAACTTGGTTTCCACTGCACTCATTGATGCATATGCATTGCCTATCGCCAATATGTTTTTTGTTTGTACCTATCGTGCTTATGGGGGTCGGCCGGTTTATTATTTTTGTGTGTAACTATGTTTGTTGTTTGTACCTTTCGAGTTTATGAGGGACTGGTTAGGTTATTTTTTATTACTATTGTATAACTTATTGTTGATCATTATTGCATAGCTTATGACGGGGTACTTGTGGACGTTTGATTCGAGGCTTAGGTATGCCTTGTGGACTTTCCTTCTAGCAGTTCCATATATAGTATTAGATTATGCTGCTTTTCTCCTAAACTGGTTAGGTACCCTGTGTTTACTACTCTTGTTACTCTTTCCTGATTTGATGTTGGCTATGTTAGACTGCTAGGTTAGCTTCTTTAGGTAATTATCCTCTTTCTTGTCACTTATATTGTATATTTTTCCCTTCTATGGAATTTATACTTGCATTTGTCTATTGAGCTTAGTCAGCCTATGATGCCTACAGGTGTAACACCCCGTACCTTCCTAACCCTATGTGACGACGTTGAATAATAGTTACTTAGGCATCGAGGTGCCAGGAGTATGTGTTTTGTAATGTTAGTGATAAGGAAATTGAAATTTGGCTTCGTACATGAGAGTAGCCCTTCATAAGAGGCGTTTTGTGATTTTCGTGGAACATTTGTGGGGTTCAGAATGAGGCTAAGAGGACCCCTAAACAAAGGATATTAAGGGTAAGAAGTAAGTTAAAGAATAGGACTTGAAGTATCTAACCAAACCCGCGAAGAAAAGTCGAAAAACGAAACTTTCAAAAACAATAAGTGTGGGGCGTGCCAGAGGGCATGCCAAGCTTCTCTGGGCCAAATTTTTTAGCCCAAAGGCAGCAAGCTGGCGCTCCCAAGGGCGTGCCAGGGTGGTTTTTCCACTTTTTCGAAAGTTGAAAATTTTCTAAGTCCCAAGGGTGCCCGGGGGAATACCGGGCCGATTTTTTCCACGTTTCTTATACAACCACTAGTATATACATGAAATGAGTAAAGTATTATATTGGTATGACGAAATTACTTGAGAACGAATTTGGCATCAAAATGACGATTTTACCCTTGTAGTCAAAATAAGCCATACGTGGCTAGAATTGCTTGTTTTTGGAATTGAGGCTACAAGTATGAATTACGTGAGTGGGAATATTGTAGTAACGCATATAAAAGGAATTAAACATGAGGAATTATGTATTTTAGTGGGTTAAGTGAATTGGACTCAAAATAGGGCCCAAAATGAGAAGAAAACATGGGTCAAGAATGGGTCAAATGACCCATTCTTCCATTGACTAAGCCACCCTTAGCATTAAATGCCAAGAGTGGCTAAGGATTGAAATTGATGGTCTATATAAAGAGGCAAAAATCTGATTTTTTTCAAGAGAAATACACATGCTTTTTCTATTTTTTTCTAGAGAATTCTCAAGAAAACTTCTTTGGCTCCCAAAACCTTAAGGCACTTATTGGAGAAAGATCATCATCTTTCAAGATTAGGTAAGTGATTATTCTTATGGATTAACATATTATAAGCATGAGAGATTATGTATATCATGTTGGTTATGGTTGGAAGTGTTGGACATGGAACTTTTGGTTTTGTGAAAAAAAGATGTGTTATCCATGAGATTGTAACTTGAATTTTGACTTGTGGTTTTGATAAAAGAGAATGGTATGGATGAAATAACATGTATGGTGTTATTATGGTCCTAAACTTGTTATTTTTCTGTAAGTGTAAATTATGGGATTTTGGCCGATTTGTTGTTGTGAGGTGTATTGAAGTAATTTGATGGCATAATTGTGATGTTGTGGTGATGGAGAAATGTAAAGTTTGAATTTGGTGTAACATGCTAGTGGTTTATGATATTGGTCAATGTTGGGAATATTGTGGGATTATTGGTATGATGAATTTATAAATGGTATTGTTGGTGTGATAGTTTCACCCATGGTATTGTCAAGAGGCAAATGACATGTTAAAGCCAAACATGTAACTTATTGTCGTTATATGCCATTGTAAGGTAGTTGGTGGTTAATGTTGGTTCCGTTATGTACTTGTGTTGTAGAGTGAAACATAAGTAAGGAGCGGTACTATTGTATGCGCGTCTAAGATTGTATATTCGTATTGAGAATACAAGGTATGTAAGGTTCCTTTTCCGTATCCTTCTGCAACATGTTGTTCACCTTGGCATTGGACTTGTTTCAATTCCGAGAGGCTTGAAGTATATCAAATTCTGGTTGACGTATATTGTTATTCATATGTGTCCTATTCTTATATGAATGATGATTCACTTATTTCTTATTCATTGATTGAAGCTCTAAAGATGTCATAACGTTGTAAATTCTAAAAGGACTATCTCAAGGAGAGCAAGACGTAAAGAGAATCTGTTTATTCTTGAAAAGTATGTTCCAATCATGTCATGTCCCAAAGTCCTGTAGTATGAGGATTATCTTTTTACCAATATTTTATAAGTAAAAGTACCAATCTCGCAAGAGTAATAAGAGAGGTGATGTGCAAGGTAGTAGAATTAGTCCTCATAAGTGAAGATGTCAATCTTATGAGTTAAAGGAGTGAAGTGAGATGTGTACATAAGTGTGTGCGTTAATGTCTTGACCTTTAAAGTGTTGCTCTCATAATTATGTAGAGGGTATAAAAGTGTAGAGAGTAAGGTGCATGGCTACTATATTGAGTATGGATCACATTCTAAAGGGTATAAGCTCAATATGGAAAATCCCAAATATTATGCTATGTTATTTAGTAGATCCCCCCGAAGGTGGAGGCCCGGTATCATATACTTACTTATATAAGATCTCATGGGATTAGCGAAGGAGGTAAAGTGCGAGCTAATACATCTATCCCTCACAAGTTAAGGTGTTAATCTCATGAAGTATAAGAGTGAGGTAAAGTATATTTGTGTGTTTCAAATAGTGTCATGATCCTTAATGTATCAATCTCTCATAAGTTAATATGTTAATCTCTCCCATGTATGTTACCCCACCATGAGGGTGGATGTATGTTACCCCACCATGAGAGTGGATGTATATTACCCCACTATGAGAGTGGATTTATGTTACCCCACCATAAGAGTGGATGTATGTCGCCCCACCATGATAGTGGAAGTATGTTACCCCACCATGAGAGTGGATGTATGTTACCCCACCATGAGAGTGGATGTATGTCGCCCCACCATGAGAGTGGATGTATGTTACCCCACCATGAGAGTAGATGTATGTCGCCCCACCATAAGAGTGGATGTATGTTACCCCACCATGAGAGTGGATGTATGTTACCCCACCATGAGAGTGGATGTATGTCGCCCCACCATGAGAGTGGATGTATGTCGCCCCACCATGAGAGTGGATGTAACCATGAGAGTGGATGTATGTTACCCCGCCATGAGAGTGGATGTATGTTACCCCACCATGAGAGTGGATGTATGTCTCCCCACCATGAGAGTGGATGTATGTTGCCCCACCATGAGAGTGGATGTATGCTAAACCACCACTAAAGTGAATGTAGATTAAACCACCAATAGAGTGGATGTACGTTAATAGAGTAGATGTATGTTATATTATTACCCCACCACTAGAGTGGATGTATGTGGATGAGTGTTATTCTTTTACAACCTAATAACCAAGTAGATGAACAATAGTGGTAAGGAACATGGAAGCTAAAAAGAATCTCTTGCATATAGAAGAATCTATTAAAGGCAAGTCTCTTGAGTGAAGGTAATTTTCCCTTGAAGGAGAGTAATTATAAATATATTAGATAAGATGATGGTTTATCCATATTGACTATTCTCTCATATTTTTATTCGATTGACATTCTTATGTATGTTGTTATTTATTATGAGCCTTGCATACTCAGTACATTCTTCGTACTGACCCCCTCGGGGAACTTACTTTACATGTTGCAAGTGCAGGCATTAGTAGACCTCCTCTGTAGACTGGGGATCATTTGCAGATATTTGGTGAGCTCCAGTTGGTTTGGGGCCTCCTTAGTCATAGTTGTACATTTGCTTTGATGTTGTATAAAGCAGGGACTCGTCCCGACTTTAAGTTGGTCTTTTAGATGCATCTGGTAGAGGCTTTTGTAGACATATGTGGGTACATGAATGTAAGATATGTACGTTCAGTTCGACGTAATGGCTCCAACGGCCAAGTTTGGTATATATATTTATGGCATGTGTTTCCATATTCATGACTTCCGCATGGTTGCATGAAGTATAATAATATTCATACGAATATATACATACGAAGGTTCATGAGAAAAGATTGGTTCTCTCGGGCCATATCGGCTTCGGGTGCCAGTCCGGCCCGAATGGGATTTCGGGTCGTGACAACAGGGTCTGCGTGTTTTGGTACTCATACTACACTTTTGTATATTTTTTCCCTGTTGTAGATCCTCGTACGAGTTGTCACTGCTGATGTGTTCTTCGTGTAGAACTATCTTGAATTAAAGATTTAGGGTGAGTCCTAAGGTTCGAAGTTGTTCCTTTCCCCTCTATTTTGTTGGACTGGTCTTTTTTGTATTTCGAAGACTAATTTGTATATATTGTATTTGCTTAGTATATTATATTTAGTAGCTCCTGAACCAACTGATACCATGTCGTGGGTGATTATTTTGTGTATTTTGTTCCTTCTCTTCATATATATGTATATATAGGTCTAATTTCCTATAGTTAGTTCCTTTATTTGGCCTATTTATGTTGTGTTTTCCTCTTACTCTTATTTGCATGTTACTTGTCATTCTGGGCTACGATTTTTACTTACCTGCTATTAGTTTATAGTAGGTGCCATCATGACCAGATACTTTGGGTCGCCATAGTTTTGCATCAGAGCTCTAAGTTCACAGGTATTTTATGTACAAAAGCAAATGCCTAATAGAGTCCTGGATCAGTAGATGGCGTCCGTATCCTATCTTCAGGAGGCTATAGGGCATTCTTAGGAAGTTTCATTTCTTAATTCTATACTATGTGTCCTATCTCTATCAAATTCTAAATTTTCTTTGGCTCCACCATTCTTCAGATAGATCACATGAGATTGTTAGATTGTAAGGATGGGACTCCTTCACCTGTTGCTAGAGTCTCAACCCATGGGAAGTTTAGGGAATAGTTAGTAGGGACAGTACTTGATATTAGGGACTTAGACATTAGTCAGAGGATCTGGGGATAGCCCAGGCTCCAGCTGGATTAGTGATCGTGCCAATTTTTTTGGGTACCATGGTAGGGATTCTAAACCTTTTTGGGTATACATCACAGATATGGGTAGTGCCTAGTACGTCGAGTGGCCTTTAGCCCAGAGTTGAGTTCATAGGTATCCAACAGGGTTCTATGTCAGTTTTAAAGTATGATATCAGGTTTCTTAAGTGGGCCAAACATATTCCTATAATTCTTCATACAGAGCATGAGATAGTCCCGAGGTTTATTAGGGGATTGATCTTACCTCTCCATTTGGCGTCAAAGCCTTTAGTGGCAGCTGGGTCTACCTATCATCAGGTTGTTGATCACACGAGGACTGAGTGGGCATGTCTCAAGACCTATTTACATAGAAGAAAGGAGACCTTCCATCACCTCTACTTTAATGGTACTATATCAAGAGGTAGGGGTTCCTCCAATAGAGGTCACCGTCAGCCTCATCTTAGCAGTCTCATACAGATAGTGCCTTAGATCATAGATAGGGCTTAGATAGTTCACAATGGTTATAACTGTCACACCCCTGATTCCAACGAGGCGTGATTGGCACCCGAAGCCGATAAGGCCCGAGAGAACCAAGCTATGCTTCTATACATTCATACGCATGCCATAAGAAACACCACTATCACATAAGAACATGAATGGCTAAAATTGGAAATCATAGAACATGTGACATATAGATATACACATTTGAGAAACTTGGCTGTTGAGGCCATCAAACCAAGAATTCATAAGTCACCTTATATACATATACCCACATGCGTCTACAAAAGCCTCTAACAGATGCATTGACCAAAACAAACTAAAAAACGGGACAAGTCCCCACTTTATACACCATGTACATCACCAAAACATATATACACTCTGACTCGGAGAAGCCCCGAATAGGCTGGAGCTCACCAATGAACTGCTGACAATTGGCAATCTACTGAGGAGGCCTACTGGTACCTGCGCCTGCAGCAAGTAAGGTAAATTACCCAAGAGGGGTCAGTACGAAATAAGTACTGAGTATGTAAGGCTCAAATGAAACTGTACAACACGTGAATATTTCAATGAACTCAAGATAAATGAATAATCGATGTGAATAAGTTACCATTTTGCATTTTGGAAGCCATGTGTATTGCTTTCATTACTTTCATTACTTTCTTTACAATCAATGCTTGTGTATCAATACATATGTCACAATGTACCCGGGCACCGACTGATCAGTGGGTCTTTACATAACATATAGTTATGTTGGGATCGGCTCGAGCTAGGCTTATGCCCCCAGAGCTGCCACCCTTGGGATCGGCTCGAGCTAGGCTTACGCCCCCAGAGCTGCCACCCATAAATCAACATATCAAGTTCGGATCGAGTTAGGTTATTACCCCCAGAGCTGCCCCCTGTCAGGTTCGGCTTGAGCTAGGCTTTTGCCCCTAAAGCTACCCCCTGATCCAATAATATCGGGATCGGCTTGAGCTAGGCAATTGGCCCCCAAAGCTGCCACCCATACTTGATCATTGACCACATTTGCATTACTTTGTTCATTACTTTGAGATTGATGCAATGATAGTCATAATGTCACTTGAACTTTAGAACATAACATTGTTGGAAGCTTTGGATCATTAACCAATGAGTGAGAGACATATGAATAACTTGGCAACATAACATTATTGGAAACGTAGCCTTTGAGGAAACATAACACTGTTGGAATAGACAATAATAAATGAACAAAACACATGAGTATGATCACTGTTGGAACTTTGGAACACAACCTTAGTGTCCTTTTGGAATGTTATACATGAATATTAAACATGAAACATGAGATTCGCAATTTATCAATAAGTAGGAAACATGTGATAATAACCTTTGGTAGCCGGAAATAGGATGCCATAGCACATTTCGGAATAGGACAGGTGTAACATAAATATGAGTACTATGGGACAAGGTAACCTTACATACCTTCACTTCCAAATACGAATATACAAGCCTATGTATGAACACAGTAGTCCAGCTTCTTCTTTACTTCTTACTCTACAATACAAGTTCATACTGGAACTTACATTAGCAACTATTCACTATAAAGGCGTACAAGACGATAATGAACCATGTGACTACTATATAAAGTCATGTCACCCCCTTACAATACAATCCAATGCATTTCCATATCAAAAACACCATAACATTACACATATTGACCAAATATCATACAGCAATAGCATTTCACACCTCACGTACCCTTTACGTTTTTCCCTTTATCATTCTGTTGCATTTACTCCTTTATAACAACATATGAACCACCTTATATACTTCATACAGTCCAACACACTTCCATACGATACTTTAAGGTCATTAAAACGACACCACAAGTTGATAATTACATCCCAAAAGGGTATCGGGGCTTTCGGGGATCAACTAGGGATGGAAACATACAAAATCAATTCTGGAGTTGACCTGCGCTGCCACCTGCGCATGAAGGTGGATGAAATGCACGTGCATATAGATCCTGGAAAATTCCAGGGCCTTCTGCGTTGGCATCTGTGCCCGCAGATGCCCTCGTCTGCGGGGGCTGATGCCCGTTTTGGTCCGAAATGACTTTTTTTTAGGTCTTTTAATGCCATGAATGGTCCATGATCACAATCAAACATATTTGAACATATTTTGATCCTCTTAAACATCAACATTCAGCCATGGTCTCACAACACACATAACGACACCCAAAACCATATTTCACGGCCAATACGACACCAAAACCACAATCAATTTCTCAATATCAATTCCAAATGTTATGCACAAGAATAAAACAAATTAAGACCATAATAACATCTCACATGTCAATATTTACACCACCAAGTTCACTTCCTTCACAACCACAAGTCCATCACCAAGTTTACAAGACAAATCAACCTCCGATTTAAGCAAACATGTAACCTTTCACTTATTGTGAACTTCTCAATATTCCACCAACATAACCAACATAATATAAACCATATATTATGCATTAAATATATTAATCCATCATAATAAACACTTACCAAGTCTTACCAATTGATGATCTTGGCCCAAAGAGTGATTTAGGGTTTCTTGAGAGCAAAGGAGTTTTTGTTGGAAAAATCTAGAAATGAGATGAGAGTTTAATGGGATTAAAAATATGATTTTTTTTTCCTTATATATCCCCTCATGTCTCCCTTATCTTTGGCCTTCACATTTAATGCAAAGTTGATTTGGTCAAATGGACCGACTTTAGAAGAATGGGTCAAAAAATCTATTATTGGGCCATGTCTTCTTGCTACTTTTGGGCTTCATTTTTGGGCCCATTAATTCAAGACTTATTAAATGCCCAACAAATACATGTCTAATTCATCAAATCCCTCATGTTTTCATTTTTCCTGAAATGTTACGATTGTCAGCTAAACGTAGAAACGTACGGGGTGTTACAATAACAGTCAGAGTTCTAGTCATACATCATGGGGTTCTCGATCTAGGTCTTCAAGTAATGGTGGCTAATCTAGATTATCAGGTTTTTCATATCATACTTTGATCGGCAGAGGTTGCTTTGATTATGGTGAGTTTGGGCACTATTCTATGGAGTGCCCCAGGTATGAGTTTGTCAGACAGTCAGGGTCAGCCTATATTCCTCTCCAGCGTAGGGATTCAAGGGCTTGTTATGATTGTAGAGAGATTGGTTATTTTTGTTGAGAGTGTCTCTGACATGGGATTATTAAGCAGTTAGTGCAGCCAGATAAGCCTCTTGGGATTATGTCACCATCGGTCGGAGGTGGTGCCCAGGGTATTAGGAATGATCCCTATAGTGTTAGATATGATTCATAGTCAAGTGTTACCAGTAGTGGTGTTGATTCTTAGCTTGGGGATAGGCACGATCAACTATGTGCTTTTTCAGGTATGTTAGGGGCCGAGGCTTTAGGTGTATCTACTAGAAGTGCAATTTTGATTTGTTATCCTTTAGCTTCCATATTGTTTGATCTAGAGTTTTTATACCCATACATGTTTTCTTACTTTACTATTTGCTTGTAATGTTGTTATGAGCTTTTATCTGTTCCTATGAGTGTAGATTCCCATCGTAGTTGTTTTCTTTTAGTAGTGGATCGAGTGGGTCAATCCTGTGTTTCATTATTTTCTTTTAGTAGTGGATTGAGTGGGTCGATCTTATGTTATGCTTGCCTTGTGGTATAGCACTTGGGTAGATCTTATTATCTTTGACTTGGTGGTTATTGATGTGATTCTAGATTTAGACCATTTTGTTTTCTACCATGTGGTCTTTAGTTTCCTTGCTTAGATTGTTACTGTGATTATGATGGGTCTCCTTCAGATTATGAGGTGAGAGCTCGATGGTTGATTATTTTGGGAAAAGATAGGTTGGTAATGAGAAAGTGTTTAATCTTTCATTAGTATGTTCCTGGTGCTAACTTTAATTTTTTTTCTCTCTAGTCGGTCCCTAAGGTTGGTAAGTTATTGATGTTTGTTTACCGATCTACCTGAGCCCGATCATGATTATGATTTTGGTGGTGATGTTGAGTTGGGTACTTAGTTTATTCTACTATATCATACCAAAAGGTTTTCGCTGAGTAGAAAAAGTTAAAAAGGGTAGTTTAGGATCTTCTAAGTATGGTGTTACTTGGTCGAGCGTGTCTTCGTAGGATTTTTACATTGGGTTAAACCTAGAGATGGTTTTGTGTACTTGTGTTTTGCCTATCGACTATTGGGAGCAAGAATATGATGTTGTGTACTATCAATTAGCTCGACTAGATTTAGGGTAAAGCCTTGTTTTCTAAGTTTTCTTAAGGTCTCACTACTATTAGTACTATTTACTGCCACCACAAGTTCTTGGTTATGTCCCTGGTTTTGCCAATGCCCCTAAGCAGGTATGGAATGGATGGATCATGTGATCAGGCTTTGATCGGACTTGTTTATGATAGTGATCATCGATGGTGCCTTAGCTTTAGCTTTTGTGGGATCAGTGGATATGTGCTAAGTTTTTGAGTGGGATATTGACTTAGGTCTATGACAATCTCGGGTCACGCAATGTCTGAGAATGGGATCACTTAGGCTTGGCAAGGATCAAGGTAGTTCATGGTTGATGCTAGGCATATTTCTTCTATCAAGGATGGCAGTGCATCAGGTTAGAAGGTTATATCTGATGGTTGATTGAGGATTTCTTCTTTGGCAGTGTGGTTGACCAGGTTGATTTAGAGGCATCCATCTCCAGCGATCCAACGAGTATAAGGTGAGCTTTCTGGGCTTAAGACCTTATTGGCTCCAGTTCTAATTTTGACTATTTCAAATGAGAGCTAAAGGTGTGTTAGATCTTTTATTCAGATGCTGGTTTGTCAGAGGATGTAGTTTGGACACTTGGGTCTTGGTTTTTTATGTCAGTTGCTAAGTGTATAGCTATGGATTCTGTGATTTCCTTATATCATACATTTTGGGGTTAGATTCCTTTTGGGACATTATGATTGGTTAACAAGGCTTACGTACTACCTACTAGTTTAGTTTTTCCTTTTAGATCAGAGGGTTGGCCCAGAATAATTTTTGAGGGATAATTCATTTGCACAGGGTGACAATTTCTACCACTTTTGACTTTGGGTCTCAATTCGTGTAGGGCTTCTAGAAGTCTATTTCAGCGAGAGGCAGATATTCGAATTAATCTTAGCGCACTTTTTCACACATAGATTGATGATCATTTAGAGCGGACACTGCAGATTTTAAAGGTTATGCTTCAGACTTATGTTATTAGTACAAGGGTCATTGGGACCAGTTCTTGGCCTGGGCAGAATTTGCATCTAATAGCCATTACCTTTATGAGTGTTTTGGGTGGGTCCTTTTAAGACATTGTACATGTGATATGCCGTGCAGATCTTTGGGGGCTAGTTTTATCCTTTTGAGATTGGTGATTGTGTGATTATACAGGCAGGATTCGGATGATGCTGGAGAGATTCTATGTAGCTTAGAGCAGGTAGGAGACTTATGATGACCGGAGGATACTGGACTTAGAGTTTAAGGTTAGTGATATGGTTTTTGAGTTAGCTTTCATATAGCCTTGTTAGGATTTCTCTCAATTTTGCTCGTATCTTGTGGTGTTGGTATATTTTTGATGAGTCTTGCATACTTCAGTGGAGTTCGATGCAGTTTGATGGGAGTTGGCATGCGACGAAGAGTTTGTTGTTATTTTGAGCAGTGAGGTAAGGAATTTGAAATCAAGGGGATTTATGTAGCTAAGGTTCAGTGGAGTCATTTTTCAGTCTGGAAGGGTGTCTGGGGAGCCTTGTGGGGCATACGAGCTAGTACCCTCATCTTTTCAAACTCTTGGACTCTTTTTGTTCCTTAACTTTTGAGGACAAAAGTCCTTTTAGTAGTGGATGTTGTAATGACCCTCCATGTCATTTTCTTCTTTTTCAGGTGTTTTATGTGTTTTGAGCTTTTCTATAGCTGTCCCAAGTCATTTATGACTTATTGGGAATGGTGGTTTGATTCCCGAGTAGTTTGTTTGGGGTTTTAGCCAATTTCCCTGTTTTGGAGATTTTGAAGTTGAAAAATTGGTCTTCAACCAAAACATCTAGTAAATGACCTCAGATAAGAATTCCAACCATTATGTTAGCTTCAGAACATGGATTTTAAGCTAAGGGGACCTTTGGTTTGGGTTTTGAGGCTTCTGGGCTCATTTTGAGTTATTGGGTGGAATGTGGTTAAAATAGAAAGAGTGGGTGTGGGACCCAAATTTTGACAAAATAACCTCCATCACAAATTTTGTTAATTTTGTTGAATCCGGAATGTCATTTCCAGTATGGTAGCATATTTTTTTTTTTTGCATTCACGGGGTTCCAAATGAATCTCGTGGAAGTCGGTTGGAGTCTTTTGAACTTAGAAAATGTTGTTGGTGTAGCCGCGCTTAAGCGATGCCTTGCTCGCTTAGGCAGTAGGCTAGTCGCTTAAGCAGAGGTTGCTGATGTCAACTCCTCTCACTTAAGTGAAGCCTTTCCTACTTAAGCAAGGCCTCTTATGCGGAGCATCCTCTATGTTTGTGGAGGCTCACCTATTAAGTGGCTACTGCTTAAATGGAAGTTCCGCT
Source organism: Capsicum rhomboideum (assembly GCA_031232105.1). Taxonomy (NCBI): domain Eukaryota; kingdom Viridiplantae; phylum Streptophyta; class Magnoliopsida; order Solanales; family Solanaceae; genus Capsicum; species Capsicum rhomboideum. The sequence continues at coordinate 49,826,662 of CP124710.1, read as the reverse complement.
GCTTACGCGAAGCCTCTTATGCAATGAAATCTCTGCTTAAGTGGAGGTTGCTAGATATTTATTCTTCTCTTCTACAAATACTTAGCCATTTTTATGCTAAGATTTTGGGAGCTCGGGTGAGAGGAAATTGGCAATTCTTGGCAGATACTTTGCGAGGTAAGCTCCTTTCCTTCGTAATTATGATCTGTATTCTTTTCTAGTGTCAATTCCGTCTTTTATCCATGATTGGTCGATCAAATTCTTGGTTTTCTTCCTTGAACAAGTAAGCTTTTTGGACCAAATGAGGTCCAACCGAATCCATCTTCACCCAAATTCTATTGGTTTCCAGGTTAGTATACTTTGCCCTAGAAAGGCTGTGATTTCTAGTGATAGATACTTGAGTGCTTAGGCTCTTATTGTTTGAATACAGATGATAGCATGCATACATTTACATAGGCACGAGCATGCATTGTGGTACAATTCCATGGAAAAATATTAATATTCACTACTATGTTTAAAAAGGGGTTATTCTCATTTTTCACTCATAAACTATTTTTAAAACGGAAATTGTACCACCCTTACTTATTGGATGACCATTTTTAATATTAAAATGTATTATCTATGCTTCAGTTTGAGTCTGGACACTTGCGGTATGATGAATTACGATAGTCCGTCACAATGCAGGGGACCTGATAGTGTATCAGATTCTAGCAATCCCAAGAATAGATAATTATTTGAATGGAAAGTAAGATGCAGTAAGGTAAAAGACACAGAGATTTTACGTGTGATGACGCTCAATTACACCCTAGAATAGATGCATGCGATCGTTAGCAATATATTTTACCCAAAAATAGAGTCGGGGTTGATCCCACTAGGAACAATGTGACTAGCAATCGAGAAAGTATGGAATAAAAGCAACTCACTAAAATCCAAATAAAAGATACAAGTGTTTTGGGTTTTTTTTGATATAAAAACTTAACACGGATAGAACAAATATAAATATGAACAAGTTGATCAATGACTTTCACAAATGATGGGAACCAAGGGAAATGATAATGGGAAATCAATTCATTCAATGATCCAAAGTATTTAAATCAAGTACTCATGATTAATCAAGGATTAGAAAATTAACCTTGGAACCCCAATTATTCTCCACGTCTTTCAACCGATTGACGAATATTTCTTGGCTAAACTTCATTGAATATTAGCCAAGTGTCAACACAAATAGTTCCAATCTATACCTACACTAGGATTTGACTATGTCTTGCAATAAATCCATTAGATGGGTCATACGTCCCAAATCGGGCTAAATTAATCTTTCTCAACCTCAATTATCTCTTTCAAGCATTAATCGAAGTAGATGAACAATTCCCACTCTAATCTCCTCTTTCAAGCTCAACTAAAGTAGAAATCGATAAAACATGAGACTAATTTAAACAAGCAAAGCCCATTTATAAATCAAGAGTATTCAATCAATACAAAAGCATGAGATAAAATCAAAACTCAAATTCAAAACATAAAAATTGTATTATGTCTAACAACAATATTCAAGTATAAATTTATCTACACCCAAATCTATATATTATTAATAGGAAAGGATGCAGCCTCCTCATTAACCCAAGTGTCATCATATAAATCAGCCAAGTGTCTTCATATAAATCAGTCATTTAGCATATTATTACAAACAATTATTTTTATTAGTTATTATTTATTACTTAAAATGAACAACCAATTTTTCAGAATAACAACTATGGATGGTTACATTACGTCACAAAAAACCAACTTTACATTAAAATTTCAAATTTCAAATTAATGATTTCAACATTTACTATTCTAAGTGGGTATATTGGCATAAGTACATATCTTCCGATAATCTCTATCTTTAGCAAGTTACCAACTCTAATTTAATAGGATAGGGTGCAACCTCCTCATTAACCCAATTGTTATCAGATAAATCAATCATTTATCATATTATTGCAAACTTTTAATTTAGGTTAGTTATTATTTATTACTTTAACATTTTAAAGTTTTTCACCACAAAATCAATTATGGTTACATTATGTCACACAGTCTGCATTTACATTAAAAATTCAATTTTTTAATTACAACATTTACAATTCTAAGTGGGTATATTGTCATTAGTACAAATCATCAGCTAATAAATATATTTAGCACGTTACCATCTCCTAAATATTATAATTTTAGAATCCTTCTTTGACTTGGGAAGTTAAATTCTGATATAAATATTTAATATTAGTAAGTTACCAACTCCAATTATAAATCTTTCACCTCCCACTTATAATTTTTCCACCAAAAACAAATTAATATTTTATTCAATTAAATGTTTAATGTGTTTTAAGATTTTATTTATCCAGTTACCTATAGTTTCATCATCATAGTAAATAACTGCTCACCCTTCTTATTCAGGACTGTAAACTGCCCCTATTTTTGCTCACCATCAACTACAGATTCTATTCAAATACTAATATAAATTGAACCACTGATTCTCCCATAAAACACTTCAACTCTTTATATGCCTTACAACATTCTACAAATAGTTATATACTTTTTTCAAAATATCAGACTTCATCAACAACATAACAATAACAAAAATGCATTTTGGTTGTTCGTGTATGGGAAGTGCAAGATCGATTTAATCCTGACATTGTTTTGTTATGAACCAAATCTTCGTTACGTGTGAAAATGCCCCAAAAACAATTTACAATAAATAATAGGCTCAAACTGGATCAGAGAAAATTTAAATTGGGGAGAAAAATTAGGGCCTAAGAGAATTAGGCCAAGAGGCCCAATAATGGACTGGGTTGGACAACTAGTATCCGCTACAACAGTTGGGGAACCGCTACAGCTGTAAGAAGCGGTAGCCCAGCAGAGGAATTTTTAAAAATCCTCTTTCTTTTTATTTCCTCAGGTTGTTCCCTTCCTCCAAAATCACTCTGAAAAATCTTATCTCCCCAACCATGAGATTTCAAAGGCCAAGATTCATGAGAATGGTTTCAGACACATCCGTACAAAACATGACATGGAAATACGTTTAGCACATATGGGACAACTCACTCCTCTCCGTAGCAATATGTTTAGCCTAAGAGGTAAGCTATGGTTTACTTTGTAGTAACTAGACTTGGTCTAAATGCATTTAACGTTAGTAGTAATATCGGGAATCTCATGCATTAGGCCTTCGGGCACAGAGTTGGATGGGTGGACACTTTGAAATCTTGTTAGGCCTAAACATGAATGTATAACTGTACATTATGTTGATATTTTAATTGTGATAAGAGACAGATAGAATGGTGGAGCGAGTGTGCATAGTTTAATATATTTTAGGAATTAAATATAGTGGAAAGTTGAATGAGACAACATGGAATAGTAAAATGTGAAATTAAGGGAACTCAATTAATTCTAAATGTCTTAATTGATCATATTACACTAAAGGAAGTGGCTTAAAAGGTGAGGTATGGCTAGTTGGGGATTAGTAATTAGCACAAGCAAATCCCATGACTGATGAATGAACATAAAAAATTAATACTGTGAAGTAAATAATATAATTCCCATTAGAAATAATTAGAGAAGATTAGAGGTTAATGTGAAACACATGAAGTTGGGGATGTGGATAGAGAGAAAGTGTGTGATAGTGTGAAATTAGGCTATGGCAGCCCTCAAGGAGGTATGGCATATGATGGTCGTGGATATATATGTATGTATAGAATAAGGTCACTGATCAAAATTAGTTAGACGATTATTGTAGCACTTAGACTTTCTTGGCTTTGTGATTGGTTTGTGAACTTAACATCCACGATTGCCTTCTAGCATGACTTGTGACTTAATGACTGCATTGTATTTCATTTTCACTGTGCTGATGTGTTGAGAATATATGGGTCGGGTACCACGCCGGTACGTATATGATATGTTGTGATATGGGTCGGGTACCACGTCGATATATGATATTGATGATGGTGATGAGATTGCTGAGAAGGGATAAGGATAGATGATGCGCACATCTTGCATACATGCATTATCCATTTGTTTTGATCTGACTAAATTTAATATGTGCTCTTATACATGTCCCTATTGTTGTAAGTGATAGAAGATGATTTATGAACGTACGTAGGTCCCTTGTGCAGACCTGGTTAGAGGTGAGAATCTACGGTTCCCTAAGAGAATCGATTATCGTAGAATATGATTTGGTAGAATTCTGATTTCATAGTAGTGTAGCATAGTAAGGTTTGAGATAGGGAGTATCGAGATAATTTGGGAGCAGATGTAGATTAAGAATGGTGGGTACCACTAAAATTAGTCGGTAGGGAAAGAAGAGGTATAGGTTAGACTGGTTAGTCAATGGAAAAAGATATACGAAAATGTTAAATGACAGGTAGGTCACAGAGATGCTAAAGTAGGGTATTAGGGATTCTATAATTGGGGGTTTAGAAAAAATCTTTACTTGATGTTATGATTTCTCCAAATTTTGTTATTTATGTTATTTATTTCTAACCCTGGACGGCTGATGATTCTTACCAGTACGTGTGGTTGTAATGATGCTACCCTTACTATACCTCCACTCGGGGGTATATCCATAGCGTAGGTTAGCTTGAGTTTCTACAGCAGCGATGTCGATCACTCAGCAGCAGCTCCTTCTATTTCTATTCTACATGTATGCTGTGTCATAGATTTACCTACTCCTTGTCTAGTGCTCTTGTACCGATTTAGGCTAGGTTCTGTGGATTCACTTGTAGTTATTTTCCTTATTTATTTTTCATATCTAATGTATTAAAACATGTTATGGAACAAGTTGATTGAGTAATCATTTTCAACTATTGATAAGTTATTCATATGACATACATAAATTAACTAAGTGATATTGTAGTAAATTCTATATTAATTGAATAGTGGGTTAATAGGGGTTCTCTTATCTGGGGTAGGTGTAGGTAGGAGCTCGACACGATCTGGTGGGTTAGGTCATGATAAAGATTGTATTAGAGCTCAAGTTACTAGTCTACCAGTACAAGAGCAAATATTTAGTAAAATCCTACGGATTGGTGAGTTGACGTCCTCATCAAATCTGTAGGAAGCTACAAGGCATCTAGGAATCTACCTCACTTTCTTATTTCCTATCGTGCCATCTCAATGTCGTATCCCTGGGTTGAGTCCAATTGGTATCTAGTCGACTCCAATTTGTATCTCAATCGTCACAATTGGGACTAGTTGGTCCCAATTGGTATCTTTTAACACAGAAATGTTGGGACAAGGCATTCAACCAATAAAGGTCAATAAAAAACATAGGAAGTGGATTGTTATGCTTTGTTTGATTTGTTGTTAAGTACTTGTGGTAAGGCAATGATGTGTTAAAAAATGTGCTATGTGTATTGTTGTTAATGGTAATGTATGGTAACTTTCTTTATGATGCTTAGACTCGCGAATATGATAGTTGATAGTGTGGGTATGATTGTATCATATGTAGCCAAGCATACCAATAGATGTAAGGACTGGGTGTGATCCCGAGAGTGTCTTCAATTCTGCGAATTGAGCTATGGCTCATCTCTCCATGATTTGGAGTACTACTTTACTTCTATCTGATCTCGTACGAACCACCCAGGTGCCTGGCTGTTGGTGGAACACTTTTGAGGATAGTGAATTGACTGGATGTGGCCCAGTAGAAAGGAAAATACAAATTTAATTTACATTACGTGTAAACGATAGGTTATTATGCACTAAAGCTGGCATAAAAAGAGTATTGTGTAGAAAAAGGCCTAACACTGAGTAAGAAAAACCAAGCTAAAGATACTGGAGGCTACCATTGTAGCGGATCTTTTACCGCTGCAGCGGCTCCAGGTAGTGTCCTACTAGATATTTTCCCCACTTTTGTGATTTTGCCAATCGTTGCAAAGCAACCCTATTTTTAAAATAATAAAATGACAGAAATCCATCCAACACATAGTATAAACTAAGGTGTTTATTATTGAGGGTACAGGAAAGAAAAATATTCTAAAAGGAAAGAAAATAAAGGAAAGTATTGTTTGTTACAAGCCCTAAATGGGGGCAACCCAAATCCAAAGTACTTAAAACATTAAAATGAAGAGGGGAAAGACTAGCTGGTGGTGGCGTCTCCAAGGTTTGTGACATCTGAACCCTACTCATCTATGCTACTGAGGAAGGATAACTCCTCAACATCCTCCGTAGTCAACTATGGAAGCTCTTTGTATGGAAAGGTACATGCAAACATGACCCGCACCACCTTCCACATCTTCACAACTATGCGGTCCCAAGAGTGGCATTTGTTATTCTCCTTATCTATCTCTCTTAGGAGCTCAGCATAGGCTCGGGATGGGTCCACTAGGGCAGTAGAACTTGAAGGATCCAACCCTGGCAGGGATATCTAGGTACTCTCCATGTAACCTTGCATAGCAGCAAGGTTAGCCACCCAGTCGCTGGGAGGAACAGGTGTCTGAGAATAGGGAGCATCTGCACTCCCACCAGCTCTCCTGCTCTCACCCTCCTTTCCTATCTTCCTCTTATTTCTGCCTCCACCTTAGGTACTCTTTCCTCTAAGGGGGTCATACAACATGTTGCATTCTTCCAATATATCATGGTCTACCTAGGAAACATCTACCTGCTTGTACAACTCTGTAATCAAGGAAGGTAAGAAAAGGTCCCTTACTGACCTCTCCCTAGCATAGAAGTACTGCCACTCGTCCATGATCTATACCCCCATATTTACCTTGATCCCATCCATAGCACACGGAACCACTATATCTCGATGGATTAGACGAATCCTCCAGGACACCAGCTGCAACCATATCTTAGACTCTATCGAAAAGTATGCACTTTTGGTCCCCTTCTAATTGAACCATTTAACCTCGTTAGACTTACCCTATGGCGCCAAATACCGAGCTTCCCACCTTAAGTATGACACATAAATCTTGACCTCAAAGGCTGCATTAGAGGGTTTAGGAGCCCTCAAGACCTCATTGATAGTATTGGCATCCACGGGCATATTCTTTGCCTAAATCTGAATGGTAGGGAGAGGTACTGCCCACTCCACCATAGGGAGTATAGCATAAAATTCTCGGACCCATGCTACGTTGCACTTCGAGATAGGCTCGGTCAAAATCTAACACCCAAAAACTTTTAGCTGATCGAAACTCAGGCAGCCATCCTCCATGTCAGTAATCACGAAACCTCACTCACAAAGAAAGTTCTTATTATGCCGCCCCTCCTCATACTAGGTGCAGCTAGTGACATCGAGAAACCTGCGGTAGGTAGGTTGTTGGGCCATAATGATAGTATAAAATCCACAAAACTAGTTTAGAACCATATCAGAACACCAAGGGAGAGAAAGAGAACTCAAAATTTTCAAAAGATGCTAAAACTGGGGAGTTATTTCCCAGTACCGTAAAAAAGATTAATAAACCAACCATTGCAGTAGTATCGTTGCGGCGAAACCTACCGCTGCTGTAATATTACTGCAGTGGCAGAAGTTACCACTGCAGCAGTTAAAGTTACCGTTGTAGTGGTTCATCGTATTCAAATCTTCTACCTCTCCTTCCATGTTTAACTTTTCTCCATACTTTTGAAAATTAAGTATAGATCGGGCTTGGTAAAGTGTGTATGAACCCTTTTTCACTAAAATAGGGGTGTGGAACACCCAAAATCAACCCCAAAACGAAGGAAATTGTTGGAGTATCTTTCACCCCTCCCATAGCCAAAATCTACAATGAATTACGTTAATCTTATGTCCCAAATGCTATAGGAGCATTGAAAATGTAAGAGAACTTAGCATGTAAACCAATATATTCAAGAACACCACCAAAAATCAAGTTCAAAGTTGCACTAACATACTAATCAAAAATCCTCACTTCTAACAAAATGCCTATGGTCTACAACAAGAACTACGTAGAGCAAGTAGAAGAGATAAAGAAAATACCTTGAATTCACCCTAACAGTGGGGTTTTATAGAGGGAGTTTAGAGAATTTGGAGAGAATAGAGTGAAAATAAGGTAAAATGAAATTTCCCCCTACTTAACGGACATGAACCATTCCTGCGATTGGTTACCACCGTAGTGGTACCGCTGCAGCTGTTGTAGTAGTAAAACTTTTCCAAAACCAATTTCGTCCCGACCTTTCGCGCACTGTGATGTTGTACCGTATTGGGTTAATCATAGTAGGGAGTTATTCCACAAATTAATTATGTACATCGATCCAAGAAAAATATGGGAATAACCGTTAGGCCTAAATTAAGCAGTACTTGGGCAGTGGCTCATTTGGGAACAAGGATGTGTAAGGAGCTAGCATATGATGAAATTATTCTCCTAATAGCTTGTTGTAGTTAAAATTCATCGAGTGCTCATGCAGATGTCTAGACCTCACCCTTAGGACTATTTGGGGATGAATGGAGGGTAAATTGGTAACTAATGTAATGACCCAAACCATCGTTACTAGTAAAAATGCCTGAAAAATAATTTACAATAAATAATAGGCTCAAAATGGATTGGGGAAATTTAAATCGGGGAGAAAAATTAGGGCCAAGAGGCCCAATAATGGACTAGGTTGGACTACTGGTAACCTCTATAGCGGTTGGGGAATCGCTACAGTGGTAAAAATACCACTGCAGTGGTAAGAAGTAGTATCCCAGTCGAGGGATTTTTAAAAACCCTTTTATTTTATTTCCCCAGGTCGCCCCCTTCCTTCAAAAACACTATGAAAAATCTTATCTCCCCAACCATAAGATTTCAAAGGCCAAGGTTCATGAGAGCAGTTTCAAGACATACCTAGATGGAACCCGTCATGGGAATACGTTTAGCACATGTGGGACAACTCACTCCTCTCCATTGTAATATGTTTCGCTTAAGAGGTAAGCTATGGTTTACTTTGTATAAACTTGACTTGTTCTAGATACATTTAACGTTAGTAGTAATATCGAGAATCTTATTCATTAGGCCTTCGGGCATGGACTTAGACGGGTGGTCACTTTGAAATCTGGTTAGGCCTAAATATAATTGTTTAACTGTACATTATGTGGATATTTTAATTATGATAAAAGACAGATAGAATGGTGGAGCAAGTTTGCGTAGTTCAATATATTTCAAGGCTTTAATATAGTGGAAAGTTGAATGAGACAACATGGAATAGTAAAAAGTAAAATTAAGGGAACTCAATTAATTCTAAATGTCTTAATTGTTCAAATTACACTAAAGAAAGTGGCTAAAAGGTGAGGTATGGCCAGTTGGAGGTTAGTAATTAGCACAAGAAAATCCCGTGACTGATGAATGAACATAAAAGAGTAATTCTATGAAGTAAAGAATAGAATTCTCATTAGAAATAGTTTAGGAAGATTAGAGGTTAATGTGAAAGACGTGAAGTTGGAGATATGGATAGAGATAAAGTATGTGATACTGTGAACTTGGGATACAACAACCCGTAAAGAGGTATGTAGCACCCCGTATGTTTCCGAACCTAACCTAGTTAATTCCTGTAACATTCATGGAATTATTTGAACATGAGAGAGTTGGTGAATTATGCATTAATTGGTTGGGCTTAAGTGAATCATGTGCCATTGGGCCAAATGAGGCCCAAAAATCATCAAAAGACATGGCCCAAAATGGAATTTGACCCATTCTTTCATTGACCAAGTAAACACATTTAATATGTGGATAAGAATGAGACTTCATGGGACTATATAAGTCAAGAAAATCAGATTTTATTCACAAATACTCTCATGCCATCTTCTAGAATTGTCCAAATATCTCTCTTCTCCCACAAACCCTAAGGCAACTACTTGTTGGGGAAAGATCACTCTTTGGTAATCTTTGTTAAGTGTTTATATTTATGGTTTTATATATTATATGCATGTAATATGGTGTATATCATGTTGGTTATGTTGGTGAAGTGTGAGAAGTTCACTATGTGTGAAACAATTTATGTTTGCTTAATAGGTGAAGGTTTTTGCCTTGTAAACTTGAAAATGGACTTGTGGTCTTGAAGGAGGTGAACTTTATGGGTTCAATATTGACATGTGAGATGTTATTATAGCCTTAAATTGTTTTATTCTAGTACATAATGTTTGGAATTGTTATTGCAAAATTGTGCATAGATTTAGTGGTGTATTGAAGGAAAAGTGTGGTTTTGGTGATGTTCATGTGTGTTGTAAAACCATGGCTGATTTTTGGCATCCAATATGATCTAAAATATTTCAAGAGAAGTTTATTTATGATCATGGACCATTCATTGCATAAAAAGTCCCAAAAGAGACCCTTTTTGGCCAAAACGGGCTCCCGCCCTCGCAGACAAAGCACCTGCGGGCGCAGGTGACTTTGCAGATGCCTCTATCTACTGAAAAAGGTCACCTTCGGGTGCAGGTGGCTTAGAAGGCCATCCCAGAACCCCAAATTGCTTGTTTTTGCATCCCTTTGGCCCCCCGAAGCCCCTATACCCTTCATGGATGCAATTATCAACTTATGGTACCTTTTGAATGACTTTAAAGGAGTATCCCAGAGGTATTTTTAATGGTATCAAGTATGTATTATTGTTCATGTGTTGTTACGAAAGGTACTGAGATGACTTGATATGGTAATTGTGACGTAGTGTTAATGTGGACATATAAAGGGTAAACTTTGTGTGAAATGATATTGATGTATGATGTTTTGGTCAATGTGTGGAATGTTATGGTATTTTTGGTATGATAACGCAGCGGATTGTGTTAAAGGGCGAGATGACGTTATATGGCAGTCATATAGCTTGTTGTCGTCTTTTACACTTGTACGGTAACTAGTGGTTAACGTAAGCTCCGTTATGTACTTGTATTGTAGAGTGAAAACGTAAGGAAGGAGATGGACTATTGTGATCATATATAGGCTTGTGTATTCATACTTTGAAGTGAAGGTATGTAAGGCTACTCTATCCGTATCCTTCTGCAGCACATAGTATTCACATTGACATTGTACTTGTTCCATTCCGACATGTTCTAAGGTATCCTATTTTCGGGTATCAGTCATTGTTTGTCACATGGTTCCTACTCATTGATCAATTGTGATTCACATATCTCATATGCATTGATAAATGTCCCAAAGGTCCCATGTTTCCAAAAATGTTATGTTTCCAATAATGTTATGATTCCAATAATGCTATGTTTCCAATAATGTATGACTATTATTGTATCAATCTCAAAAGTAATGAATGAAGTAATGCACATGTGATTAATGATTGAGTATGGGTGGTAGCTTTGGGGACAAAAGCCTAGCTCAAGCCGATCCCAAGATTATTGGATCAGGGGGTAGTCCTAGAGGTATAAGCCTAGCTCGGACCGAACCTGACAGGGGGTAGCTCTAGAGGTAAGAACCTAGCTCGAGCGGAACCTGATATGTTAGTTTATGGGTGGCAGCTCTAGAGGTGATAACCTACCTCGAGCCGAGCCCGATATATTGATTCATGGGTGGTAGCTCTAGAGGCATAAGCCTAGCTCGAGCCTATCCCAACATAACGTTATGTTATGTAAAGACCCACTGATCAGTCGGGGCCCAGGTACATAGTGACACAAGTGATGTTGAATAAGCATAGAAGTAAAGAAGCAAAGAAGTAATGAAAGCAATGTACATGGTTTCCAACATACAGAATGTTAACTTATCCATATTAAGTATTCACTTGTATTTGAGTTCATTGATGTATTTACATATCATACAGTTTCTTATGAGCCTTACATACTCAGTACATTCTTCGTACTGACGTCCTTTGTGGGACTTACCTTACTTGCTGCAGACGCAGGTGCTAGTAGGCCTCCACAGTAGGTTGCCAATTTTTGGCGGATCATTAGTGAGCTCCAGTTAGTTCGGGGCTTCTCCGAGTCACAGTTGTACATGTGTTTTGATATTATGCATGTTGTATAAACCGAGGACTTGTCCCGACTTTCAGTTGGTCTTGTAAATGCATCTGTTAGAGGCTTTTGTAGACGAATGTGGGTGTATGAATGTAAGAAGATACATGTCGTTTTTGACTTGATGGCCTCAACGGCCAAGTTTTACATATGTATATATATCACATGTTCCATGATTTCCGTTATTAGCCTTTTATGTTCTTACGTGATAGTGGTGTCTCCTCTGGCATGCATATGAATGAATAGAAGCAAAGCTTAGTTCTCTCGGGCCTCATCGGCTACGGGTACCAATCCGCCTCAATGGGGGTTGGGGTGTGACAAGGTATGTCATATGATGGTCGTGGATATATATGTATGTATAGACTAAGGTCACTGATCAAAATGAGTTAGACGATTGTTGTAGCACTTAGACTTTCTTGACTTTGTGCATGGTTTGTGAATTTGACATCCATGATTGCCATCTAGCATGACTTGTGACTTAATAACTGCATTTCATTTTATTTGCACTATGTTGATGTATTGAGATGATATGGGTTGGGTACCATGCCGGTACGGATATGATTTTTTATGATATGGGTTGGGTACCATGTTGGTATGGATATGATATGTTGTGATATGGGTTGGGTACCATTCCTATATGATTATTGTTATAATATTAATGAGGTTGCTGAGAAAGGGTAAGCAGAGATGATGCACATATCTTACATACATGCATTATCCATGTGTTTTAGTTGTGACTCTATTTTATATGTGCTCTTATACATGTCCCTGTTGTGGTAAGTGATAGAAGATAATTTACGAACGTTCATAGGTCCCTTGTGTAGATCGAGTTAGAGGTGAGAATCTATGGTTCCCTTAGAGAATCGATTATCGTAGAATATGATTTTGTAGAATTTTGATTTCATAGTTGTGTGGCATAGTGCTGTTTGAGATAGGGAGTACCGAGATAATTTGGGAGCAGATGTATATTAAGATTGGTGAGTACCATAAAAATAAGTCGGTAGGGAAAGAAGAGGTATAGGTTAGAATGGTTAGTCAAAGGACAAATATGTACGAAAATGTTAAATGATAGGTAGGTCACAGAGATGCAAAAGGCTGTTAGGGATTCCATAATTGGGGTTTAGAACCAGAACTTTACTTGATGTTATGATTTCTCCATATTTATTATTGATGTTTTTTGTTTCTAACCCTGGTCGATTGATTATTCTTACCAGTACGTGTGGTTGTAATGATGCTACCCTTACTATACCTCCACACATGGGTATAGCCTTAGTACAGGTTAGTTGGAGTTTTTATAGTTACGATGCCGATCACTCAGCAACAGCTCCTACAATTTCTAATATGCATGCATGTTGTGTCAAAGATTTACCTAATCCTTGTCTAGTGCTCTTGTAACTGTTTAGGCTAGGTTCTGGGGAGTCAGTTGTAGTTGTTTTCCTTATTTATTTTTCATATCGGATATATTAAAACAAATTATGGAATGAATTGATTGAGTAATCATTTTCAACTATTAATTTGTTATTCATATAACATACATAAATTGACTAAGTGGATATTGTAGTAATTTCCACATTGATTGAATAGTTGGTTAGTCAGGGTTCTCTTATCTGGGGTAGGAGTAGGTAGGTGCTCGACACGATCGAGTGGTTTAGTCCGTGACAAAGATAGTATCAGAGCCCAGGTTTTACCAGACTCCCAGTACAAGAGCAAATATTGAGTAGAGTCATACAGATTGGTGTGTTAACGTCCACATCAAATCTGTAGGAAGCTACAAGGCATCTAGGAATCTATCTCACTTTCTTATTTCCTATTATGCCATCTCAATGTCGTATCCCTGGGTTGAGTCCAATTGGTATCTAGTCGTTTCTAATTTGTATCTCAATCATCATAATTGGGACTAGTTGGTACCAATTGGTATCTTTTAACGCAGAAAGACTGGGACAAGACATTCAACCAATAGAGGTCAATAAGTAACATAGGAAGTGGATTGTTATGCTTTGTTTGATTTATTGTTAAGTACTTGTGGTGAGTCAATGATGTGTTAAAAAATGTGCTATGTGTATTGTTGTTAATGGTAATGTATGGTAACTTGCTTTGTGATGCTTAGATTGGCGAATATGATAGTTTACAGTGTGGGTATGATTGTATTATGTGTAGCCAAGCATACCGATAGATGTAAGGACCGGGTGTGATCTCGAGAGTGTCTTTATTTCCGCGAATTGATATACGACTTATCTTTCCATGATTTGGTGTACTACTTTACTTCTATCTGATCCTGTACGAACCACCCAGGTGCCTGGCTGTTGGTGGAACACTTTTGAGGATAGTGAATTGACTAAGTAAAAATGATTGATGAAAGTGTAGCACAATTTAGTTTAATGAACGGAAATTGTGTGGACGTAGCCCGGAATCAAGGGAAATGCTAATTCAATTTAAATTACGTGTAAAAGAGAGGTTATTATGCCACTAAAGCTTGCATAAAAAGAGTATGTGTAGAAAAGGGCCTGAGACTGAGTAAGAAAAACCAAAGCGAAGCTACTGGAGGCTACCATTGTAGTAGATCTTTTACCGCTGGAGCGGTAAGATTAACCACTGCAGCTGCTCCAGGAAGTGTCCTACCAGACATTTTCCCCACTTTTGAGATTTTACCAATTGTTGCGAGCCAACCCTATTTTCAAAATTATAAAATAACAAAAATCCATCCAACACACATTATAAACTAAGGCGATCATTATTGAGGGTGCAGGAAAGAAAAATGTTCTAAAAGGAAAGAAAATAAAGGAAATTATTGTTTGTTACAAGCCCCAAATGGGGGCAACCCAAATCCAAAGTACATAAAACATAAAAAAAAAAAAGGGCCCAAGGCTAGCTGGTGGCGTCGTCTCCAAGGCTTGAGGCATCCGAGCCCTCCTCATCTACGCTGCTGAGGAAGGAGAACTCCTCAATATTCTCCTTAGTCATCTATGGATGCACTTTGTATAGAAAGGTACATGCAAACATAACCCGCACCACCTTCCACATTCTCACTAGCATGTTGTCCCGAGAGTGGCATTTCTTTTTCTTCTCATCTAGTTCTCTTTGGAGCTTAGCGTAGGCTCGGGTTAGGTCCACTAGGGCAGCAGAGCTTGAAGGATCCAACTCCAAATGGGATATCTAGGTCCTCTCCATGTAACCTTACATAGCAGCAAGGTCAGCCACCCAGTTGCTAGGAGGAACATGTGTCTGAGAATGAGGAGTATCTCTACTCCCACCAGCTCTCCTGCTCTCACCCTCCTTTCCTATATTCCTCTTCTTCTTTCCTCCACCTCAAGTACAATTTCCTCTAAGGGAGTTATACATCACGTTGCAGTCTTCCAAGATATCATGGTCTGTCTGGGAAACATCCACCCGCTTGC
Source organism: Capsicum rhomboideum (assembly GCA_031232105.1). Lineage (NCBI taxonomy): Eukaryota > Viridiplantae > Streptophyta > Magnoliopsida > Solanales > Solanaceae > Capsicum > Capsicum rhomboideum. The sequence continues at coordinate 49,811,410 of CP124710.1, read as the reverse complement.
ACAACTCTGTAATCAAGGAAGGTAAGAAAGGGTCCCTTGCCAACCTCTCCCTAGCATAGAATTACTTCCACTCATCCATGATCTGTACCCCCACATTCACCTCAATTCCATCCACAACACACGCCACCACTCTTGGTCCCTTTCTGATTGTACCATTTCACCTCGTTAGCCTTACCCTCTGGCGCCAAATACCGAGCCGTCCACCTCAAGTATGACTCCTTAATATTGTCCTAGAGTGATGAATTAGAGGGGTTGGGAACCCTTAAGACCTCATTGATACTAGTGGCATCCATGGGAATATTCTTTCCCCAAATTCGAATGGTAGGGAGAGGTACTGCCCACTCCATCGTAGAAAGTATATCATAAAATTATCGGACCCAGGCGAGGTTGTACTTCACAATAGGCTCGGTCAGTATCTCCCACCTAAAAACTTTCAGCTGATTGCTAAATTTAGGCAACCCATCCTCTATGTCATCCATCACAAAACCTCACTCACAAAAAAAGTTCTTATTGTGCCACCCCTCCTCATACCAGGTGCGTCTAGCGACATAAAAAAACCTACGGTAGGTAGGTTGTTGGGCCATTATGATCTTGTATAATCCACAAAACTAGCTTAGAACCATATCGAAACACCAAGGGAGAGAAAAAGAACTCAAAAATTTCAAAATATGCTAAAACTGGGGAGTTATTGCCCAGTACTGCAGTATCGATTAATAAACCAACTGCTGCAGTGGTATCACTACAGCAGAACCTACCGCTGCTACAATATTGCTGCAGTGGTAGAAGTTACCTCCGCAGCAGTTGAAGTTATCACTGCAGTGGTTCATTATGTTCAAATCATCTACCTCCCCTCTATGGCGTATTTTCAACTTTTCTCCATAATTTTGACAATTAAGTATAGTTCGTGCTTGGTAAAGTGTGTATGAACCCCTTTTCACTAAAATAGGGGTGTGGAACACCCAAAATCAACCCCAAATCAAAGGAAATTGTTAGAGAAGATAATGCTTCATCTTTTACCCCTCCTATAGACAAAATCTACCATGAACTACGTTAATCTTAAGGCCCAAATGCTATAGGAGCATTGAAAACATAAGAAAACTTAGCATGTCAACCATTATGTTTAAGAACACCACCAAAAATCAAGTTCAAAGTTGCACTAACATACTAAACCAAAATCCTCATTTCCAACAAAATTCTTACTGTCTACAACAAGAACTACATAGAGTAAGTAGAAGAGATAAAGAAAATACCTTAAATTCATCATCAGAGAGGGATTTCACAGAGGGAGTTAAGAGAATTTGGAGAGAATAGAGTGAAAATAAGTTAAAATGAAATTTTCCCCTACTTAACTGACATGAACTAGTGCTGCAATTGGTTACCGCCGCAGCGATACCACTGCAATAGTAACTAACTGCTCCAGCAGTAAAACTTTTTCAAAACCAATTTTGTCTCCCCCTTTCATGCATTGTGATGTTGTACCGTATTGGGGTAATCATAGCACGGAGTTATTCTACAATTTAATTGTGTACATCGATCCAAGAAAAATATGTGAATAACTGCCAGACCTAAATTAGGCAATACTTGGGCAGTGGCTCATTTGGGAATAAGGACGTGTAAAGAGCTAGCATATGATGAAATAATTCTCCTAATATCTTGTTGTAGTTAAAATTCATCGAGCGCTTGTATAGATGTCTAGAACTCACCATTAGGACTATTCCAGGATGAACGGTGGCTAAATTGGTATCTAATGTAATGACCCAAATAATTATTACATGTGAAAATGCCCAAAAAATAATTTACAATAAATAATAGGATCAAAGTAGATCGGGGAAAATTTAAATTGGGGAGAACAATTAGGGCCTAAGGGAATTAGGCGAAGAGGCCTAATAATGAACTGGGCTGGACTGATGGTAACCACTATAGTGATTGGGGAACCTCTGTAGCGGTAAAAAAACCACTGCAGTGGTAAGAAGTAATATCCCAGTTGAGGGATTTTAAAAACCCTATTTTTTTATTTCCCCAGGTAGCCTCCTTCCTCCAAAAACACACTGAAAAATTATATCTCCCTAACTATGAGATTTCAAAGGCCAAGGTTTATGAGAGCAGTTTTGAGACACACTCGAATGGAACCCTACATGGGAATATGTTTAGCACATGTGGGACAACTCACTCCTCTCCATAGTAATATGTTTCACCTAAGAGGTAAGCTATGGTTTACTTTGTAAAAACTAGACTTGTTCTAGATACATTCAATGTTAGTCATAATGTCGGGAATCTCATGCATTAGGACTTCAGAAATGGATCTGGATGGGTGGATACTTTGAAATCTTGTTAGGCCTAAATATGATTGTATAACTGCACATTATGATGATATTTTAATTATGATGAAAGACGGATAGAATGATGGAGCAAGTTTGTGTAGTTTAATATATTTCAAGGCTTTAATATAGTGGAAAGTTGAATGAGACAACATGGAATAGTAAAAAGTGAAATTAAGGGAACTCAATTAATTCTAAATGTCTTTAGTGTTCATATTACACTAAAGGAAGTAGCTAAAAGGTGAGGTATGGTCAGTTGGGGGGTTAGTGAAGTAGCTAAAAGGTGAGGTATGGTCAGTTGGGGGGTTAGTGATTAGCATAAATGAATCCCATGACTGATGAATGAACATAAAAGAGTAATACAGTGAAGTAAAGAATAGAATTCTTGTTTGAAATAGTTAGGGTAGATTTGAGGTTAATGTGAAAAAGTGAAGTTGGAGATGTGGATAAAGAGGAAGTATGCGATAGTGTGGCAACCCGTAAGGAAGTATGGCATATGATGGTTGTGAATATATATATATATGTATAGACTAAGGTCACCAATCAAAATGAGTTAGACGATTGTTGTAGCACTTAGACTTTGTTGGCTTTGTGCTTGGTTTTTGAGCTTGGCATCCATGATTTCCTTATAGAAGTACTTATGACTTAATAACTGCATTGCATTTTATTTGCACTGTGTTGATGTGTTAAGATGATATGGATTGGGTACTATGCTGGTACGGGTATGATTTGTTGTGATATGGGTCAGGTACCATGCCGATACAGATATGATACATTGTGATATGGGTCGGGTACCACACCGATACGATTTTTGTAATGATGGTGATGAGGTTACTGAGAAGGGATAAGGAGAGATGATGCACACATATTGCATACATGCATTATCCATGTGTTTTGATTTTGACTCTATTTTATATGTGCTCTTATACATGTCCCTATTTGTGGTAAATAATAGAAGGTGTTTTACGAACATACGTAGGTCCCTTGTGTAGATCGGGTTGGAGGTGAGAATCTACAGTTCCCTGAGAGAATCGGTTATCGTAGAATATGATTTGGTAGAATTTTGATTTCATAGTTGTGTTGCATAGTAATGTTTGAGATAGAGAGTGCCGAGATAATTTGGGAGAAAATGTAGATTAAGAATGGTGGGTACCATAAAAATAAGTCGGTAGGGAAAGAAGAGGTATAGGTTAGAATGGTTAGTCAAAGGATAAAGATATAAGAAAATGTTAAATGACAGCTAGGACACAAAGATGCTAAAGTGGGGTGTTAGGGAATCTATTATTAGGGGTTTAGAACCAGAACTTTACTTGATGTTATGACTTCTCTCTATTTATTATCGATGTTATTTATTTTTAACCCTAATCGGCCACGTCCAAACTACAACTCCCTTAAGGAAGTATAAGCTATAGTTGTCAAATAAGTGTAAGCATTCCTTGTAAAATATAAAACCCAACAAAGGTTGGGGTCAAATCCCACAGGGAATAAGGTGCTAACTGAGTTTTATGTAGTTCAAATGACTATTAGTCAACGATTTCCATGAAATGGAGGGTTTGTTATGAAAGTTTGTAGAATAGTTTCAACTTATGTCAAGTTAAGATGGTTAAATTCACAACGTTTAATCAATAGAGAGGAGACAGACTAGGATTTTGTTCTCATTGACTTCCTACCACTTTTGTATTAAATAAAAGATAAATTCACATTAACACATGTAATTATAAGCAATCGCCTCCAAATGTTCTCCTAACTGTTTTCCAATCTAAATAGATGATTTTCACTTTAATTCTTTCAAACTTAAAGTGATGGAATTATAACTCAATTTTATCCTCAAGTGATTAATCTCGTTAAAACATTAACCATTAGAAGGAGGTTAGAAACTCTGAATTCTCATTACCAACTCCTTTTCTCGATTTTAACCTCTTTGTTCAAGTAAGTCAAACCTAGGGCTTATTCTAATTTTTGCAAACATTAGAAATCTGTAAAACTGAAGGAATTAACAATATAATTACTAGAGTAATCCAAATACATATAAACATTAACCCTAGAAGTGATTTTTTGCCAAGGATTCCACAACACTAGTTATAGGGTTTTTAGCCACTCATAGTAATGAAAGAGATGAAAGAAATATATTTCATAATTCAAAGATTAGACCTTACAAAAAAAATTCCATTCACAAATCCTTGACAAAAACCAAGAAGTAGTGTTTAAAGCCCTAAAGAACACTTCTACAGAGAAACATATGTTATATAATATTCTATGTATCCAAGATGCCTAATATAAAGCCTAGACCAGGCGTTTAAAGACTCCAGAAATAAGGAATTTAAAATTCAAATTCGAAAAACCCGCTTCGGCGCTGACGCTTCATCTGATGGTCCGCCAACCTTGTTACGGTTAGCCATTCGAACCTTCACTAGACTCAAAAGTAACTTAGATTCTATTTTTCCTTGGCGGAAGCATTGACGATCCATTAGGTTCTTGGAGGGTATTTTCTGGATTCGTCACACTCTAGTCAAAAGTGACTTATTCTGTTTAGTCTTGATAGCTTAGGTGATGGCTCGTCAGGACTCTGGCAGATCGCCAGCTGAGCCGTCACCAGACTTCCTTTGAACATTGCTTCTGTTTTTCCTTAAGAGGTGGTGTGGAGGCTTGTCAGGACTCTGACGGTTCATCATAAGAGCCATCACACCCATTTTCAGTACATCTTTTCTGTCCTTAGACTTATTTCCTGAAAATAAACACAAAACACAATAAAAATACCAACAGATGCTTGAAAACTTACAATTATCCTTAGTTAAAAGCGTAAAATGTGTCGTCAATAGCCGACAGATCAACTGTTATTTGATTAACATCTATGCTTGCAACAGAAAATAGAGGAAATGATGTTAACTTTACCAGTCAAATCTTTTGGATAAAAGATTTTATCTGGATTGTTTGAGATTTGATTTGTGACTTTTTAATTCCAAATTAATTAATCAACAATCAATTTTTAAATATGATCAATATAATTTGATAGAATATATTCAGTTTCAATATAAGCACGTCTCACAGAGAGTAAATTATACCTCATTATAAACTTCAGCGAACTTTTTGTTTCCAACTCTTGAAGATTCATAGTTGTACATGGTCACATGTATAGCTCCATGATACGCCCAAATTACAACTCCTTTTTACAAGAGTTAAGTAGTCGTTGTCAAATGTAGAACCCAACAAAGGTTGGGGTCCAATTCCACAGGGAATAAAGGATTAAACAAGTGGTATGCAACTCTTATAACAATTAGCCACAAGCTTTCAAGGAATAGGGTTTTTTTGATTTACTATCAGTAAACAATATTTGAATGTCGTGTGCAAAGGCAAAATTTCTAACAAATAACTCAATAGAGAAAAGTAAACCAGGATTGTGTTCACCTAAGTTTCCAATCACCAATGGGTTATGAGCGAAAGTAAATTGGTATTAAAACGTGTGAAAATAAGGCAATCGATACTATAATTTAATTTAAATGACTTTCAACCAATTTAAATGAGTCTACACTTCAGTTCTCATGAACTCAAAGTGTCAGTTGTAAACCCGATTTAGGCGTCAATGGATTAATCTTGTTCAAGCATTAATCTTTAGGTTAAAGATTGATAGCTCCAAACTTTTGTTATGAACTCCTTTTCTTTGAAAGTTAAATTCTCTACCAAGCAATTTAACAAAAGACTATTTTCCAATGTTTTCAACCATCAAGAATATGTTAAAGTGAAGGAATTCATAATACTTTCACGTAATCAACACCTATTCATAACCCATAAACCCTAATGGTGATTTTCCACCAAGGATTCCACAACCCTAGTTATGGGTAGTTTAGCCACTCATAGTCAAGAACAAAAGGAAGAAAGAAGTTTTTGTCATAAAAATAATGAAATCCTTACAATGAAAAGTAACCTTCAATGATGTTCAAAACTTAAAGAAAAATAGCTAAAAACCCTTTTCCCCAGAGAAAGTCGTAAAGAAATATTCCCATTATCAAAAGATCCCCTATTCTAAACCCTAAACTGGGTATTTATAGGCTCAAAATAAGCATCGTTTAAAATTCAAAATAAATTATGCCGCATCACCGCTGACAGTAACTACGATGGTACGCCGAAGTTACCATCGCAAATCTGTTGATCTATCCATATTCTGGCTAACTATTGGCGGGCCGGTTGACGGTCTGTCATTCACCTGACGGTCCACCATGCATGTAGTCTCTATCTCTTCTTCTTCAAGTTATTCTGGATACAGCTTGGGGATAATAGTGACGGTCCGCGATGTCTTTTGCTGTCTGCCATGGTTGTCGTCGCCACGTCGTAAGCTTGACCCATTTCTGGTTAACCCTTGGCGGTATTGGTGACAATCCGCCAAGTCTTTGGCGGTCCACCATGATTGCTTTTGCATACCTTTTTCACCAAATTTTCTCATCTCTTGCAGACTCAAGTTTAATTCCTGAAAATATGCATAAAAAGCATCAAAAACAACATATGTTGCTTGAAAACTAGCAATTATCCTTAGTTAACTATGCTAAATGAGCTGTCATAAGCTGGCACATCAACACCCTCAACTTAGAATATTTGCTTGTCCTCAAGCAACCTAAACACACAGTATTATGCCACACATAGAGATATCAAATAAACAAGCAACTGGTGTGTTATTCTCATGATCTTCCCTCTCAGAAATTGCAACAAGTGTACAACTCAGTTCAACCATAACTAGTGGGGATACATACTTGGCACTAACCTACAATTTGTTGATCTATAAGCACTTAAGATTTAAAATCTAACAGTCAGTAAGTTCACATATCAATCTCATGCTCTCACCAGAAAGAAGTCCCACAAACACATGTAAATCAGCATAATTAGGGACTCACACAAGAACTCTCACTCTAACAACAAAATTCAAATAATGCACATGCAATACCATAAGCTTGCCCTTACCATCTAACTAGGTTTATTGGTTGTGTCACAAGGATCACTACAGGGTTTTATTCGGTTTGAAAAACAGGCTTGAGTGTTGGTATGGTACATTTGAGGTTAGTGACTCAGCCTTCCTTGTCGTGCAATGTTTCAAAACACCACTTCTTTTTGTAATCACGATTAGCCATTCAATCCTTATTCTCTTTTATTCACACCATTATTTTCCCTTTTTTGAGTGCACTCTTTTTCAAGATTCGTTTCAACTCATTCCTCTCTCTTTTACACAAGTTTAGCTCAAAGCTTTATCTTTAATTTTTCATACTCCTAAAGCTTCCTTTCACACTCATTTACTCTTTTCATACCCTACTTCACTCATTACCTTTCTATAGTAGCCACCCTCAACTTAGGCAATTTGCCTGAGTTGAGGTGCACAATGTCCAAGAAAGGACCAAGGCCAAAATAGAGGATAGACGATAGAGAAGGAAAGTTAATAAATGCTGAAAAAGAAAGTCACTAAGGCTCTATGTAGGGATCAACGGATTTATGCAGTATTCAGGGTAGTCTATTTAGGTAATGTGGACTTAAAATCAAACATGGCATGTGATCATATCTATGGTCATCTTCCTATCACCTAGCAAAATAATTTGGGCAAGTTTTAGATGCACACACAAAGTAAGAACTAGACAAATAATTCTCACACATACATAGCACAGATTGACAGTGACTTGCTACTGCTCGACATCACACTTAAGTTTACACCAATTACAACCCACTATAGATTAGTAATGCCAAGTAAAGATCCACCATAGTCAAAAGTCAAACTAAAATTAATTACACAATAATAACAAAGTTTTCAGAGGGGTCAATATTTCATTCAACATAACACTTAAACAGCTTTTTATTCACCCAATTTCCTTGCAGGGACAATACACTAGTAAACACAATCTACTAACAAAAACAATAATTTAAATAACAACCTAAACATGTCGGTTCTACTAGATAGGGCATGAGGGAAAAGAAAACAGGCAACAAAAACCCTCATGATGACAGCAAACTCACAAGTACCCCCATCCCACCAAAAGAAAATATATTTTGTCCTCAAATGCATAAATATTAAAAAGTACAAGGGAATGGTGTACTTGCACGGCCCTTAGGCTAAAGAGTCGTCATCATTGGAGGCCCAAGTGGCCTCGGTAGCATCAATAGTGGCCCCAGTATTGGTCAGGGCACTCATGTCATCAACAATAATGTCACCTACAGGATAAGGTCCACTAGTTGAGACTCCTACCTCTTTATCAGAAGTACTTCTCTTCCTCGCATCTTCATCTCTTTTAGATTTCTTCAAGGCTTTTCTAATTGCCCTCTCTTCATCAATCTCATCCATATACTTTCTTTTCCTAGACTTCTTCTCCTTTTTCTCAGGTTTAGTGCTAACAGCTTTTACCTTGTCAGTCATCTTTCGACCCATGAGGTCGATAATCTTTTCTTCTTCCTCACTAATTTCCACAAACTGAGGTTCCCATATGCCGATGCAAGTATTTTTCTTTAAATTGGCTATCTCCTCTTGAGCTTGCTTTAATTCAGCATAAAATTTTGCTAAGTTAGATATTGACAACTCATTTAGCCTTTTCTTTACCCTTTCCTCCATATGATCCATCTAAAGGTGCAGATTTTCATATAGCTTCAAAGCCTCTTTGACAATTTCATACACACATGGCTTGAATTGACCTGTCCATACTTTTAACTACCTTTTAAATCTCTTATATTTATTTACCATATTGATAAAGTTTTCCAAAGTAAATCGGTATTCTGCATAAGAAGCTGGCATGGATGTCGTATCTGCGGTATCGACATGAGTGGGCAAATGAGTGGATCCTGATGTGTCTGATGATAACTGTTGATCAATAATGGCAAGTGATAAATCCATACCTAAAGGAGTATGTGATGCCTATGGAACAGGTTGGGAGTGTGTGCCCTGTGATGACTGTTTCTGACTTTTCACTTTAAACTTTGCCTCATCTTTCAATCACTTGATATCATACATGTGATTAGCTTGAACATCGTTATCAATACCACTTAGAATGGGTACCTTTGCTTGCAAGCATAAACCCATGATGAGACATGGAAAAGGTAAGGCACTAGAGGTCTTGTGAACATGTTGAAATAGTTCATCATTGATGATTATTCAAAAATTTATCGGCAGCCCTGCCACGAGACTGGATACCATCACAGCTCAAAATAACTCCAGATTTCTATCTCCACCTGTCGGTATTAGCCTTAATCGCACCACATCCCACCAAAACTTTGCCTTGAAACTCATTAATGATTTGATAATACGATCTCTGTTGTTTGCCCAAGAAGGTTCTCCTGAGTCAGTTAATACCTGTCCCAACCATCTACGCTGCGAACTTGTTATTTTTATTCGGTGTTCATACTCTGGTATTACTGCAGGAGGAGTTTAATTTGGACCAAACATGAATTGATTGATTGTCTCATCAGAAATTTCAACTTAGACACCATGCATTGGGATTATTGTCTTATTTTTCATATTAGAAATTTTCTCCCCTTTTGGACACTCCTTACTGAGAATAACCAAGTAGTTAGCAAAAAATTCTCTTACCAAAGTTGGGTAGTAGAACCCTGGGGGCCTGCTGAATAGGTGCAACTGATACTTATTGAATTGCCTCTCGATGTCTGGACAGTCGGGAAATAAGGTTTTCATAATCTGATACTCCTCCGCTATTGGCCTCTTCAGATTTTGTATTTGATTTGGTTCAAGTCCCTTGAAGTATATATCTCTGGCCCCCTCGATCCTCCATCAAATGCTCTCCCGAACTTTTGGAGCTTTACTTCTAATCATTATTTTTGTATTCACTTCATTTTTTTTCTGCTACTAACTCAGGACTGGAGGAGTTCTCTTGTCCACCCTCGATGTTTGGGGTCAAGTTGGAACTTTCGCTACTCTCCTCTAAATTTTTAGAGCCACCTATAGATGAGCTACTCTTCTCTTCAGACTGGGAGGGTATAGTTTTCTTCTTCTCACTTTGCCTCAAATTTTTGTACGGGGCTTGGTTGTCTTCACCCACGGGTTCAGGTTCATCCCATAGTCTAGACACTATAGTGTCCTTGGACTGCTTGACTGTGGCTCCTCTCTTTCATGCTTGAAACTTAGGAGGCATGGTACCTGTAGTTATGGTGTTAGCATACATATCAAGAAATATAACAAGTTGTAAAGAGATTTGAGCATACTTCTTTCTCTTGACTATGAAAGTGGCAGTCCGTCACTAAGTTGAAGTCCCATCAACTTACCAGTCAAGAATTTTTAGAATAAACCAGATAAGGCTCATGGGTGACAGTATTCCTGACGGTCCATCACCTTTGTGACGGTCCGTCAACATTTCCTCCACACTTGCCAGAGTTTATTTCTTTTTGACATTTTGCCAAGCACCTGGTGAGCAACCCAATTTTTAGTGTTCAAACCATGATTACTCCATGGAGTCTCTTCTAATGCATAATTATGGTCATCCCATAACAATAGGATACTCAGGCTTCACCTCTCGAGATGCCTCACTATTCAGTTATAGCATGAATCACAAAAACAAAACAAAGATAACCTAAAACTATAAGAGTTGAAACTTACTAAACAGACTAAAATAGAAAAAAAATATCTGAGTGAATTGATATGCAAGAATAAGGACTTAGAGAAAAACTTTTAAAGTTCACCTTTTGGTGTGATTTTGTTTTGCTACAATGATTTAGGAAAGGGTAAGGCTTGGTTTAAATAGGAGAGAAAAGGAAGTGGAAGGTGATGAGTTTTGGTAGTGGGGAAGTAATGGTGAGTGAATGTGGTGTAATGGGAGATGAACATGCCTTTGGTGGGAAGTGAGAGTGTTTTAATGTCAAAAGATGAAGGAGAATAAACGTGGGTTTTAATGGAGAAGGTAATGGATCAATTTAAATTTTAAATTTCAAAGTTGGTTTGGATGGGTCGGGGTGGAAAGTGGGTTGGTTCGGGTTGGTTAATTAGAAATGATGTACTTACCTGGGACGGTGAATCTGGTGGTCTGCCAATAAGTTGACGCTCCATCGAGTATATCGTCAAGTACATTACTTGTGGTGCAGGATGAAGATGGATATAGCAAACTTTGTATCTCGGTGTTTGTGCTATTAGTGGGTGACATCCGAGCACCTAAGACCTGGTCATTTGCTTCAGAGGCTACCCATTCCAGAGTAGAAGTGGGATCAAATTACTATGGATTTCATGATTGGTTTGTTGTGCACTTCTTGAGGTTCTGATAGCATTTGGGTCATCATTGATTAAATGACCTAGTCTACTCACTTTCTACCAGTTCATTCTTCTTACAGTGTCGAGGATTGGCTCCGATCTATGTTTGAGATGTGGCTTATCTTCATGAGGTTCCAGTGTCCATTATATCATATAGAGGTTCCTAATTCACCTCTAATTTTTAATGAGCTTTAAAGGTGTTGGGTACCCAGGTCGATCTTAGCACAACTTTTCATCCCCAGACTGATGGTCAGTCTGAGTAGACTATTCAGGTTTTGGAGGATATGCGAGTATTTGGTATGGATTTTGAGGTCAGTAGGACTAGTTTCTAGCCTTGGCAGAATTTGCTTATAATAATAGCTACCATTCGAGTATCCGGATGGCATTTTTTAAGGCATTGTAAGGTAGGCAGTGTACACATACAATTGGGTGGATTGATGCCTTTATGGCTAGGCCATGGGGTACTGATTTATTATGAGATTCATTGGCTAGAGTTTGGGTGATTCAAGATAGACTACAGGCAGCTTAGAGTAGCCAGAAGAGTTACACTGACCACAAGCTTTGAGTATTAGAGTTTGGAGTTGGTGACCATGTGTTCCTTTGAGTGTCGCCCATGAAGGGCTTGATGAGGTTCTAAATAAGGGGAAAGCTCAACCCCTAGTACATTGGCCCATTTGATATTCTACAGCGTATATTGGTATTTTGGCCTAAAATTACTATTTTTCGACTTGAAATGGGATTTTTGAATACTTTAAATGAATTTGGTTTTCTAAAAAGGAAAATGGACTATTTAGCCTCGGTTCAATACTGAGCACTTGATTTTACTGCTTATTACATATTTAGCCATGGTTCGATTCCAGGCAGCATTATCATTGATTTCTGTTTAGAAGTCCAGTTTGATTTCTGGCAAGGTTTATGGATATGGATGGAAGAGGAGTATATGGTACGTTTATTGCATATTATGGCATTCTTCCGCATTTATTCACTTTCATTCTTGGTTTATATTTAGTATTGCTTGTTGTCTGTACCCACCATTCTTATGGGAGCCGGTTGGGTTTATTTATTATTGTGTGTACCTTTTGGTCTTATGGGGGTTCGATTAGGTTATAGTTAGACGCTTACTTTATGCCTTTCATATAATTTTCTTATATTTCTTGTAATTATCTATCTTTAGCCTATTACTCTCTTTCTTGCCACTCTTTCATTACGTTTAGCATATATTTGCACTTTATTATGCTTTTATCTTATTTGAGCTTAGTCAGCCTATGATATCTACTAAATACCGTGTGCGTTGGTACTCATACTATAACTCTGCATCTTTTACCCTGATGCAGATGCTAGTATGAGTTATCATCATTGCTGTCATCCTCGTGTAGAACTGTTGATCGGAGATATAGGGTGAGCTTTTGGCTACCGAAGCTGATCTATCTCCTTCTATTTTAGGATTAGTCTTATTTTGTACTTTTGAAGACTATTCTGTATATATTGCACTTATTTAGTACTCCTTATATTGTAGTATCTCTTGTACTGACTATAACAGGTCTAGGAGGATCTATTTTTTGTATATTTTGTACTTTCCCCTCCCCATTTGTATATATGTTCTATTTACATGCCTTATTTGTTATTTTATTCAGTATTATTACCCTGATCTTCTCTCTTCCACTTATTCGCCCATTATTTATCATTCAAGGGCATAGATTTGGCTTACCTACTGGTGGGTTATTATAGGTGCCATTATGACTAGAGTTTTGGGGTCATGACAGTTTGATATCAGAGCCTAGGTTCATTGGTATATTGGTACAAGAGCAAGTATCGAGTAGAGTCCCGCAGATTGGTATGATGATGTCCGTATCCTATCTTTGGGAGGCTACAGGTCAATCTTTAGGAAAAATCTCACCTTTTTATTCTTTATCATGTGTTATGACCATGTTGGTTTCTGGATTCTTACTTATTTCACTCTTTTGTAATCGGTTAGGATGAGGGCTATGGCCAGTGAGGGTGAGGCCCTTGCATCTACAGCTAGGGTCCCTACTAGGGCTGACTGCGAGGATGGGACAAGGAAAGAGCGCTAGCATCGAAGCCAGTTATGGTGCTAGAGCCCGATATTGCACTAGAGCTAGTTGTTGATCCACATCCAGTACCATCAAATCTACCACAACAACAACCAGTGGGATAAGGACCAGCCAAGGCTCCATTTGGATTTATATCCACTTCTATTCTACAAGATGTTTTAGCCCAATTATAGGGTATGATTAGCAGTTAACTGACAGATAGGGCCCAGACATCAACTTAGGAAGCAACATAGGGTCGACGATTCCCCAAGCAGAGCTTTTACCAGTATTAATGGTTGCTTAACCGATGGTGTCCTGACCAGCTATGACTTTTGAGAAGTAGAAGATGTTGGGCTGATTCCTTAGATTGGCTCCTTCGAGATTTACAGGTGTTCCAAGGGAGGATGCACATAAGTTCCTAACCAACTATCGGGAGAAGTTATATAATCTTTATTTGGTGGATTCTCATGGTGTGGATTACACTGCATTTCAATTGCAAGATTCAGCAAGGCAGTGGTGGAGAGCGTATATTGAGAGTAGACCGGTTGGATCCCTTTCTATGACTTGGAAGTAATTCTCATATGCTTTCTTGGGGAAATATATACTTTACAGTGTTCATGAGCAATTGAGGGATCAATTTTCGAGGTTGGAGCAGGGTTCTATGACCGCGTCTGAGAATGAGGCTATATTTTACGAGTTAGCCAGGCATGTCACTATGATTCTACCTACTGAGCACGAGAGGGTGTGTTGCTTTGTCAAGGGATTAAGACTTCAGCTCCGTATAGACACTAAGAGCATGGTGTCTTTGGGTTGCTCATTCTTGGATGTTGTCGATCATGCCTGTACTAATGAGGATTTATATCACGAGGCCCGTGGGGGTAACGATAAGAGACCTCAACTTTAGTGTATTTAAAATGGTAGTCACAGTGGGTCACAATTTTGAGATAGATGTTTCTCGGGCAGGGGTCAAGATTAGTATCAGCACCATGGTCAGTCTAGTCAGCCTATTTAGGCATCACTTCAGATTACCAAGGGGGATCAGCCTAGTTATAGTGATTTTAGTGGTCAGAGCTCTGACCAACCTTCAGAGGGTTCTGATTCGAGGTCTTCTGACTGTATTGGCTATTTCATCTTGTCAAGGTAGGACACCCCAAGCATGTTATAATTATTGTATTATTGGTCAGTTTGCTAGAGAGCGTCCCAAGTGAGAGATGATCGATCCTTCATCATAGGTAGTTCAGCCTCTTAGATCAGTACCGACATCAACTAGAGATGGTTCCTAGAGCGGCATGGATAGTTCTCAGAGTTCTCTAGGAGATGGCTACTCAAGCAGGACAGGTCGTTGGTCAGGTTATCAGTCTAGCAGTTGGCGTGGATAGTTATATACCTTTCTCGAAAGGCCAGAGGAGGAGGCATCATACTCGATGATAACATGTATGATTTCATTGTGCCGATAGTCAACTTTTATGTTATTTGATCTAGGTTCCACTTAGGGGTGGGCGTTCGGTTCTTCGGTTTGGTTCTTTGGTTTTCGGTTTTGCAAAAATAAGCACCAAACACCGAACCAAACTAATTCAGTTCGGTTTGGTTTTTTGAACTTCGGTTCAGTTTAATTCGGTGTTTGTGAATCGGTTTTTCGGTTCAAGTGAGAAACAATACAAACAAAATGTGAAGGTTGCAAACTTAGCATATTATATTGTAGCTACTGCCTACTAACCCTTTCACCAGTGCAACAATTAGTTGCTTTAGCATATTTTGAGCTTTTTGTCTTTCTTGGCATCCACAAGTACTAGACATTTGGCACTACTGCACTAGCAAGTAGCAACACCTACGCCATGAGTGCTGGTAGTCTGGTACCAAATGAAGAAAATAGTCTAATTGCAAATCAAAGTACCATACTTTGAAAACAGCTCATCCAGCTGCCAATCTGCCATCAAGGCATCAACCAGTACTCAACCAAAGTTAAGAGTCTTCAGAGTTGTGTGATAGGATTGTGAAAAGGCGATTAGAATTGAGGTCTGAATGTGTCATAGGATTAATTAGTTGGGTTATTGGGTTGGTCTTTAAAATGTTTTGGGCCATCATATGAATTACATGTCATATGAAATATTTTTAAGAAATATAATTAGTAATAAAAGTTCGGTTCTTTAGTGCACCAAAGAACCGTGAACCTTAAACCAAACACCGAACTAAAATTTCAAATAAAAAAACCAAAATCAAACCGAAGAATCGAAGAACCGAAATCGAAGAACCAAATTAATTCGGTTCGGTTTGGTTTTTTGGTTCTCCAATTTTTATGCCCACCCCTAGTTTCACTTATTCTTATTTATCACTATATTTTGCTTCCTGGTTGGAGATGATTAGCGAGACTTTATTTGTGTACATGCATGTAGCTACTTAAATAGGTAATTCTTTAGTAGTGGATAGGGTTTTGAGATCCTGTTTGGTGACTATTGCAGAGTATGACACTTGTACTGATCTTATTTTGCTTGATATGGTTGATTTTGATGCTATCCTTGGCATGGGCTAGTTATCCCTTTATCGTGCAGTCTTGGATTGCTTTGCCACGACCATTACCTTAGCCAAGCCTGACATTTGGTGGGGTTTTGATAGGCACATACCGGCAGGGATTATTTCTTATATTTAGGATAGGAGGATTGTTTTGGACTGGTGTGTGGATTATCTTTCTTATGTTTGAGATACTAGTGTCGATACTCCTTCCCTTGATTTTGTTCTTGTGGTCCATGAGTTTTTTGATGTCTTTCCTACCGACTTGCTTAGCCTCTCGCCTGAGAGTGATATTGACTTTGCTATTAATATTGAGCCTAACACTAGGCCTATTTCTATTCCAACTTACCATATGTCTCTTACGGAGTTGAGAGAGCTTAATGCTCCCCTTCAGGATTTTTTGGGTAAGGGTTTCATCAAACCGAGCGATTCTCCTTGGAGTGCCCTAGTTTTAATTGGGAAAAAAAATGATGGTTCTATGCGTATGTGTATTAGTTACCGACAGTTGAACAAGGTGGCTATAAAGAATAAGTTTTTGATATCACATATTGATGATTTATTTGACCAGCTTCAGGTTGCAATCATATTTTCTAAGATTGGCTTGAGATCTGGCTACCATCAGTTAAGGATTAGCGTACATCCCCAAGAAAGCCTTCAGGACTCGCTATGGCTATTATGAGTTGCTAGTGATGTCTTTTGGGTTGACCAATGCCCCAACAACATTCATGGACTTGATAAACCACGTGTTTAGGCCTTATATAGACTCCTTCGTGATAGTATTCATCAACAACATCCATATATACTCGAGGTATTGGGAGGATCACGAACAGCATTTGAGGGTTGTGCTCTATAATTTGAGATATCGGCGACTTTATGTCAAGTTCTTAAAGTACAAGTTCTGGATTGAGTCTGTAGAATTCTTGGGGCATATGGTGTCCATGGATTGGATTATGGTAGACTCGAAAGAAAATTGAGGAAGTTCGTGATTGGGCTAGGCCCACTTCTCCTACAAAAATTTACAGTTTTGTTGGTTGGCAAGTGATCTTAGGTGTATTTATACTCCTAACTGTCACTATCTATGAGCGTTTAGCTTAGTTTTGAGGATAACTTGGTGTGCTTAATGAAGTTAATAGTGTTCTTTGTGTATTTGTGTGCTAAGTTATATGTATAGAGTGTTTATGGTGCATTTGAAACAAGTCAAGAGTCAAAAGGATCAAATAGAACTTAGAAGAAAAAACTAGTGTCGCTAGCTTGAGCTATACTTATTCAAGTGTACTTTGATGAGCTCTATTGTGTTGTATGGACTAATGTTTGTTATGAGATATTATAAGAGACTATTGGAGGAGCTATGAAATCTAAATTAAGCGTACAAACAAGCTACACGAAGTGGGGAAACAAGGAGCAATTGCACAAGGAGAAGAGAGCGGAAATCGGACGAACCCTCACACAAATGAAGAGGCATGCGCCGCACCCTCCAACGCATGGGAGGGGGCATGTGCCTCACCCCCCAACACATGGGAGATAGTGTGCACCGCACCTCCTAGTGCAGGCAACCACTGGTTTAGGTGTGCGATGGGCGTACGCCGCACCCTTCTTGGTGTGCGATGGGCCTCGAGCCGCACCCCCGCAAATAGGCCCCAAAGTTGGTTTTCACTTGTTTAAGTTGGGGGAAAAGTTGTAAATGTACATGTTTCATATGGGACAGACTATGGACGACCTAAAGCACTATAAAAGGAGGACTTAGCCATATTTACACACATCTTTGGATCACAACACAAGATTGGAGAGAGGAGAAAGCATCAAAGGCTCTACACTAGGGTTTTTCATTCTGTTCTTTATCTTTGTAGTTTTACTTTATGAACTCACCTATGGTGATTCTCTATATGACTATAAGTGGCGAAACACCCTGTTTCTAGGGTTGAGGCAACAACATGATTGTTGTAATTATGGTTTGATTGTTGGTTAATGTGTTTATTACGTAATTGATTATTCTTGAGTTCTTGTTTTACTATTCTAAAGCGTCATGAACTTTATGATAAATCTAAGTCTCAAAATAAATTAACCATAGGATTTGAAGGATGGAATGAAGAACATACCATAGGAGTTCAAGGATGGAATGAAGAACATAGGGAGTGTGGATCATGTCTTTAATTGGTTTAATATAATTTGTTAAAGGATGATTTGCGGTTAGGATAGAGATATACCTAAACACTTCACTTGTTTAATGAAACGGGAAGATAACTTAATGCATTCGAATTAGAGACTCACATCCTAGCTCAACGATGTAGTTGTGAGACTAATCTGGGTAGATGACTTAGAGGTTGACCATCCCCAAGTTATATTATCAACCTCATAAATAAATAATCACAATAAACACCAACACCGGCTAGAAACCATAGTTACGCTTGAATGTGAAGTAACTGCCTCAACCCTGGAATTCTCCATAAATTGTTCACAGTCCAAGTTTGATATCGTCGTTATTTCTAATACTTAGTTATTAAAACAAACTCAATCTCTTTTGGTTAATACTTCACTTGTTTAAATTCAATAGCAATACTTAAGCTGGATTGTTTACTAAGAACTAAGTTCCCGTGGGATCGATATTCAGCTCGAAAGAGCCACTTTATTACTTGCACGACCACGTACACTTGCGTGTGCGGTTGGATGCAATAAGTTTTTGGCGCCATTGCCGGGGACTTAAAAATTAGCAACCTTCTATTTTTTAGTTTAACTATTTTATTTGATAAGTGCTAAAAATTTAATCTTAGCTACTCATCTTGCAGGTATAGGTTTGTGAAGCTAGTAAGTTGGCAGGGGATAAGGATTTGTTCCAATCAGATTCTGAGCCTGAGCGTCGCTTACACAGGTTGAGAAGAGAAGCAGCACTTCTCTACCCAATACACAGGTTGAGCAGGATCAATAGGTCGAGGTTGTTCCTAATGTCATGGCAGCACCAAGGACAGTAGATGATGTGGCAATCCCACTCGCAACGAACATTACCTCTGACATTCATAAATTAGAACCTGGAGGTAGATTTGAGATAAAACAGAATATGGTGCAATTATTGCACTCGAGTGGACAGTTCACTGGTCAGGCTCATGAGGACCCACAGGTCTATTTTCAGAATTTCTTAGAGATTAGTGACACGTTCATTCCTGCAGAGGTCTCCACTGATTATGTGAGGCTTACTCTTTTTCCATTCTCACTTTTGGGAGAAGCGAAGAAGTGGCTAAATGGAGAACCTGTAAATGCCATCACCTCATGGAACGATCTTGCAAAAAAGTTCCTCATCTAATTCTTCCCATCTGGTAAGACTGTGAAATTGAGAAGTGAAATAGTGGGTTTTACTCAAAAGCCCAAAGAAAATTTATACCAGGCTTAGGAGCGATTCAAGGGTTTTCTCAGAGATTACCCTCATCATCAATAGTCTAATGAAGTGTTAGCTCACACCTTTGTTGAAAGTCTTCACCCAAATACTAAAATTTTGTTACATTCAGCTGCAGGTGGTCAAGATTTAGACAAAACTTATGATGAGGTTTACACTTTGTTGGACAGACTTGCGCAGAGTAACCCAAATTGGAATAATAATTCTTACAGAGATGTAGTGAAGCATGTTTCAAGTACATCAAAAATGATTCCATCACAGCATTGACTGCACAAACGGCTAGCATGTAAAATAAGATGATGATTCAGTTGAATAAATTGAGTATGGCTCAGGGCCATGCTCCATCCAATGTTATACAATCAGTGCAGCAGGTTTAGTAAGTTCAGATTTGGTGTCAAGTCTGTGGAGGAAGTGATCATTATGCAGACCTTTGCAGTGCTAATTCAAAGTTAGTCAATTTTGTAGGACATGCTCAGAGAGGTAATCAGGCTTATGGTAACACCTACAATCGAACTTGGTAGACTCAACCCAATTCAGCTTGGGGAAATAATCAGATCCAGTCTCATCAATTTCAGTAGTAACAAGGTATGCAGACTAATACTCAGGCCAGTAATATAGAAGAGACTTTGAAAAAGATGCTAGAAAATCAAGAACAAATGGTTGCTGAGATTAAAAATCAGCACTTGTCTCAAAAGAATTTAGAGACGCAGATGGGTCAATTAGCTCAGGCACACAACACAAGACCTCAAGGGGGTCTACCTAGTGATACAGAGCAAGCTTCTAAGCAAGTTATGGAAATCACATTGAGAACTGGTGGATGTTTGATTGATGTATCTCCAAAGAAAAATCATGAGGTGCAAGCAGAATTAACCACACCTGAGAAAATAGAGAAGCAAATTCATCCCAAAGAAGCTGACAAAAAGGGTAAGTCTGAGTACCCTAATAAGAAGACGGTTGAGCAACCTCAAAATAGACCACCACCACCATTCCCTCAAAATCTTAAGTAATCAAAAGAGGAGGCTTGTTTTAATAAGTTCTTTGACATATTCAGAGAACTTCATATAAACCTCCCTCTAGTAGATGTTTTGCAGGGAATGTCAAAGTATGCTAAGTACTTAAAGGACGTGGTTACAAATAAAAGGAAGCTTGGTGATATTGAGATTGTAGAACTTACTAAAGAGTGTAGTTCTGTGGTGATGAGCAAGATGCCTAAACATCACCCTGGGAGTTTCACCCTCACCATACAAATTGGTGAAAGTAATGTGGTTCAGGCTTTGAGTGATATAGGGCAAAGCGTCAACTTGATGTACTTTTCAGTGTATAATACTCTTGGGTTAAGGAAGCCAAGGCTTGCATCAGTTGTGCTCCAAATGGTAGACAGAACCAGAGTGGTTCCCGAAGGGATTATAGAGGATGTTCTCATTAAGGTTGGTAAGTTCATTATTCTTGCTGACTTTATTATTCTTGACTATGATGCAGATGACATGGTACCAATCATATTGGGATGTCCATTCTTTGATACTGGTAGAGCATTGATAGATGTGACAGAAGGCACGCTTAAGATAAGATTGAATGATGAAGAAGTGGTTTTCAAAGTGTACAAAGCACTCAACACACCCTCACACTATAGATATCTATGCATGATCACAACAATGGAAGTGGATGAGTGTGGGTGGAAGAGTGTAAACCACCAATTACCTCTTCAAATTCTCTCATAGAGTTGCTCCAATTGTTAGTTAAGCCTAAGTTTAAAAAGTTCACATGTGATTTTACAGGTAGTGAGATAAATGGTAAAAGGGCAACTTCTCATGATATTGTTGGTAGAATAAAGAAGAGAAGAAAGTTGTTGTTGAGAGGAAAAAGAGGTTGAGAGACTATGGATGATGGTTGTGATGTGAGTCGTGTCGCGATATTAAATCAGGCGCTGCTTGGGA